>JAPQRN010000006.1:21311822-21349609 GCA_037367275.1 Coranthus polyacanthus | reverse complement strand
TGTATGTATCGGGGCGTGTTACATAATGACACCCACCTGATCGATATTCACAAAACACATTTTAGTTGTAATCTGCTACATTAGGCACGATTTTTTGTTTGGATATTTTGAGTAATTTATGGTTTATAAGATTAAAATCACAGCATGTTTCAACTACTTTAGATGTTCAGGAAGTTAATATGATTTTAAAATACAATTCAAACCTCAAATAATTCTAATTATTAGTTTCTTATTTTTATTTTTATCATTCTATTCTATGTGTTAATTGTATGCACATGTGGAAGCATCACTAGAAAGAATTTAAATTGAATAGAAAGGCAAGGCACAATAAAGGGAACACTGTCCGTCCATAAAAGGCTGGTGTCGGCGGGATGAGAAGAGAGAATGTAGGTTACTAATCCTCCAAAATTAAAGGCATAAAAGAGATTATCTCTACCAAAGCTCTCACTTCTAGGCCAGTACACTCCTAGCCCCTCTACTCTCTGCTTGACTTACTATCTATGTACTCGCAATTTCTTTTTTTATCCCACTCAATTTCAAGCGAGCAGTGCGCAGAAGATAACAGATCAGATGTGCAGAATGGCAACACAACAATGAAAAGCAGCACAGGGGAATTCATGTAAGCAGAAGTCTTAAATCTTGTTCAAATTCTGAGCACATAACTGTACACAAACACGTGCGCCACTGTGTGCACACAGACACATTATGCACACTTGCCTAACACTAGCATGACTGCTATGCAATTACCATAATAAACTGTGTGGAAAATGCCGAAGGAAAGACAGTGTTGATGATTTACCAAAGGAATATAGCCCATGGAAAATGGTTGGTTCACAGGAATATGTGTGTAAACAGTACTTAGCTGCATTTACCCTCCCTTTTAACACCTGTCTAAACACAGCACAACATTCAAATGGCTGTTTATGCTCAAGCGTAACGCCACTGACCTTGCTTTTATCCTTGAGAGAATTTTAAAATAGAAAACCCAATGCAACTTGCGCACATCTTTAACACACATACATACTGACCTAGCTTCAAAGACAAGCAGTGTTTTTAGAATTACGGTACCTATTTAAGAAGAGCTTTAGCGTTAAAGTGTGGAGAAAAAAAAAAACCTTATGCCCTCCCCTGACTATTTTAAGTTGTGAACTCTGACCTTTAGACATGTCAAACTAAAACAAAAAAAAAAAAAACACTGATAACCTTCTTTCAAGAGCAAAGTACAAAATTAGGTCACTTAATCCAAGTTGTAATTTATAAGCCATTCAGTCATTAATCACACAGTATTTATATCTGACTCATCAGTAAGTAGGGTACACATTCCTGTATCATATGCTGACCATGTTTAAGTGAGCAAGAGAATGCCCTTCCAGTCTGTAGAGCATTGGCTGCCTCTTCATGTAAAAAGGGTTCGCTATGCAACTGCCCAGGGAGCATAGATGAGTTTAAATACCATTCACTCGCAGCTGTCTCTCCTCACCTCACTGAAGGAGCAGCGGACATAAAGACCAAGCTAACATAAGAACAAGGGGCTGATAAACCTGAAGCACTAGCATGACGGTTATTTGCATGGGAGGCAAATAGGAGAGGAAGGAAAGAAAAGTACAGAGCTCAGAGTGCATATGAACCCACCTCTGTCCCAGGTAATGACAGAGCAGAGCTTCAAAATTAGTAGGTGCAGAGAAACATGTGGAAAGACAAGTGAGTTAAATAGGGAGAGAGAAGGAAGAACTCACAGATAGACACTGTATTCTGTCAATTTCTTGGGCGACTTTTATCTCAAGAGGGAAAAAAAAGTTACCCAAAGTTTCTCTTGAAAGGAAAATGTTCAAAAGGAGGAGGATATCCTCAAATGTCTGGCTTATTGTAAATCTAATTATCACTAACACATCTGTCAGACCGTGACACCTCAAAGAAGTATTTTGTCAGAGAAAATACATAAAAGATTAAAAGAGCAAGGAAGAGGAAATATTCACTTTGATGAAAACACATTATGCTGGTTATGGACGTCTCCCGTTCTGTTGTATTTTCATTGCCCTCCCTCATGTTCAGTGAGATTTTAAGGTCTTCTGGAATCTCCCAAATCTCTGTCAGCAGGAGGGCTGCTTTGAGAGCAACCACGTCCCAAGGGATATGTACGATGGGAATGCTTTCATCCTTCAGAAAACTGCTTTTCTTTATGGAGTTTATCATAACACCGCTGTCTTTGATACACACATGTAGACACGCAAATTCTAACCCTGAAGAGACAGCAGAGTTCAGACGGTTCAGGCAAAATGGATATGTTGGATCCACAGAGGTGGCTGTTTACAGGTATAGTAGCTGAGGGAAGACATAAATAAAAGCCTTTTTCCATGAAAGCCATTACTTCTGATGATCGCACAAGGGCTCATTAACAGTAGCATTATCTTGTGTGATTAGTATCTCTGCCCATCTCATTCCTCACTCCTCCCTGTTTTTCTGAAAGGTTAAGAGGGAGGTGATTTGTTATAAAGAAAGAATTAATCCAGCTGTCTGACTACCACTTGGCGGTGGGACTCTACTGATAGCAGGTGCCTTTGTGTGCAAATTTGACATAGACGAATTAACAGTTACCATATCCATTTATTTGACTCCAGCTGCTAGAAAGCAATGGCACAGAGATCTATCTTCAGTGAGTTTTTCACTAAAAAATAAGAAAAACTGGCACTTCAAAGAAAAAAAGACAAATTAGAAAAGACAATATACAGACAAACAGTGCAAGCATCTAGCCACACGCCAAACATATGTTCATGCAACACAACGCAATAGTCAAAACACAAACAGTGACATGATTGTACTGATGCACATAGCTCCTCACTACATGCACATACACTACATCCTGGTAACTAGATAAGCCATGTCAGGCTGAGATAGATAAATGGAAAGGTTTGCAGGGGACCACTGCTTACACATATGTAGTTTATTTGGACACAGTGTGGCGTGAAAGTGAGGATATGGCCCAGTGAGCTTCCTTCTTCCAGGTGAGGGCTTTGGCTATTCCATTTAGTTTCATTACAGAGTTGCTGAGATTTTATTTTGCTCCTTGGCACAGGTGATGGGCCGAACAGAACAGCCAGAACGGCATCATATTATAGAAGAATATGTTTTTTATGTAAAACTCACAAATAACTATGAGTGTAAAACAAATGTAGAGGAGGAAAAAGTATAATATTTGCCTCTGAAATGTAGAGAAGTAGAAGGAGAAGAAATGGAAAAGCTAAGGAAAGGTCAAACTACCTCAAATGTGTACTTAAGGAGAGTATTTGAATAAATGTACTTAAGTCCTACTCCTCCACTGTATTTAAGCCTGGGAGAATAGTGGTGCAGTATATAAATATATATATAAGTATATAAGCAGGGATTAAAGGTTATTCTATTCCTTTGAGTCTATGAAGCCATATTTACTTCCATCAGTGGAGTTGGCCATGAGTGTGTTTTTTTTTTCTTTCCCAGGGAGGTTTAGTGATTTCACTGATGGTAAGACATTACAGTCAGGAATAATAGCACGACTGCATGCAGGCAGGAAGGCTCAAGGATCTTCTGCTGATAGATGAAGAGACTGACAAGTGCTGTGGAACACTGCTGATAACGCAGCTAACTGCAACCAAGAGGGACCAATTACTTATTATGAACGACAATTATTCACACTTACCTGAAGATAGTGATTTAGTATCTTTCAACCCTCCCCATCTTATCTGGAAGTGTGTGTGTGTGTGTGTGGAAGGGGGTGTGTTAGAGAGAGAAATACAGCTTCCCATCAGACTCTGAGGTATGGTGATGAAGTGTGGCAAACAGACCATATTAACACAGAGTAAAGCAGCTTTGAGGCCCCATCTCCACCTAAACACAACAAAACAAACAGGGTGACCCCGCTTTAACCCCAGCTCCGTCCATCCATCACCCAGCAGCACTCAAACACACACACACATCTCGCTGAAGCCCATATCTCGAAACTCTCAACATTACCCTGTGGAGAGATTCATGCTGCTCCACTCCATTAATAGTTCCAGCTTCCACACAGAGTTCACACCATGAGCAATCTAACAATCAACCAGAGTCTCCATATTTGAGCAGGTTCATATGATGATCATTTTAAAAAGTGCTTGTAAATTGACAGTAAACTGACTAAATTAAACAGTTAGTTTTGAAAAGTTTCAGACATCCAGATTTAATGGCTTTCCACCTGCTCATTAACTGACCTGGAATAGTAAATGTGTGCTTTGCTGAAAAAAATATTGCTCCACGAGATTTTTTTTTTTCTTCTTTTTTCCTGGAACATATTTTGACTGTGAAAATGTGCCTTCCAACATTTACTAGAAATTTCTGCAAAGCCTAACAAAAAGAGAGAGCTGTAAAAAGGCAGTCTTTGACAACGAACGTTCCTGCCAATTTTCTTTTTGAGCTCACTACATTTGTTTGTAAAGATCTATTCATTACCATTCTAAACTATGGGTATGAGACATGGTAGTTAAGATGGCACCCCAGTTCCTCAAGACAGCAGGCAGACAGATAAAAGATAAGAGCTTAGACAGTCAGACGTGGTCAGTACGGCAGAGGAAATCCCTGTCATTTGTCTGGGGCCCTGCAGACGTATGTTCAAGCTCAAGTCCCCCCCCACCGTCCTTCTCTCACTAGTTTAAGGTTCATGTGGAGGTGAGGGTTCGTACCTCCCCTCCCTCTCTGGTGACCCCTTGCTCTCTGTGTCTCAGTGCAACAGGCCCCCTCAGGGACTGACCTTCTTCCCCTACAAACAAAAAAAACCAAAAAACACACACATACATACAGACACGTGTTGCTTTTATGTGCTCTGCAGGTGTTGCAACACACAGTCAATGGCACAAATTTCTATGGAAATTTATGGAAATTTTAAATATTTCCATAGACCCACACAAACTAATAACACCAACAAAAGGCCCCATGTAGATCAGGCTTATGGTATATACAATACATTGTGTTTTGCTGAACAATAAGAGACAGGAGCTCAGATTGCTCTAGGTAAGCATGTTTTCCTGAGTGAGAATTCTTATGGTGAGCCTAAAGATCTGAGGTTTTGATTCAAATGTCAGGTACAGTGTATACCCCATTGTTCACAAATGGATTTAGACAGTGCCCTGTGTGTGAAAAAAAGGAGGCGATTATTGTCATTTGATCTTGAATGGCACAACAACAGAAGACAAACTAGTATTACTGCTTGGTGGGAGGGCTTTCCAGGGCAAAGGGCAGACAGACCTGGGACTAGCCTGTGATGCATAGAGAGAACTATCAGTCAAAATGCCAAACTGCCTTTAAATCACTAACCATTTCACTGCACCACCTGTCTCTTAACACATGCGATGAAAGATTGTTCACAGTGTGACTTGCCATCCAGGTCTTTTGCACCTACATCTCACCAAACACCCCAGCAAATAACCTGTTTTTCTAGACATTGGAACCTTTTTCACCTCATAGTGTTTGACAGAAAAAGCTCAAGGTACCAAACTTATACGCCTTTTACCCTGGACAAGAACCCACTAACATCTGGGTTTTGTCTGTAGTGTGAAAGTGTACAATCTGCAACAATCAGCATTCATTCCCGGGTCAAATGACTCTGCAACAGTCATGGTTATTTGGCTCCAGCTCTGATTGGCAGTGATGGAAGCACAACACTTGGGTGTGCCTGCTACCTTTTCACCCCTTTTCCTGCGAGATGCTACGGCGTATAGTGCAATGGCTAACATTATTTATTGTTATGACATGCAACACCATTTTTATTCGTATCATGCAAGATCCGACACTGATAGGACAGTGAGGTGAAAGAGCTTCCAATAATTCAAGAGGGATTTGAGGGGAATATACAGTTGCCTGTTTTCCCCGCCCAAAATAAAAAAAAACCCAGAAAAATAAATTTGTCTAATAGCAGAAAGGAGTCATTCACCTATTTTTAGTGGGTTTGCCTGCATTTTTTGGTTTAAAAATGTTTTTAGAAACTGTTGATGTGCTTGTCACCGACAGATTAATAAATGTGTGTTTTCTAGTGCTGGTTGGGACAAACCAGTCCTAAAATATCCTTACATAGCAGCAAATATGCTACTACAACTATGCAAAATTGCAATTACTTTGTGCATACGCAGATGAGGTTGTGCAGGCCTGGGGAGCTCTATCAGTTTTCAGCATCGATAATCAATATCTGCCAGGTTGCTCATCCATGATAACGTAAAATGGGATTTTTAACCATATACTTGGGTGGCGTTGCAAGCCAAGACAGCATTGTACTGTTTCACCTCTCAGTGCCCTGGCAGCACCTCTGGGCCTGAGCTGGTAATGAGAGGGCAAAGGGACAGGCATCCTGGGTCCACCCATGGAGCAAGGGGCAAGGGGCAGGTAAGAGAGGCCAAAGTGTATGAAGCATATGACTGAGATGTATGCTAAAGAGGTATCAATTACAAATTCCATTTCCAGCATTCTTCACCCATCCCATCACAGCCAATAAAATTCGCTTGTGATCGAAAAAACCCTGCTGAGCACAGAAAATCTACTGGGGACGATTTGCATATCTTAGACAGCACAGCCCGACAATAACTGTTCTTGTCACCTTTGGGGATGGAATATCTTACCATCATGGAGAAATGGATTAATGAGATCAAAAACATATTATGCCTTTGATTTTTTGTTCGTACCACAAATAAATTTAAGACAGATTTTTAACCTGAACATAAGATGTTTGAGATGACTAGAAGACGTTGTGTCCTTAACTTAACTAACAGCAGTTCATTCCCCCACAGGACTGTGGGTTAAGTGACAGCTTGGGCCCATCACTAAGATGAATGGTTCTGTCTTACACAAGGCCTTTTAATTAGCTCCACAAGCTGCCATTTATAAAGAGCACAGACACTCACACACAGAGAAATGCCCCCACATACACATGTCGTTATGCACATATGTTACAAAAATGTACCCAGTGAAACCCAGCAAAAGCACGTTTTAACATAAAAATATCAAATTTGGGGGAAGAAATAAACATATTTGCAATTTTTGTCACAGTACATTTCAAACGCATGTACATATCTTTGACAAAGCACTACCCCCATCCACGTACTGCTGAACCATGTGGGCGTTAAAAAGTCATTTCCGCTGGTTGAGATCAATCCATCATCATTTTAGTGACAGAAACTAAGGGGGGTGGGTGAGGATTTTGGGAGGCAGGGGCAACCAGCCTGGCAACCAGACGGGTACCATCATGACCAGGGCAGGAAGCAAGAAATCACACTCCTCCTCTGGCTCCCTTTCATTCCCTCCATTTTCCCTTCTTCTCCTTCTCCAGGAATTTTCCTCCACACATGGTTGGGAATGGAGAGCCCCATCCACCATTAGAGCGTGGGTGGGGTTATAACAGGGCCTGGGAAGGCTACGACGAACCACTACCGCTGTTCCAATTACAGAGTGACTGATACCAGATGATGAAGCTTGCGGCATCTCACATTAACATCCACCATATCCGCAGCATCGGCCCAGATGGAGTAAGGAGGGACACTAAGCTCCACACAACGCAGTACCATCCAATTAGTGGGGTTGCCATATCCAGTATCATGTTGGTGGGTGGAAAAACGGAAGACTGCCTGAGTGGGACTGTCAAACCTGAGCCACTAAGCAAAGATACTGTAATTGTGCTACATGCTCTCATTAGCAATGGGTCCACTTTTGGGCTGCAGCATACTTGTTAAACTGTGTGTGGTGTGAGTTAAAGTTTGTGAGGAAGAATGATAGAAAAAGTTAAAGTCAAAGACCAAAAAAAGAGACGTCTTTGATTTGATATCACCAAAGATGGCCAGTGAAATGCACAAAATGACAAGCTTTTAGTCTGGAAAGTTTGCTTTTTCTTTTTCTCTAACCATTCACACACGGTGACACATACACAGACACACAGACAATAAAAGGAGCAAAGGGGTTTACAGTACATCTGTCACACTGCTGAAGCAAACACCGCAGCCTCACAAGACACCACCAGCTGTTCTGGAGCCCAGACTCAAGGTTTGTTTATAGCCCATTGTTTTCTCTGCCCCGTCTTTCGCTCCTCAATTTCAATTTACTCAGATACACGCTAACACAAAGGAGGGCAGTGTGTCAACGCCCACGGGCCTTTGAAGTGCAGGCTGAATGTTAGTTTAGACATCTGAGAGCAGCTTTAGAGTGAGCGCGCTCTCCCCTCGGCCTGCTCTGCACCCGTTCATTGCGCAGATTTGGCAAGATATAGGGCACTCAGCATATGAGGAAGGGACAAAACTTTGCCACTTGGTGCCCAGTTTGACTGACAGCTGATCCAGAGTTTTTCATTAGAAAAAATATGGCTCACACAAAAATCACATGGGTAAGAAAAAGAAAGCAGGTTTTAAAAAATGTAGCACTGGAAAATAATCTATATTGGACACCTGAGAACTGTGTGCGTTTCAACTGTTAATTTTCTAGCCTGCTCATCATGAAAATAAAATGATTCTTTATCTGATCTACTTAAAATACTGACAGTCCTATAAATCTGTCAGGTGCAGGGTGAGTAACTGCATTCCATTCACTCAATCCTGACATTCTCTGTCTGCGTGGAAAATGGTCGTAGCTGCCGGGCAAGTCAAACAGATTTGATTTCACTCATATCTAGTAACAGTACGTTTTTCTTTCTCCTATGCTGGCTGTAACAGAATATGCCTTGTTCCTCGTGGCCTCGGGAGAAATCTTCTGCCTAGCAGGGCTAGAAATGGACGGAGAGAGCCCTGGCTGACTGTGGCTGGCGGCAGGTCTGTGGGGAGCAGGCTCATCAGCAGTCTATTGGAGAGGCAAGGATAGATACATGGGCGGGGTGAGGGACGTAGGGATGGGGGGAAAATCAATAAGCTGGCCAAGTGTATCCTTTCTCTAGTATGAGCTGATCCGAATTTTCCCTTTTCTCCCTTTCGAATAAAGGAATGGTCGACAGCACTTCAATCTAAGAAACACTCAGATATTGTGGACAATCTTGGGAGGACAAAGAATCCAATCATAGAAAAAACATTTCTTAGTTTTGCAGCAAAAAGCTAGTCCAAACTCATAGAAAAGGATATACTTCCAGATATATTCTGCCAAGTCGCTATAAACACAAAACAACCCAAAAAACACAGATGCATACTGTATAATCTCTCTGATTCAGAACCAAAAATATGTTTCAACATTTCTCAAAACTCAACAGTCTAGTCTTTTAACCAACCCAGTCACACAGAACATTTTTTTTCCCTTTCCCCAACAGACTGGAGATGGTTGGGGTTGATGGCGGATGCAAAAGATCCAGAACTTTGCTTTGGTTAGGGTTAGGACAGGATTGTGGTTTGGTTTAAATATTACTAAATACATTGTGAGTCAAGATTTTTGTGGGCTTATTCTGTATTAAACCAACTCTTGGTATCTTTCCCTAACCAAGTGCTGACAGGGCTAAACCTAACCATAAAAAACATTTAATACTTACATATGAATATCATTTCTGAGAGACATAGTTGAAAAGCGTCGTGAGCAATTAAAACATTATAACACTGATATACACATATTGATATGAAGCTTATTTTTGGTTCAGAGAGCTTGAAATTATACACATCTGTGGTCTGCATGTGTGAAAAATCAACATTTTATTCCGGAGATTGGGTTGATATACTCAACCATTAAGATACACCAAAACCACATTTAATGAAAGAGCCATGAGGTGCACCTTTGAACGCATCCATATACAGTATTGTGTGCGTATTAATTTCAATAAACATACAGCCCTTTTTTTTTTATTTTGTTTCCTTCTATAGGCATCTTTCAGCCAGGGTGTCTCAGTATACACCTCTGCCTCCTAGTTTGAGTGTGTAGAAAATGTAAAAAGTTCTGATAATGATGAAACAAGAACAACCTGGATTCATGAGGAATGATTTAAAAAAGGCAGAATCTCTAGACAAGTGCCCTGACACCTCTTTGGAGAGACAACTCAAGAAGCCAGACATAGTAGAGAAGAGCGCTTCCTCCAACTGAAAAAACTTGTTTTGCATTTGAAGCTGCAGGCAAAATATATCAAGCAGCAGTACACTCATGTCTGACACATTTGGGATTGTAAGCTTGTGTTCAAAGGGCATCTCTGTTACCTCCAACAGTAAGGAAGAATACATTACTCAAGCTGGTATTAGGACACTTAACCTCTGCCCACAGAGTCAGCAAATGGCCTAATCGATTCCTGCAGATCAGTGAGGAATGGCAAACAATGGCCAACAATCACACTGAGCTCAGTACTGAGGGCAAGGCCGAAAACCTCTCCCACAAGGTCAATACTGGAGCCAATCTACCCTGATAAGGAACCAGTGAGTGATAAAGAGAGGACAGAAAGTGGCTAGGACTTGACACTGTGGTAGTTTCCAGTTGGTATGATTCATAGAGAAGACAACATCATATCCTGTTTATGACTGTTCATCTAATCAAGTCTGGGAGGATAGAGCGATGATTCAATTTGGGCTTTGGCTTCTGTTTGATAAAGCATAGCAAATCACAAAAGATCCCTGAAGCCGCCTTATATAACGTAGAGCTAAAATCATTCATCTTGACTCTTGTCAACGAAGTCTTGTCACTGTTATTCAGGCTTCATCTATCTGAAAGGGGCATGTTTGATGAAAGGACAGCTGTCATAGCGGGGGAACGGCATAAGTAGTATGGTGACAGAGTGATGCAGAGAGAAAAGGAGGTCATGAAGCCGAGAGGCACTTAGGAGCTGTGGTCCAAGGGGGTCAGGATATTGTTCGTCAACACTACTAACCCCGTGGGGCTCACAGAAAACGGTCTGGCTCTCATTTAGCCTGTCCCCGTCTCTTTGATTGAGAACACAGTACAACAAACATACCAGCACTTGCAATGGAGATTCAAAACACAGATTTGTTGATATGCGAAGTTTTCTTTTTACACATATTGTAATAGGTAATTAGGTCAAGAGTATGATGATTGTAGCGGGATGACGTAGATATCACCTATTCTGTGCTATCATGTTTGATTCGGTAGATATGATGCAAAATACATCGTTCAGTTATAGCAGAAAAGAAAATGTTTGCCATGTCCACCACAGAGCATTTTTGCAATGGCTCCATATCTGAAAATATTCAGGCCCTCAAACTGTACATGTGTACCAAGTTTCATTATTTTATTAAAAACTAATTTCACATATCTGAATATGTATGGTATGGCATAATGTAATGCAATTCATATTGGAGTAACAAGTAGTTAAATGTCAGTGTCTGCTTAAATTTGTATCAGACAACTCATTCATGTGAGTCTAACAGATTGCAAGAGGAGCAGAGCCTGCCATTCTCACTAATTAAGACCCTGAAGAGCTACTCTGTTTATCGAAGTAAAACCCATGTGTGAATACTCTCCACATACAGGAAGTGACTAATAGAAACACAGTGTTCTAAACAGAAGCCTTGAGCACCCCATCCACTCACCCGATCCTGATACAGTAAAGCACCACTCACTGGCGGAGCTGCTAAACATAAGCATGCTATCTGCAGTGCACTGACATTTTCCTGGCAAAATTTCCTGAGAATATACATTTCCATTTTCCAGTTTTCTCTCACTGCTCTGTGAAGCCACCAATGTGTTAGTTGGCTGGTGTAACCTTAAGTCTAAAAATAAAGGAAATGTTGAACAAGCCAAAACATTAAAATTAAACCGAGACGGTAGCAAAAGAAAAGCAGAACACTGGCATGTGCCTTATTGGTTTAGAGTAGCATGCAATCAACTTGTTTTCTCTGTTTCATCTTTTTTTTCTTCTTAAGGGCTTGCAAACAAAACCGCCTCATTTGAACAATAGACCCGTGATTGTTGTGGGCATAAAGTGAAACTTATCTGTCATGTAGCCCTCTTCCAGTACGCAGCACTGAAGCCTTCAGAAAGAAAAGAAAAGCCAAAAATTTCCCTCTGGTACAA
Organism: Coranthus polyacanthus; assembly: GCA_037367275.1. Lineage (NCBI taxonomy): Eukaryota > Metazoa > Chordata > Actinopteri > Kurtiformes > Apogonidae > Coranthus > Coranthus polyacanthus. The sequence continues at coordinate 21,337,645 of JAPQRN010000006.1, read as the reverse complement.
TGGCTGCCTTTGTCAAACTGCAGGCTGATACATAGCAAACAAAATGGTAAATGTTTGAGCAATGAAAGAGAATCCGTGTTCATTGCTCAAAGCAAGGCCTAACCTGCTCAGTTGTTTGGCAGGGTCCCTGTGTGTCTAGGGAGAGGAGAGTAAAGGAAAGTGGTGGAACATACAAAAGGCATTTTTTACAATTTATATACAGAGCTATTGTAATTTTTAAAACTCTTTCTTCTTTAAAATACCTATCTTTTCATTCTGAACTTGAGTCATGGTTTCTGTTACAGTTTTTTTTACATTTGACCCTCTGGTGACAAACCTAAGTTTGACTTTTTGGTCAAGGGTCATGTACTTGTTTGGATTTGGGCCACTGCTCTCAGACCGCCAACACTTACAGTAAAATCACTCAGTCATTAAGTTGACTTGATGAGAAAAGGTCGAGACGATGGAGCCTTTGCACAAGACTCATAGTTATTGCCTTGTTTACTTGTCAAATCAAAATGTCTTCTACATTTGAACAAGAGCCTTCCAGTAGAATTGGTCTTTGATATTTACACGATGAAAGCCAGAACATTTCCGTATCTCAAGGGACGATGATTTGGTACCGGTCTTTGACATACATGTCCAGATTCAATACTGTGGCCCTGTTCACTCACTGACTGAGAATAACCAGATTTATCCCCTTTCAATAAATCTTAGGCAGGGATGCAAATCGCATGTGACATCACTTTGTAAAGACATTGAGCAGAACCGCAGCATGGAAGGAGGCATGGACTGGAGGATGGAGAAGATGAAAAGAGGCACCAGGATGTCACAGTGACTCTATTGTGGGTTTTTTTCAAGACCCAACGTGCCCTATTGTAGAGGGAAATCAACCGTACCTTCCTGTGCATGTGTGGTAATGAGGGTGTCCAACCGTACTACAACTCGCACAGCCCAACAGTCCTACACACAAAACACATTGTCATAACATTTTTATTGCTGAAAGCGGCTTTGCTTAGTCTACCTATCCATATTGTGTAGTTGTAGCCCATAAATAGATGTGGCCAAATGGTACAACATAAACTTAAGACTGAGTTGTGTCCCCCAGCAGCATCTGCCACGGAGTAAATCTGCCCACAGCCTGCAGCTGTCAACAGGAAGCCCAGAATGACCTCCACAGACACACACACATGCTCAAAGGGTCAAACACACACTCAGAATGACATACACACAGTCTTTCATCTGTCCATAACTGATCCAAATCCAGCAATTGAATATGTATTCTACTCTCTTACAGTAACAGTTGTAACAGGAAAATTACACTTGGGAAATAGAATAGTTCACTTTTTGAAATGAGAAAATGAAAAGTGCTATTAGACATTTTGTAAACACATGCTATATTTAACCGCAGTGCCAGCCCATATACCCCGTAGCAGAGTGCCGACAAATGCGCGATCTCAAAGGAGGGAAGGTTTCTGGTTTTTGTCAGCGCAATAGCTTCTAGCACTTCAAGTGCTGTGTCTCGATTGTCAGTTTGCTCATATTTTCCCCAGCCTGTTGGCGGAAAATTTACAAGAACGTTTTTTTACAGATTGTTATTTCATAGGCTGGCAGAGTCACTTTTGCTGAGAGCCTTGTAAATGTCTCTGATAATCAGGGAGGCTACAGGCTCTTTAGTGAGTGAAGTACATGAAAGTAGCAGTTTCCAATCATCTATCATGGACACAGAGAGGTAAAGCAGTAATTGATGTCTGTAAATGGGCATATGAGATACCCACCCATCCTCTATCAGAAAAGCTATCAGTAGTGTTTTTTGACTTTTAATATTTCTTATGTCATAGAAGTAGGGTGGGAAGATGAAGGGACTTCTCTAGTATTTACTGCACAAATTGGTTTTAGGAAAAAGTGTTGCGACAGCTGAAGCAACCACTTTGTGCAAATCACATCTCACATCAGTCTTCATTAAGTAGACATCTGAAATGAACTGAGTCAACACCCTTGATAAAACAACAGGAACAGAAAACATGTACATATGCACATGCGTGCTCACATGTGCACTCTCAACACACACAAATGTGGCCCAGACGGACAAACAGCGATCCATTAACAGTAATGAGCATATACTAGTCAGTGGGATCTCATGGTCAGACAGCGGTAGAAAGACAGGGGGGTGTGCACCCTGTCCCAGTGCCAACCTGCCATCTGCACCCAGTACTGCCTGAGTTAATGAGGGGATTAGACCCACAAGCACAGCCCTGGGACAGGACCCCTACCCTGCCACCAGCAGGAACCTACCACACCGGCACTTTAATATGGAAAACATGACAGAGGCAAGGTGGGCTACTGCACACATGCTGAGCAGAAACCCCACTGAGAGACAATGTGCAAGGGCATGTGGGTTTTCTGTTTGGCCATTCCTTTATGGATGTAATTGTTTTGTGTGTACCTGTATGTATGTGCAAGGATGGTCATGTGCAGCTGTGTCAGTAAGATTCATGGTTGTGCTAATAAAGAACTAAAAATCTGAACATGTCGCAAGCCACAATGAAACACATCTGAGAGGGGATGCAAAAAAAAAAAAAAAATCTCTCATAATGGGTGAAACTGCTCCTTTGCACATGTTCCATTAATTTTTAAAGACCCCCTTCAGTCATGTTGTAAGACATAATAAAATGTTCTGTATTGAATAATAATTTGAGTTTAGTATGTTTTTTTTCCACCAAAAATTCAGTGTGCTAAATTGACATCTTCCCCGCCACCAATATATAAAAATCTGTCTATATATGCAAAAATATTGTTGATTTCTAAAGTTTATCTTCTGGGCACTAGATTTTTCCTGCTCCTTATACGTCAAGGTTCAGGTTTCTACATCACACTTGTGGAAGTTTCAAAGCTTATAATGACTGGCTCTGAAATATTGCTGGTAGGTTAACCCTTTGAATTCAGATTTATGCGAACACAGAAAAATGTTCTCCCTTCAGGATGTGAAAAAATCCTGTGTCAAACTCTGCACAATGAAATTCACAGATTTCAGTGTACAGACATTGAAAAACATTTGTTTTTGAATGGAGAACTTTAATCCACAGGCACCAAAATCTAATCCACTTCTAGATATTCACTTAGTCACCATACTGAGTTTCATGAAGATTGATGCATCCATTCATGCATTATGTTGGTCACACACACAGACAGACATGATTAAAAACAATACCCTGCTTTGCAGGCATGCAGGGTAATGAAGTACTCATCATGGGGATCACTGGAACTCTTCTCATCTGGCACAGACAAAAGAGCTGCTTGAAAAAGGAAACCAGGGGGCAAAATAAATCTGTTCACCTAGATGATTAATATGAACAGGAAGGAACAATCTGTCGAACAAAGCAAGAATATGTTAGCAGCTCAGTTAGTGAACCCAGCCAGCACTGGCAATACATAACTCTTTACACCCACCACACCACGGGCACACCCAGCCACCTCAGGAGACTTCAGCCAGTCCCTTCACACCAGGAGTATGAAGGCCTTCAGGCCTAAATGGCTGGTAGCTACACCTTCACGTGTCACTGGCTTCCTCCTCACGGCCATCAGCACCTTCACTCAACACAGAACACTGTGGTAGTGTTGTGTTGCAGCAGAGGTGAAAAGGGCTGCAGCCAAGGGTTTAATTGTCAAACAGTGACAGAGATAAAATTACCTTAAGAAATAGCTGATTACAAAATAAATTAACCGATAAATGAATAAATACACTGACCTTCGGCGAAATTAGTACTTAATTACTGCACATATGTGCCCCAGGAGATACATTAATTAAAAGGGATGGCAACAAGGGAGGATTTGTATGGAAATACCTGCCAGCAAACAAGTTCCACAACATTATTTAAGTACGCTGTGTTGTTTTTATTGTAAGTCATTGTATAATGTGGAGTTGTTGCACCCAACAGAGGACAAAAACATTAAGTACACACCATGAAAAAGAGTGGCTGGCAATATATAGTAATGTACAAACCTCATGAAATTCAAGATTTATTATTATGGGTTTGGGAAGTAATGAAATGTGAAATCACACAAAATACTAATGTGCCACCAAATATGCCTACCATTATAGGTATTATCCACAAATTTCTACCAGCATTCATGTTAGACATTTTAATTCAAACCTTTCATGCCCAATATTGCCTCTTGACCACAGCGAGGAAACTTTAACAAGCAGTCAAATAGGGTCTTGGCAAAAATGCTAATTTGCCCTGTCCCCTTTTTACTCTGTCTGTGTCTATGCTTGTTTCTGTCCACAAAACTGCTGCTGGGTCTGCTACTGGAACCGAGATGGACGTTCTTTCCTTCTTTTTTCCTTTATGGCTAAGGAAACCATTATTACTGTATCAAGCCCACCACCCATGCTATACGCGATTCCTCTGAGAAACACAAGAACAGAGCCAAAATCCAGTTCCAATACATATCCAAGCATGAGACCTTACTAAAATCTTCATCACTGGACTGTAATTGTTCCTTTTTCTCTATGTGCTGCATAAAGACACTGCAGTGTTTAGGATTAAGTGCCAGTTGTCCCATGAAATCCAAAGACAATTATGTTTATGCTTTGACCGTCCCTTTCTCCTCCCCTTCCCCCTTCGGTCTGCCTGTCTCTCCACACTGGCTGATCAAGGCCTTAGGAGCCCTGTAATAACAGTCTGTTTAGATACTCATCACTGATTGTCAATTAGAGCTTCAATCTCCTGTGACCCCCACACAGAGACTCTAAGGAGCTGTTGACAGGCCCAGTCGTCTCTACCTGGTTAGTCACCATACTATTTATAGACCACATCACCTCAAAACATCCCCAAACTGCTGTGCTGCGGGGACAAACATACACAGTTCTTGGATGCGGCTGGCAGGCAACCGATAAACAGTAATGTACAAAGCCAGAGAGTAATGGCTGACTGCAGTATGTGTTTAAAAGATAATAAAATCAAATCACTGGCACTCTCAGATATGGAATGAGTCATCACTATTTAAGCAAAGCGTAATAAAGGAAAACAGACCCCAGAATAGACCGAAATGGAATGAATGGCATGGCTTTTCTGCGCCTCATATACAGCCTATCAGACCACTGGCAGAGCTGGCGGAACATTGTCCAGCGGTGGTGTTTTACTGCAGGCTTGTATTTGTTAATGTGTCTGGGCTCCTGCACTGTTAAGTGAGAGAAAGCCTAACAGAGGGGCTGTTGTGCTTTGGTCTGGCTGAGCTCCACTGTCCCCTCCAGCCAAACTACCATATTCACACTTTTTTATAAAGCCTTATGAACTGGGGGCACTATGTGTGGGTGAATAGTCACACTACCTCTTCACACAGAGAGTACTTTTTTTAAGAGTTCACTGTGTCAGCTGGGCTGAGAGCAATTGTTCCAATGAGAGTGATTTTGCTTTATTTCCATCACTTTTTCTTGTCCGGCTTTCCTCTGTGTCTTTCCGGGCTGCTGAATAGCTGCCTACACCCTCTCTTTCATGGTACCCTCTCTGTTGCTGGAACAGTGACGCCTAGGCAGGGCCTGGGCCTTAAATTAGGGCTTGAGGCCTGACACATGTGGCCTGTGAACTGACAGCAGCTTTGTGGCAGAGGCAAGAAGGGGTAGGAGTTGGGGGCCAGGGGCCAGGGACACTCAGGGAGGAGAGACAAGCTGAAGGAGCCCCTTGAGAAACAGCTCAAGCCAACAAGCACAACAACACCTCAACAAGGGCTCCAGTCATCCAGTGGAAGGAAAGGATGAAATGGGACCGCAGCTAGATGCCAACAGGATTCAAGAAGCACTGCCAGAGTGACACCAGGGCAGAGGAAAAAGTAAAAAGGAAAGTGGACAGATGATGGACAGAAGGTTAGAGAAGGAGTGAAGAAAGGTAAGGGCAGACTACAGTGAAGGCAGGCTCTACTGGTGGGCTAATAGCGCCAAAGAAACCCCTTTTTTGTTTGTCACAGAAGGAAAATTGGAATAAATTCTGAGCAAAACAACCTGGGTTAAGGCTGAATAAAAGGGAGTGTTGTGAAGAAATAGGAACAGACAGGTGAGAGGGGAGAAGAGAGCAGCTTTTAAGTGTTTTGTGTGTCACAATACACTGCTGAATAGACCACCATACCTGTGAAAAGGCCAGCAGGGAGATAAACAACTGCAGAAGACACAATGCGAAAAACCACACAGAAAATGTGACAATGTGACAGCAGAGAGGTAACATTGATAACAACAAATTTAAGTGGTATTGCATAGGAGGTTTAAGTTATTTAGAATTCATTAGTGATCTGCAAAATATGTATGAAAGGGTTAACTATTTGGTATTATTGCTAATAACTTATAGAATTCCAGCAAAAGCTCTGCAAAGCTGACAGAACTTCAATGGGAGGCAAAAAGAAAAGGCAAGTAGGAGGAGTGGGTGGTTTTCCAGGACAGCAGACAAAGAGAAAGACAATTACAGAGGCTCTAAAAATCTATTCAGTGCATTTTGCTGGGAACTGTTCCTCCTCCATCTCTCTCTCTCTCCCTGAGTCACAGTGCTCTCCTCTGGCCCTAGACCAGCCTAATCCTCCACTTTACCTCCATCTCAGATGATTTCACAGTTGTCACTGAATGCTGAATTTCCTTTTTCTTCTCACAAATGTTAACTGGGGGGCATGCCAAGATGGCGCCAAGATAGAAAGTGGTTTGGGGGTGGTGGGGGGTGTTGTCTATCAAACTGGCAAATGTTTTCCTTACGGTTGTTAGCATTCTCCACAACAGCAAGTTAAAACACTTGGCTAGCAGGGTCATTTAGCAGGTGAAAGCATCCAGACTCGGGCTGATGTCCTTTAGAGCGATGGCTTTGAGCCCCCCCCCCATATATAAAACTAATCTAAAAAGATTTTTCTTTGGTCCTCACTCAAAAATAGTAGGCTGCTTAGTAGGCTACACTTCTTTGACCCCTCAACTTCTGTGATGCATGTTCACAATCAGTTTTATCAGGTCCACTAGCAGCTAGCTGACTAGCTCATACTAGCTTATCCTTGTTTTTCCTGCAGTCAGAACATCACTATGTTATGAATGAATCAACATGTGTGAGAAATGTAAAAGTACTGATGACTCATCGTTATCAAAAAAGAAAATGAGGCCATGTCTCAAGAGTTGACTTCAAATTGGTTTCATTTAAGAACAGAACCAGCTTCTTGCCACAGAATGTGTCATTTGTAGCAAGAAGTTAGCTAATGGTAGCACAAGGCCAGGAGAAATGAAACACCACCAGCAAACAAAAAAAAACAGGAGAATACCAGCGTATTAACTAACCAAAGATAAGGAGAAAAGAAAAACTACAACTGATGCTAATTTTTGCCAGTAAATATTTGAAATGAATCATGTTGGGGTGGCTATTGTTGGGGGCACTGAGAAAAAACAGTTGGGTTTTAGAGAGCCAGAGGGATGGACATGCCAGCTAATGCCCTTCACTTAACATTAGGACCATCATCATTTCACTAACAAGACAAGAGACCCTCTATGAAGCCAGAAATCTAAGTCAAAGATCCCTCAGAAAGGCACAGGCATGCACACAAGCCCACTGAAGGTTATGATGACATCCCCACCTGTCTCCAACCAATCAGCTAATGTCCACACATTATGTTGAAAGTCTGTGCCTGATTTTGAAGGCTGACTCCCTGTCTAATTACAGTCTGAGAGGTCACTAGCCTTCCTGCATCTAATGTGGATTTATGAACACTAAATCCTGCCTTAACAAGCCATGGAATCTATCTGGCAGAAAGAAAGAAAATATACAGCTGTGCAACATGGACTGTTTGTGTAACAAGACAAGAAACAGTAGCTAATGGTTTAAAATGCCACTGAACATTAAATCCCCTCTGTCATGGCTACAATTGTGCTCCCTGATTCCCTCCTACAGCTGCAACAGTATTTTGTTTTCTACACTTCAGATCTCTGGAGCTTTGTGCCATGAAGCCATGCCACTGGTATGTAACGACTCCAGGCAGTAGAGTGAATTAGGTTTGAAATGGGGTCAGAATAACTACGCCGGGGCAATGTTCTTGGCATAGACAGCACCATGTGTTACCCGGCTGGTTACCACTACACACAGAGGAGTGAGGTGTGGTAACAGTAAACAGCCTGGACACAGGAATGCACAGGGCAGTAAAACGCTATATAGAGCCATTCATCACAGCACCCAAAGCTCAGCAGGCGCACAAATATCCACGTTTCCTCCACACGCCCTTTTTCCACAAACAGATTTCAGCATACTTTCAGCCTCTCATCGTCTATAACTCTTCACCATGTGCCTTACTGTGTATAACTTACTGCCTTGCATTCTTGCTGTCTGTCACTGATGTGCTTGTCAGTGAAGATTTTTATTAATAGCTCCGTGAGTAAACCATTTGAGGTTTAGTTTAATGCCACATAGGCCGTGGTGGTGGATGCCAGGGGGGTCACCTCAGGAACAGAAGATGGTTCAGAAGTGGAGGAGGGGGGGGCAGCAGCTGAGGATTCAGAGTCCTAAATACACAAGGTTGAAAAAACAATGTTTTCTGGAAAGAGGACAGAGTCATCACAGCAAATGACACTGCAGAAAATGGTGCTGCATTTACAGGCTATGAGTCAACATTTGTATGGACTAACCTGGTAGATTCAATAAAAAGCAAGTGTCTGTGACCAATGAGAGGTGGTGCGGTCCATATACACCGCTACGGATCATTTAGTCCACCATCAACACAGAGCGGCAGCAGAAATGAAAGCGTGTGTGACATTCAGGAGTTTAGAGGTGCCTGTCTGTGTTTGTGTGTTCAAATGCCAAGTGCACGAGTTCCTCTGCAGCCTTTGGTGATAAATCCAAACATTTCTAGCCAACTTTAACGCAACATAAATCTGTCCTCGGAGCCAGTCAGCAACAAACAGCCTCAGGGACAGATGTGTGAAGAAAAAAAGCAAAAACTGACAGCCGGCAATCTATTCTCTGCTCAGGGTGTCCTTCCTCATCGTGAACACAATCACAGTTTATCTCAGTAAAGCTTTTAAACTCTCAGTCACCACATTCTCAAGTTTTCTATATGTCACTGCAAAGCAAAACTATGGCAACTGTGTAATCCAGACATATGTTGCCACATGCACTGCACACTTTTTATTCTGTCAGAGGTTCCCAAGGATATTGGACAGACTAACCATTTAACAAAGAGCTAGGATTAGAACAGTGTGAACACGGTGCTTGAAGCAAAAACAAAAAAGGAAACAATAAGCGATAAGGAAGACTGTGCAGAGAAGATAATTAATGAATAGCTGCATCAAATAATACAAGCCGTAACAGTGGGACCTCATGTCCTACTTCTGCTGCATATTACACACACACAAAGACACAAATAAGGGGGAGTAGGAAGAATTAAGAAGCAGTTCCAAAAGGAATTTAACAGTAATTTACCAACAGACTTTCCCATAAAATGTCTTAAGGAAATATAATTATAAAGCAGCATGGGTCATTGAGTAAGACAATGAAAACACAGAAAAGCTGGCAGGGACATTTTCATAATAATAATGATGAGGCCACACTCTATTAGAAAACTAGTGGTCAACTGGTCAAATAGTGGTCAAATATGTCCGTTTAGGATATGTGGCCGAAGATTGGGGTTTCAGGGATTTTGTCCTGCAGAGAGGGTGTTGGATTTCACTTTTCTTTGTTAAACTGTGTCAGCTAGTTCAGGCCACATGGGAAACAGAAATGCCCCCCCCCAACATGGACAAAGCCAAATAGTCTGAGAACTATTTTATATGGAAATCCTGACACTGCGTTTGCATTAAAAAATGCAAGTCAGACGAGACGGGAAAAACACACTGTGGCGATAATGAAACCAGTTTCCAGAGGTGCATATTTACTATAAGATGTGATTCGTAAATTAATATTCAAATTTATTCAGTGCATGAGTTCTGACTTGAATTATGTGAGGTAATTTTGCCAGTGTGTAGAAATTGCCTTATTTCTGTAGCAGGTAATTGAGAGCAGTGATGTGAATAGTGCGTCGGATATGGTGAAGGCCTGACTCTCCCCTCAGCCTCGATGTCTCTCTGAGGCCAAGGAAAGAACCATTGTTCCATCAAGGGACACAAAAAAGGGATTAATTTGAATTTGGTTTACAATGCCATGCCTTTCAAGTTAATCCATCTGGCCTGTGCCCTGGAGTTGCCAGCTACTCCCTCTATTCCCTTTTCACTTTGCCAACACTCTTTGTCTACAGGAGGTTTAAATGTCAACTCTACCACTGCGGACAGACTGAGTCCTGAAAGACATGGGTGGAGAGAAATAAGCAATATTTAATTTATAGAGTTGATTCTTTTACTAATCAGTCTGAGTTCTAAGTTTAATTTTGCTACATATTTATGATCTACACACAGTGAGTTGTACTCAATGATAATATATACAAAATAAATATTATTATGCACAGCACTACTGCAATTTGGCTTTAACAGATGGAGCTCTGGCACTAGGATTTCATAAATTACAGGCTTTGTGCAAAACAAAATAGTCATGTCCTTCCTTCCTGTGTAGATACTAAGTGGCCTGCATTATCTGGCACCCCTGCTGAGAGTGTTAAGATGCGTCTCTCCATACATCCATCATGTCCGTTTCTCTCCCTTCCCCCAGATCCAGGTTCCGCCATCCAGACTCTACCAAATTACAATAATGGGTTGCTGAGGGACATTTCAGATGCTGTTTGTTTCTTTACTTTAATTAATTCAGAAGAAATGTTGTCTGTAATTTTAACATCTCTATCCCTCCCATTTTGCAAGAGGCACTGAATTTTAAAAACACAGATGCAGTTAAGTGCGCTGCTAAAAACAAACAGAAAAACAAAACCGCAATTTTTCACACTGTCATTTCTTAACTTACTGCTCAAACATAGCGGTGGTTTCAGGAAGAGTATCCAAGACATTTTTTTTTTATATATATCTCTGGTATACAGTATTCAAGAAGATGCAATGACCCAACATCATAAAATCTAATTTTACTTCAGAGTGGTTTGGAGAAGAGAATGAGCGGGTGACTGTGAGGCAGCAAAGGCAAGCTTATGGAACTGCCATCATTGGCTAAGATAACATCAGTGCTTCTGCTTCACTCTCTCCATTATTCCAAAGAGATTCTAAAACTACTGACCTGTATGTTTGTTTTCCAATACGTTCCTAAAGGACACACAGACCTTGGCAGATCAACAGAGGATGAACAGTTGCAGCAGACATGTACATGGTGAATATATATGGAGAAACAACTGAGGTATACAGATGGAGTTTTTGAAGTCTCTTGGCTGCTACCTAGTTAACAAGCCTTTCAATTAGAAGGCATGGAAATCTACAGCAACAAATATCACCAAAGACAGCAAAATGCTTCATTTGGAGCTGAACTCAATTAATGCAATTTATCTCGCTCCCGAGAGAGGTAAGTAAAGTGCAGATAACATATTCAAAGAACAAAGAAGGAATTTTAATTGGAGATGTTTTATCAAATAGCTCTACCGTCTCAGCTGATGTCCTCCTGGCGCTACTTAAATGCTCCTCTGCATTAATGAGGCAACTCACAGTTCAGTTGGTTATGCATAGAGAATGTCAGTATAACTAAAACACGGTACCAATTCTCTACTTTTTTCGAACTTCAACTCCACTAACTGTTTTTCTTCTTACTTTACTGCTGTGAAGACATTTAAAGAAAGCAGCATAACATGCAGTGCAGCCAAATACAGAATAAAGATGAACAAAGCCTGCTCTGATATATTATTTATATATAGCAGCGCACAGAGCTTTCTAGTGTATGAGCTAATGAATCCAATTCGATCGCTGAACCGTCTTTAGATTTATTGCAACTAGAATATTGCTGTCAAATCTTGGGCAGTAGAAAATACATTTTAATTCCATGCACAACTTTATGGTTATTCCTTGCAATAAGATCTCAGACAAGAACAGCCAAAAATGAAAAAAAAAGAAGTTTGATAATCTAATTTAATTAAGATAAATACCATAGTAGAAGGCCGACTGTGATGCCTGAGGGTGGCACTGTACTCCAATTACAAATTTGTTATTTTTTAGGTCAAATCTCAGTAGTAAGGCAAGGATTTACCTAATATTCAATTACACAGTGGCTTAGTTCTAATATAAGCCAGCAGATTTAGCTGTCACTCAGCTTTTGACAGCATACAGCATGTAAAACAAGAATAAAAAGACACAGTGTTGTGGCCATGTCAGATTTGTTTAACCTACAAAAATCATGCATCCTGCTTGCACTTCCTGATACACAAGCACGCTGTCAACTTTGTTTACGAGAGGTATTTTCACAGGCCGAAATACATCCGTTCTCTGGCCAGTGTTATAAGTTAGGTTCACATTGCACGCTGCATCACTGCACAGTGATTCTACAAAGCTGCCATTCTTCAGGATGCAATTGGAAACATTATACCCACATCAAAAGTACAAAACATTGTGAGGCTGAGAATAGCAGAAATGCAGTGCGTAGCCCCCCCACACAGTAAAGAGGTGTATTGAGGTAGACAGCTCATACCACCCCCCTCTCATACACCATTAGTCCTGGCAGTGTGTTGCACATTCCAGCCCCCCTGAGTGTGTCAGGGAAGTGGGGCCCCATCTATAGAGTGCTAATCCACCGCTGGGCCATGCAAAACAGTGGACAACCAAACATAAATAAATAAAAATGAGCTGAATCTTGGGCTACTTTTGCCATTTCAATAAAGTGTGACGATGGAAACCAGACGGCACGGTCACATTCAGGGGTCAGTCCAGGCTCAATTAGAAAGCCCTTCACCGAAAACAGTGAGTGATTATTTTTAAGCCCTTAAAGTGTCTCTCCCTGGTGACTGAGAAGTGGGGAAGTGGTGCTCAGGAAGAGAAAAAAAAAAGTGCCTCTAAACTCGCCTTTCTCCCCCAACACTGGCTGTCAGAATGTATAAAGTTTATAAACAGAGGCAGAGGGGATTAAAGGTGCAAGGAGGGAGGTCAAAGAGAAGGGAAAGGAAGATTGAGGACCCCCAACTCTCCTGCTGATAGATACCAGTCGTCACAAAGTGCCAAGCTGAGGTGGTTCAGCAAGACCACTGCTGTGGAAAAAAAGTACTCTGACTTCGGGACAAGCAACGTCTGGAAACTAAAACCCACTCTATTTATTCTTATCTCTTGTTTAGCATTCTGTTCTGTGGCAGTATATGCAGTATAATGACCACATTGAGGGAAAAAGAGTGGAAAGAGTGGGATATACATGGCGATGATGGTGGTTTATATACCCAGAGAGCATTATCATGTAAATGGTAGTTACTGTACAGTAAAACCCCTGCTTTTACAAATGATAGCAGCTGGGCCTCAGAGAGGGAGGCATGTATCCTGAACATAAGTGCTCTTCAGGGACACTATCCCTGCTTTTTGTCTACTACATCAAAGAGACTTCGCTGAAGAGCCTCCATTTCCATTGCTGCACACTACTTACTTTGTCTATGAAACTTCCACATCCCTTTTTTTCCTGACAGTATTGGTGTAAATATATGACAGGTGAGCAGGTCTGTGAAAATGAACAATCCTGCTCTTTGCCACATCCTGTTTCTTATTATTTCACACACTAAGTTCATCTCAGCATGCCTTTGGCATCCATGAATACCTAAAGAGTCTTGTAAAGCTGGGCTCTATTTGGTGAATTGGGGATCATTCTGAGTATTTCATTGAAACTCTGCTTGGTGGCATAGTTCATTTGATTACCTTGATGACATCCAGCTAGTTTTATGCTCCACAGGTGTACACTATTAGCACACTGCCTCTATCACTTTTCACTCATCCCAACAGGCTATATGCATTGCACAAAAAATGTCATTACCTCAATGCCAATTCCTGTAATTGTCACTAATATGATGATGGCACTTATTTGGATTAAGAACAAAGGAAAAGCAATGGTAAGAAAGGTAGGGACACTTGTTATAGTTCAGTGATGCAGCTTGCCCAGTATGCCAAATAATATGAGCCATTTTTCTTCCCTTTCTATGTTAACCACTGCTTCTTTCCTACTGTATGTTAGGTGTACTGTGATCCTATATCAGGGGCCTTCATGGTGCATTGTCCATTCAAGACTGAACCCTCTTCTATTGGTCTTGTCCACAGATATTTAACTCTGTCAGCCAATTACAGACCAGTGCTGTCAGCAGGACAGAGTGATGCTTAAGATCCCTGATGAATAAAGGCATGTCGAGGATATAAATCGGTTGCATCTGGAGTCCGTCCATAGATCTTAAGTGCATATACAAGTATGCCCACGTGCACGCTCTAACACGCACGCTCAACCTTGTTGAAAGATTTCCCCTTGGGTCTCATCCGTCTCACTTTGTTCCACAAACTAACTTGTGATCGTTTGCAGAAAAAACCTTAGAGAGCATCTGTTTAACTTAATTCTAGGAGTTTGACCCAACAGACTTTTAACTTGACATCAAAGCTGACCAGTGAATAAAGTCCCTACTTAGCAAATATGAACACTCCCTGCAGATTAAGAGAAGATATGGAACTGAGAAATAATGATTACACTATGGAAAAAAAAAACTCACTATAGTAGTGCATTGTGTACCCTTGCACCATAGCTGTAATATTGGATGTTGAGAATAATATTTGATGGCTTTCCATTAAGCATTTACATCACCACTGAACTGTGCTCTGTGTTGTTGTATAATAGCTGCGTTTCCACCCAAAGCACCTGTAACTTTTAGTACCTGAACGCTGTTGATGGGAACAAAAGGTTCCTTCACACCATTTGTTGTCTGTGTTTCCACTATGGTCTAAAGACTCACGAAGATTAGGAAAACGAGTCCAGTGACGTGAAAAAGTGACAGTACATAATTTTTCATAATTTTTCGAGTCCAACTATATAGGATACATTTTCAATAAGGCCTGGACTTTGTTATCAGCCCATCTGTCACATGCTTTCTTCGTATAACTCCATGGTAATGTGTCGAAGCACAATGAAAAATTGTATATACAGCTAAAGTTTTTTTTTTAAATGATGGCTGAAATAAAAGGCTGCAAGTACTGACAGCCCCACCCACAAAGTTCCTATCAAGTACTACCCCCCAAGCATTTTTTGGCGAATAAAATAAAGTCCCTGGAACTAAACTCAGACAGTGGTCCCTGTGGTGAAAACGGACCGAGTTCCTTCAAAGACGCCTAGTTCCAGGGGAATGTTCCTGCTGCTTTTGTCTTACTACACTCAGATTTGTTATGGAGAAAACCACCAACCCACTACCATATTATGTGATAACGTTGGAATAATACAGATTAAATGAAAATTCCCTGGGAACACTATTAAGATAACATATTTTGTATTACTTCATTGAATTCCACAGAAAAGCTAGATACAGCCGTGGAAAAAATGAAGAGACCACTGGTTTTACTATTTACAGGTAGATAACATTTCTCCCAAATTCCAAATAAAAACATTGTCATTTGACGCATTTTTTTGCAGAAAATAACAACTGCTCAAAGTAACAAAAATGAAATGTTTTCAGACCTTAAATAAATCATTTTGAAACCACACAATAATGATTTAATTTAGCAAGAGTTCAGAAATCAATATTTGGTCAAATAATCTCGATTTCCAATGGACACTTTCATGCTCTCTCTCTCACTTTGTTGTTTGTGTTTTATGTAGCTTAAAGCTCAGCTTCATTTCAGAGGTTTTCAGTTGGTTCAGGTCTGAAATGTGGAGTGGTCTCTTATTTTTTTTCCACAGCTGTAGTCTAGGTAATACAGGTGTAGGAGTGTTAATGCCTTGTCTACCTTTGCCATCCAGAAACCTTTGTCTAGCAGCCCAACAGGTAGATGTGATGCTCATTCTCCATTTGGCCGAGGGGATTACCAGACAGGCTAAGAGAGAGTCTTATCTCACCTTGCAGCAATAAATCAGACAAGGACACAGAGTGTTGTTCACATACTGCTCTGGAGAGGAGAGGAGCAGAAAGGGAGACAGAGGTATTTGAATGGAAACACCACACACAGCCTCCTCACCACAGTGTTTGTTTAAAGCAAGCTTTAAGGGTTTACGCTGTGCTCTGCCTGCCCTCAGGAATGAACAGCCAATGGCAATGGGCTCCAAGGTTGTTTGCAATTGGCAGCATCGTTACCTTGATCTCTTCTCCTGTGACAATTTCCAGACAACACCAGACAAAAAAACTGTCTGGCACCAACATGGCCTAGTTTCTCTACCTCTGACCAGCCTCTGATTTTTCACCTCCTTTGGGAATATCCTGACACCCTGTCATGAATGTTGATTTTGTGGTATAACCAAATTTAGAAGCTGGTTTACCTATCAGGAAAACAACAGCGACATTCCTTGGATTTACGAGCTCATTTTAGCAGAGTATGACAATGCCATATGACTGACATCCACGCTGTCATTAAATATACAGACAGCAGCTTATTATAACTTAAACTTTCAGTTCTGCACGCAAAAGTAAATGCTGACATTTCCCTCTATCCTACATGCCTAAGTGAAATACTGGACTCCTTACAACTTTATGGTCTAGATGAATAACAGTTGATGTTCAAAATGAATATATTTATAGTTATATGAGGCCAGCTATAATAATGTGTGCCTTTCTGGAGGACAAAGCTAGCTTTATGTGGCTTAGCCTCAGGGGAAATAGGAATCTTGTGTGGAATGAAAGAAAACCATATTTTCTGATACAATTGAAACTTGAAAGCACTGCAATAGAAATTCCTCTGATGACAAAGTGAACCTAAAAAACAGAAAAAAGAGTCTCACTGCACAACATAGTCAAAGTAGTGTGTGGCAAATTTGATCTTGCTGCAATGCTTTCATCTTTGCCAGCATGAATTATAGCTGCTGTTTTTCAGAGATCAACTTTGTCAGTGACTCATAAAACACATGCTATAGGTGCTCATGATGCTGTGAAATCTTATTTTGAAGCTATGTAAAAAAGCACTTCTGTTTAACAAACAATTTCCATTAAAGAGGGTGGCATGTGTACACACCACCCCAAGCAATTAGAAATAACTGATCGGCAGAATTGTTTCAATAATTGTTAATTACAAAGAGCTCCAATATAAATGACTGCCTGATGAGAAGCACATTTTAAAGAGAATAACAACAGTCACGAGAGTCAATGTGTGTAAATGATGAAATATGTGAGAGCAGTGGACTGAAGGTAAGTGTAATTATGGTCTTGAAGGGGCATTCATTATAGCGTTGTCATTACGATGCTACTTTAACAGTTGATTAGATCAGGAATACACTCCCATCACTCTGATTCATATTTAATGGAAGGTATAGCCTATAATTAAGAAAGATAGGGAATAGTGTAGTAAGAGAAAGGTAAATTAGTGCTGGTGAAGAGGGTTCTTTCATCTTAAAACACTGTCATTAATTTTTGCATATGAAAAAGTTCCCCACGAAGAAGTCAAGGTGACCTCTGGGGTGTGAAACATCAATGGATCAGGTGCAAGCCAACTGTTCTATTGAAGGTAGGATGCTGAAAGGAATCACAGCAACTTCAAAGAAACCATTGGTGGAACACAGAGAAAAAAAAAGAGGACGCTTACAACTGTTGACATCAATCAATAATGGCCTAGGAAATGGATTCCAATTATATTGACCAAAAGCAGCGCTAGAGGGAAATCTTTTTTTGTGCCCCCACCAGAGTGTGATGGTCATGAAGAGTTTAAAGAGTATGAATTACATTTAAGAGCAACGTGCATTGTGAACAACAAACTTTGAAGCGCCAAGGGATGAAAGCCAGCTGTCAGGCCGCAACAGCAACTGAGTGCTTCACCAATGAGGACAGTGTGTGTTTGCCAACAGCAAATAACCGCCTCTGGCCCATTTAGTACCATCTCTTTTTTTTTCTTTTCTGCAAACAAAAGGCTGTCTGCCACTGAAATGACACGAGCTCTTCTTTGTGGCTACCACTGCACTGCCCGATCAAACATAGGGCTGTATGTGGAACGAGCCCAAAGCCAACACAGTAAAGAAGTCTAAACTAACCAAAGTACATGAACACTGCATACAGCCAGGCCAGAAAACAGGCATTTTAAAGTCCCTCTGTTTGGGCTCATTTGTTATCCTGCCATCTGCTTTGTACGGTGAAGTGTTCACTGGTCATGAAGTCAAGTTTATGAGAAACACAAACAAACAGATAACATTTTCACACCAGACAGGGTTTCTGCAGGTTTCAACCCGTTAAATTTAAGACTTTTTAAGACCATTATCAATGAAATTTAAGAGCCTATTTCACGTCTTATTGTGCTGGAGACAGACTTTGGTGATGCTCCCGATACGAGCAACACAGAACAATACTGGGTGATGGCAGGTGTTTGCTGGTAGATGTTTTTCTTTATGTTTTTCAAATTTTTCACATGACAAGTTTAAGTATTTAAGACATTTAAAAATAAAATATGATCACTGGATTTTAGACTTTTTAAAGACCTGCAGAAATCCAGCTTGACTAGGGGATTTACAGCATACTATCAGTTTGAAAAAAAAAAAAAAAACTCTGCTGTACCTACTGCACAAAATGTTGCAGAAATATCAGCAATAGATCACTCCAGATCACTCCTTAAGTCTGAAGTTGTAAAAGTCATAACAGGAATTAACCTGCTAAGCTAAGCTGCAAAAACATAGAAAAAGAAAAAAAGTAGAAAAAGCTGGCATCAAATGTGTTGAGTCTACCAGTGAGTACAAGAAACAACAAGAATAAATCTTCCTTTTCTTTTTTTTTTAAAGTACAGGTATAGGAGTTTAGACTGACTTCAGGGAGATATCTTAGCTGGCAACTGCTCAAACAACCATCAAATGGAGGCAGATACAGCTATAAACACACATATACTCACAAATGTCACACAAACATGCCTATGCACACACTCAGGGACACGCACACATACATTCTATGGCAACACGCTTATAGCAAGCCAGTTGCCAGCTGTTGGAGATCTTTGAGAGAACAGAACACCACCTGTCCTCTTATCTCCCCCTCACGAGCCAAGAGAGTCTCTCCGTCCAACTGGAGCCACCTCCTTCTACTCTCTCATCCCCTGCTTAATGGCAGCTTGTCGGCTATTTTTCTCTTCAACAATTTATCCCTGTCTTTGTTGTTCCTTCATATCTCTCCTTCTGTGCACTTGATCTCAAAGGAACAGATTCCAAGCAATTGTTTTAAACACATCAAGGCTTTTCTGTTGATCTTAATGTTGTACCTGGACTCCTGCTAGTGATGAGGTTTAGATTTGGGTTAAGGTGGACAGTTTTGCCAGACGTTCCTCCTGTTGCTGCCAGATAAGAATTCAAGCATCAGGTCAATGACAGAGTGTTTGTGTGTGTTGGGGTGCGAGGTCAACATTTCAGTCTCTGTGTTTACATTGTCTCACTCCTTGCCCTCTGTCCTCTCTGTGCCATTGTTTTACCTTTGATTAGCCGAGTGTTTGAGTGCAGACAGATTGACAGAAGACGCTAAAGCGCTGGAGTTCAGCCGTCGCTAAATTTTGCTGCTTTCTGTGTAAACACCAGCTAACTTAAGACCTTGCAGAACCTTTAGTCTAAGCATGGGAGGCAGCTGATTTTATTCCTAAATGATAGCGCCGTCAGTCCTGTTTAATAAGTATGGAGCTAAAACAAAGGTACCGAGCTCTGCTACAGTCAATATGTTTATATGCAAACTAATATAATCCACTTTTATTGCAAAGGGCCTTATCTCCTATCTTCTGATTAAGATATGTGGGATCTGCTGAAACTATCCAGGCTTTAGAAGCATTATTGGGACATATACAGCTCATTTGGAATTGTTACTGCAGTTTGTGACACTCTGCCTCTTGCCAGTTTTACAGCCAGCTCTGTGTGTTGTACACTAACCAACAGTTTGCAAGGCTGAGCTTGAGATGCACGGGCAAATAAAAGTCTATATTTCTAGTTGCAAGGAGAAACACACCAACTTTTAATCATAATGAAAAACTTGGCTATAAACAGGTTTTTGGACGTGTGCCAATATTGCAGCACCAACCTTTTCAAAAAAGTTTTGGTTGAAGGAATGAAAGAATTAGAAAAAAGATCACCATCTGCTCAAACTAGGA
Source organism: Coranthus polyacanthus (assembly GCA_037367275.1). Classification (NCBI taxonomy): domain Eukaryota; kingdom Metazoa; phylum Chordata; class Actinopteri; order Kurtiformes; family Apogonidae; genus Coranthus; species Coranthus polyacanthus. Next base: position 21,317,556 of record JAPQRN010000006.1, on the reverse strand, counting down.
TTGGAAATGGCACAAGCATCTCTAGCCATACCCCTTTTCCATATTGTGACAGGATATAACACATGCTATGGCATTGATAATCAGTAAGCATGGCAGCATGTAAAGAGGAATATTAGTGAAATATTCATTTTCATCAGCCATGTAAGTAGCTTATTAGCAATGTTGTTTTTTTCAGGGTAAGAAACTGATTATTTTGTGCATGTAAACATAGTCAGTATTGATGTAGATTATGTTAATGCCGGCTTCACTTGAAGCTGTAAAAATATAGGAGCATTCTCTCAATCAGTGCTGGCAGCCACCAGTCAAATAAAAGCAGCATGTGCATTTTCCAGGTAACCAGCTGTAGTGAAAATGTGTATATGGCAGTGCAAATGGGCCAGAGTTCCTCTAAGAAACATACACACAGACTTTCCTGCCCATACTGTACACACATGTACACACCACACAAGAACACTTCAGCCTGGGAAAGAGTAGTGGAAGAAGTGAGTGATGGTCCTGCCAGCTGTCTGGGAGTTATGGTCTGATTCATGAAAGCAAGGCTGATGTTTTTCAGAAAATCTGAGCAGAACTATAGCAGATGGAGGTCACCACTGGGTAGCACGGCTAAAATTAACCCAACAGCTTAGCATGAATTAAGCTGGGCCCCTGGGCACAGAGCCTGCATCCCACAGGAGTGCTACAAGAGCTGGGACCTGAGTACCAGGTCAGCGGAGACCAGGCCACAGCTGAGGAGAGGTTTCACAAAATCAGCAGGGTCCGCACTGTCTCAGAGCAGTCGTTCTAACTCCTCTGAGGTTGGAAGTGAATTTACATGGCAGTGGTGAACCTTGGGTAATGTGATTAAATCTTGGCAACAGACTGAGCGATGATTAACTTATTCTCTCCCCTCTCTGTGCCCTTCCATGCTGCTTCTTGCATCTCTGTCAGGCAATCAATAAGCTATTATAGCTCCAAACAGTGGGGTAAATTAACTTACGGCTCCACCTGCAGAGTCGGCACTCTACTAATCCCATTGGCAGAGAAAAACGAGACTGGACGCAAAGGCCAGGCCCTGAGATCATCTGCTACCACACCGTGATTATCGGCAGGGAAAGCAAAGCAGGTTCTGAGGTGCAAATGTGGCTCTGGCGGTTACATTTTAAAGCCGCAGGGAAGTTCTACAGTGCCTCTAGTGAGCTGGTTCAAGGAGTAAGTGACACTCCACTAGAAGCACGAGAAAAGTGATACTGGTTAAACTAGTGCTGAAAAGCGACACAGGTGAGTGTCAAACCCTAAGCTATTTTTAGGGAAGTGAAGATCTCTGGGAAAAGGACCAGCTATATCCCCATGCGGTCACTGACGGCCTTTTTATCTCATCCATCAGATGTGAGCCATTCGCCTAAATGAAGCTGAGGCACCACTGACAGATTAGAATCTGATACCAGCACAAGGCAAGGGAAGAGAGGTCTGGAGAGGAGAATAGAAATGTCACCCCCAAGCCTAAGAGCAGCACCATAGACATATAATACCAGGCCTGACTGACTCACATGTCAGCTATTTCAAACTTACCCACAGCAACACTGACTACTGTTTGGATTTTGAATGGATCCTCTCTACTTTTCTCCTTTTACACATGACGTCCCCCTGTCTGTCTTTTATCTAACTCTTTGCAGTATATGGTTACACGGAGATCCTTTTGTGTCCTTGCCACACCCAGTTTAGAAAGGTCATACCGACACAATGAAGAGGTGAGGGTGTATCTGTTCTATTCATCACACACTCAAGCTGCTGTTCTCCTTATGGCCCTAATTAGACTATTGCGTATGTTTACATACACTTCATTGAGGATGATTATGTTCACTGCTTGTGTAGTTAAGCCTGAGGTGCGTAAACAACATTCTTAAGAAAATGGGACAGGTGTTTACAAAAATAAAATTCAGCTATGACCTAGTTTAATTCGTGTTCAGTGAGTTCAGTGTGTGAACTACATCGTGGCTTTTAGGGAAGCTCTCATTTTTCTCACTTTTATGTGGTCAGAAATGGCAGATTCAACATTTATGAAGCACTTGATCTAGCTTTTATTGATGAATATTCCTATGTTACTGTTATAAGAATATAAATGACAAGACTAGGAAAACAGATAAAAAGCAGCTGCCTGCTCTGCATCTGTCAGCAACACAGGAGGGTTGAGAGAGAGGGAGACGTTGTTTCATTCAGTATTAAGTGTAGTAATGCTGATAGAAAATAGACCTTTATAAATGTTGCATCTGCTGTTTCTAACTAGGAAAACAAAGAACACCTTTTAATTTTATGGTTTTTAAAAAAAGAAAATCCACTTTTCTATGTTCATTCCTTGAATTTGTGTTACTAAAGGCGTGGTGGTGAGCACTTGGTTTAGCCTTTACTTATCATTATTCTTATTATTAAGAAGCGTCCTTATTGAGTAAAATAAGTGATGAATCACCGTCGTGCGGAAATCATACATCACTTACACATGACGCATGATGATAAGGCAAAATTGAAATTCATCCCGAAATAGAATATTGTCAATATTTGACACCCCAGAAATGTCAGATACATTTTCAGGGGAGCTTATGTCTTATGAAGAGGAGCCAATCCTGGACCTGGCGCTCCTGTATTTCACACCCTGGTTCAGTGTTGGATTGTTTCTTTTTCTGTTAATCCCTTTCATTGTATGTCTTCTGTCATTAGGGCAATATTACTCTAGTACTGGAATCAGTCCCATTCATTTGTAAAGTGGACCTAGCATGCTGCATATCCGAGGCTTAGAAAACAACTGCGAGCACTGCGAAAAGGTCAAGATAACAGAAAGCTTACATAAGTACATTGTGATAATGAGCAACAACTCTCACTCATACCTATTTTTGGACCACTCCTGCAACCCTGACATAACAAGGAGAAACTCATTTTCTCACAATTGTTGCTATAATGATCAGATTAGCTACCAGAGCAACCAAGGACTATTAGATGACAACTGAAAGCCGTCCTGTATCTCCTGTTTATCATTGTCATTGACTGATGGCAGGGCTGTGACTATCCACAGTCAGCTGCAAGTAGACTGCAATTCATTTGTAGTCAGATAGCACAAGGCAGATCATTATCAGTGTTTAGGTCTGCTGCTTACCTCACCAGCTCATGCTGCCTGTCACGCTCCAGGCACAGCAACATGCTACAACTCTGATAAAATTTCAGATGTCTATTTTTCTCATCCTTTCTCTCTCACAAAGATCTTGGAAACACGCTTCGCCTCTGTTGCCTCAGTTTCATAGGAGGCAGACTGAGGGAGGGGAGAGAGTGTGTTGGAAAACTAGAAAAAAAGAAATAGAAAAAAAGACAGAAGGGAAAAAAAAAAGAGATCATGTGTTGGAAAGGAAGAAATATCAGATAATGGCTGATACTGCACTCAAGTGTGGCAAAGAAACTGTTTCTCGAGTTATGACTCCACTGAAACTAGGCAGAATCAGTCTGCCTGCTCATGGCTTCTGTCAGGCAACCAAAACTCTGCCTCTCAACAAATCAACACGCCGGAAATGCATTTTAACATCTTTCCATTTCAGTGACAGAACAAACGGCTTGGTTCAAATGGCCTAATTGGCAGTGTCAATCAAATATCCTCAACCTTCATTGTAAACATAAGTATTGTAGATGCAGATCTGGCATACTATGTTGTAAAGAACAGCCAATACCGGAGTTTTGGGGCTAATCCCGATACTAGGGTAAAGATATTAGGACATTTTAAATATCCAATATCAGTGTTTTTTATAATCCAACAGTAAGCTTCCCTTCACTCATAAATGACTATACAAAAAAAACACAAACATAACAAAAAATGGTAACACTGTATTTTGCATTACACATATCCCTCATTAACTGGTTGTTTATTACCATAGATATAAGCAGCATATTGGCTCTTTATTAGTCATTATAAACCACTTAATAAAGTCTGCGTGACCATATTCTACAACTACTGGCTAATTAGTACAATTTTCCCTCAATAACTTCTTAATTATGCTCACTGATAGAAAGTACTTATTGTACATTGCAGTCTTAGGTCCTATCACCTTATAAGGTCCATATCGAGAAAATCGTAATTAAAAAGACTATGATACATGTACAACTTCCAATAAACAGTAATTAGGAGGCTACTGAGGGAAAACTGTTAGTCAACGGCTTAGTAGTTGTAGAATATGGCCATGCATTAATAAGTGCTTTACAATTACTAATAAAGAGCCTATTATTAATATGCAAGCTAATGCTAGTGTACTAAGTGCCTAACAATTCACCAGTCTTGTTTTGCAAATTTGTCGTATTCTTCCCAAGAGTTCACAGCTAGATGTGTGCACTCGAGAATTAGAGTGTAGCTGAAAAACGATCGATATGTGGTGAATTGGTGCTGGGTCTCCTGATAGTAGACACTGAAGACAAGGAGGAAAAAAGGGCATCACAAGGTTCATGCAGGCTCACCTTAAGTGCACTGAGTGTGCCCCTTGAGAACATTTTTCTAACTTTGCCAAAATGTTGGCTGAAAATCCCTGAAGTTCCAGTCTCCAAACCCCTTAATCCTCCCTAACTCCATCGTTTCGGATCGAGGAGCATGATAGAAGGTTTCAAGTGAGGGCTTAACCCAGGTTTAATAACCAGAGCCTGGCCACAGAGCAGAACGCCTCGTCATATGACCAGACACCAGCATGCAGGACAGACACATGCACACACACCTCAGACACATAAACACACATAGACATGGCCTTTCTGGCCGCAGGAGAGGCTCAGACCAAGAGGAGATTACACCTCACAACAAGAGTAATACCCAGGTCTCCGCAGAAGAAGTGCAGATTAGAGTCAGCAGCATACATTCATCTAGTTCTCACAGGCACTGACACACAGCTTACCACTGAGAGCATTTATCACATATGGAGCAGGGCCAAAGACACAGCTCAAACAAATGCAGAAGCCTGTTGATAAAAAGAAGCACACTAAAACACGCATGCACACAAACAACATAGATTTTGTTTAAGTGGAAAGGAAGTGAAGGCACTGCACTATCAGAGCCTCCTGACCACTGGACTCAAGAGCTCACATACTTGATCTTATCTACCCTAGACTAGCACTTCATAATGTTAATATCATACTTCACTATCCTTCAACCCTTCACCCATTCTACCCAAGATCCTGTTCTCTACTATAGCTAGAGGCAAGGATTACATAGAGATGAATAAGCAGTCACTGTGGCGACCAGAAAAAAAAGCAGTGACGCACAAGAATTTAAGGGAGGTGTCCAGACAAAGAGACACAAAGCTGTGCAGTAGCTCTACTTTTAAAAAGAGTATCTGGGAAATGTCATCGTATATATAGATGTTCAAAAAACCTCTCCTGGAACAGGGGAAAGTGTTTAAAGTGAACTTCATAAGTCAACATTCCGTTCCTTGTTAACAGAGACAAGCCATTTCCTACATGAATGCACTCTGAGCAGAGAACCAAAATGCAAAAAGTAAGATGTCAGCGCAACAGCCGTGTTAGCTCATCTAATGCACGTCATACTTTTTTTTGCACACAGCAGACCAAACAGGCAAATATCTATCACACTTAAGGGACTTACTAACCTGACCTTTGCCTAGTGAAAAAGTATTTGATGTAACGCCTTTCATCCACTTTCATCTGTATTTATTGTTTTATTGTGCAATTTTCTTCAAAAGTCCAACCAATCTCATAATGTAGTTAATCCACAATTAACTTT
>JAPQRN010000006.1:21286842-21311722 GCA_037367275.1 Coranthus polyacanthus | reverse complement strand
TGTGTCCACCTTTCTCCTCATTCACTGTTTTCTAGGATAAACAGACATAAGGGATGTCTTCTCTGTCTTTCCTGGTCGAGTAGGTTGTCAGAGACGGATGGACCATGGAGTGATTGATGGGATTTTAGGCAGGCTCCTTTACCCACATTCGTACATCTGCCCTTTCAGCTCATGTACAGACACTCACACAGCACTCTGTTAGACATTGTTCACTAGACCAGCGTACACATGTTGACAGATTGATGGAATCAAATAGATATACAGAAACATACACACAATGACATACTCCCCTAACCAACACAATCTTGCCTCACCTAATCTTGTTTTGTTCTATTGAAAGCTTCATTCTTATATGAACCAAACTAGTCGGACTACGTGCTCCTAGTCTGCAGGAGTTCTCTTAGGGCTCGGTGCCAGTGTTCCCTGTAAGACAACACAAAACGCCTAAACCTCTGTTAAAAAGCTGTCCTGCTTCCCTGCTCTGGCTCTTATCCACTGCTACTGCGCTCTCTTTCCCATAGTGAGCGTTTTTCAGCACTTGGCCTCAGATGTAGCCAGCAGTATTAGCTTTGGTGGGGGAGGGATGTGTGGGCGAGGTTATGCGTGTGAGAATCATGCCCAAAAAATCCCCAAATCAGTTTGACATTTGACACATTTTTACATGTGTGAAAGAGACTTGAGCATGTTTTTTTCCCCCTTCATGCTGGGCTGCTGTCACTGCACGAAGTGACAGCTGCATTTTGGGTCAATTATTCAGCCAATATCTGCCAGGATACATCTTATGCATATTTAGTTCCAAGGTGTATATTCAGATCACTTACACTACAACATGCTAACGAGCTCCTCACACAATTTTGTAATTCTGACCTCGTTGTGTATCACAGAAATTCTCTATTTACAACGACATTTAAGTATCGACCAAATGGAATCTGCAGGTTTAATTACATGGTACTGCATTGATTTATGCTAATACCCAAAGTGCTAAATATGCTAGGTTCAACAGACCACACACACAACATGCATGATAAAAATCTCTCACTGCATATATGGATTAATAAAAGACTAATTGAAATGCATGTTTTGACCAAATCTTCCCTGCAGAAGTTTCCCAAGGACTGAGCTGACAGTTGTGTGCCGCGGGAAATGTAATTAGACAGTAGCCAGTTGTTTCCCATTTACTGTAATTCTAAGATTAACAGCATTGCACTGCAATAGCCTTAAACATCAGCACACACACAGCAACTGTTCAGAACAAGATAAATACAACAGAAAACATAATTCATCCCAAGAATATACAAGACGTTGAGTGAAAGCCAACAGAAAGCTTGCAGAACTTTTCATGTTAGTATGAAACAGAGGCAGAGTTCACGCAGACACATATACACAACACTGAGCTTGGAGACTGTGGAAGGGGTCTGCATTCCAACATAAAACAGACTGGAGGGAAGGCCAAGGCGAGTCCGTGGTGTGGAGCCCATGCCTCAGCTGCGTGTTGACTCATGAAGCAGACCCTGGCTGTGCCGTTTGCACCAATTTGCTCTGAACCTCCCTGAGACAAATAACTGCCACAGAGCTGTAACACACTCTGCTTCCAGTCCCCTGGCAGTCTGCCAGCACACTCACTGCTGCTTCTGCTGGGGTTTGGCTGTCCTGATTTTTTTTTCCTTATTCTGATCTCTCTCATTTGCTGTTGTTTTCTGTCTTTTCACCTCTCACTCACTTCTTCTTTCTCTTCATCTCAAGCCCGTATTTTATCTTCTGAATATTTGTCAAAATATTAAAACGGATATTTAGAGACAAAAGATGCCCGGGTGATTATTATTTAATGAAATCAATTAAAAATACACACTGGATAAAAAAATAAAAAAAAAACACTACACTAAAAAAGTAATTTCAAAAAGCTTTGTATCGTGAGTTTATTCTAAAAATAAAATACAAAAAAAAAATAAAAAATCAGGGATCCTCAAACGTGACAAAAAAAGAGCAGAAAGACAAACCTATCGTCTGGCAGTTTGAAATGAGTCAGGTTTACACATGTTTAAAAAAAACTGGATATGCATGCTGTTTTTTGGTGTAAAAACTATAAAAGGCAGCAGCTACATATGTTGCCACTCTTATAATAAGCTAATGAAAGGCGAAGACCATGACAAATAAATAATTACTCTGCGGTGAAAGAAAGCTTCTCATTCAGTGTCTGTTCTATTTCTGTGGGCAGAATTTGAGAAATAGAAGGACAGACAGAATAAAAAATAAAGAGGAGACATGAGTGAGGGCAGGAAAGAAAGAAATGTGAGCTAGAGTAAACTCAGATGTTATGTGTCAAGACAAGAGCTTTAGTTTGGGAGGAGACAGGGACAATATAAAGACCCTGAATCCTTTAGAGCCAACAGATGTGGTACAAGGGATTTCCTGCATGAGCGACAGGCAGATCAGTGGGAGGTGGCCATGCTGCCTTTCGACTGGCGCATGCCAGCCAACTGTCCACCGCTCCACAGATGACCTAGAGGCATGGCCCCAAATCTGTCAGGATGAACCCTGCCTCCTTCCACACATCCGATGCCCTGACCTTCCCCCCACACTGCTCAGATAGTCAGCCGAGCCAGCTGGCTGCACGCGGTGACAGATATTTTACAGAAGCAACAAGATCAATGAGATTCTGAGATAAACTTGGCTGAATGAAGTTATATGCAGTGGACCAAATTCAAGTAAACATCCCTTTGCTTCTGTTGTTAGTGGCTGTAAAGCGTAAACCCTGCCTGTGTGTGGACGTGGGGCCTGCAGCCAACCCTGTGCGGTCAGCACTGTGCAGTCAGCCAGGCCACTAGACAGCAGGCCCTGAGGTTATCGCCTGCTCAAGTGGAGCAGTGTGCCGTCCATTACCTCACTTTACTATCTCTGCATCCAGGAAAGGGGAAACAAGCTATTCATAGAGCCTCTCAGGGCTGCATGCTGAGCACTGAGTAAAAGAAAACCTCTGTGACATGAGAAAGAAGTGCACGTATACAGCGTTTCAGCACTTCACAATTGTTAGCACTTATTTCTGGTTTGTTTAGTGTCAGCTGAGAATGTACAGTAAATGGCATCTTAACATGAACAGTTTATAAAAACATAAATGCAATATTTGCAATACTTCCTCTTGATCCTCTTAGTTCTTTATCAACTAGCAGTCTTTGAGCACAAAGGAAATTCATTATTTGACATCTCCACCTCTAATACACAGAAAATAATGACATAAGCGGAAAAGAACCATATCTTAAGCTTGTTTGAATACACAAGGCAAACAGGATTCATGGCAAATGCATTAGCCCAGGCTTTGGGTTAAGAGGCTGAGATAGTGAGATTGTGGGCTGTACTGTACATGTGGTTAATGATAAACCAAACAAACTGGGTTAGCGCTCATAGCCTACCAAAACAGGACTTGTTGAAACTTGGATTATGTTAACAATCGCTGGTGAGTAAGGGAAACTGTAAAAGCCAAGCTCTTAAAATAACATCTCCAACAAAACTTGTGTTTTTAGCTTTCAAACTGAAAATGTTACAGGGGGAGGGCAAGGCAAAATAAACACAATTAAAACCATAACTTCCTTTTTTTGCTGTTTCAGAGGAAATTAAAAGCTTGGTTGAACTCTCCTCTTACTATAAGACTAAGTAAAACAACCTGTCTAGAATGTTTAACTCATAAAGTTAAAGCTACGATATACAACATATTTGACAACAAAGAGCCTAACATATTTAAAACTTTCTTATGTGCCATCATGAGTCAGATTTATGGCTTGTAGCTTCTATATTCTTGAGTTTAAATGAAGAAATCTCTGTGTTTCTCTGCTTTTTCTCCTCTATGGCCTTTTTTCTTTGGAAGGGTTCCATGCTGGTTGCTCCGACAACATAATTATATGTAGTTAAGTATGAGCTGCAAAGAGCGGAGTGAGAGACATCAACTAAGCGAGAAGGAGAGAGAGGGCTGGAGCACAGTGGCTTGTCATTATGGGTCTGTTTGAACCTTTTACAGAATAAGCAGCCCAACCTTGAGACTGATCCAACAGCACTCTGTACTCGGCTGCTCACAGATCTGCCAAGTCTTGTTTTTTTCTACTTGAGAAACCCACCTTTGAAATAAACATTGAATATCATAGGGAGTAATATTTTTAGCAGTATGACGTATGGAAAATTGTATTTTATGTATGTATGTACTTCATACTGTATCTTTCATGTGCTTCTATACTCTGTGTATATATTCGGATTCGTGAATTAAGTTGAGATCCGATTCTGACTGCATTACATTACATTACAGGATATATCAGCACTGCTTTCTGCAGCTCATCTCCTCTGCAAAAATCTAAAGGGGGGTCCTCTACCTCGAATTCAAAACCAGAGCCCATGGAATAACACCATAAAAACCTGCTGTGTGATCAAGAAGCTATAAAAATTTCTGTGATGCTTCAGATGCAGAGCTCTGCATTGCTTCTGTATACAGTTTCAAGTAACACATCTTACAGCAAGCAACACTTCTCTACCTGACAAACACCTCATATCCAGACCATTACCTCTGGAAAAGCCAGGAGCCAGGGCCTAACTGTGCAATCTCTCCATAGTCCACCTTCCCACACACACACATACATATTCACACACACTCCATTCTTTCTTTCCCCATCTTGATTAGATTACAGTGAGCGGGTTGGTGACAGCCTCTGGGCATGCCAGAGGAGTGGACGATATCTGAGCTGTGCTCCTTAGCCTTCACTCTCATCCAGTCAAGAGAACTAGAGATAATATATCCAAAGAGCTGACCTCACCAGCAAAAGCAGCCTTTAAAGAATCATGGGAACACATTTGTCAACACAGGTCACCCCTCACAAAAGACTAAAATGGCTTATTTTCTCTTTCTACACCACACACCTACTGACTGCTTGTTACAGCTAGTATGACTCTTGACTGGCTCCCTGGCCCTTGAGATGCTTGAATCCACTTTACATCAAAGCTAGCCTCTTGTAGTGTGAGTGTAGCAGACAATAAAAGTAAATATTTGATAGTGAGAAAGCTCTTCATTAAACGATGCCTTAACAGAGATGCAATGCTTTCAGTCCTTTTAATATAAATCCTCATATCTATCTCTTTGACATGAAGCAGAAACGGGGCCAAAACAGAAAGGGCTTTGTTCCCATTGTGGCTACTGACCACCTACCAAGGGTCCTTTAGAAGAGCACTCACCCTGGAATGATCAGGGCACTTCTCCCCCATGGCTCCTCAGGCCTGTGGGCCAAACACATCCTGACCATCTCCTGAGAGATTATTCAACTCAGTGAGCACATTGAGGAGAGAAACACTGGAGGAAACTAGAGCCTGCTATTCACCTACATTTAAACTCAAAACTCTTCCATTCACACCCACCCTAAAGGAAATAAGAAGAAACCAAACACATGCTTCACTTACTGGCTACTTCCAGGGATGCGTTGTGGCTCACTGCCTCTCCCAGGTAGTTACGGGCAACACATACATAAGAACCTTCGTCAGGCTTGCTTCGTCGTCCATGGACGATGCGAAGGAAGAACAAGGATCCGCTGGGCAGTAGCATGCGCTGGGAACGGGGATTGTCCCGGTCTGTTTCCACGCGCTCTCCATCCTTGTACCACTCCACTGTCGGGGTCGGCCGCCCTTCTGCCTTACAGTTCAGAGTGGCCGGCTCCCCCTTGGATACAATCAGGTCAGATGGATGCTCCACAATCCGGGGTGGGGTGTCCTCTTGGCGCAGACGGGATCCTTAGGAAACAACAAATATGTTACTTTCCTTTGTAAGAACTTACGCTAGCTGTTTGTATTCCATGTTCTAACTACTAATTTTTATTCAGTGGTAAAGCCATGTTGCCTTTTTTGGGCTTTTTGATTTGGGACGCATTAGACCTACTTAAGTTCTGGTCACATTTGCAAACAGATACATTTTCAGAGTGGTGGAACATTTCTATAGTATAATAGACATGTGCTACCTATGCAAATAAATCTGAATGAATCCAAATCTGAGTAAATTTACCCTTTAATTATAGCAAGTCTCCTTACTAAAGCTTAGCAAAGGTTATGTGACTCTGTCATTTCTCAGATCAAAGAGCTGGAAAGAAGAAGAAAAGGCAACAGTAAAGAATGAGACTCTTTAAAGGTAAAAGGAAATTAAGAGATAACAGATAACATACAAATAAAGGGTAGGGCAGAGATTTCATTTTGCACTGCCAAGAGCGGGGTAACACCCCTATGCTATCGCAGGTCATTACTATTGCTCTCCGACCAGTCAGCTGTGGCTATCGAACCTGCTTTTCATGCAAATTAGCTTCCTGTTGTTAATTCCTGAAGGATGGGACCGTAGAATGCATTGTGCATCTACACACAACTGTGTGTATGTGTGTGCCTTTCTGAATGAGAAAAGGAGGGAGTCTTCCTCACTCACCATATCTCCCAGCATAGGCCTTTGGAGCCCATTCAGCACCAATTAAAGACAGTCGGGTCTAATTGGAGGCACAGGCCTGCAATTAATTTACCCAGCATCCCGTGAACTTGCCACACTGCCTCATTTCTGTGCCCTCTGCCCATCCTCCCCACTCCGTAGAAATCTGGTGCTGAGAAGGCATATTTTTATAGTCACCACAGATTTTGGGTAAAGTCAGCATAATTAGTGACAGCTCTGTGGAAAGATTAATCACTTCAACGCATATATATAATACGGTCAGTGAAATATAATTAATCCAGGACTTCAATGAAGGACATCACGATCATGAATCTTTTAAAGTCCTTCTTACACTACGGTTTATGACAGAATAAAGTTAGTGTGGGCGTTTTTTACACTTACTTGCCCAGCAGTCACCATCTGAATAACTTAGAGAACATGGTCATATATCCTGTAACTATTGTTCATAGACAAATCTGATGAAAACATTAGGTTTTCCCTTGGGACATGATTTAAGCTGCTTCTTTAGGCCTCAGTTTTGTTTAAATATTGCACAAGTTTTTAAACTATTCGTCAAAAGAACTGTATTTAATATTTACCCGGTAGAATATCCAGTTTTCTATTTAGAGCAATTAGGCTGAAGGTCAATCAGATGGTGTTTCATTATTTAGGTTGCAACAAAGAGAAAAAAACACCATAAGTCCTATTCAGAAATTCTTGTGATTATGAAACTTTTTTGGTGTATGCAATATTGTAGAAATGTTGTTTTCTCTATGTGAGAAAAACTTATCTGTGGAGATTAAAGCATTTGTGAGAGACAGACAGAAACAGTCTGAGAATACGAAAGAGTCGTATATCAAGCCTTTAGCAAGAATGAATTATTCTGCCATCTGACGCTGAATAAAGTTAATAAAAAATACATATAAAGTCTTTCCTGACTGTCTGAACTACCACTAGGCTAATTAACCCCCATTTGCAACCTGGACCCGTCACAGGCTTTTGAACCTACAGCACCACATGTTAATGAGGGCCAGCTTTTTGGTCGGGCGGTCATTTGAAGCAAAGAACTGAGCTAACATTCCTTGCTATGCTAGCACACACGAGCAACTGCACCACTACCAACGCCCTTCACCAGCGAAGGAAGGCTAATATGTTTTATTAAAGAGAACTTTGAAGAGCTCTGCCGCTATCTGCTTTCCCTGTTGCCCTCTTGATTTTGATAGCTCCTCTCTAATTTGACTTGGTCTGAAGTGTTGGGTTTTTTTCGGGGAACTATTAACTATTCACAAGCAGCCCACTGTGAGGAGAGCCGCACAGGCTGTTCTGTGTTTGATCAATGGCTGTTTACTCTGGATGATTACACCGGATCTGCATAATTAAGAGTCGGATTCAGAACACAATATACAGTAGTTTACGGTATCTTGTTACTGGGAGCAAGAATAAGCTGGTAAATAAATATTCGGCAGTGAACTCTAATAAGTGTTTTGTGTGTGATTCCTGAGAGGGTGAGTGCGTTTTGAGCTGCGAGTAGGTGCAAGCATGTATCAGTTACACAATTCTATTATGTTTGCCTTGTCTCTGATTGAATCCATTGTGTGCATGTGTGAATGTGTTGTACATGTTTTGCAGTGCTGATCCCTGCAGACACATTGTGTGACCCCAGTTACTTCAGCTCCATTACCCCTCACCAGGGAAAAAAGACACAGGCGGTGCAAAGGATTATTCTGGCATGCCACGAACACTCCCAGGCCACCTAACCCTCACCCCCACCCTCTTACAGGTGCACACTTTTAGAAAATGCCAGCAACTGCCTCTACTCTTTCCCTTCACACACACAGAAGACATCTAAAACAAGAGAAGTACGCAGTGCACATTTCACATTTCGCTACTGAACCAAGCTGTTCATCGTCTCTTTCTCGCTTCACTTTGAGATGTCTAACCCTCCCTTTATTTCAAAGCGCTGCCCTTCCCTCTCCTCTGCTTCTTTCAACCGCCCTCTCTCCTATTTTCTATCCCCCTCTTCCCCCCTTCTTTGCTTCCAGACAGAGAATCTGAGATGAGCTAATGCAATACACAGCCTCACCAAAGGGAAGCTGGGACTTCTACTGCAAGGATCTGATCGATTGGTGCCTGAGGCAAGATTCTCCTTCTCCCTTAACCCGCTCACTTGCTGGAGCGCTGTCTCTATTTTTTTTCTCATTTACACACACAAAGTTAAACTACGCTTGAGGGAGCCTTTGCTCGCTGTGGAGGTAATTAAAAAAAAAAAAAAAAACAATTCTCTGTGACTTTTCTCTCACTGTGAAAAGCTATCACAGTAATGAACAGCAAATCATAAGAGCCCAAAAGCAACTGAATTGAACAGCTTCAGACCATCTACCACAAGGGCCCAGACCCAGACACTGACCCATATACTACATCTGTATGCATTCAAGGATCCATGAAGACCTCCGGGACATTGGCCCACACTACCCCCTAGTCATTGATAGACAGGGCATGATCATGAGATTTGTGATGATTCCCAAGAAGCCAAGGTCATTCAGCTGTCCATTACACCTCCAGGCATACATTGTATATTAACATGGTAGCTACCAGCTTCATACTGATTCATCTATGTCTTGGGGCTAAACGTGATTTTGATCATGCAACATGAGTTGATGCACTGTGAATCTATAATTCAGGAGATAACTTTGATTAAAAAACAAGTGTGATGTATATTAATTCCATGTGGTTCCATAAAGTTGTCAAGCAAATTTGAAGCAAACTTTTGAAATGTTGTAAAAAAAAAAAAAAAAAACGGAGAAAATGCAAATTAGGCACATTTCTATCATCTGGTTTGGAGCAAATAAACTAGACTAGACTGTGTAGTGTCGTCAAAAGGTGGCGGTTTAGGCTACGTTCCACAGAGTTTAAAAAGAGTTTCTGTTGGTGTTTTCCATCTAAGCTAACAATTATCTCAGTTGCCGACATCCATCTTAACAAACTGTAGACTACTACTACTACTACGACACCATTGCAATGACAAGAGTTTCAATACTGATTATGCAAAAGTACATGAGAATATTTCCCACCTTCAGTAACTGTAGAACTGCACTGAGAAAACGTCCAGTCAGTTTAAATAATGAGGCTGTCAACTACAGAAAAATTGAATACAATTTTGCTTGTGTGCTACAAATGCTACAGACTGAGGCAGTCTGAGAAGTAGTGATTGATTTAAGTACTCAGACTGAAAAGACAGAAGAAGACCCTGGAACTACAACCTAGACTCTGATCACCCTGAGAACGAAAAAAAAAGGATGAAAAAAAAAAGAGACAGGGTCAGTTCTGTTAGATACAGTGTTATTCCTGAAACACAGCACGTTTGCCCTTCACAATTAAAAGCTCATGTACCAGGACCCGTAGGCAAAATAAAAAACACGCTGCATTTTTATTGCTAATCACTTTCACATTAAATTAATCCATATAAAAAGGAAAAATCACAAGAGAGACATGAAAAAGGCAGGCAAAAAGATGACACTAAACATTGCCTGGTTGCAGTAATAAGTTCAGGTTCAGTGATTTTCTAAGCTTCAAAACAAATGTGCCCTTGTTTCTTAAAGCTCTTTTCATACTTTCTCTCTTTGCACAGTGTGAAGAAGAGGAAAGAAGCCAGACACCTGCCTTTTACCAGAGAGAGAACTCACTGGGGAGAAGGACAGTGAGGCAATTTAGATCTGTTGTCGCTGTGGTCCCATGAGCTAGGCGGACGGGATAATGTGTCTACTTCCTTGAACAATTAAACAACTTCACAATACTGGGTCATTCAGTCCAGTTCTTACCATAAAACAAACTATCCTAACCCAGGTTTGCATGTGATTATAGAAGCAATATTATAGTGAAGTTTAATTTCCCCTATAAAATGCTCAAGGTCACAGAATCTCATAAAAACACCTGCTGAAGTTGTAAGGTGTTTGCAGCCCCTGCTAAATCATCCCACGTTGTATCAGATGTCCAGCTGAGCACTGGCAGAGATATGGAATATGGATTTGTGATAAGGAGGGCCAAGCACAGTAGGGCACTCCCTATCTACAGCCCCATTAATCTGTGATTAGGGGACTTAAGAGGGATTTATGGCTGAGATAAGAGCAGAGGGCGTGTCCCTCGGGGTAGCCAGGCGGAGACTGGAGCCACGCCTGTTCAGGATGGGGCCAGCCAATAAATGACTGGAAGTTAAAGAAAAGGCACCCTTTTCTGTTGAATTAGAGAAGATAACCGAGAGAGGGGGCAGAGATAAGAGGGAGAAACAGAGGGAGAGACGGAAACAGAGAGAAAAGGCAAGGTACAGTTCTCCTGCTGATCAGATGACATTAACAGGAAAGTGAAACTGAATCTTACGCCGTTTCAACATCAGGATCCCACCCTGGAATGCACTGCATGAATGACTTTGCCAGTTGCATCAGATCAGCCCTGTTTTTAATGTTACACAAGGCTATCACTTACACTCCTAAGAGGCAGGATTAAAGCCCTGTGACTGAGTGTGTATGGGGACCCAAAGGTGGGGTGAAGGAGGGGGATGATGGATATCTTTATGGCCTCTTTCTTTCCTCATCTCTTTGTCTCCATTTACCAAACAGTCTGGGATACGGTTACAATGCCGATACTAAATCAGCACTTGAGAACTCATATCAGTTTCCAAAAAATAGTAATTCCATCCAAAATTTTGCTTTTTTAATCAAAACAGAACTGAAACACACTACCTGATCTGACTTGAGTTTATACACAATACTGCAACCTAATGCTACAATGACAAATACGACAACCAAGATATGTGGTTCACTTGATTCTCTATCTGTGTTTGTTGACACAGAATCATAGTGTGGATGCTACCAGACTATTCAAATGCTTCTATTGATATTTGAGTTAAATGATTTCTGCCGCCTGTAATGCTAACCTGACACATGACAGTGAGCAAATATAATGGAAGTCAAGAAACAGTGGTCTGTAAAATAGAGATAGATGATAAATGGGCACTGACATGACATTCTACAAACTACTGGCATTGGGAGAAATTAGCTCTGATAATGGCAGATGGCTAATAGTAGGCTTCACAACTGGAATTACCGACTGAAAAATTATAGATCAAAAAATTTAAATTCAACTTCCATCTAGACTTTTTATGGTTAGTTTCGCATTCAGTTCATGATTTATTGATTAATTACTTCAACTCTGATGATCAGTTATCCAGATTTATTTATTCATTTATTACTTTAATGTGGATGTTATCGTTTTTTTCCGCTTCAGCTTTTTCCTGCTCCAAACTATTATTATTTCAGCCTTTAAAAATCCTTTAAAAATTCAGTCATTTCTTTCAATGAAAATAATTGCAGTAAAGAAGTAGAAGTCTGCTGCCAATACCATAAAGAAGCAGTCTTCCTTAGGTTTATGTATTACTAACCTAATCTCTGCAGCTGTAGCATAATCACAGCCACTCATCAGAAAGACACCTCACATTAGTCCAGACCAGCCTCAGCTCTGGTTGTATCAGCTAGGAACCATATCCTAGGCTCTCCCCTGGCGATGTAGACCAGACCAGGGGTGAGACAGCTCCAGGAGTATGCTCCTTTGGGAGGATGGGGCCCATCTTGCTCTGGGGCCCCCATTTGGAGCTAAGACAATAGAAGCAGTATTTTCACTTCTGCTCCCGGCTTTTCCAAAACAGGTCTGACACTTTAGGGAGACAGCAGTCTGCACTTAAAATAGAGGAATATTGATGCACATGAAACACCTCATAAGTCAGCTAAAGACAAGACAATGTTTGCTTTATCTGCTTTTTGAAAGCAGTTCTTATGTTTGTGGATAGTTATGGACATAGAATCCCTATAGAAGAAATGCTAAATCATAAATATTTGAATTCATTATAATATAAATGCCTGTGGTAATTTCATTTAGACTGTCAGCAAAAAAAATAATAACAGAAGAAGTGTGAAAGCAGGGGAAGATATACTATACAATAATGCATTTTCAACAAAACCCAGGGGACACGATTGTGGATGAGTTGTAGCCCCTGATGCGAAGCTGCTCCAGTGAGTGTCATTAGACACAAATAAAAGCTGTCAAACTCCACAGAAGGCCATGAGGGCAGAATTCATTCCTGCAGGATAAATGCACTTCCTATGCTTTATTACAGCCTCTCACTGAGACAAGTTGGAAATCTGTAGTGGAAAAGACTGGAATGCTTGTTAGGAAGCTGCCTGTCAAATTGGCTCTGGAGACCAGGCAGATGGGCTGAACACTAGAGCAGAGTGGATGCAAGTAAAGAGTCAGTCTGTGTGCATTTCAGCCTAACTAGTATCAATCTATCAATCTATTCACAGTGTGTCTGTATGGAATTCTGGGTGGACTCAAAGGTTCTTCTAGCTCGTTCTGCATATTCAGATTGATGAACTAAGAAGAAAACCAACACCAGTGTCAAGGATGTCATTCCCTCTGCAGGGCAGAGACCCCAGGAAAAGAGCTGTAATTAATACGGAGCCCAGATGCCAGGCTTAGACCCTCCATTAGAAAGCCTCTCTATGTCAAGGTTGGAGCATGGCAGGGATTATGGAACAGAAGCACAGGGGAGCACGAGTGGGCAATTACTTCTTGTTTTTGTTTTCCAGCATTGCCAGTTTTTAATGAGGTTTGACCAGTGCGATCTCAGTGATACATCAAAGCAGTCGGCAACAGCAGGAAAGGAGAAGTAGGGGTAATTGAATATGCTGGTACATTTATTTCCCAACAGGGGACAGCTAGAGTCTCACTGCTAACTCCATCTTCCATGAGCTGCTAGACTGGAAGCCCTCAAGAGATCAATAAAATTGTATTCCAGCTAAACAATTTGTTTAATATTTCAAAAACTAATGTAGTTAAAAGTAGCCATTATAATGGTGCATCGATGGTTTTCAGGACTGCTATGGTGACCGGAAATAGATCTTGTATGTGTCAGTTCTCTATCCTTCAGCTCTACTATGGAAAAAGTTCAAGCTTCCCGTAGTCAATTCTACATTGTTTTTCATGTATCTTCAATAATTTTCCAATTTTTTGTTTCTAAATCATGAGCATCAAGTCAACAAAACCTATTACAGGTGCTTTTAGATATTTTATCGTGTAAATGGTAGTAATAGTATGTCTTTAACACAAGTGGAAGGGGCTTTTACACTGCATATGATGTCATAATTGCAGAGAAATGACAGCACAACAGTTATTGTAATGCTTAATTCAACTGAAAATCTGCTGTCTCTTCACTTTTGTGTCCACAGCAATAAAGTGTAGTGTCTCCACCAAAGGTCACGGTGTGGACCTGCTGTAGTATTTCTGTTCCATGAGATGCCTGTGATCGGTGGCATGGAGTTGCGAGAACACATTGCTGGGGGAGCAGTGAGTAGGGAGAAGGACCAGCACACTCAGCTGGCACAGCCCGGCCACAGAGAGTATGGCATTTGGGCTCAGGGCCAAGAAAAAGAACAGTTCTGAAGAGAGGCCAAAGTGAATCAGGGCAGGCACGGCCAAAAAGCACCTAATGCTTTTTAAATGTTATTTAGTTGATGGAGGCACTGATACAGGCCTACTGTTGGACCAGTGTTATGTTACAGTCCCTGAGAGCACAGCCGATGACCTTAACCGCTTATGTAGGCTATTCTAAATGTTCGGCCAAACACATTCTAAAGCAAATCTCAGACAGCTGGGTGTTGAAAGGGAATTTCAGTTACAGCATTCAGTCGAGGGCACAACAGTAATGTGTGAGTGCAGAAACTTGGCACATTTCCTTCTGCTGCCCTTTAGGTTAAAAGGGTAAGCACAGAGCACATAACACCGGAGTGTCAATGTGTGCAGGCTTGTGTATGTGCATGCATATATGTACGTAGCAGCGGTTCATAAACTGTTCATAGCTGTGGATATGAGGTATTATTAAAGTCAAACGTGGCTCCCAGAGGCATAGCGTAGGTTAAGACTCAGTGGAGCCAGTTCCTCGTGTGGCAAGATCCCAGAGACACCAGCATGGGCCTGCTGAGTGGGGCATGGCCCGCATCCAGCCAAATGGAACACAAATCGCCCCAAACTGTTCAAAACCTGGCCTGGAAAAACTAAAGTACCATGTGATGCACAGTAAATATTTGGTCAAAATTAATGAAGGGGCAAAGTCTGCCAAGAAGCCTTTTTCTAGACATCCATAGAGGGGAGACTGTGCCCAGTCTGGCATTAAAATGATATTTCCTTCTGCAGACAAATGCTTACTACCCTGTCTGCTTTCCAGCACCCACTTACCACGTCCTCTCCTCAAACCACATACCAACTGTCCAGGTACAGCGTGTATCTAACAAAATACTGTTTTCCTTTCGTGTAAATGAAAATGACTTGATCATAAATGTATCCCAGTTCCTTAATTCCCCATCTGTTGGTTTTCTACATCTGATAACAGAAACACTGTCAGACATCTGAATGAAATTTCTTAAGAAATCTTGTTTTGCTCCAGAGGAGAAAGGGGAGGAGGGGCAACCCAATGTGTGTGAGACAGCTGCAATGACAAATGCAAGATAGAAAATATCCCTATCACCATTCAAACTGTGTGGAAATAACCACCGTGAGGACAACTCTGCTTTTTCCATTGATACTGAATTTAATTTGTTTTCCAAACTTCGTGAGTGATCCTCACTGTGGGAGCTAATAAATAGACAGTTCTTCTCACAGCTCACAAAAGCAAACATTATTTGCACCATATGAAGAAGCGTCCTTGTCACACTAAAAACAAACCCACAGAAAATGAATAATTATATATATATATCTATAGGCCCATCTATAGGCCCATGCTATAGATGTTTGGATAAAATCCTTCTAGCATTATGTATATCTAAAAGCAAGTAAAAAAATTCATCGTAAACAAATTTGAGTTGAGAGAAGGCAAACAGATTTCTACATACATTGGAACATTTACAAAACATGTTCATCATTATCATCAAAGTATGTGCCGAGGTGGCGCCCAGTGGCCTTTGCTGCATGTCATTCATTCCCTCTCCCCTGACTTTCCTGTCTCTCTACTGTCGCTACAATGAAAGCTAAAAAATGCCCAAAAAGTACATTAAAATACAGTGCAAAGGTGGAGATAGGGGTTAATAGTCTGCTCTAAATAGAAGAGACCAAGAATGAAAGAATGACAAAGGATAAACACTAGTTGTCAAGGCTAAACGTCAGAAAGAATCACAACAGTCAAGAACGACAGCATTCATCGTGAGCCTTCAGATGTAACAATGTCCTCTAAGCCAAAAGAGTGAGATTACTGATGCCAACTGCATGAAAGGAATGGAGGTTAGTCTGTAAACCTAAAGTGCACTTTTAATAGTAATAGCTGTGAAGCTTCCGATTAAGACTTGGTGACAGACATGAGGCCAAATGCAAAAGCAATCTTGTGCTTGAAGCCTGAAGAACCTGTCTCTCATCCACCACCTACAATTGTTATTCAATTAGAGCTTTCAATGTGCAAGCAAAGAAAAGGTGCGTGGGAGGGACAGGGAGAGAGAGAGAGAGAGAGAGAGAGAGTGACTGCAGAAAAGGAGGATTGAAGGAAGTTGAAGGAGACTCAGACTGTGGCAGGAAGACCTGATAAACAGCTCTGCAAATCTTTCAGAACTGAAAAGTTTGTTTAAAAGCTTTATGAGATGGTGAAAAGCCCGAGGCTGTCAATATCAGTCAAGAGTATTATTCCGGTTCAAAGCGTTCTAATGCACTTTTCACACACAGAAAAGCAGCACATAACCTAAAAGTAATCTTTGTGATGTACTGTATGCATTTAAATAGGAACAGTCGATTTAAGTACAATTTTAGCTATTTGTAAAAAGTAGCTAAGCCTGACAATTTGAGATGCAACAACTAATTAATGAATTAATAATCTGCAACTATTTTGTTGCAGCCATAATGATAAATGCATTAGCATTAATCTCCTAAAGCAGAGCAAGGTGAATTTACATGATGGAAATGTATCCAGTTATTTGAAGCCTCCTCACCATGGTTACAGCTGAATGGTGGGAGCAGCTCCAAAAGAGGCCCTATAATAGTGAATTGCAAGGTCACCTTCTCATTAATTATGTTTTCCAGCGCTTCCTCTTAAATAGAACGCACCCCTTCCACTTTTATCACTGTCTTTGTGACAGAATTAGCCCTGAGGAACTCATACATACATAAAGTTGCTGATGCAGCTCGCGATGAGAGCGTCTTTCTAATGGATTGGATCAATTGTACTGCGTGGACTATTTCAAAATTTTAAATAAACAGGAAATAATGTCTGATGGATGTTGAGACCATCAAAGCCAAACAAAAGGGAACCTTGTCACAAGAGGGAATCTTAAATACATCAGTATAGCTAAGAGGGGGAGGAACCAAAGACATTAATCAACTAATTAGCAGTCTCTCTTTTAACTGCTAATTTAATCTATTCCTCTCAGTCTCTTTAATGGTATTTTCCCCTGTCAGTTATAGCCAAAGAGAGGTTTAGCATTTCAAAAGTGTATCCAGGCCTTGCAATGTGAGGGTAATAGAATGGTCACTGAGGCTGGGAGGAGGCCTGAGCTCAGGGAGTGAGAAAGAAAAGAAGGATACTGGGGAAAGGCTGTCCTCAATGCCATCTCTCAGTCTCCCCAGTGGAGAAAATGAAAGGGAGGGAGGTCTGAGCCTTTTTAAAATGCATAAGACAGAGCACCCCACAGTAGGCATAGCTGCTCCACCACAGCAAACGGCAGGCCCAGGGCGAGCCTTCTGGGAGTTCCTGAACATGCAGAATTTAGATACATGAGGGATGTTGGCGGTGCTACCCCTAACCAAAACCCGCAACGCTACACTGAAGCTTTCTGCCCGGATCTTTTATTTGCTCAGCACTTCTAAAAATCAACCTCACCTCTTCAACCAGATGTCCACCTTTAAAAGCAAAAACAACACCAGCGCCCTTGCCTCGCAGCGTACCACTATCACCCTAATCAGCACATTCTCTGCCATAAGGGACCAGGAGGAATACGCAACGTGAGCACACGAGAGCCAGATCAAGAGTATTCCCAGAGCTGGTGTATCTTGGTATGTTTGACTGCTCCGTCCTCCACTCTCCTTCCTCCAACCCCCTTCCACACCCTGGGGTAGCCTTTGTGTAGCCGCAGCCCCCCCACCACCTCTACCACCACCACCTCCCCTTCCCCTTCACACACCCTACTCTTCCCCTCCTCCATGCCTTACAATCGCCCTGTTAAGGGGACACAATGCGGCCTCCCCGTCCCCACAGGCTTTTACTGTGTGTCAGGCTTCTTTATTTAAGAAAAGGCTCTGCACTGACCGGCCACAAAAAAAGGCAAGTCTTAAAAAATTGGGCCAAAACAAAAAAAAATGCGGGGGATGGGTAAAAGGATGAAGAGATTCCTTAAGCCCCCATTCACAACCACACACAAACACACACCCCTTCTCTACGTCTCTTCTTCCTACTCACATCTATATTAGTGAAGCCATGGGGAAATAAATCCACGGTGAAGATAGATCAAGTAAACATGCATATGTAATGTAGGATCAAATGTGAATTAGCATTATGTAATTTGCTTAGATTACTCTGCCTGCAATACATGGTGGATTTTTTTTTTTTTTTGCACTTTTCATTACAGGATACAAAGCTGTGGGAATTGTAATGCAGTCGTAACGTAGTTTAAGACCGAAACCAGACAACACCTTTCATCCTCTAAGGACAAGCCATTTATCACTTCCAAAACAAGTGGCAATAGGGAATGTTTGTCCTCCACGTCAACTGCCAGAAAAAGATACATTAACTATACCGACTGACCCACTGGACATGCCTGCTGCTGCTTTCTAGTATCGGGTCCAGACTGAAAAGCTTATATAAAGTTATGTTCCAGAGTATTCTGAGTGTAGACAGCTTAACTCTGTCTGGCCATTCATTTTTAGAGCTCAGACAGACAGACAGCTTGACATGCAAAGTGATACTAAGTGAATCATAACAACCCTTGAACAGTTCTTCAACAACTGATGAGCAATGCTGTCTTCAATTCACACCATCTAGAGTAAACCGTGTTGAGGAAGGCTAGTTAATTCCTGAGGAATTTAAACTATTAAGAGGTTGATGTAAAGGGCATGGGGATGCATCTTCAGTTCTATAAATTAGCCTAAATCCTCTGATTCTGCTATGCCTATCAGTTGAGCTGCAGCCACGGCAAATTACAATCTATTGACATCAGTTGGATTTGCTAATTAATCCAATTAAGCAGATCTTTTAGGTCATTAAAGGAAGAGCAGTTGAGGGAAAGCAGTTCATTAAGAGTCACCGCCTAATTTATCTGCCCTCAGACAAACTGCTTTGAAATGTTTATCTACTCCGTCATTAATGACTCAAGGTTCACATGAACAGGAAGAGGACACGGGCTGCCCTCCTCATACATTCTTCCATGTGGTTTCACTAAGCCAACGTCAGACTAATCCAAGGATCTCAGGGTGTAAAACCCTGTTTGATTTGGATTAGGATCAGATTAATGTGTATTAGTGGAAGTTATAAAGATATGACTTAATGGACGCTCGGTGTGCCACTTATTAACTCAGGGAAAGAAGAGGCGCAGTGATCCTTCCTATGTGTCTCAAGACGCCAGCTACACTCGTGTAACACCAAAACAGGAAGGTAAACTTTCAAAACTATGACTATTCGAAAACACTATTAAAAACTGGGATTTGTTAGAGACTGGCTTTAATGAGTCTGTTTTCAGGCCATGTGAAAGGTAACGGGTAAGATGACAGCAGACAGAGATGGGTCTCACCTGTGGTCTGTGGTCATTAATTGGCCCTGCAGCCTGCTGTGTCCTGTCATATCATCATGATGTAGGGGGTGGAAGGGCGTTGCAATTTATCAGCACTTACGAGTCAATTTGTCAAGACTCTGTAGCGTAGGTGCTGCTGTGGGGCCAGGGCTGATTTGCAGGGCAGTGTGCCAACGACACATATTTTTTATCAGCACAGGAGACACATTCCTACGCCTCGGACACGATTACTCTGACTTGTCAACCAAGCTGATGTAAAATTATAAAGCCTACTTTCACCTTTATATTTAGCCTTGAGAGCAAAGTCAATCCATACTGAGTGGAAGAAGTAAGTCACCTCAATAAGTGTTTTTTTTTTAGTGCAGAGATGACTAATAGGGTAAAGGCTCAAAGCTTTCCTCATTCATGGAAAAGGCATATATATCAGTTTTTTAAACCCAGCCCTAAATGGTAATAGTAGCCCTGTGGTGAGTATAAGATCTGACAAGCACTTGAAGGAGAGATAACAAGCATTTAGTGTATTGCAGAAGGATAGAGGACCTGATAATACAGTGAGACATGACAGATGAGGCATCAGTTTCAAGCACTTAGAGGAAGGAGGCTATATGCAAGTTTAATAAGGTATGTATATACATGTAAAATGAATGTCCATTTAAGAGATGATATTCAACACCATTAAGGGTTTACTGGGGAGATTTGATACATTCCTAAGACTAGAATGTAGTTGTTTAACCTCCAATTAGCAGCAAATGTACAATCTTTTTTCCGCCAAGTGGTGTGTAATCCAATTTTCCTGACACTAACGTCTAATCCAAGACCAATCCTTTCAGTATCCGCTGCCCAGTCCATCTCTATTAGAAGGCCCTATTCTCACGCCTCTCCCCAGAAAACATCCCCAGACATCCACAGAGCTAGGCGTAATTGGAAACCACAGTGTCTCACGGTCTGTCTCACAGGACAGGACCATTACTGACTGAGCCCAGGCTCAAGATCCGGCTGAGGATGGAGCAGATGGAGCCAACACCACCTAGTTCTCAATGCTTAACTCTGACCCTACTTCCTGTTTAGGTGCTACACTGTTTCCTAAAAAAAAAACAAAGAAACTGTAGCGTCACAAGCATTCCCCATTACCACATCTCCACTTCTCTACAGAAAACAAAGAGTCAATTCAGGAAACTAATGAGGAAGCATGAACAACATCTAAATATGGATAGTGAAATTCTGCATGAAGTAAGTGACTCAATAACAAGGCACTATACACAAGCTTGTAAATAAAACTAACCAGATGTTGTAGTTAAAGTGAAGCTGATTTTTTACATGTTTTACTGAATGCACAAAAAACACTACAAATTGACTATGCTACCCTGTATTATAAGCATTCATCCGTCACAGACTTTTAGAGACATCTGGAAACGGACTAATAACTTTAAAGTGTGGGCCATGATGGATTGTCAGGTTTAAACTTGAAAACAATTACTCTGACTCATACTTAGGTAATTATACAGATGTGTCGGAGTCACAATAAACAGCAGTAAAGATCCTATAAATGCCACTGCTGTTTCTGTTCTGCAGTAAGTTTGTAGTTTATAGTTAATGCAAGGCTTTGTGCAACTTTGACTGAAATACCCCACTAGCTCAAATTCAGGACACAGTTCTCTTAATGTCCTATAATGGGGCAGCAGGTATTTGCTTCTTCATAACTTAGAAGCAACTGACCTGGAAAACCCCAGCTATCATGGTCCAGGAGCTCTATAAAAAACATCAATGTGATGGCTGAGGACGAAGAATGTGTTAGATAATAAGGACCGGTATAGGGGGAAACTGCTGTAGCTCCACATAAGCCGTAGCTACCACAAAACTGAATTAAAACAAGCCAAACAGTCACGGCTCAAACATAAGATTCCAGTTTGATACGTTGCAGATTGTCGTATCGTAACATAAAAATGTACCACTCAGCAATAACAGTCATTCAGAGGGGGGGAATCATGACATACATGGAAACATGGTCTCCATAGGGGCTTGCTTGCTGTCCATATGACCGATGATAGCTGCTGCTCTCCACTGATCCCACACAGCTTCAGCACTTTGTGTGTAACTTTGTGTGTGCTCAGCTGTTAAAACTTAGGACACCCCCTTTACGCCTTTAGATTTGACTTTCTTAGTCAAGACAGAAAAAAAGAAAATCACTAGGGGCCTATGTATCAAAATGATGCTTCCTTCATGACAAAGACGCACAGATGAGAAGCATAAGACCAAGGCCTATTAATACACTCACTGTTTGAAAAGTACAACATCTTAAGTATTTCTCATGTTTGGAAATATTAGTCTTTACACTTCCCCTGCAGGAACGATAATACACTGAAAAGGCATTAATTGTAGCAATACATTTTGGTATTAATGGCATGATTTGAACTGAAATCACTTCCTAAAGCATGAATTTTCTTTCAGTTTAACTGAATAACTGACTTGCTTCTGAAAAAAAAAAAAAAAAAAGACTATGATCGCCGGCTTACCTGAGCACACATGGAGAATTCCTACTAGAAATACAAATCCAATAGAAGTTGGAGACATCATTCAACGTCTCTCTTATAAGAAAATGTCTTATTTATTCCAAATTAATCAAAAAGCAATTTCGGCATCAGCTTCCTCATGTCAAACAGCAAAACAAGTTGACAAGATTCAAAGTTTGAAAATAAACCGTCAAGTCACAAAAAGGCGAATAACATCACAGTCCAGTTTGTGAAGAGCTTGGTTTGGCTTGTTATGGGTGCGAACAACGGTTCAAAATATGGGAAAATGTGGGGGGGAAAAAAGCGTTTCAAACAGTATGATATTTCAACACATGACTAGTGTCAGTAGTTCGTTTGTACTGAATAATAGCATGTGTTAGAGTTCTGCGAGGAGATCTGAGTTTAGAAGTAACAGAGCTCTATCCTTTCTTTGAACGCATCCCGTTGCAGCCGTGCGTCTGATAGTCAGCCAGGCGATCTCATTGAAAATATTTACTTCCTTTGTGTCGTGCATAAAAAGTACAAAACAGTAAATCCAACGCCAAATGAAAGGGCAAGCAAAAGTGAGTAAAATAACGCGAGCGGCCGCTGTAGTCCACGCTAAAGCCTCTCTCCTTGCAGTCACATCATTTCAGTCCAGTTTTCAATCTGTCACTTGAGATCGGAAACTTTGCGAGTTAGCCCTGTTCTCCCTCATCCAGCAGATCCAGACAGAAGGTCAGTCCAACTTTTCCATCACTTTTTCTTCTGATTCTCCTCTGCTGCAACTCAGATTGGTCCTCATGCGCGTCGCAGATCCCGAACCTCAGGCAAGAGGGGGGAAATACGGATTCATATTCACAGCGTTTCATTCAAGGAAAGCGGAATGCCTCGTCAATTGCTATGCGCCTTTCTACCCCCTCCATAGACCCGACAATGCTTCCCAGAGAAGAAATTTAACCTCTTCCCGCCTGGATCCCGCACAACAGCGCAGTTTTACACCGCAGACTGACACACTACTGTATTTTCTTTAACTATGTCCAACAATAAAAGAAACCATAGACAACTATTCGGGTATGTTGTTTTTATTCTTTCTGCGGTCCCGGACTAAAAACAACTGTAATAGTACACCCCAGTGATATCCCTGCAGGGGCTTAAAGTATACTTGTGGAACTCAATGGTTATTATTTAATGGCTCTAACATACTTAAGGTTTTGCTTTGTCGGCTGTGGTTTAATAGTCCATTAATAATCCGATATTTGCTACTTTTGGCAGCCCGTAAATTAAAATAATGTAACAGTCTTCATGAGGGATTAGTTCTTTTTCTTTTCTTTTCTTTCCTTTTCTGTTTTTGTTTCACAAAATAGAGAAACATGGTGTTGTTTGTGACTGTCTGGCAGCTACTCTTTACGCTTGTAATTCTAAAAAGTGGTGTATTTTTGTTTTTTTCCTTCCTATACTGACTATATTAAACTGCAAGCTGAATTCTTCATGTATAAAAATAAATAGTCGACCTGGATTCCTGGGATCCAGGGATACAATGGACACAAGGGTATAATGGGATAGTTAGAAATGTGCATTAGTGCACAATTTGCCTAAACTTGACTGAATACATTTGGACTAATTATCTGGTGGTTCTAACTTCTAACGCAAACATAAGACTCACATTAAAAAAAAAATAAATAAATAAATAAAATAAAATAAATAAATATATATATATAGGCCTATATTTTTGGTTCATGAACCCAGGCGCACATATAAACGTGCAATAAAAGTGCGCAATAGTGTGATTAAAATCAACCAACAGCCTGCTGTTCCTCTGCACCTCTGAGATAATAGACACAGTGTATTTATTTTAGATCTGGCATAAATTATTTATATTTGTGCAAGTTTTCTGGTAATGAAAAGATCTAAAATATTTTTTTTTTTAAAAATATATATATATATTTATATATATATTAAAAATGAGTTGTTCAAAAAGGACGCGTGTGAAGACTTTGATATCCTCCAGCTCTCAGCACACCTCATCTCTAGGCCTGTCTGTCGTCTTCATGCTGAAGATTTGTTACCAAACAGCGCCCTCCAGTGACGCTTATCGGACCTGATCAAATAAACCACTTTCAACAAGAAAAACATAAGAGCTTTTTCACAGTAGATGTTCTGACCTGTTAAGGCAGAAAACACACGGGTGTAATTGGTATCATTAAAATGGCTGCGTACCATTTAGGTGTATCAGTTTCAGGCCTTGGAATAGTGAACTGGAATGACCTCCTGCTTCAACTAAATGGAACGGAGCCATTGTTAAAGTATCAGTTTGCCTCAGAAGCCAAAATGTGTGCTGTTATGGTATGACTGCAAATAGCTTTTGACACATTAGTCCTCAAGCCCAGGGGTTATTAAACTGTTACCTGTTTCAAAGAGATATTTCTTAATATTGTAGAGTGAGGAATATTAATATGATCTCCCTACAGTGAATGAAAGTCCTGGAAACATTTATATAAACATCAGTTTGAAACGTGACTAACATAGTCAGATAACAGTCTGTCTTTTAGCTCACAAAATTTTTAGATTCTGTACTCATCCGTGTTTGCATTATATTACACTTTTACAGACTCCATCCCAACTTGGCCTCGTGTTTTTAATGAAAGCTTTCAGAGCTCTGGTTCTGTAAAGTGGCTTCTCATTTAATGAATACAGAGACTCCAATTATCGACAAAGTTTTCACTTAGACCGCACAAATATGAGGGAGTCTGAGAATGTTGACTGCCAGGGGATGTGAGCATTAAAAAGTTTTGAAATACCAGGTCAAAGAATAAAATATGGAAATACAATGGTGTCCCACACGTCTCACAGCTCATTCACGTCTACATTTCTTCTTTCATTTACTGCAAGTAATGATGACTAATCTTCATACAAAGGAGGCTCTCTGCCCTCCCTCCCTTGTAACCTTGATCAGCCCAGAGGAAGCAGTAAAAATGGTGTTTAATCTGAGACAACATAGATCTTGTGATCCCAGAGCCAAATCATGTGCACGATGTCTTTTCAATTTACAAGATATAAAAGGTTAAAAAACATTTCTTACTCCAAAGCAGTCCATGGATTTAATGCCTTAACAAACAGTTGGACTAAACGGGACTAAAGACAGAGAACTAAAA
>JAPQRN010000006.1:21248791-21270314 GCA_037367275.1 Coranthus polyacanthus | reverse complement strand
ACACACACACACACACACACACACACACACACACACACACACACACTCTTAACTGATCTGCACTGAAGTGTAAAGTCTAACTAAACTGCTGAGTACAGATGCCTTGAAGGCAAGAGCAATGGCTTCACAAGATAAAAAAAGTCCCAAATCCCAAAATTTCATGGCAGCTGTTGTAAGAAAGTAGAGCAAATGATACACACACACACACACACACACACACACGCGCTCATTTGCACACACATTTGGCATCAACTTTGCAGACTGATGGGCCATGGACGTTCTGCCTCCACAGCCACTTTAAAGCATATTCATATCTGATAAATGATAATATACTTTTGACTTCACGTAATTACTATGATAGAGTTATGCACTGTATTTAAAATTGCATTCTGCTATTATGAGGGAAAAATAATGCACCATGATTTATTTAATGACTGCATGTATTTAGGTCCTTCCACACAGTACCACTCATAGCTTGGCAATAAAAAGCTATTTCTACGCAGTGTAATGGATTTCATGTACAGGGTAATGTAAAGCAAACTGCACATTATTATGGAGCATCAGGGTCCTGCATCACCCTGTCGCGGTTTATTTCACAATAATGACGGGCTCTCTGTATTTATTCCACTTTTTCCACAGTTAATTTCATGATGAAATCAACAATTTGACAAAACTATTCATATAAAAGTGATTTAAATGATCTGAAAATGATATTACTGCTTCCACTTGCGGTTGGAAGTGTGTACAGCACAGCAACAGTCTATTATTCAAAGCCATGGCCTAATGCCCTGTAATAATACATGATATACATTAACCATTCAAAATGCAAACTTAATAGAAAGCAGCAAGAAGCAAGTTGCTCAAATAAGTATTACTTTTTGGATGTTTGTGCGTGCGCACGAGAACAAGATTTGATTATGTACCAGCCCCAGTTTAACTTTACACACTGTTATTATGCTTTCAACAGATATTTAAAACTGTAGCCATCATAGCAACAGTGACAAACTGTCAATAATTAAGCCTCTATTACTTCTCATGGGACTACTGCAGCAAAAAGCAAAATATAGCAAATGTTAACAGCAATAATGGATTTTGCAGACATTTTCCGCAAACTCTCTGATGTCCAAAACAGTCGCAGTCTCGTTGCATATTGCTCCAGCTGGAGGAAAAAAAAAATCAGTCCAATGACAAACACACAGCTATTGTAATCAGACCTGGCAGTTTGTGAGTGAATGGATGCACACAGGTTTTCCTTGTTGACACTAGCACTGGATTTGCGTTTTGTGTTTCTCTTCCCAAATACGGTTTCGTTGGTTACAAAACCCACAGTAAACACACGCACGTCAGTCCTCAAAGTTGGAATGTTATTCATCTATGAACGCCTGATTGGCTGATTGTGGTTAAATAAAAAAACAAATGTCAAGGATGAAATATGTGTCATTCTGCGTACCGATAGATTTGCTTGGAGGGCATCAGCAACTAACCGCAAAAAGCAAAACAGAGAGACAGTTCCAGGACAAATAGTGCTGATTGGCTTGAAGGGTGCTAAATATTGCATGGTCACTTGATTTAACTTCTGTGCAATCGCTCGGTGCCAGACAAGCTCAGAGTGAGTTAGCAGCTCACACTGTTGCTGTCACTGTTGCTGTCAGGCCAGTTCTATCCCTGGTGAGCATGTTAAATTGAAGGAAGGAGGGCTTTTGTGAAACCATTTCCACGGATATCTCATTCCCACACCTTCACATTACGTAACACATTATTATGCCAGCTTGAAACTTTGCATTTAGCAACACTGATGTCAAATAAGTTCAAAGAGCCTGCGAGGAGTCTGAACTTGCTTTGCCATTGCAGTGGAGCTAAGGCAAGTATCCTCCAAGCTGCCAAAAGCCCAAAAGTCCATTTCTACAGCACTGAAGTATTTTTTTCTGTCCACAGAGAGAGAGAGGGTAGACAGATAAAGAACAAAAATAGAGCAGGGAGTCTCCTCTTAGGTAATAAAAATGAGGATTTTCAAGGATTTAAAGCAGCAGCCAAGGTTAACCGTTTCTGAATGTATCAGTGTGTTCTGGCGTCCGGAGCTCATGGTCATGACTCATAAGTAGCTTGTCAGTATCCACACCACCACAGCAGACAGACTACTGACCTTTTATGACTTTTCACTGAGAGAGAAAACTTGCTTCTTGGGAGAACTGCACCCGACACCATGTGATTTCTCATATTTTAAGAGCAATTTGACAATTGAAAGTTTCTTCTTAGCACAACACTGTTAATTGTCTTTCACTTGTCCTTCGTCTTATAATTTCACCCTTTTTTACTCATCCAATCACAAGCAGGAGAGGAGATACAAGAAGGAAATAAGTAAAGTGCATAAAAGAACCTTTCAAGTAGATAACACAGACCTAATTTCAAGGCTCTGGCACATTGACGACAAACTATAATGATGCTACTGTACCTTTTCCTGCTTCATCGGGCACACATGCTGCATACACACATACATGCACACAG
This sequence comes from Coranthus polyacanthus, assembly GCA_037367275.1. Taxonomy (NCBI): domain Eukaryota; kingdom Metazoa; phylum Chordata; class Actinopteri; order Kurtiformes; family Apogonidae; genus Coranthus; species Coranthus polyacanthus. The sequence continues at coordinate 21,267,809 of JAPQRN010000006.1, read as the reverse complement.
ACAGACACACAAATTCAAAGGCAAGGGAAACAGCCCTCAAACTGAATTCCCATATGTTTTTTATATAATCTTTGAAAATTCCATCAATATGTTAATGTGAACAATTCTTTCCCAAACCTAGAGACCAAAAACCAAGCCTCTAATCTGTCATCCCTCCCAGCAACGTTTTCTGGAACTGCTCCAGTGACAAAGTCTGACTTTCCAGGCACAAGGAAAATATCACCAGAGCTTTTATGCTTAAATGAGATATGTTCCACAGTAGTGGTAACTCTCTTCAACCAGAAAACCATAAACCACTTGACTTCTGACTATCACTATCACTTGTTTATGTATGTAAAAGTTTAACTGCCCCGAGTATATTACAGAAACCTGAAAAATGTGCTTTAGTACAGATTTGAATGTTAGGAATAAAGATGTCAAGACTCGATAGCTGTTTATCAACCTCAGTTCACCTGTGCCCTCAGTGCCTGACAAGAGTTCCTCAAGGTTATTTGTGCCATTCGTGTGAGCCAAGGGGATTTCTCTGCAACTTTTAATTAGGGATCCAGAGAGGGCAAAAGGATCCACCAATGATGCATAACCTCATCTGTCTTTGATGTGATGACACCCGCTTTTCAGTTCTCGCAAGGCACGCCTATCATTCTCTTTCTTCTCGCAAGCTGTGTTATGGTCAAAACAAATGAGCAAACACCAAATGCATCTTGGTTTGGCAATGTTTGCTCAAAAGTTCCACTGACATTCAATTACTGCTTTACACTGTAGTTTTCTGGGGTCTGCAGTGAAGTGGCTGCAGGCTTTGCACATCAAGACTGTATTTCCCAAAATCGTTGCACATTTAAATGTAAATCTGACCTCATGATGTGTGGCAACAAACAGAATTATAGAGCTTTGAAAATACAAAGGCCTTTAGGGCGCTGACCATGAACCCCAATCTTTCCATTCGCGTAACCTTTGCTTCATATTGTTCCCCTCGCTCTTGTCCCGTGTTTCCTGTCTCCTCTACTGGCAACCATCAAATAAAGGCACAAAAAAAAGAACTAGAAGGGCATGAGAATGGATACCTCGGCCACGGACCCACAGTGAAACACCCTATCTCGCAATGTCAGGGAAAAAAAAAGTTTCATGTATCACCACTTTTTTATAAATCTGCTGTAAAATGTAATGAGTTTATCCTTGGCCCATGCTCTACCCTGCCACTGAGTTACAAAGTCATGGAAACGTCCTTGGTGGAGTTAATTAAAACAAAAAATAAAACTTGCTTGAAATTATACATTTATCATACATACATACATACATACATACATACGTACATGCATAGAACATTTCCCTCATCTCTTTTCAACAAACTTGAGACAGGCCAATGTTCTCTCTGCATATTTAAGCATTTACGTAGGCCCATTATACTCTTTATCATTATCATTTATTATATTTTAATATCAAATTTTATATTAAATCTAAAAATATCAATGAACTCAGCTCTAAATAAAAGCTTGTACTATGTATATTGTTACCTCTGCCAAGGGGGTCACCTGCATCTGTTGGTTTGTCTTTCAGCAGGATTACACACAAACTACTGCATCGGTTTTAATGAAAGTTGGTGGAAGGATAGGGCAAAGAAACTAACAACTGTGGTTTGTTTTTTTGTGGAGCCTTTCCAAAGGTATGAGCTCTAGTTTTAGAACAGATATTTAGCATAAAGTTTTATTCAATCATTTGCCATGGACTTAGAGTCAACACATACAAACAGGTTTCTACCTAAACAGGTGAAAAGTGTAGTGTTTTTGAGGAATTCCACTTAGTTATTTACCTCTGAGGAAATTTGAAACTAGTGACAAAACCAAATTCATATTTGCGCTTAGGCTCTTCTGTAGTTGCTGTTTACAAACATGCAGACAAGCTATTTTGCACACAGCAGCTTAATAATAACCTCAAGGTAAAGCTTCTGTTCATTTTTTCTGTGATTGCCTGTGTCACAGTTCAGCCACCATCTGATCTGAAGTCGAGCAAATTGAACAAACAGCGGGCGCTATCTCCCTTTTCCAGCCTCTCTCCGCACACTCTCTCATTCCACCACGGATTGGTGCTTGTCAGGGAGGAACATGTGTATGCTAATTTACTGGAGAGCAGACTAACTATTCACAGTCCAATGAGAGAGTGCAGATAAACCAACCTATGCTCTCAATATGCCTAGTTCTGATTAGAAGAGTTGGAAATGAGGCCCTGAGAAGATGTGTGGTGAGAACATTCTCAGCACTCCTAAAGCGAAAGCAATCTCTGTAGACAGCAAGATCAATACTGGCAGCTTAGGTAGCAGAGGCCCTGCCAGGATCTCTGTGCTCTTTGCTAGATGTCCACAGATCTGTAACGATGTTGGAGAGGACACAAAGGCACTGTAAAAATGCTCCAAATCTGCAGGCTAACATGACAAGCCTCAGTGTTCCTTTGTTGTTCTAAGTTACAGTAGTTTACAGCTGGGGACAAGGATGAAATATCAGCAAGCCTGTGGCATGGCTTTGATTCTGGTCCACGTGACACCAGATAGGGACAGCCGCATACTTCTTAAGTGTGTCAAATAGTTAAGGACAATTTGCAATATCAGTTTTCTTTGAGAAAACCCAGGGATCAGTGTCTGAATATCTACTAGGTTCTGGTAAGCCAGCCGTGACCCTCTGGCATTCTCAGCAGTTATGCTGTGTTAAAAGAAAGATAAACGATGTGTTAAAAAGGACAGAGAAGAAATTCATTAGGCTGTCGACTGAAAAAATGTTTAAGGATGAAGGAAATGTAGTCCGCGTCACCTGAGGCAGGTTATGAGTCCAAATTCTTAAGGATGTATCCTGGAACAAGATTTATAAGGTGGGGAATCACTACCTTCTTTGACAGGCTAAGCTGTACATCTTCTGTCCCCATGGAATTCAGAGAAGTAACTGTAAAGCAGTCGATTTAAACAGTTTTACAAAGTACAGAACATTTTAGAAAAAGATATCAATCCAGCCTCCCTTGAAAAGGTAAGAATAATTGACCTCATATATAACGCAACATCTTTCCGTGGCGTGTAATCCCTCCAACTGTCACCTCATTAAATGAAAGCTTGTTTCCACCTGATATCATGCCAGGGGGCGTTCGGATGACGACATAATTATAGGTTATAAAATAATTCATCAGATTTCATTAGCTTTTGCCGTAACTCATTTCAGGGTAAAATGTTGTCAGGGAAAATAAACGCAATTCATTCAAAAACTTACACTGTATAGCTTTCAACTTATTATATCAACCTTCTTTATTATCGTTATCATCGATATAAGATAAATTGGTCTGCATGTTTGGAACACAACATAGCGTTGGCTTTGGGTTTTGATGCGTATAGTCTGCCGAATGAAAGATATTAAAGAGGATAGATGAGAAACTGGTACCAGGTGTGATAACCCAACCATGTAAATCATATGGAAATGACAGCAGTCTCTGATGAGACTTCACGAACACAGAGTCTTTGTTGTAAAAACCATTAAAAATCACACTGTCTATTTAGTGGAGACATTTTCAACTTCTTTTAAAGTGCTATCTTGATCATTTTATTGGAAAAAAATATCACTGGCACTTCATAAAATGTTGGGATTTACTCTCAAACTGGTAAAATGTTAAACATTTTCCCAAAACTGTTAGTGTCTAATAAACCCAGCAAAGTGTTTTCAGGCAGGATGGTTTATGCTTGCTACAAAGCACCAGTGTCACATGACACATGGGAGCGCCAAGGCACCTGAGGGCCAGAGGCTGTGAGAAGCAGATCGTAAATCCAGAAACGTCAAGAAATGCAACAAAAGACAACTCCACACCTCCTGTCAAGACCTCCTTTATGTCACCCATTCTCACACAAAATAAGCTAAATTTATTAGCGGAAGGTGACCTTTAGGATTGCACACTATGGACCGACGTGCTACAGTACAGGGTATCGCATTACCATCTGCTAATGTTAAGCTAGGACACAAAAGCATTATGTGAATTTTACTCCCAAAAAAAAAAAAAATCTGTCCTTAAAAGCTGAGAGTGTAAAAAGTGGTCGCACACAATACAATGCTACAGTATCATGCTTTACTGCAGTAAATCCACAGCACTGTAAATCATACAAGACATCAGCAACGTTTTTGTTGTACTCATGCTTTCAAAGAGCTACAGAGGGGGAAATGAATGCTGTGGTGTCAGACATCTGGTGGTAATATGTCCAATAGTGCCTTCATGTGGCGTGGCTCTATTTCTGAGCTCTTACACTTTATTCTGCACCACCGCTGCATTCTCAGTGCTGTGTCGGCCTGTTTTTTGCATTAGAGGAAAGAGAAGAAAACTGAGCACATACAGCAGTGAAAAGTCAAAATACAAAGTAGATGGAGTATGGTGGCAAGAAATCAAATATGCACCACTTTATGTAACTATTTGTGACCGATAATATTATAAACAGGTCCGACATAAAAAAAAAAAACAAAAAAAAAACAACCTCATCCTCATATCACAATGAAGATACAAAGAGACGTGCAATAACACAGACTTCATCTCATTCCAGATTTGCAATTAGCAAATTAATAAGATGAGTTCATTTCAGGTTTTATGGTGTGAAGCTCCACTGCCAGTCTTCATTAGTGCTGATTAGTGCCACTGCCACTGTTGGCCTCTTACTGAGTCATAAGTCCTGGGTGATTCCCTATTGTTACCCTATTCACACTGCACTGACAATTTAGCAGTTTATTGCCAACAGTAGCACGAAAGACTTCAGCAATGTTGTTACAACACGGCAGTATCTCAATATTTAACTCTATCTATGTTCATTAAAATTTTTTCAGCTGATGAACAACACAAACCCGGAGGACGTGTTTCAGAGAACATTCTGTGAAGTGTAATTTTCTCCAGTAACATGTAAGACTGCCACATATGGTGAGAGTGAGGCTCAGTTTTTGCACCATGGGTGTAAGCTACAGAGCTGGATTCTCCACTGCCGATTGACGTCGACGTCAGTGACTTTTCTGCCTGTGTTGTGGAAACAGATGGCTTGAATATTCCCGTGCAGATGCAAAGCACAAGCTCACAGTTAACCAGTTTTGTTAGGAATGTATTTCCATGACGACTGCGCTGATGCTGGTAGACAGAGAAGGGGATTGTTGTTGGGAAATGATGTGTGCAAATGCTGCGTCAGCAACAGAGGGATGCTGATGCACAGGCCGTCTCAGTTCTCACTGTGGACGACCGACAACTGACACAGCTGGATTGTGCTTACACTGATGTGGATCTGCCACTGTGGCAAGCCATGCACATAGCACAATCAGAAAAGTGAAGATGATTTTTCAGAGACATTTTCTGGAAGCCAAAAAAGGTTTTATTTATTCATCAATAACATATACTTCTCATATACCCTCAGGATTGCACAAAAGTTATGAAAAACATATAATGCTGTAGTTTGAATGAAATATGAAACTGCAACATCAGGAATATGAATAAAATCCAGTAAAATATGTATTTCAATAAAACTGAAATTGCTGCATATACAGTAAATTCATCAAATTGGAATTTCCAGGAATAGGCCTTTCTTTCTGCCTGTGACCCTCAGCACAGTGATGAAACGTGTATTTAGATCCTAAGAAAAAGTTCTAACACCACCGTGTGAAAATACTCCACTACAAGTAAAAGTTCAGTGTTTTATATATGATGTTTCTGGATTCATACTACAGCTGCATTAATTTAAGTCTAAGGTTGGGCTCATTTGAAGTACTTTATGTACTGTCAGGTAGTTTAATCTACAGCTGTGCGTCATAAAAATGTCTAAAAAGTCAACTATTCATGAACTCAGAAAAAGAGTCCTATTTTCAGCTTTGTCTTAAGGCATTTTCCAGCAAATCCGAGAGGGTTTTTAAAGAGTTCATTTAAATTAAGAAGGAGAGTTTGTTTTCTCAACCTATGAAGGGACACGTCATCCTTCACTTTATCACAAAGTCAGCACATGTGGAAACATGTGGTTTTTCACTGGACAGGAAAAGTAAAATACAAGTACATCAGATGTATTGTACATTAAGAATGCTGTTAATGTACAATACTAAAGTAAATAAATAAAAAAGTAGCTAGTTTTCTGCACTGGGCTTGCATAACACTCGGCCCTGATGCCTTTGGTTACTAGCATGATGATAATGTGTCTAAAACGGGCATAAACAACAGAGTGCATTAAGCATAAAGATGTTCTGCTCTCTGGAGGTGTGCAGCCTCTCCTATAATTACCACTTCATTAGTAAAAGCAAAGGCAAAACGGAGGCCCAAGCAGATTTTTGTCTGGGATGGCAAACAGCTTGCCTTGCTTTGCTGTGGTTGGACGGTAGGCTCTGCTGCTGTCAGACACTCAGACTGTCTGCTCTATATGTGTGCGTTTATGTCCAAATGCCCCACGTATTTCAGGAAACTAAACATGAGGCTGTCTCATCAGCAAAAATAGTAATGAAAGAATTGGCAAACTGAACTCATTCTGTCAAAAAGGGGAATATTTCAATACATAGACAAAAAACTGCAGAAAGTGCTTGTGTGTCAGATATTTCATTAAACACCAGTAGGGAACATATATTTGAAGATATCTTAAGATTGCTTTTTGTACTGCCAGAAGGACAGTACATGTCCTCATCCTTATGTCCTTTTTGTGAGAAACCACACACACACACACACACACACACACACACAACACACACACACACACACACAACACCCACAACACACACAGTATCTGCTTTTAACTACTTTTTAAACTTTCCACTGTGGTGTTGCCAGTCCCCTTGTGCTGAGGTCACTCTCGCTGTTAACTCCGGTTTGGCCTGTTGAGGCTGTAGACAACTCATTTTGTCCACTGATTACTTAATGGCAGCCTACTCATCAGTTCACAGAGTGAAGCTTCAGTGGATAGCCATAACATTATGCTCAGATATACATCTTTGAGTGCAGTGCAGTGTTTGGTTTCTTTTATACAGTTACTTAACGTAGCTGTATCTGTTAGGAATTGGTATTGGAAGAAGCTCATCCACAATAATCATCACATTAACTAGACAACATACACTAATTCTTTGAGTAGGGTGTAAACAGTTAACTGGTTTGCGATGCCTATTTGACTAGTAACCAATCTGTGGGACAAAGTGGCCATACATCATAGCAGCCACTTAATATCTTCTGAGATATCCATATTTTTAATTACTTCAGTGCTTCACTTCACAATGTGTCATGCTGTTATACAAAGTGAGTGTGAATGTGCTCCAGGTTCTCAGCATGAATGCTGACAGGAGCAGCCATAATGGTTGAAGGTCTGCTAAGTGAATTGCATCAAAGAAAGTGGTGCCACGACTAAAGCAGAATACAAATAAGAAGGAAAAGCATGTGTTACGCCTCCTGTTTTTTGTCACATTATATGTTTCCAGATCCAGATGGGGAAACCAGATCATTTTTGTGCAAAAACATTTGCTAAAATGATGAAAATAATTAAGTGAAAGTGGTGTGAAAGTAGATTAATTAAACAACAAGGAGGTGTATTATTGGATGTTTAACGGCCCAAAATATCTACCAGTGCACTTAATGACCTTTGACTCTGCATATCCTCAAAATCCTGGAACCCTGTGCTTTCACTCTGGCCCACGCCTGTCAGACAGCAATATTTATGGACCATGTCTGATCACAGTGTCTGTTTTTTCGCTTTTCTCTGCTGAAAAGTTGAATTTATTCCCATAACTCACGGCGTAGAGGCTTACTTCCTTCTACATGAATGAAACAAACACCTAATGACCTGATCTTGTAGTGTAAAATGAAGACATTAATAGCGCTGCTGGACTGAAAAAGTGAGCGGAGCAACAAATAACCACCAACCAGGCTAACGTAATGTGATATTAACCATGCATAATTAGAGGTTGCCTTTTGTGAAAGTAAAATACACATATTTCTTACAGCTCTGTTTTCTGTGTGTGTGTTGAAATGAATATTTAGACAGCAGAGACCCTGAAGCAGGCCCTCATTACACTACCAGTGCCATTCTCAGCCCACTGCGCCACCAACCAACCTTCTGGAGGCTTGTTCCTGACCTTGTGTGTGACACGCAGTAATTGAGATTCTCAGCTCATTGTTACCTAATTAAAATTTGTCTGAACGTTCTGGAGCCTTGGACAGAAAGAAAGGAAAGGATGTGATGCAGAGCAGCCTAAGGAAAAAAAACACAACAAAAAAAAAAAAAACAGAAAACATCTCCTTATGCTCATTAACACCTCTAATAGTAAATTAGAGCAGGATTGTAAATAACTGACTTTTTTTTTAACTGAGGGCAATTCCTCCTAATGTAGTAAAACTATTAAACATTAGAAATGTGTAAAATTATCCTATATGCCTACAAGGGTGTACTGTTTTTGGCTCCATTGCTGATGACAGTGTGTCTGTGGTTCCGACTGTCTGGACTCCATCTGGCCTCTGACCCAAACCACAGGATTCAGTCTACAGCTCATTAGCACTCATTATTCCATCCAACTCCACCGGCTGCATGTCGCTGTTGCCATCTATTGGATATCCCTGCATATACAAATCTCATGGAAAATAATTAATGCTTGCTTAAAAAATGGTTAAGTCAGTTCAGATGCAGATGCCGAGCGCAAAGGTTTTCATGAGTTTAAAGCAATTCAGACAAAAGAAACCACAGACTGATCCAGGCCAGGGTTATTACTTAATAAAAACTAAGAATAAACCTAAAACCATTTTCAGCTGAAATAAAAAATAAATATGATAGTTTTAAAAAACACGAAAACTAAATAAAAACCACAATGGACAATGCAAAACAAAACAAGTGTAAAAATCTGCTTTATTTTTTTTTGTTTTCCAAAAACAAAAGTCAATTCCTCAAAATAAAAATAAAACATAAAACTGCTTATGCACTCGTAAAACGTGCTAAAACGAAACTGAACACAATAAACCAAACTGAATGACTAAAAAATAAAAACTAGTGAACATTTAAAAATTGGGATAACTGACCCAGGCTGAATACTACGGAGGCAAAACAACTGTCATTACGGCTACGACATAAGAAAATAAGTGTGATTTAAGTGACTTCTCTTGCAGTAGTGAACCAGGGAAGGTATGTGGAATCTACATTAACCCAGGGACAAAACGCACGATGATGTTTTTCTGCAAGGCAGCTAGTCAGAATTCTTTGGCTTCTATTAGCATCCAGAGCAGAGTAAACCGGCCATAAATCCTATAATCTTCCTCATCCATCACACGGATGAGACTAAGTCAGGGAGGAGAACCGAAACCTCTCGGAAACAGCATGAGGCTGGTGGAACTGCTCTGAGGGCTTGAAAGTACAAGCCAGACAGATACTCATGTTTATGCAGGAAAGCTGTAAGTATACTGTATTAATTATGAATGTTGATGTCATCTGAAAAACGGGTGAACCTGTTTGCTCGCGAGACACTCATCAGTAGTCTTCAGTCTGGTTTGTTGTGAGAATTCAGAAGGAAGACAAGATGTTAAAAGCAGAGAGAAACATCAGAGACAGTAAGGAAAGGACTGCACAGAGGGACTTATCTAAACTGTGCGGACTCGAAGAGACAACTTGTCACTAAAAATAGAAGATCTGATATTTTATTTATCACCTATGCATGCTCACACAACCACACACACATATGCAAACACACACAGATCCCTTTGTGCATTACTCTTTCTGTGGGTGAACGAAAAAGGCCAGTGGACAGATTGTGTGGATGTGTGTGAGACGCACACACTGACAGATAGCAACCGTGTGCCTACATGAACTATAAAAGTGTATGCCTCGCTCTACCAGAGAGAGAGGCTGCGTTTTTCACAGCCTTAGAAGAGATTTACTCTCAGGTAGCAAATAATAGCTGGTGACATTATCACTTATATCAGCAGGCCGCCCTCATGCGTATCACTGCATTCTTTGTGAGCCGCCAAATGGAACTTCTGTGTGCAGACTTTAGCATAGCACCTTTAAAATCCAAGAGACAAGTGAGATAAACCCACACACAGTTTTATAAGTTATGTTTCTACATTTTAGTGTTTTTACTGATAGCGCATTTTTCAATTATCTTATAGAGGGTGAAAGAACAGGAAACAAGCAAGCAATATGACATTCTAGTACAAGGGAAGGGTTATAATGATGCTATCACATCATGATGCAATACAAAAAAACAAAAGCCCATTGGGTAACATTTTATATTAAGGTATACATATTCACCATCAACTAGTTGCTTATTAGTATACATATTAGTAGCACACTGACTACTTTATCAGACTTTTTGAAGCACCTATTAACTTCTGAATTCATAGTCTTCCCTCAATAACCTCCCAGTTCACTAGTAGTTTGACACTTACTTATCTAAAATTGCTAGTTATAAGCAGGACTTCACTTTAGACTGGGAGGAGCCTACTCTGAGTAAGAAAAACTTCATTTAGAGTTATTTGGAAACCATCAACACATAATTTTCTGTTTTGTTACATAAGAATAGATTATATTTATTAAATGCTAAGGCCTATACTGAGCAAATTATATTAAAATAGAAATTCATGTACAACTTCTTCTTTACTTACTATTGATAAGCAGTAATTATGAGGTTACTGGGGTGGAAGTTAGTTAATGGCCTTGTAGTTGTAGAATATGGTTATGAAAGAATAAGGCATTAATAATAGCTGCCAATATGTTTCTAACGTGTATGCTGATAATTAACTAGTAAATGGTGAATATGCATACCTTAATCAGCCTTAACCTCATATTTTAATCTTAATGAGAGTATTATGTTCCAAATGTAATGCATATAAAAGTGACTCAGGCTTTCTAAAAAACAGATATTATCGAATGATTTAAATAATAGGTTTAAATCTTCCTTGCATTGACAAATGATATTGCACCAGTTCCACAATCATTGACCATCCTTTATTTTTTTCAGAAACCCGTGCAAGTTTAAATCGTGTGTCTGGATTTAAAGCTTTAACTCCAAACTGCACTGTAGACCAGTGTTTTCAATGACCTGACAGAAACTTGTATAACGTGTATGAGCACGAGGTTCATTGAAATGCATTGGTTCTGAACTCCTAACTGCACCAAGTGTATTACTCCTGCAGTAAAAGTCCACATGTTATCGATAAAGTTGACTGACAGGAACAATCTATATCAGCTTTTGTGTACAGTACTCAGTGAGCAGTCAGAAGAGACAGAGAGAAGAGGATGAGGTCAGACTATAACAACTTTGAAATATGTAGCAAAGCTCAAGCTGCAAGTTGTAAATTTCTGCAAAAAATAGTGTTACATATATTTTTCGCCAGCTAGAAATTAAAATTTGCATGAACGTGTATTCCTAAAAGTGCACGTAGAATTCTGTTTTCTGTACAAGCAGAAAGCTCTCATATCACTTGCAACTTAAGCACAATTTTCTGCTGATGGACAGGCCAAACAACTCAAAACATATCCTACTATAGTTCATAGAAACAGAGTTTTAACACTCTGTGAGTTAAAAACAAACTGAGAAGAAACCACAGCAGCATACTATGAAATAAAACACTAAATTCAACTTCAAGTGTTCTGATCTAAGTAGTGTAAAGGATATCACTTTCCACGCTACCCCGAGACCAGCTCACGTCTCCTTGGAACAGCAAGTGACCTGCTTTTGCTTGACTTAGTGCCTCATCCCTTCCATTCCAGTCATTTAATCTTGGAACAGTATCAAGATAGCGATCTCCCTTTAACCTCCACAGAGGGGACGGACACAAAGGGACACACTCCCCACTTCATCACTCAGCGTCCAGCAGCGGTGGCATGCCAAACAATCCCATTAGCCGGCAGCCAAAAGCCCGGGGACAGCGGTGATGTCCCGAATCAACCACAGCGCTCTCTGCTCATTTGAACATCCTCTCTCCTCCGCAACATCCATGCACTCATGTGTCAGCATATATAATGAACTCACTCAGACCTACACTCAGCTTTTACTCAGAGGAAATAGGCTGCACCATCATTCTGAGTAGCTTTTTACAACTCAACACTGATCAATTAATGACTAGGAATGAGACCCTGAGAGAGATTCATACAGGGATATTAGAGTGATGCTGAGAGAAAGAAGAGCGCAGGGAGTGGGATAATAAACTATGAATTGCAACTCGTAGCAAATCCAACAGCAGAGGGGCACTTTCATAGTCGCACACACATGCTGATAGCTCTTAAAGCTGGCAACTCATACCAAGGTTGCTGGCCTCATATACAGGAGATGATTTGTTTTGATCTAATATACAGGTGCCTGCCACAGAGAAATGAGCTGAGGCTCTAACAGCAACCAAAGCAATCAAAATGTTTAGTCCTTTCTGCATTTTACTTAAGTCCAGAAAAAGAATATCAAGGAAGCGAGAGTAAAAAACAAAAAACAAAGGGTTTTTAGATCTTTTTGTAAGTCTGCAGACGGAGAGAAGGAAATAAATCAGTGCAGAATAGATAAAGAGTAGCATCATGTAGCAGAGGTAGGAGGAGTTACTCACGGCTCCTGTCACCTTTCCACCTCCAGTTTCCCTTGTACTTCCCCGAGCCATCCCCTGGTACACAAACTCCACTCAGCACCTCCGCCAGCAGCACCAGCAGCAGCAGAGGCATCCGCCCGCTGGCCATACCTGCCTCTGAAGCTTGCATTGGGGGCTACAGCTGAGAGTCCAGGGCCATGGGGACTTCTGCCCCACAATCAGACATCTCTTAAACAGCTGTGGGGCAATATCCAAAACAACAACAACAACACTTCCTCCTTGTACTGTTAGCCCTTAGCTGCGACACTGTAGCCCCGAGGGGTCACAGATTTATGACAGACAGCCCTCTGTTGTCCCTCCTGGGGGATTGAAATGATCCCTCTGAAGGCAGTGTGGCTGTAATTCCAGTACTGGTAGATAGACAGGCAAAGTAAACCCAGATTCCCGGAGCTTCACTGAAATATTGAAGCTTGCCTTTTTCCCCTCTCTCCACTCTTCATTTTCCTCTTTTTCAGTGCCTCTTGGAGTTTTTATTGCAGTCCTGGTCAAAGCCTCAGATAGAGTTCAGTTGTAACAGAGATGGAACAGGAAGAAGCAACGTGGTTTCCCTCTTGCAGAGCAGGAGTTGTCCGGGTCACAGAATGGACCGGTGACACTGACGGTGACACATCACTGATCCGGCAGCAGTCAACTCTTGTCACTCGCACCAGGCAGTGAGTGAATGAGTGAATGAGTCCAGGAGACTGTGCGTGTATAAATGCATCTGTGTCCTTCTCCTCTCTCCTCGTCCACTTACCACTCGTCTCAGATCACATGAGGCGGTGTTGATATGAAAATAAGGAATAAATCAGAGAGATCACTACAGAGCAGCCTTGACTTTGTCAACAGAGCGTATGAGAAAGGGATAGAGAGAGAGAGAGAGAGAGAGAGAGAGAGAGAGGGGGAGAGAGCAGCCAAAAGAGGGAGGGAGATGTGGAGGAGTGAGACAAGCATGGGGGGTGTGAATAGCAATTTCTCAAGTGTGATGGCTCTTGCGCTTCTGTACACCCATGATGCTTGTTCAGGAGTGTATTTTCATCATGGATACCCCCAAATTGCAACTTGTGCAAATATACAGTAGCTGCGTGTGCTAGTGAAACAGGAATACTGATAACACACAAGATAAACACTGTACCGATATGCAAAGGCAACAAACCTCCACAACATGCACCTGTCTAAACATGTACGCAGACCAGTTTGACAGCATGTTAATGTGCTTATGAAAGTAAGTCAGTAATTGCTACAAGTTAAAATCTGAAATATTGTTTAGAAAAGATGTTTGAACAGTATGAGTTAAATAAAAAGTTGCACAGTTGTAGTTTACTGGGATTCAGTATAAACAGTCTTGGGCTGGTTACTTCACAATGTAAGAGTTTAAAGATTACTAGTCAGTAATAAGTAATGTAACTATTTTAATGGCTTCAAAGTAATGTAAGTCAATACATTTAATTACTTTTGGATTATCTCTGCTCCAGCCCCCTTGGGACCTGTCAGAGGATAAAGCCGTTCCGGAAAATGAATGAATGAATGAATAATTTCCTTTTTAATGAATCGTTTAAACTGGGCAGTAAAGCAGAAAAGTCCTAAAAACATCAGTCTAAACCAAGCAGTGTAACTCTCATAACAGTACTCAAGCTTTAAAGTAGAGAGTAAACAACATCTACACTGTGAAGTGATGTTAGAGCCCTTTTCTGATTTCAGAAGGAAAATAATGTTGAATTTCCAGCAATGAAAGGCGTTCTTATTCAACACAGCCACCGTGTTAAAGAATCTGTTAAAGAATATATTTGGATGTAACACCTTTTTTAACAAACAAAAAAACAATCATACTATGATGCTCAGTCTCTGACCTAAGATGTGAAGTATCGTCACACCTGCAGTTATCCTTTTTTCAGCGCGTGATCCCACTTCCTTCATCGAAATGATTACTAATTTATTAAGTACACCAGTAAAAGTATCTTACAAATGCATATATTGCTGTAAAACATACACTATACGCGCTTATACAGCATGCACTTTTATGCACATGCACAAAAGCACGCGCATTACATGGACTATTTTTGCAAAAAACAAGCTCAGCAAGTCTGGGTTTAGAGTTACACCGCTCGTTTCCTCTGGCTGCCCAGGCTGTCAGGAGGCAGGTGAGTGCAGGTTAACGTGGGAATCTGGGGTGTCAGCAGCACTTCCCCCTCTGCCCTCCATCCACGTCTCCAATATGCCCTTCATTACTGCTATGTAAAATGCTATTACTCAGTGTGAAATGCTCCTAACGGAAAACACAGTGTAATAAGGAAAGTAAATGGTGTCATAAATGAGAATTTACAGTGTGTGAGGTCAAGGGGAGGACGAAGTAAACATTGCTCTGTACATACTGATTTGCTTGCTGTATGTAAAAACCTGTTATGAGATACAGAGTTACATATGCCGCTCTCATATTAATTCTGAATGCCTCATGTTTTATTAGGTTGAATCTAGCTGACAATGCCTGACAAAGTATCCTCATTCATCAGACGTGTAATCCAGATATGGTGGCCCTTAAGGACCATGCTCCCTAAGGTGTAATTAATTGCGTTACATTAGCCACTGATGGAAGTCTGATTAAAACAGCTCTCTAATGATTAGGCCTCTGGAATAATTACCACTGCAGAGAGGACAGGCCCTTATAACCCCTCAGGACACCAATCCAACACTCCTACTACCTGCAAAATGTCACTGCTAATGCCAACTGCTTAGAGACTTGGACAATGCAATGCAAATTCTGTGCAGGAAGAATAAATGGCCTGGCAAGTTACAACGGAGGGAGAGAGAGAAAAGAAAAGAAAGAGATTAGTGTCATGTTTACGCAGAACCAAATGGTATACCAGAGGTCCATAACATGCCCAGCAAAAACACAGAAATGACTCTCTTTGCCAGGTTACAGAGAGGAGGTGCAGACTATCACGTCAGATGTCAGCACAGTTATTATAGGCTTTAGTCTGATTCTTTTGTTGTGTGTGCTTAGGGGCGAGTGTTGACATGTGACGCCGATGTCCTAAAGCAACTTTATTGGATCCCATTGAACTGCAGACATGAGAAATGAGTGAGGCAGTAATTTTTCATGGAATGCTGATTTATTTCCATACTATATTATTTACTATTATTCACTATTATTTATTGAGTGATCCTTTATATATTCATCTTAGTCTGATACATAAATGTAATTTCTTTTGCTGACACAGCTGCTGATTTCTGCGTGGGTAAAATATACATCATAATTAAAGGAACTACAGCAAAAAAAGTGAACAAGTGAATTACACATACACATTGTCTTTAATTCACTCATAATCACACACGGTGACTTGCTCTGGCAGGTTTGCGATTTTGCATGAAAGTTATGAGAAGTCTCACAGCTGGTTATAACTCGGCTATTTACCGAGCTACATGTTCCGAGAAAATTCACTCACTTGTGTTCATTTAGGTGGGTGATGCAAAAGAAATGAACAAATGCTGTGTGCCGTGCACTACAGTACATCTCTGAAACATTTTGTTGTCCTTTGGCAACTTAATCTGATTTGCTGTCGCTCCTGTTCTCAATCTGAATAAATGAGACCTGAATGTTACATTAGAGAACATCCTCCTCTTCTGCCTCCATTATTACCGTAAATAACTCAGCTGATGTCTGGCACCACACAGGACTTTTTTATCTCCTAACTACTGTATCTGGCATAATTCACTTTGTCTCCTTACAGATCCTCATCCACCAGACAAAACATAACATAAATTCGTATAAGCAGACTAGCACCAAGACTGTCCAGGTTCAAGATTGGCAAATAACACGCTTCCTTCCACTACTTGTCACATGTCTTGGTGTAAGAACTACATCAAAAACCTCTTAAACTGTGTCTCCTGTGCAACAATACCAGACTCCACCTTAACTTCAGATATGAAGTTAAGGTGGAGTCTAAGGTATAGTCCTCAAGGCTAAGCTCACTGAGAACCTTAAAAAACACAACAGACACCAGTAATTTTAACAGGATTAACTAGAAAGTGAAAAAGCTAGTGTATAACAGCAAATGTAAACACAGCCGCTTTAAACTTCCTTTCTTCCCAAGTTTGTTCTCTCCTCAACAAACAAGCAGCTCAATCCTGAACTTGCAGTGTCTAGCTCTAATCATCATGATTTCATTCGTTCATGATTTCATTCCTCATTTTATAACGTCCATATATTTATATAATGTCACAAAGAACGTGCAAGATTTTACCTACCTTTTGTATTTTGGTTGTATGCATTTATTACGGTGCCTTTGGCGCATCACTGAGCTGTTCTGTTTATTTTGTATTGTATTTAACTTGATTAAAGCAATGTGTAGGAATGTTGCCCAAACCAGATTTCCCCTTTGGGACAATAAAATCTATCTTATCTTATATTTATGTTACTAACTGCACAGCTTGCTCCTTATCTCCTTATCGTGACTATTAAATGCAGCTAGAGACTTGCAGTACCCTGCCCGAAAGGGCTGCTAACCCCTGCAATGCTCCAAACCTCAGATCAAATGACTATCCCCAGGACTCAGCGTTATTAAAATGCTTATGCCTAGAAAACTTTCAAAATGCTTAGTATTGGTGTTATAATCACAGATTTATGTTTAAGTGGAGAAATTGTGCGCTACATGATACTATGATTATGTATACTTAATGGTTTCTCACAGATTCACCAGGTGGAGAAAACACAAACACACACAGACACACACACCAACAATTTAAAAGATATTCTTTCAGTGACCTTGTGCATGAAAATGATTTAGCAATTTATCCCCGTGGTATGTAATAAATGGCAGCCATGATGGTGGCAGAATGTCTTTTCTATTCCTATCTCACAACCCATTTCCTGTCTCCTGTATAATATCACTGACTTGTATTTAATTTTATTTCCCCACACACAAAGCATACACTGAGAAAATGTCATTGAAAATGATTGCATGACAGTGTAACATAGCATGCATTTCTCACAGCTTAGCCATAATGTAAGCCCAGAAAATGAGATCTCCCTTTTCATATTTCATTCCTCTCCTCCCCATTGTCAGTATGGTGTTTACCACACTTACATTCTGGACCCTCTTAGTTCTGCCAATGTGATGTGACAGCAGGGTGGATTGGTGGTACAAAGACATCCAGCAGGGATGAACAGGAGGAGGACTGGACATTAGCACACAGCTTGGAGCGCAGCAAGAGTTTGGGGGAACTGGCACCCACTTTGTGACATTAACATGCACGTACAAACAAAAAGAAAGAAAAAAGCTGGCCCATGAGGGAATGAATTACCATGGAGTGAAAAAAAAAACATTGAGTTTTGACCTTTTAATGTTTGACTTGACAGTTATAACATTATCAGAAGTGAATGGTCCCTCTAACTTTTAGGTTTGCAATTCATGGTAGCTCTAATTTGTGCTTTTGTTACTTTAGAATAACTACTGTATGTCTTTTTCTGGTGCACCTGAATAGAATTTTAATCACAGTGCTTTGCAGGAAGGCAGATGAAGCATGAATTAGCCATCAGACTTCAAGTTGTACAGGAACACTTTGTGATGACAGATTTTTTTTTTCAACCAACATACCAGAGGTCCAAGCGATTCATATTTCATTACTGTTTCAACATTTAGAATGCACAGAGAAATCAGGATCTATCCACATTTATAGACTGGGCGTCAACCCGAGCTAAGAATTACACATGCAGCACAGTGACATCTCATCTACAGGTTGTAAATACAGTTTAGTACCAGTGCTCCAGTGCGTGCATGCTCTTAAATGGAGTGCAGTGGTACTGTATTTGGAAACACATATTGGTGCATCTGCAGCAGAGTCCCTGCTGTTTCTGAATGAGTTATGTTCGGGGCGTATGGAGGATGATAAACAGGGCCACACCCAGCATTCCTTGCCCTTGCAGGGCCGGCTCAATCAACAGCACTGACCCACCCACACCTCCACCCCCTATCTGTCTTCACCGATACACTGACACACAGCCCCCAACACCACTCAGCAATCAATGGAGAGTCACAGGAGGAACATGGCTGAAGGTTAATGTGTGCGCTGAAAATGCGACCACTGACGAAGACGCAAAGGGAAGGAAAGACCTTTTCAGTCTCATTTAAAAAACTGTTTTCACATTTATTTCTCTTTACTCGCATATTGCCTCCGTCTTCTCAGACTAAACTGTAAATGTCACATTAGAAGGTGTTGCTGTATCTGCAGATTCAGTCTGTCGAAGGTCTAATGGAGATTTTCTGAGGTTGCAGCAAAAAAATTACAATTTTGTTAACTTTACACAGTTTGAACAAAATCAGTAACTTTAATTCACAACAATAATTTGCTGCTGAGGGAGCTATCTCTTAGCAGGCTACGTAGCATATCAGGACTAAATCGTTGCGTGATGTTGCGATTCTTGCATGATCGTGTGTTTTGTCATCTTTTTAAAATGAAAAATGAGCAAATCCTG
>JAPQRN010000006.1:21222168-21240059 GCA_037367275.1 Coranthus polyacanthus | reverse complement strand
TCCCTGGAAGAAGTGTTTGAATGGGACCTTCCTTGCTAAATAAAGGATAAATAAATTAGTAGATAAAAAGAAAGTAGATAAAAATACTGTCAATACATACATTCATGCTTTAAGGTTAAAAATACAGATGAGTTTAAAGATTATACAAAATAAGAAACAAATATTAATTGGGTAAATCATGAATTAATCATTGGCTAAAAAAATATTTACTGTTAGAATCACACTGTTTTTGTTTTCTTGGGGCTTCAAAGAGATTGTTTTGTGATTTTATAGTGCATTTTATGGATTTGTCTAAAACAAAATAAATGTAATTAAATTAAAACAATAATAAATTCAGTACATATAAAGCAGTCAATTAATGATAGTCAAGTACAGTTATTTAATTGGTACTAGTTTGCAGGTAGCAGAAAAGGAGGCAATTTTTTTACATGTACAAACTTGCTGACAATAATTTTGTATGATTTTTCTTGTGTATAACTTGTTTATATTGCCATGTAACATGTATGTAGTGGGATCCTTTTGAATGTATTTTCTACATATCATTCCAGTAAAGTAAAGAGGAGAAAAAATGACTGTGTACTTATTTATCGCTATTTTTCAAGGACATAAGACTAGGTGCACATTAAAGAACTCTTTATATATATATATATATTGACTGTATATGAAAGGACTAGCATGTTTAGCTTACGATAGAGTAGTAGTCCATCCAGGGGAGTTATACACTCTCATCCGATTAGCACTACACAAACTGGAGATAAGCACTGGCCCAGTAAGCTGGTGGCTTGAAAAGGATCTTTTTTTCTTCTTTTTTTACATAGACTTACACATATAGATAGACTATCAATCCTGAAATATGCGTGCTCACATGCACAACCACACACACACCCTGACACGTATGCCTATACAGGTGTGTTATCCTGACAAAGGCACTTTCATTATTCTGTGTCCCCTGACATTTCAGCACCGTGGAGAGCTCCCATATTAATCTTGAACTCAGTGTCTCCTGTTCCATGCACATTCCAGACCTAACGACAGTTTTATCATAACTTATTATTGCAGACCCAACCCTGAGCTTAAATTATGTAAATGCTGCATGTTTGGTGCACAAAACATCTTTATGTTTTGCTCAACGGTCACTCAAGCGGGAATCTAATTCTGCTCACCGACAGCCTAAATGAATCGGCTTGTTACGGTTTGAATAATGGTTTAAGCAGCGAGAGACGGGGTCGGCTGGCTGAAGGTTGAGAAGGAGAGACCCACTTAGTTAGGTGCCGCCTTATCAGATTGTACCCCCGCCTCATTCATTACCTTCCATCACTTCCCTCATTTGCAATAAGCAATATCATTACAGGATGATTTGCCTCAAACGTGAGGTTGAAGTAACATTTCTAGGCTGGAATAACTGCTCCTAGATTTGTAATTTTGGCAGCAATATAGGCCCGTAATAAAGCTTCAAATACAGTCTTGCCCATACAGCAGCCCTGCCCTCTTTGTTTTGACTCTCCATCTCTCTTACACACACCTCGAGACAGGCAATAATGCAAAGAATAACATACTCCCACGTCTTTGATAGGATCTTCTCAAATGCACTACTGCACTACTACTAATGCATTTTAGTCATTCCAGGTGTTCAAACTCTCTGCTTCTTTCCCTTTGTCTGTCTGACTGTCCAACTCTTCATTTGTTTGCCTCAGACTGTCTCTTTCTGTCTGTGTGTTTCTCTCTCCTTCCTAACGGGGCTATTTGCAGTCAGTGTCACAAGACTCTAGCCATCCTATTTATTTAGGTAGTTAACTGTGCAGCCTCAAAAGCAGTAGTTCTGATTTACAATTACGCCACAGTTTTCTCCCTATGAGACATCTGGGGCCTTCAGAAACCACTACTTCTTTTATTGGTTTTAACTCATGTGTCTTATTATCTTTTATTGTTACTGTTTGTCTTAATTATTATTTCATTTTATGTTATATTATTCTTAGTTTTTAATGGTCTTGATTCACATTTCTTATTAATTTTTATTGGTTGCCGTTCTTCATTGTGCTTGAGTTTTTATCTTACATTATGCACAAGTTTTTGTGGCTGCAACTAGTATGTCACACTTTGTGCAGCACATTGTGCTTCCACCTAGAACAAAATGTGCTTTATACATAAAGTTTGCTTGTTTACTTGCTGTGTGGCTACTTTAGAAATTATATGTTCCAACATGATCATCTCCAGACAAAAGATTCCCCCCCTGTCAGTTATCCTTCCATCCATTGTGCTCTTGATAGTCTGGATACTGTGTTTAACCCTGAGTACAGTTAATTCACTCTCATTTCGACAACTATTTGCTTAGTGAGAGAGCAAGAGCATGAGCAAAACTAAGTTACCCCTGTCACTATGTGGTTAACTATTTCTGGGCATGTCTAACGTCTTAATGGTATCCTGCGTGGTAAAAATCCATCCTCAGAGCATGCTAGCATAGAGAAGTGTGTGAGTCCCAATAAATTACAGCTTATGATGAAATTAAAAGGATATTTTGAAACTAAGCCTCCTTTCCTATCATTCATCACTCAAACAGCATGAATTAAGTTCACCCAGGAGGCAAAATAAATTCAGACAAGAATGCAAAGTGCAATTCTGATATGCTTTTCTGGTTGACATTTACACATTACACTTCATTTTCTGTCTGAAAATGTCACTTGAACAAATTTAAAGTTTCTAAATCCTTGGCCTTTGCTGTTAAGTTGATGCTAGAACATGTGTTTTGTGGAAAAAGTTGGTCAAAACAATACAATTATCCTACAGCTATTCCTACCTTTTTCAGCTTCTTGATTTATAGATGTTGAAAAAGGTAGGAATTTTAACTAGAGTTTTACAGTTTTTAAATTTCCATTAGTTTTTAGTTTTTCAATTTGGTTTCTGATTTCAGTTAAGTTTTAGTGAGTTTATTTATTTATTTTTTATTTTGAGGAATAGACTAGTTTTAGTCAAATTTTTATTTAGTTTTAGTGTTTTTCAGGACAACCTTGATGTATAGAAGATGGAAAAGCTAGGATGAAAGAATGGATGACAAATATGATTTACAAATCCACTGTTTATTAAACGTCCAATATTGTGCAAAGCCATTTTAATCTTGAACACCATGTCCGTTAAGAAAATCAAAGATAATTTTACTGCAAATCTATTTCGATTTAGTTTGTGTTGCGTTGTTCATTGTGGTTACATTTTTTTTCTATTGTCATTTTTAGTCTTTTATTTTTCAATAGCTATAATAACCCTGCATTAGGCTGGAGAGAAAAAGCTTGTAAATGGATGAAAGGCTGCAGCAGGTAAGTGCTCATGATGAACTTACTGTTTGCCATTGTGATAATAATCACAAACACAAACAGTCCCTCCTCCCCACACCTAGACTCCCCCACCCACTGCATCCCTTTGGCTGCCACAAGCTGTACATGCAATGGGGGATGGGAATCTGTCAAAGGTTGGTTGTTGGGGAAACAGACAACACATACACAGATTGAGATCAAGACAGTTTACTAGATGGAAAAAGCCTCTCCCCTGTTGACTTGTCAGAGTTTGAGGTGGATAGAAGTGCCTGTCGAAGGAGGATTTCTTGTGTCTACATGGTCATTGATTGTGAGACAGCTGACGATCAACACAGTAGGTTGTGAGCAGGGACATATGATATATGCTGGAGCACACGAGAAGCACAAACTGTCTCCACTGTCGGGCCAAGTGATCCCAAATGGGTGGGAGGACAGAGGACATTGAGTAATGAGTGATGCAAAAGCACTGGCTAAGCATGCTGGGGTATTTTGTCATGATTTAGGCAGATATCCAGCTTCGGGAATTGTGACAGAAAAAAAAATACACATGTGGAGTGTGACTCTGAGGGTGATTTCATTTCATGTTTCGACTGGTGCTCTTACTAGTAGTGAAGGACAAAGTACTGATAGGGATTTCAACATATGTTTTCAAATGTAACGTTACATTTCGGTCTTTTGCTTGTTTTCCACTTGTGTCTCAACCTGTTCTCAAAGTAAACAAAGAATGGCCTCTGCCCTCTCCTGGCACACACACAACCAAAAAGGCACACACATATACAGCCTCCTCTATCTTTCCTGAACTGGAGGCAACTTTATTGACTGTAGTCACGTCTGTATATTTAGGTAAGTGGAGCTGGAGTGCTTCTCCTTGGCTCTAGGTCAGAGGTTTTGTCCGCCAGGGACTCAGACTTCTACAGGCATCTCAGTGCTCTAATGGGGCACCGAGGGAGAAGAGGTTTCAGCCGGGACTTTCTACCTCCTGTGGCAAGCTTAATTGGGTATAAAGAGATGTAGCCCTCCCTGCACCCTCCACCTTAGGGTTGACCATACGATATGTTTAAATAAAGGCTTGAGACGTGGTGTGCAGGTTAAAGCTTGCTTTGCCTGTAAGGCAAGGACGGCACCTGTGCATTACTCTCAGATGAACATTTTTCAGTTTTTCCTGATGATCACAATGGTGCACTTAGGGCTCTGTTGGAATTATCCCTGTTTCAAGGGGAAACTAGCCCTTACAATGACGAATGGACTGGAATGTCACTGCTCTCCCGCTTTCCTCAATTCCTCTCTTTAAACAGATAAATCAAATCAAAAGCCACTGGATGTGTAGCAGCACTGGGGCATTGCCAGGGGTACTACCGAACATAAAACCTCCGCACACAGAGAAAAAACAATCCCAATAAAAAGGTGGATAAATCACTCTGAATCTGCAGGTCAATAGTATTGAACAATAAACGTCTTTTTCACCATTCCTTCATCAGTGTTCTGAGAAGGGCTGGCAGTGGAGATGCGGTGGGGGGTTGGTGCAGCATGGAGGGACGTGTTAATGTGTGTTAATACACTAAAAGCCATGGGGCCTTTTCGAGGTGATGGATTGTCCCTACTAAATTAGTGTGTGTGACAGCTCTAGTGCTGCACTATAGGTCAGAGGAGAGCTGTCAGTCGTGCTATGGCAGGTAAAGATGGCTATATAAAATGGGTTTAGGTGCATAAGAAAAGCTGGCATGGCCAAAGAATCAGCCAGAGACACAGAGGTATAGTTAAGACTAAATTCATAGGTTCTACTGTATGTCAACAATTGCTAACATGGTACTGCAGACCCCTGGGCTCTGAAAGTTCTGCAGGTCAGGGTTATTAGAGTTTTGAAATGTTCATTCATTTTTCTAAACTAAACAGTTTTAGTTTAGTTTTTAGTCAGTGTTAGTTTTTCAGTATTATGAGGAAAGCCTTGACTTATAGAAATGATGTGTGACATCAAATATGATTCATAAAACCATTATTGATTAAAGGTCACATACTGTGCAAAATAACTTTATGAACCATGTACATACAGCAGATATCGGTATTTAGCACCTGGAGCTAAATCAAAAGTGACAATTTTACCTGCAACTGCTACTACTTTGTTTTAATTTGTGTTGCACTGTACATTTGAATTTGTATATGTTTTTGAAAACTGCTATATTTATTTTAGTTAATGAAATTATACTATTTCTAGTTTCTAGTATGTTAGTTCTGATTAACTATAAAAGCCCTGCTGTAGGTGGGCTGCCATAGGTTATTTACCAGAAAAAGTCAAACTGATAAACTGACAAAACAAAGTCACATGATTTAAATGATATGTTACTCTTTATTTATCTGACCTATTTTTGACCCGTAGCATATTTTATATGTTGTCGCTGGTGGAGAATCATAATGGACTGAATCTGATGGGGAACAATTTAAATGGAGCCAAATAAAAAGCTGTTAATAGAGATCAAAATAAGTCTGTAAAAACAAAAAAGGACTCATAGAAAGTACTCAAGTAAGTACCTTTTATACCTTATACCTGTACACACAGAATTGGTCTATTTATGAAATAAAAATTATATAGGGAAGTACTTCATCTTATTCTCCTGTGGTGATCAGAGTTGTAATTAAAGGTTTTGATCACGCAGACGGTTTTCAGATTTCAAATTGGACTGCGGCATTGAGTATGTTTACACTGCCATTAACATCCTAGTTGTGACTAGGTTTTAAAAATATGCCAGTTGAAAGTTTATGTGAATCTTTGTCTCCGGTTCAGAATATTATGATATGTAAAAGTTTCTGATCACTCGCATGAATGTTTTCCCAGTTCAAGTTATTCAGTCGGTAAAAATATTACATCGTAATCATGACCTACAATCTGCCACTGATAATGTGAAGAATAAATTGGAATGTCTCTTCCATCTTCCTTTAGTGCTGATCAGCTGAAGCAGGCAAATCGAGCAGAGCAGTAAATGCTGTGGTAAATGAAAGGGATCATCATCAACAGCTGAGGTAACTCAGTCAGTATATGAAGGGCTCTATGCCTTTCATATGCTTCCAAATATATGGCTCAGATCTAGGAAAAAAGACACATCTAGGTTTGTACAATGCACTGCAAATTTGGGACAATGACACACCAGAAACAAATTCCACCGATTATAAATTTCATTCAGAAAGTTCAGACACCGCCCCCTAAATCAAACAGGTGCAACTACAGCCTTGTAATAATAATAACACACAACTAGTTTGCACCATCACAAAAACATACTACTGGAGTCATGTACAGGCAGATGAGTAACCTATGTGTTCAGATGTAATGTTAAATCCAAGTTAAGACTCCATGAATTCCATAAAAACAAAAAATGAGAGTAGAGAAACTAGATCAGATAGAAAGAAAAAGTAGCTTTTAACGACATAGCGAAGGGCAAGCTTAAAAAATGCACATTTGGTCAAAGAAACTTTTTTACGCTACTTTGACAAACATTAGAACGGTACATTCACCTCATTATCTATTCATTATTTATCCATTTTGTTTCCAGACTCAGAGAGTATTTCTCAAGTGCTTGACCCAACAGAACCACATGACTGATGGCAAATCAATACTAAGTGGCCCAGTTCTCATTGAACATATGGCAGGAGAGCAGAAACATCTGGGAATGTCAAGACATCTGAAAGCTTTGGTAGTTGAAGACACATGTGCCAGATAATCATGCATGGAGTAAAAGCAATATATATTCATTAGTGGAAAACTGAAGTGGCTAAAATGTCGGAATCCCAACATAAATATTCAAAATGGAATTAACGCTCACGAGAGGTTTACTTCAGACATCTGTAGCACAGAAGTGTTGTCTGTGGTGAGGGGTCGGTGTTCGATGGCACCTGTCAGATGTACTGAGGACATGTCACACGGGACTGATGTGAGCCCTGTCAGCTCCCCACTCACACCCCATCGCAAAGCGCTGTGTCAGCTACCTCAATATTGATTGTCAGGCTTCTTTGGGGAATTTGGTTTGATCCATCATCCGGGAGCGGCAAAAACAAATTGAATAGAGAAATCAGATGTATAAATAAGCAATGTTCTGCATGACGGCGCCCAGGAATGACACAGTGACATAGTCACCTTGACATAACCCTGCAGCTCCTCCCAGAGTAATCAGCACTGACCAATGCTGTAAAGCCCCTATACACTGACAGCTGCTAATGACTATTGTGGGCTTTTAAATAGATAGAGTGCTGATGTCTTCCACTGCTATCAGTTGCAGGCTTTTTTCAAAATGGCAGGGAAATTTCTCCATCGATTTATATTGCTACTATAAAATTATAAGACAAGTGTTAAATCTGTCATTAAAGGGCTCATTAAAGTCTGTAATTGCTAAGCTGGATACATTTGGTGCTGTTAAAAAGAGAGTGGCGTGTCATTCATTATTCTTACTGTTCCCAACTACCATGTATGCACAGCACTGTGGCATAAGGTTTGATATGGTGCCTGGCTGGCTTCTTGTCTTTTAATATAAAATAAAGAGATGGATGCTTGCTTAAATAAATCCATAAGACATCCAAAAAATAGAAAAGTGGTAGACATAAATTTGTGCACCTACTATTTGCAATTCAGGTTTCTTTGAAAATTTTATATAAAGCAGGAAATTTCAGATTGATTTATTCATCCCGCAGGTGGAAATATGCACTGTAAAGACATTAAAACAGCTTCAGTTTAGAGAATAAAAAACATCTCAGTTTTGTTATTCATTTCACTCTGCACTTTCATTTTCATTTCTATAATTCAGCGCTGTGGTATGATAAGCACAATACTCCAAGCAGCCAAGCTGACAAAACAAGATTGAAGGCCATTGTCTCAAATAGGAATGAGACTGCTTCTTCGGTACGCTGTGCGTGAGTTGAGTCTTATTCTGCAGTTGCTGCTGCTTGCTGGGTCAGGAAACATGAGCTCAGCACCTTGGCCTCTCCCTCAGACATGCACAGAATGGCCATGTCAGCACACTGAGGACAGTTTCCACCATAGTTTGCTTGTTAAGCATGCATAAATGTTTCGTATGCTTCACTGTGGCTGTACAGACATCATTTCATCATATAATTTGCAATCATAGACTGTATAAAAGATGTGGACGAAGCCTTGGATTATGTCCCGATTGGTTTGCCTACTACTGATTGGAAGCCTCCAGTTTGGCATTTTGGTCGTCACCATCTTGCTCTTTTGGAGTCAGAAGAGACTACAATTCAACTAACACTACTGCTGACTTTTTGAAAACACCAAGCACACTGCTACCTAGAAAATGCTATTTTAAACTTGGTTATTCACTAAAAGTTACATACAGGGGTTCTGATAGCAATGATGCCAACTTCATGTAGCTAATGTATAAAAACTCTAATTAGCAGGCTAATATATATATATATATAACCACATATTGCAATAGCAAATTAAGGCTAACATTAGTTAATGTAGCAAGACAAAAGATCTGCTATCATTCTTTCACACAGTGACTGGAATATTAGCAGGAGCTTGGTAGCTACTGTAGTTGTAGTGACTATGTTCCAATCAGTCACAGGTAAAGATGAGCCACACTGCTTAGCCAGCCCACCTCTGCTCAGCACCCTCACTCATCATCAAACACAGCTTTGATCAAGTGATTAGATGAGTGGTGTATGGGTGGAAGGCTGAAAAGGATAGACCACCCTTCTTTCCTCTGCTCTCACTTCCCCGGGCGGTCAGGACAGAGAGAGAGAAGGGTGAAGATGAGGCGAAGCATACTTCGAATGACAGTTCACTGACAGGAAGATTAATGACCCAACACACAAAGGTCTGGAGCAGTGCAGCCTTTTGATAAGACACCCTGGAACCCCTCCGCCACCTGGCCACAATCCATATAAATCGAAGCCTGTAGATTCCAATGGCCAATTAATGAGCGGCTTTGGCAAACGATACTGCTACCCACCCCCGCCCCTCATCCCCGCCAGCACTTCATTTAGATAATCTGATACTGAAACACAGACAGAAAGAAGAAAAATACCTGTCAGAGATTGTGAAGGACAGTTATATCTGGTAATGTGCCAGTTTTAGCACTGGCAAGTGGAGTGGATTGTGGAGGTCTTTGTGTGTGTGTACTTTGGTGTTGTGCAATTTATGAGCAGTGCAGAGGTAAGTGGGCAGGTTGAAGGCCTCTTCAGCACTGTTTTTCATATGGAAATGAGAAATAATGAAGTCAACACTGTCAACTTCACATCTCTCCGCATTGTCAAAGTGATAAAGGGCACTAGAGGTAATTAATTTCCATCGAAATACTAAACACAGAATGACAGGGAAATGATGTCAAAGACACTGAAGAGGCTGTATTGTGCTATTGTCAAGTTTTATGTCCTCACAAATCTGTCACAGCTCTCTCAACATGATTTCACAACAAGAGTTTTTAACCACCAATAACTGTCAATACTGTCCATTTTCACATTAACTTATGCAAATGCAATAAAAAATTAGTGTATCACAGCCATCGAGAATATCTGGGTACGCCAGTAAAAGTCTCATATGCGCCAACGCAGCATATGCATGAGCATATCATTGCACCAACTGTGTAATCTCATGCATAAGTATTGATATACATATCATTATAGTGTACATCTCACTCATCATAAATCTCACTCACTGTGAAATTATACACATGTGCTGGAGCCTGTTTCCTCAGTTACCCAAAGATGGATGCTGACACACCCCCATTTAACCATGTTTGGACATAAACCAGATTCATTCTGTCCTTGATCTGCCACAGCTTTGTCCTCTAACAGCAGCCATTGTGTTGTTAGATGCAACTAATGTGCATCAGTATATTGTGAACCACAATAACTACTAATTGGTTACACGCAAGCAGCTAAAAGGTGTGTTCTGATGTGTGTTATTATTCCATGAATTACTGTTTGACTAAGAGGAACTGACTGACTGAATATTTTTCAGTTGAATTAAATGCTAAATGCTTTTAGTAAGAAGGATTTTACATGTTATTGTATCAAACTCAAGCTTCCTATTCACAAGTCATTTGTAATGCAGACAAAAAAAGTCTCCGACAAAAGATGAAATAAAATCAGGCCTCCACCAAACAGCCTAAAGCTTTGTTTATACTCATGCGAGACTTGGCTCTGAGACTTGGTGAGAATTGGCCGCTGACAGCAGTGGAGATTAGAGAGTGTGCTTGAGAAATAGTTTACAGAGGAGTAATCAATCTACCAGTAAATATATGAATGATTACTCATATTTTTGAACAATAAAGGCATAGGGACTCTGCTAATAATTATATATAAACAAATCAGATTTTACTGATGCAAAGACATTAGAAACGATGCATCCCGATTTCACCCCAAATTGTATCCAGTGCATACTTTTTTAATCGAGGCACTTGCATCTTGAACTTTTTATGCCAGCGTAAATCTATGAATCTGTATATCACACTCAAAAAAGCATATCTATGCAGGGTGTAAAGCATGCGTAGAGGAATATACACATACACAGGGTGGCATACCCTATTGTTTATATACACATTTCTATCTTGATATTGGTATGTTTTTTTTTCTACATAAGGCCAATAACAAGACAAAATGCAGGCTAGGAAATACCAGCGCACAGAGACTTCTGGAGGAAGAAAACATTAAAACAGACATCTTGAAAACCGATAACGTTTTTTTAAAGACATTTCCGAATGATATCTGCACAGAAGGGTTGTCTGAGTCCACAGGGTAAAACTGCTACACCTAACAAACTAGTCAGAAATCCTCTACCAGCACATATTGAATTAACATCAAGTCTATGAGAAACTGTGACTAATACTAATGTTATATCAATAAAACAGGCATGAAGGGTATATCAGTTTATCGTTTTGATTAGTTGCTGCTCATGGGGCAGTGTAACCTTCAAGCTATGCCTTGTGCAGTCAACTCTTCAGAGCTGATAAAACTGAACGCTGAGTACACAGCTGCACTTGTGCACCAAAGCCTGAAGGTGTGACAGACACAGGCAATAAAACTCAGCAAAGAATGGAAAGATGGTAGAGGCTGCTCTGCTCTCTCTCTCTCTCTTACTCGTATGTTGGGCGACATGACATTAATATGAGACATGGAGAGAAAAAAAAAGACAAAGACAGTGGGGGGAAGTGTGCCATATGGATCTAAGAGGAGGGAGGGAAGAAATGGGAACAGAGCAGAAAAACTGACACTTGACATAAGTCACCTGAATGCTGTCGGGGTTCTAACAGCATCAGCACCATCATCATCATCACCACCATCACCATCAAGCTGTCAATACAAACAAATGTGTGTTGAATGTAGTGTGAATGTGCAGGTGTGTTGAGAGTATATATATTTGTGTTCCTTTGTTTGCCTGAATACATAAAGGATCCCTTTTTTTTTTAACGTTGTGGCCCAGCTGTGTGTGTTTAACCCCCCGCTCTTGGCCCTGCCTTAGGTCTCCTAATCCAGGTGATCACATGACAGAGGCCAGTGTCCTCTCAGCATCCTTGAGCGCTTGTGATGGGCACCCAGCCAGTGAGTGATCACCCACTCGTTCTTTCTCGTCAGCACTTTCGCTCATCCAGCTCGTCATCGATGCTCCATGGTAATAAAACCAATGTCATCCTGCTCCTTGTGAAGTTCACATGCAGCGATAAGGGTAGAAAGTCTGCCACTGGCTTTGTGTTCAAAATTAATTTCCCTCCGTCTTCATGTACACCATTTCCTCGATGGCATTTAGTGCTGAGCTAATCTCATGTTTTGTTGCCGGATTCCACTTGCTGCTTTAAAGTCATTCTCCATTTGACTTTTATTGTCAAACGTGCGTGCATTATGTGTATTTATAAAAGGAAATAATTGATCGGGCGAGGTTGTTGGGGAGCAACAGGAGCACCTCTTTTGTTAATTAAAGCCGCATGTAGCAGCTGTAAACATTAGGAGAATGGGGCAGTATATCAAGCTTATTACCTGGACATTCTCATCAGTGCGGGGATTCTTAGAGCCCATCAAATAGAGGCCTTACTGCTGCTAAGAGCACCTGGTCTGTCTCTGCCACGCCATCCAGGAGAGGAAAGTGTGATGTTGTGATGTCCATATGAGCGTTTAAGGAGCGATGATAGTCATACAGGTCAAACACTGAAGGAAATGGAATAAAAGTGTTGGCAGTGTCTGGCCATAAATCAAGCCGGGGCTGAGACAGGCCTATTTTCTTTTTTAATCTTTCTGCTTACTTACTACTATGTCAAAACAGGAAAATTCCTCATGTCTAGAGAGTAATTCTATCTACCAATGTCCCCTAACATTTCTTATCCAAATCACAGTGTGCACTAGACAGCAGTATGTTGTAACTGGGAAAAGAATGGTGCCGGGAGAGATTATGAGGGTGCAGGTGGGACAACAACATTAAGAGGAGATAAGGGAAACTCATAAAATAGCAGCATTTCATTTCCTAAAAACCCAATAGATGCGAGTGCTGGCTGATGGACTACTATCAGTTGGTCTGTGGAATCTTGGTTATCATTTCTGCGAATGGAAAAGTAGCCCACGACCACATAGACACTTGCGGCTGGTATGCTGATGCTGCAATGCAGGCACACTTGTTGTGTCAAATCTGCATGTCTGAAATTAACATATCTAAAAACCTAGACCTATGTTATACAGTATATTTTGTTGAATTGTGTACTTACATTATATCAAATGTTTCCAACAATGTTCAACTTCAGAGAAACCTGTATTTTTATTCAGTGGCAAACGGCTCATTTCATTTGGTTTCCATATCCCTTTTATGGGGAAACACGGAATAAACCAGATAAAACCTCAATAATAAACTATAAGTAATAACAGTAAAATAAAGCCACAATGCATCATTTTTCTTATTTACACACACACACACACACACACAGTAATCCAGTGGAGAGATGTTAATGTATTATTTATATATTTCAAGGTTAAACTAGCTTACTACAACCAGTGGCATGTGCAAGTAAATGTGTACAGTAATGTAATGTTAAGAGCCAACTCGTACCATTAGGTAAGTCGACTCATCTCATGCTAACTTAGCATTTAACATTAGGTAACATTACTTGTGTTTTTTTCATTAGAATGAAATGACATCATGTGAATAAATCTTTAACAGATTCCCTCATCAGTAAACATGATATCTGCCTTAGTCATTGTCATAGCATTTAAGGAGAATCTTCGTTACGCGCAGCCGAATTACTGAGAAATGTATCCCAAAAAAGTACAAATTTGGTAGAAGTTAGGGTACTGCATCCTACTCGTTATTTTAAAGCTTCTGTTTGATGAAATTCATAGTCTCTCCATGCACCTGCCCTTCTGCTTTAGAGGAACAATGCGCATTAATATTTCATATCACAAACACTGATACACACACAAATACACACAGATATAAAACAACTCAGCACTGGGAAGTCTCTACAGCACAGCATACTGCCTGAATACCTCCTCTGCTTTTGCAGTGCATTCACATACAGACAGACAGATAGAGGAACCACACTGATATGGGATTTGAGCATGAAATCTACCTATCATGTCCAATTGGATGATTTTCTCACATTTCAACTCTACTGGTGCATGATGGAATACTTCACATTCTGAACCATGCCTTCCCAATGTACTGTTTTTATTACTTTTTTTTATTCAAGTTAAAATCAGAAAGCCAGTAAATATTTTCTCCATTGCTCTAAGTATGTTTATGTAGTTGCTATGGAAAACAAGCATGTGCTTGATTTTCTGACCATTTTTCAATTCATTCAATTCAAATATCATTGTGACAATATTACATAAATATATTCTCATCCCGAAAAAGACAATAACCCTACTAAGATATTTACGTGGCTAATAAAAATGAGTATTCCACTAATATTCTCATTTAATTGCAGCCTTGCATACTCTGATTAATTCAAAGAAAGTTTTCCAACTGGTGGTGTTGTATTTGTTTGAGTATACGAACGCAGCCTCCTTCTTTCACTTCGTTGCCGCTTCAAGCACCTGGGAAATGTTGTTGTTGCGATATTTGTGCTTATCCAAAAACCTGCTGATATCCAATTCTTTCACAATGTTCAAAAGTAGGTGAGTTTCTCCTTCTTACCAGAAATGCAGGCTTTTCATTTGGGCATCTCAGCCCTGCAAACTGTGGACTGGTTAGTTTGTGTACAACGCACAGAGATGACCATAACCAGGGAAGAGGCAACATGTCACAAATGGAAAAAACCCCAACTGAGACACATATTCAGAATGCGCTGTGTACACGTCCAGTAGAATGCTCCTAAAACCTGAGTAATATCAGCACATCCCACATGTCTTAATTGAAAAATACAACTTTCAAAATCGGTTGTGTGAGAAAAGCTTTCGATTAATGAGGTAGAAACACTTGAAACAATAAATAATTGGTTTTTCAGCTTATAGTCGTAGTGTAGCTTTATTAGGGGCTTTATTTTAACAAAAGGTCTGTATAACAGTAATGCGTCAAAATTGGATTATCCACATATTGGAGCTTGAAAATGCTTTTAATACCACTACACTGTCCACTGAACCTCAAATCTAGCACCTCCAACAAACCTCAACTGGTTAAGCTACGGTTTTTACATATTAAATTAATTCTAACAAAAGACGATTAATGATTGTCCCAGGTGTTCCCTAGATACCATTCTCAGTGTCCAACTTCATTGGGAAGGAGAAAATAAAAACTGTCAGTCAGTATTGCAGTGTTTACTTCAGCAAAAAGGTAGAAAAATAAAGACCCCTCCTTTCTCTTCTCATCTTCCTCATCGATTGTCCACATGTCTGAGCCTCTGTGTCTCATGAGCAGAAGCCAAAGAGATGGAGACAAAAGGTGGTTTGGGTATTAATTCAATGCTCACGTCTTCT
This sequence comes from Coranthus polyacanthus, assembly GCA_037367275.1. NCBI lineage: Eukaryota > Metazoa > Chordata > Actinopteri > Kurtiformes > Apogonidae > Coranthus > Coranthus polyacanthus. Next base: position 21,224,856 of record JAPQRN010000006.1, on the reverse strand, counting down.
TTCAGTATCCTTTCACATGCAAAACGCCGGGCTGCGTATTGGGCAGAAGGGGACGCTGACAATTACAGCCTCACATTGAGTCACCGGTGGAGACTCACTCTTCAGACTGATTGACAAATGAAAGAGCTGAAATAGCTTCCATTTAAAATGGGCACTTGCCAGAATAGGGGGATCATCTCCAATATCTTGTCTCAAATGGGAACGGGAAAAGATGAGCGTGCATGGGAAATTAAGCTCACAATTCAGTACTTTACAAAGGCCATTTAAGCTACATGCACAGAATACCCAGTGGTATTGCAGAAGCTTTAAAGCTCAAATTCAATGAAACATCAAGATAGAGCGGAGACTTTCTGGGGGGATTTGAATCCAACTGTTCTTTCGCTGCATCTAAAACTTTTCACACTGCACTAACTAATTAACTCAGCAGCACATACACAGATGTTCATAAAGTGAAAATCAACAAATATGCCTGGAAATCTTTATGTGGTTTCTGCGTAAAACAAACAGAAATGTACATTGTCCTGCCAAGCACGTAGACACATAGATTTCCAATCATGGATGTTGCTCAATTTGTCTGCCAGTCCCTCAGTGTACCCAATCTACACAGCTGAGAACAGAATCCAAATCAACAGTTTGTGGAGACGGATGCCTGTTGAGCACCTCATCACATGTGCAACCAGAGTAACACGGCTCCATACGTGTGAGAGGTGGCAATGTTTCCTCCGTAAATATATGTTGTTATACTTTTTTAAAGTCAAATTTCCAATTCATTTGAACCTTTCAAATCATATTGTTGGGATAAAACAACAAAGATAATCAGAATGCTGTGTTGGTAACATAAGCAATTCTTGAAAGCAAAGTAGGCAGAAAAAAATATTTTCCTTTTTGATTTTATTGTTGTTATTTCAACTATACCTTGGTGGTGTAAGTTAGTCAACTAACAAACATGAATAGCAAAAAGATTCATTATAAAAGGCACAGCTTTTACTAGGTTTGGATATTGCTTGAGGATTTATAAAAATATCAGTGCTAAAATGATACTTTTAAAATGGTACCGGTCCCCCAGTGGCGCCTGGCCAATACTGGGGACTGGGAGATGAAAAATCATATTTTTTATCAGCCAAAATGTAAGCATTTTGTGTAGGGCTGGGCGATCTCACCATCTTAGACCATACTTTAACATCTCTCTGCAGTAAGGTATTTAGTCCGCATTAACCTGCAGAGTTTCTGTAACATGTTGTTTTGCTGCAGCTGAAGAAATAATGGCTTACCGTTCGTGGGTCCGGCTTCTGATCTCTGACACGAGTCAGATTTACACAGATGTTTTAGGGTTGTGTTAAAGTGTAAAATGTTTTTTATTCGTTATAAAACTCCAGCGGGACAAATGAGTTTGGCACAGTCTAGGTAATTTAATGGAAACACTGCAGCTGTATGTACAGGAACATGTCAATAGTGTTTACTTCATCTAGATATTGTCAGTAATTGTAATAATGTTGGTGCAAAATGATGCAAATATTAGAAAATGCTGCAGTAATTTGTCTGTTTTTTTATACAGAATTAAAAAAAATGGATATTGTTCTGATTTTAGTCTCTGATTATTAAAAAATCTGAACAAGAACAAGAAAGGAATGACTGATGTGGGCCTATGTATCGAAACAAAGGACAAAAACCTTAGTGGATTGCTGAGTTTACAAGGTGCACCTGAAAGCACCATGAAGTCACTCCTTTTGTGTGTCAAACTCAGACACTTACTTGTCTTGTTTGACCATTCAGACAGGAGCAGGACAGAGGAAACACACAGAAAATGACAAAACAAAATACACAAAAATATAAATAAGTGACAAACACCTCACTTAGCCAATCATGAACAAAGTCTAACCCAAACTGTCTGCTATCAACTGTATCCCATGTGTTTCCCCCCCTTTTAAACACATTATTTATTTTTAACATTTGTTGCACATCACATTTAAGTGGCACCAGAATCTGTTTTGGTCTTCTGTCAGGTTGTAGATACCTAGTGGTGGTAGGTACTTAGTGGTACAATTTGTTATTTCTTCTGTTTGGGTTTTTCTCCTGAAGACTACTCTGGCCTTCAAAAACGAATAAAATATGATACAGCATTAAAAAAAAAAAAAAAGAATTATCCAGTAACAAGAGCAAATGTAGGCCCACATCAAAAAAAGAATCTTGGCAAGAAGCAGCAGTCTTTTTTTGTGTGTGTATGAGATGCAGGTAGCCAGAGTAGACACAACACAGGTATAAATAACAAGTACTTGTCTGAGAGCACAAACAGCTGCAGGGGAGTGCTGCGTGCTGCTGTAGGAGCACAAACAGTTCTTTAATGGAGAGAGGGATGTGAGGAGAAATTCATTTGTGAGATGACACTATCCTGCAGCCCCACAGCACAAACCCCGAGAGGGATGTTGTGACTCTGAGGATGTGTGTGTGTGGGTGGGTGTGTGTGGGTGTGTGTGGGTGTGTGTGGGTGTGTGTGTGTGTGTGTGGGTGTGTGTGTGTGTGGATGTGTGTGTGTGTGTGGGTGTGTGTGGGTGTGTGTGTGTGTGTGGGAGTGTGTGTGTGTGGGTGTGTGTGGGTGTGTGTGTGTGTGTGTGTGGATGTGTGTGTGTGTGTGGGTGTGTGTGGGTGTGTGTGTGTGTGTGTGTGGATGTGTGTGTGTGTGTGTGTGTG
>JAPQRN010000006.1:21198164-21219578 GCA_037367275.1 Coranthus polyacanthus | reverse complement strand
GATATAATCCCTTCAGCCTCTCGATGTGGAGGAGGAGCAGCTCTACTCTGAGCCCCTCCTGGATAACCAAACTCCTCACCCTATCTCTAAGGAAGAGACCAGCCATCCTGTGGAGATAACCTACTTCTGCCTCTTGCATCAGCAATCTCGTTTGGTCACTACCCGCAGCTCGTGACCCTAGATGAGGGTAGGAACGTAGATTGACCAGTAAATTGAGAGCCTTGCATTTTAGCTCAGCTCCACAATGTCTGTGTCACCACAGACACCACACCAAGATACTTAAACTCCTCCACTTGGGTCAGCAACTCATTCCCAAACTGGAGCGGGCACTCCACCCTTATCATACTGAGAACCATGGCTTCAGACTTAGAGGTGCTAGTTCACACTAAGCTGCAAACCACCCCAGTGCAAGCTGGAGGTCACAGCTCGATGAAGCCAACAGGACCACATCATCCACAAAAAGCAAAAACACCAAACTGTTTTTCTGTTATTCTTCCCATAAAAGTTATCAACAGAATCAGTGACAAAGGACAGCCTTGGTGGAGTCCAACCCCCACCAGGAACAGGTCTGACCGCTACCCTGTACTCTGAAAGCACCCCCCACTGGTTGAATGCCTTCTCCAAGTACACAAAGTACATGTGGACTGGGCAGTAGGAACAATCCTCTCTTCCAAAAGTATCGATAGGGACAAATGCAAAACTGAGTCCCAACCACAAACATCCCAGAGAGTTTCATTCCAGAAAACCATTTGTGCTAACACTCTTTGGTTTGATTCTACTAAATTCAAAAGCAAACATTTGCTTCCTAAATATAAATACAATGATGGATCATACTTAGTGGTACTGAAGATTAAACCACACATTAAAACAACACAGTCTTAAATATATGAATGCAGAAACTGATGTAGTGCAGAAAAAGAAAGTGAAACGATAACGTGTGCAATTATATCAGACAAGATCGAGATTGGTTTGCTTTGACAAATCAGTATGGACAGTGTTCAGAGGAAAGGTCTAGTCTGTACTCTTTTTTTGATAAAGCTTTTTAATATTTCTTAATGGAAAGAATGGTGTCACTATATTGTATCGTTCTCCAAAAACATTCTGTCAAAAGAATTTCATTAAATAAAATGCCAAGCCTTCAATCCTTTTCTGTCTTCACTAATGGCACAATCTCCCCTGAGAAAGAAGAATAAAACACAGTGGTGAAATAAGTATTTTTCACCTAAATACAATTACAGGGCGTTTTGCAAAGTGAAAGCATTCAAGAATAACTCCTCAAATTTGGAAAGGAGATATTTTTTTATTGTCTAGATTTTTTTTTATTCTTACTTTTTCATTGGTAAAAAGCTTTTGTCTGCTCTTTGCCAAGCAAAGATTGTTGTATCGCTGCCAGTCAGGTTTTGAGTTCTCTCTATGTAGATTGAAGACGAGCACAGTCATCCCTGAAGAATGGCTGTGACTTCATGGAGTCATGCAACTGCTGCCAAACTAGACTGCTTCATTTTTCTGGCTTTAGCTTCAAATTAAATCAGGCATCAGAAACGACCTTCAGATATCAGCAAAGCCAATATGCTGACTAGGATGCATCAGAGAAAACGGTCAGTGATCAAGATTTATGGAGTGAGGCTCCACTGTGTCAAGAGTGATGTGTGTCTCATCAACAGTGAAATGAAATGTCAAATTAGTTTGTGTGAGGGAATGTTTGTGTTGTTGGCAAGAATGCTCTAATGGCTGTTTGTTCTCAAGATCCAGAGACAAAGAGTTTGCCGTCAAATGAGTGAGAGAATGAAAGGATACTGAGTGTCAAATAGGGTGCTTATAGTGCAGAACACTAATAAGGAGAGCGTCAGCAGGACAGCAGCAGCAGATCCATTCTCCTTCGGGCTCCATCTTGGCAGTACCTGTTATAAACTTCCTCTGCCGTCTTGCACAATTGGTTCTGTAATTTAAAAAGGTCAGCATGGCTCCTGTGTAATTCAATACTCTCATGGTGCTGTATTAACCACATATTTAATCACCCTCAGGGTGGTATGCAAACTGAATACTGAACGTGAAAGACAGAAGTAGAGCCCACAGTGCAACACAGCACCCAGCTCTGTAATCTGACATGTAGGAGTACAGTCGTGCTTCCCCTTTTGTGTAATAAAATCTGGAAAAAACAAATGTTTCAAATAAAAAATTCAGTTGTGAGCAGAAGATAAAATAAAACCGGATGGTCGGGGAGAAGAGGTTGTTTTAACTTACTGTATTTGCACAAGGGAAGGAGGGTGAACAAACTGAATTTGCACTGTTGATATGACAGATGCAATATGTATGTTATAGAGTTTGGTTGACAATGAAATTAAAGGGCAAGTTCAACAATGAAAAAACATCTGTATCATGAAGTAAATTATGATCATCAAATTTCAGCTCTTTAAATATTACGTGTTTCCTACATTATAAGTCGGAACATGTCATAAAAGAGGAAATACATACAAGTCTGCAAACGTTGAACTAAATAATAGAATAAACCCCACAACACAGGGGAAATAAAACACAAAATCCCCAACTACAGTATATATTTTTTTTTTGTGCACATTTTTCACGACTGCCACAGACTTTCCCTGAACACTGAAAAAACAGATAGCATGAGGCCCCTGTTGCACTGAGGCTGGAAGTACATTATAGGAAATTAATGATTCTTCACACACAAAAACCAATAACCTAGTAAATTAGCAGAGAACCACTTTATTACCTTTAAGTACTGTAAAAGATATATACTAATGATTCAATAAACTGTACATATGCTTACCTGGGCAAAAGAATCGAGAACCCAACAAAAAGCGAAGCCAAAATGAATGCTTTAAAGTTCAAATTAAAAGAAATTACAATTACAGATCAATAGTGCAATTTTGGGCTATTTTGGTTTTATTGAGATCAACTTTTTTTTACAAGTTTGGAACAGAGTTCATGCTTCCGTACCCTCCGCCTGCCATCAGACAGACAATGTTGAAGGTGGGTATTTGTTCTGCGATTATCATTTTGTCTGGCCACGTTCCTTTATGCTGTCTGCACTGTAAACAACTTTCAAAGTTATCAGATTGCTGTACTGATTACCGTACACGACTGTCTGTATTATAATGGGATGTCCTGAAGTAGCTGTGGTTCATGATTGGCGAGTGGGGATGACACATTACAAGAAACTGAATTGGGAGGAAATTTCATTTACAGCTTTAACAACAAAACACGTGTTGCAAGAAATGACGCAAGACCACATGCAAGTCAGGAAATCTTTCCTCCAAAAATGGATGTCCACAAGAGGCTAGTGATCCAGATTTTGTGTGCACTGATTTGCTGCAAGGAAGAATAAGGAGGAGAGAATTTTGTGTTGCAGGTGTTATGACTGCTCCCTGATATTTCCCTTGCTTTATATCCTGCATGATGATGTACAAAGGACACTGGTTTATTTTCTTATGAATCAGAGCAGGTTAAAGTACAGACACAAAGGATGAGAACACCTTTTTAAAAAAAAAAGAAAAAAAGAATGTCATGACTTATTTGAACTGCTATTTAGTTAAAGGAAAAGAGATTAAAAAAGACGTCATTCAGCATATAGGGCAAGAAGTAAAAATAAAGTGATGCCTTTCAAATTGACATTTGACAGCGACAACAGAAAACACAAGGTCCTGGTGGAATTAGAGTTCCTCACATCTAGATATTATGACAGTTCCCTTACTAAGCTGACACATCAGCAAAAAGTACAATATGGCTTAGATGTGAAAGTCCTCTCAGGTTTGGGTGAATTGTCTGAAGCTAAACACCTCGCCTCAGGCATTAAGTGTCTTATATAAGAAATAATATCTATTTTCACATCTTTGGTCCTATCTTCAATACATTTGCAGATAAGTCACTTTGCACTTAAAATTCATATGGGTATCACCTTGTATCTATAGCACATTTCAGATATGACCAGAATATGAGTATGAGGCAACAGAGATAAGAAAAGCCCTCTGTTACAGCCCTCAGATGCCATCAGACTGTGAAGCAGAAGTGTCAGTTCACTATGAGCTGAATGCAGTTGTGATATGGCTCTAAATGCTGCCAATCAGAGATCCTGTTCCAAGGGTCTGATTGAAAATGTCTTTGCTAAGGTAGTGATCCCTCACCTGCACAAACACCTGCACACGCTTACAGACACACCAACACAAAATGCATTAAATCACAGTACAGGGACCCACACGCTGCCCTCTGCTTGACAAGTAAATTGGTTCCTAGATAGCGTTGGCAAAAAAAATCTAAAGAGCAAGAAGGCGGTGGCATGAAAATGGTTAAACAAAATGAATGAGAAGTGAAAGGTAATGGAAAGTAGTGAAGGAGCCAGAATAAGTAACAGAAAGCAGTGAGCCTGAAATTATCCACTATGCAGGACTGTGTGGAAAACGAGAAAAATCACGTTGGTGTAACTTCGATGACTGTCAGTGACAATAAATGCCTCTCGGGCCTTCCTTTCTCTCTGACAGTGACGCATTTCAATGTACTGTCTTCAGCGAGAGGCAGATTTCTGGAAACAAGCTATTAGAAAGGTTTATAAAAACAAGTATCAAATGATTAAAAGCCATTTCACACCAGTGCAATGCAAAAATGCTGTGCAGAAAAACAGAAAATCTGCGTCGCTGCATTCAATTTTATAAAACAACTTGCTTTCAGAAGAGAAACAAGGCAAGTTCTGCAGGGGTTCTGTCTGTATCACAGTTGATTCAGGCAGTATTTTCAGGTCACCGTGGTACAGTTTGAGTTTTTTTTTTTAACTGCCTTTTACTAACCATATTTGCGTTGAACAACTTGCTGTCTCGAGACACGCAGGGATCAAGACTTCCTGTGCAAAAATTCTATACTGCACAAATACAGACATGAACCTGTCTTTACTGGATAATTTTTAACCAGCAACTACTCAGAAAAGCTTTCCTATACCTCAACAAATATTCAGTGGCCACCTTGAGAACAGACACCGCAGAGTGCTTCAATAATGCATGACAATACCTCAGTAGCACGAGACCCAAAGTACTATTCAGTACTCACTTTAGACTGGCAGCTACTACTACTACTTTGTCAAGTACAACACACATAGTGGTGGTTGCCAGTAACCTAGTCTGGCTTGCAGGATGTACACTTTTTCAGCGGTGCAGTGGCAGGATTGGAATTTTCCTTGCTTCCGCTATCTGCGTGTTACCGTTTTAAAAGTCTGCCTTGCTAAGTGAAGGAACAAAAACCTCTGACCTGCAACTACATGCTGAAAATGGCAAGTTTTGACAAAAACGCACGTGACATTTTTTTTTTTGTAGGGATTTAGTCATTTTATATAAGGATGCACTTCCTCATGCGCACGTGGGCCACCAAAACAACTTCTCTCCCGACACTATGTTCCAACCAACCCAGAGAACCTTTACCCCTATTCCAGAATTATAGCAGATGATACCAGGCCTATCTCCAGCACTGGCACAACACAAACAAAGTGTGGAGATAGGTCTGGTTATGAGAGTTTCACTGGTTGCATTCTTATTACGCTCCTTGGGGAAATGGCTCAGAAGAGAACTCAGAAAACTGATTTTAGGATCGTAATAACTTTAGGAGGTTTAAGTGCATGTGAAGTAGCTTTCACTGTAAACTGTACTGGAAGTCCTACCCTAATGTCATTCATTCAACACTGGGGTTTAGTCATGGTGCTGGGGATGGGTGAGATATTCAGTGTTTTTAGGATTGGACCATTTTTTATGTCAAGTTACTGCACAAAAAAGAGGGCTTATAATTTAATAATGCATCATGAACCGACATAAAACCAGGCCTTATGAGGGTCTATAACTGCTGAATGCTATTCATTCCACAGTAGGCTCACAGTAGATGTGCACAATATAAAATACATAGTTTAGTTTCACCCATTTTTAGTTACAAACAAATTCTCAAAAATGTATTCTATTCAGTCCATTATTTGTCCATATCTAAATAGCTTATAGTCTATCTCAGCATGCACAGGGTAAGACGAAAGATGTGGATCTTTTATGGAACCAGAAATAGTGTTGTTTTCATTCTTTATACACCACAGCTAAACAAATGATTATATATTTTTTCCGAGACAGGTGGGTTATCTCAGAAATTGTTTTGATTTACCAAGAAAAGTGTGTTAACCTTGGCGCCAAACAAGTGATGTACCTCTTCAAATGTCAAACAGTAACATGGCACCAATAAATAACTGAAGCGAGTGTAAAGGCACATGCTGTAATAGTCAGACAAACACACAGACTGACAGACACACTGACAAAGCATTATGGACACAGACCATGAAGTTTTTATCACTGATGTGAGGACATGCCAGTGCACAATGATATGATATGTCCTACCTGGAACTAAAGGGACCTCTTGGCAGTGGGCCAGCCTGAGCAGAACCATTATGAAGAGGGGCATGGCCCCTGACAACGTGCCATGCATTATACTGCTCACTGTCCAGGCATCACTAGGTGTCAATCTGAAAAAAGAGGTAAAAAAAAAGGACATTAGGCAAAGACTGTTTACATTGCATATCCCTCTGTTTATTGGATACATAAAAATGATATATCATTTATTGTGCAAATTACAATAAAATGAAAAAAACAACAATTGCTGCAACAGCATCATTATGATACATATAATTTCCCAGTTTTAATGACATTTTAAAAAGCATTAGCAAATAGCAGCTTTCGCAACAAATGATTCCCAACTCTGTATTGAGCTCACTTTTGTTGTAATTCTATGGCAGTTGAATCCATAATGTATAATTCTGAGAGAGTTCAGTTTTAAAATGCTAAGAAGACTTCAAATCGACTTTCCCTGCCACTAAACTATGACTCGGTGTCTTCTTCTGTTAATACAAACACACACACACACACACACACACCAGATACCTCTGTGTCAAATTGATTTCCGACAGGTAAGACAAAAGCGTCAGAGTTTAGTGGTGTGTGTGATACAACGCCGCCGAGCTGACATCACCTGCGTATAGTGACAGCAACCGTCTGTAGCATGGAAATAAATCGGAGGATTCTGTGGATCAGCCATCTGTGGAACAACCTGTTCACCCTTGTTTGATTAAACCAGCAGGTCTCCTGGTCTTTCTCTGTATCTTTCTCTCTTTTTCACACTTTCCTCTCTGTGCTGCTATGCACTATGATTTTCTCTATCCAGCCCTTTTTCCAGGCATGACATACTCCTTGAATTGGATATGCCTCAACTAAAATATGATGGACTTGCTTTATCATAAATTTCAAGGTACTACAGTAGTCAGTGAGTCTCTTCAGGTCTAACATTTTTCAGATGAAGCAGGGCATTTAACACCACATCTCCACAGTAAAATGGTGAATCTATACTACAATGGAAAGAAAAAAATACGCTCCCTTAGCAAAGCTACCAATGCTTTGCTAAGAATGGTTTTGCACTCTATACTACATTTTCCCACTACTACTCCATGTGCTCCTTTTACTAATGCCTTAAATGTTCCCTTAATTCTTCAAAATTTCCACGTCCTTTTAATCATGATGAAACACCAAATGGAACAACTATTTGCCTCTTATTACTGGTGCCCCCTTTGTTCCTATGCCATTCTTCTTTCTGTCCCGCTCTTTTCACTAATAGGTTTGCAGGAAAAGAACGCACAAGCATAGCAATTTGGTCTTATAGCTTTTTTCCAATCTTATCTATGGGTACTCAGTGGACACTCTTGCCACCATTTATATGCATTTCCTGGTGTCAGAATTAGAAGAGCCTGTGAAAAGGCTGTCTACCAGATCCCAACCACGAGGAAGCTCATTGTTGCAGCATCTTATCATTACCTCATATTCCTTCGCTGTCACCGCAGAGCTAAAGAATTATTCGTTGCATTTGCAAAATTGCTCCATTTGCATGAGATGATTACAAATGCATTCTCAGTTAGATGTATGACACAATGCGGTTAAATCCTGCCTGGCCACCTGAACAGTAGCACGCCAGTATCCTGGAGGAGCACCGGGCTAGGTTCCCTCATTTTTCTTGATAATTGTGTCAGATAAACACTGCATCGTCCTCTCACAGGCAATCTGATAAATACCCAATTACCACTCAGGAGATGGCGGTGACAAGTGGCGCCAGGGGTCTTTGGTTTGGGAACGTGGGATACATGGCATTAAGATGGCCTCCTCAACCCAGAAGCAAGTAGTGTGGAGCTGGACTCGTAATTCAACTCATCAACCTGTTCCATTTGATTAATGAACGGACGGATTAGAGATAAAAGAAGATTTATTTGAGCACTCTTTTCTAGAAACCACAAACATATATGTGAAGATGCATCACAGTCCAATCAATGACTATTTCTCTGTATTCATTATTAAGCCCGCTTCCATCAAAGGAAATAAGCATGTTTTACAAGACTTGTTTCGGCAGCTTCCTCTGCATTCACAACCAATTCAGTTTGAGAGGAATGAAAGGGCCTTATTGTCTCTCTTTATCTGACTCAATAACTGCTGAATAGATTGAATCCAATTAATCAGGCTGTGACAAGAAGCATTGCTGCTGGCTCAGTGACCATCTCTCACAACAGACAGGAACCATCAGCAAAACAGTCACTGCCCACAAATTGATTTTCAAATACCTACTAAACCAAGGCAATGTCATTCAAATCTTGTGGTTTCTCACTGTGGCACTTCCTTGTGATCCTCACGCTTAAACTCTGCAGACATCTAAAAACCGACGATAGCATATCATGCTTACCATGAATGAGCAAATTAATAACTTTTCCTATCTGTCTTCCAAATGACAGGAGCCAGCTGTATTAATATAATGCAGTGCTCATGTACAATATCACTGAACCTGGACAACACTAAAAAAAAATGTTCAAAAAAGGTGGATTTGCAGGTAACTTAAGGGAAAGGTATTTGGTGAATTAGAGTGAACTTCACATTATCTCAGAGCGCGACCTTACTCCTCATTGCTTAATCTATTTCTCTTTAATCTTCTGCTTTCTCAGTCCTTGAGGATAGAGCTAATTTCAACAGAGCAGAGAAGAGAACAAAAGTATAGGGACAAAGATAAACAAGGGGTGGGCTTGGGTATTTTTAAGTCTTAATACAATACTCACATGTTGTGCAAAGAGTTCCTGGTTGCTGTAAATATTCCCAGAATCTCAGAATCACTCTTTTTGTAGAGTTTAACTGTACAAGTCAAAGTGCTTCAGCTGAACATTAGAGCTCAATATTGTGGATTTTGTCCTTAGGCCCATAAGCAAGTAACAAAAATCACTAATTTCACATCAATATTTCTCTTTTGTGGTTGTGTATTTCACAATGTGCATATAGCGAAAATAGCAAAAGCAATTCAATAACTGACAGCAGTGTGTTTTTTTTTGTTTTGTTTTCTAATTCTGGATACACCTGGAACTGGTCTTGTCTATGTACCTTTAGCAAAGTAAGATTTACTTCAGTTTGCTGAACAAAGGGAAAGTCACAGCTTTTCAGGTTCTGCACAAGCAGTATTATATTTCTCTGTGTCGTTATTAATAACCCACCCACGAGAAGGTCAAGAGCACCGTTCATTTCAAATTCACTGTCAACAAGAAAGTTTTACACTCCGAGTTCAGCGTTAATGTTTGCCTCTACATATTGTTTTTCCGTCAGCGTCTTATGAAGCACATGTAGAGCTACAGCAAACAAAAGAGAGGGCACAAGGATTACATCTTGACTCACTGACTGCAGCTCAGAGAGGTGGCAAATTTGTTCATCTCCCACCATATATTCTATAAACAATCAATTCTGCTGAGAAACTAGATACAGTGCTATTTCTACTGAAACAGGACTGGGTTGCAACAGTTATTTGTGTAAAGAGTTTGTATGTTCTTTGTTCGAAGCTATAAACAGAATAATTTGGGCGGCACAACTGGGTTTTAGTTAATAGACGTTAATCATGTGTAGTCAGTAGTGGCATAAAATCTTAACTACTATAATGTTAATGTGTTAATGTTACTGTTGGCCAATTTTAAGATATTCTGTGTTATTATATCAAATGTGATTTAATAGGTTTTATAAGTATCCTTCCAGTTTCTTTAAAACAGGGAGCATATCTTATTATGCGTAACTTATATCTTATCGTAAGTTACATAATTAAGGGAGTGGCCTCTGTGATTGACAGGTGAGTGTCGTCAGTGTCTGTGTTTCTGTGAGGTTTGATTAACAGCTAGCGTTAGCTCGGCTGCCGAGTCGGACATTCACACTCCTGTTTATTGAATAAAACTTAATAATTTTCTCACTGAGAGGCAGCTCTTCTCTAGTTGTGTTTAAGGAGTTACACTAACAAGACCGTCAGAGGATTCTATCATGAAGTTTACCGGTACTTAATTACAATAACCGGCGTAACTTAGCTGCATTAGCTGATGTTAGCATTAATTCGTACTGGATTACATGGTCTGTCAGCTAGCCTGCTAATTAGCTCAGGTAGCCGTAATTAGTGTGTTTATATATTTCACGACTTCGACATTACTGTTATCAAACACAACTGTATGTGTTAAACACTTATTAAGTAGCTGAAATTACGCGATGGCATCCTGTTAGTGGATGTGGTCTGTGTTTTCAGTTGGTTTCGGTTTCACCCCTTGCTCTTCTCCAGACTCCACCCTCTTGATGAATATATGAGTCCTGGTTTCCAAAAACAATCTGTTGCCATGTCTGGCATCTGGAGGCTTCAAAACAGCAGAACACGAACCAGTGGATGACAGGGGGTTTGTCCACTATTTATACAGTTTATAATTCATATATGACCATCTAGATGCATAAATCTTCACTTTTAGCATTTATACAAAAGTAAGTTTTAATAAAAAAACAACCAGCTGGTACTAATTGTTTATCTTGGAGCTAAGAAGAGCATGCAAATCTTCTTAAGTGTGTTTTGCTATGTCAGCTTCATGTGTTGATGGATAGCTCCTGTGAACGTCAAGCACTATGTTCAGTACGTCACCATGGATACTCCTTCCTCATAAAAATGCCAACACAGGATTAAGCATCTCACATTCACAGTGCATTATGCCCCCTCACTTCATTACAATAAAAGGATTAACCTGCCTGCCTGGTTGTGTAAAGTGATCGGTGGAGAGGGTGGACGACATGTGGCTGAACTGTCCTTCCCCCTCAGCATAGATCACATCTCGCTTGCTTCTCCAAGTCATGCTACTAATCATCCACACTCCTCTGGGGGCCAGATACAAACTGACACCGCACATCAGGGCAAGAAACAAATCTGAAGCTATTAGGACATCCTGCAGTTGACTTATATAATAGCATATGTTCTATTCATTCCACAGGGAAAACTCCTGCTTCAGTGTCCCAGTTTCTGTTCATCGCTATGTCACCCACTGCATCTTCGTCACTGGAATTACTTTTAATGGTGAAATCTTCTTCAGAAAGTTTTGGCCTTGTTGAGAGGTACATCTTATATTCAGATTCATGTATTTAAAAATGCAAAAATGATGGAGATATGAGGGAAAAAATACAAATTAGAATAAATTAGAAGAGCCGAAAGCACTCCAGCATGACTGCGGAGATGGGCCTGGTCACACGAGGCCTCCCCGCAGTGATCCGTCTTCTCATGAATGTGATCTGTGATAAATTAAAAGCTGATTACTTCCTGGAGGGAGAAGCCAAGCGCTTGGCCCCAGCCCCCTTGCTGGCGGTGATGGATTAGTCCACAGTCTGCACTATGGACCTGTCCCCACTGACTGCACAGCTACTCACACCGCAGGCCTAAGTGCCTCCTATCAAGATGCCATCTCTGACAACTCTTAATTTATTTGAATAAATGCTCTACCATCTCTTTAAAGGACAATTCCATTTTTTCATGAGACAGATGGATGGTTCTTTGATTTGTTTTTGCTGGAGTATTATCATACAGACGTCCAACCCTTTATAGCTATATATGCTATATAGGCATTCTGGGCAAAAGTACACTACTCCTTAACTACAAGAGACATTTCTTCTTTTCATTGTCAAGAAAACCAAATGATTTTAGCTTCATTCATGATTTTAGCTTATGAATGAAGGCTTCATGACTGAACGAGGTATGTTTCTAATTAGGGGTGGGACAAAACATCTACACATGAAATATATTTTAACGATATACAGGCTATGATACATTGCATTACGCTTGCGTCAAATATCGATATTTTACTAAAACATGCAGGTGCTTTAAATATATTATGCTGCCAATTTGATTTACTAGACTAGACTACTTCTTGGCACTTGTGGACATGACGTTGCAGTCAGTGTGTGTGCGCTAAAAAGGCACTAAGCTAAGACTCTACGTACTTTTCTGTAAATTGTTTGATTTCAGTTGTTAAATTCTGTGAAACAGAAGCCACAATGCAGTGAATAAATACGCAATTCCTGCTTTTTGCCCCCTTTGGGGCATTTTTCCCTCCTGAAGAAAGGTAAATTTTTTCCCTCCTGTTACACAGACATCATGACGCATCATAGATAATTGTCTTGCGATTGATTAAGTATTTCAAAAATGCTGTATTGTGATGCCATTGTTATTGTGGGCAACATATTGTTATAGCTTCGTATTGTGAGTTACTCTGTGATTCCCACCCTGTTTCTAAAGTCGGTTCAATCCTTCTTGGCTGCAATTCGATGCACTAAGAGCAACATGAAGGGCTCAGGAGACAGAGTGATTCCTAGTGAGAAATGCCTCCCTAAAACACAGATTTATCGCAGTTAGAGACAAGGGAGCTGCTGGTTCTGTGGCCAAGCCCAGGTGCACAGTCCATGATCTTCTGCGAGGCTGGGGTTTTTACATTATGGGCTCATTCTCATGTGTCTGAATCATTTTCCCTTGGTCGGCATCATTTGGATGGCCTACAGTGCAATTTGTCTACAGTGATTGGGTCTGCCTGAGTGGGAACAAAGGCGGTCAGCCGGGCTATTGTGTCCCTTTTGTGTCCCATATGTCAGAAGTCTGCTGCACAAACAATGCAGCAACTGCCAAGAGCACAACAGTCATTATCTGGTGTAGAATCACTGTCATTATCCTGCTGCAATCATAACTCTAATTACAAAAGTTGCTTTGTAAGCAGGTAGATTATGCAATGTTAATTATCCATGCACAATGCAGCAAACGCTTGTTCAAATGCCACTCCACCATTGTGTCCCTTACAAAAGCAGCACACACTTTACCCTGTGCCATATGCAAAGCAATGCCGAGGCCTTTGATGGCTGGTTTAAGTCCTTATGGTACAATCACACACCACTTCTCTCCTCATTAATAATATCTCATTAATAGTAGTACTAATGAATCACCCTGAACTATATTATCTGACATAAAGCAATATGTCTGAGTGTCTAATTGATGAACCCCGTCCTATAAATTGCTCCATGTCATCACTCGATATCTGACCTGCAGCATCATCTGGGGGAAGACTGTTGTTTAAACACTTGTGTTCATAGTTATTCTTTGCCTGCATATCCTCCTGTTGAAAAGAAAGCTCATAGGTCATTTGAACAACCTGCTTATTATGACCCAAAGTTACATCCTGTTGTTTAGCAGCATCTAATGGTCATCACCAAATTGTCATACTGTTATTTTTAAACTGCATCCGTGTATTTGTTATTCAGGAGTTTAGCAGCAACAGTTTTATGGACCACAGTGGCGGCTGGAAATGGATCTGCTGTAGCAGTGTGGGTTTGGGCAGAGTGGGAACAGAAAAAGTAGTGATCTTTAGCAGCGCTTTATGATGGCTCTGAAAATTTACATTTATTAAGTTTCTATACAATAATAGATTGCTTTACTTGCGAGCAAAACATCTCTCGTCTGGATTAGCTGACATGGCTAGTGATGTAGCAGCAAAAAGGTCATTAAAAATGTTAAAATTAATTATTGAAAATACATGTGCCCATTGTAAAACTGGTGGAAAATGTAAAATCTTTCGCTGTAGTGGAGCTGCAGGCTATGGTGCATGTTCAAGTTAATGCACACACAAAAGAGCAGAGATCTATTTCTGGCCACCGTATCTTTTGCTGCACAATGTTTCCCTAAGCCTAAACAAGTTGTTTTTGTTGCTTTGTTCTTATACCTAACCAGAACATGAAACAAATATGTAAACTACTGTCTTTAAATATTCAGACATATGGAAACCAACAAATGTACCTTTCTTAAGATTTCTAGGATAATGTTTTAAATGCAGTCTTCTAACACATACAAACGTAGCCGAGGTGTTTAAATTAGTAGCATTTTTTTCCTAAGTTACGCAAAAAGAGTTGCATGGTAACAAACAGTATCTAAACAGGAGCTATAGAAATAAGCTTTTCCCCAAGTGCAGGACAGCAACCTTTTTGCATTAATCACCATAAGGCTGCACTTTACCAACCCACTCTGGCAAATTAAATCCTCAGAATAATATCTCCATCATTGCTGTATTTCTGTGCTCTGACACAAGCATCTATCTGGCTTTGGAAAGCGAGGCAGCAGAGCCTGCCAACTCGGAAAGACCTGAAACCATAGGGCAATAAAAAGTGACATCAGCAATGGGAAAGTTAATAGTGTGTTTCAGATGCACTTTCTGGAGGACAGCAGTAGCAGAGGTTTCATTCACTGTAAGTGACAGTGGCTGGCAATCTGCCTCCCATATGCCCTTATGAATTCCAACCTGCTCTCTGTAATAACTTATAAATAGATAAGGCTTCCAGAGGGGCTTGTGCAGTGTGTAGGTGACAGACTGTCTGGACGTCCGTGAAATTTACAGTCTGTGTACAGATCATAGTAACAGCTTGTTTTGCTTATTCATCTATTCAATGTGATGTCTGATTGCAGCTAGCAGTTCTCCAGCGTTGTGAATTCTTACAAGTGTCACAGTGGTGTTTGTGTATGTCTGTTTGCGAGCACGCATGTGCCCGTTTCTCACTTTGAGGAGCTCATTTTCGGTACAGCTGTCAGAGAATGCCTTAAGCTGAATAAACAGAATATAGAAGCGCACAGACACTGAAGACAACATGACTGCAGGCGTTTGTTTCAA
This sequence comes from Coranthus polyacanthus, assembly GCA_037367275.1. Taxonomy (NCBI): domain Eukaryota; kingdom Metazoa; phylum Chordata; class Actinopteri; order Kurtiformes; family Apogonidae; genus Coranthus; species Coranthus polyacanthus. The sequence continues at coordinate 21,204,547 of JAPQRN010000006.1, read as the reverse complement.
AGTAGGCCACGAGCACATTCTCTTTCTCTTCCACAGTATATGCTCTCCAGCTCATTCATAATCTGACAGGCTTCTTAATGCCTGTGCAGTGAATAATGTGTTATTGATCTTAGTAGGTAATCCTAACCTAGTTGTCATTTGAGCAATCTGATGTAAGAAAGCTCCTTCTGTAAACACAGGGAGAACAAGGACCTCTTGTATTACAGCATAGTAGCTTAAAGTGAAACATACATATTAATCAAATCTAAGTCTCTCGTGCTCCTCAGGTGATGACATGATTGATCACATGAATGCTCTAAGTCGTAGCAGGCAGCCAGAAACAATGTTTCACCACAAATGATTCCTATTTTTACTGTTATATTACATAACAGTAAAAACTGACTTAAATAGAAGCAAAACAAATATTGTTATATAAATGATGTAAATGACGACGCATTTGTTAATGGTAACCTTAAAGGAGAAATCTGTATCTTTCTACTTTAAAGGTGCAATACGTAAGATATGTAAAGAAATGTACATGTATTGATTGGTTTATTTATCGCTTTTTTATTTCTAATGCGTGAATGGATTGCAATGTGTTTGAAAAATTCCCCAGGTGTCTTGGTTTGCTTACGGCCTTGATAGCAGCCTGTACACTGATTCCTATGTAGATGATCAGTGTTGGTTTTTCACACAACAAAACCTCGCATAAGCACACAAGCACGGACAAATGAACTAAAATATTCATCAGTTTGAAGAAATGACATTTCTGATGTTTCTTTGATGTCACAAATGTATTGCAAAGCAGAGATATCTACAGCAGTTAGCATAAAAAAGTGGCTTAACATACTATCAAATTTAGATAAGGTGGGTTATTGCACTTTTATGAATTGTACATATAGATTTGTTTAACTTTTTTATGATGGCCGATGCTATTTTCTAAGTATATGAAGTATGCTATGTCTCAGAGTTGGTACAGTTGTTTCTTCCTCTGCAACATTCAAACCACCGGCCCTAGCAAACAGTGGTTCGACTGTAACAGTAAATATCAGACAAAGATCAAATGCGCGACGTGAGACATGACAAGTATTCAGGGATAAATAGCCGCAGTAGCAAAGATCACCACAGAGCAGGAAAGAAAGAAAAAAGTCCAGGTAGATAATGAGAACACAGTGGGTTTGTACTGTGTTGGTGCTGACAGACAGGAGCACTGGTCCTGAACATGTAAGTGGTTCAACAAGCCTCTGACATGGTGAGCCCTTCTTCTCGGGACTGTCAGCCGTCAGCAGAGCACATCATCTATCCATGAGGATTTCATCACATTAGGCTAAGCCAGGCACGCAGGCAGCAGACAGCAGGCAGCAGCAGCAGCAGCTACAGTATCATCCACAGGCAGACGCACAATCACCAATTAGAGCTATCACACACACTGTAATTAGCAAGACTGACTGATTTGAGCTTGTGTAAAATGTATTCATATTATCCAGATTACAAATAAGCACATTCATCTAATTAGCTTGCAGAACTCGCAAGCTTAATTAAAGTTAATACATTATGATACCCAAAAATCCAGAGATTACAATGCTCCAAGGTTCTAGTTAATTAGAGCATTCACACATTGACAGGCAAGGATCTCAGCCTCTGTTTTCCCTCAGCCAATTAAAACTGAGGGTCAAAGTAGGCGAAAACTTTGTCTCTTGAGTTATTTTTCAGATGTTTCTACTGTATGAGCATCTGGACAGTATTATATTTATGTGCTCAAGGCAACATTCTCCCGTGGAGCAACAGACATCTTGTCCTTTTGCCAAAATATCCTTTTCTGCTTCCAATCCCTTCTGTCTTTGTGGGATGAAATGATACAACCAGCCAAGTCAAATTGCCAATTACAGTCTGTCATCCACACAGCTCCACCTTAACTGTTTGTTTACAGAAATCTTACAAAAAGGGCAATTTCAGATTCCTCCCTCTATATTCATCTTGACTATGGCAGGCAAACAGAAATATTGCACTGAACATTCATTGTAGTGCAGCGGCCTTTGATATTTTGTAGAATAAACTTTGCACTGCTTTGTGAAGCTGCATTAACATAAAATGCCTCATTACAGTACTGCTACCAGGCCAGCTTTGTTACAAATGGAGGGGGGGGGGGGGGGTGTATCTCAAAGAAAAGCCGCAGCGTTAATTTGTTGTCAGGATCTACGTGTAAATCAGAAGGAGCAGAACGCAGCCTCATGAGAGGTCGCCCTTGTTACAGTGAGTCTCGTATTCTCAAGAGTGGTAACACCCACACCGTACTAAAACAGACTGACACGCATGCCTGCACACAAACTGAATCTCTACTGTCTTTCTTTTTTTAAAGCTGAGAGCATATGAGGACAGAGTACTATCTCAACCTCTGAATAAGTATAAATAAGGCTGCAAACATTGATTATTTTCATTATTTATTTTTTTTTCTACAAAATGTCAGATAATAGCAAAAAGTTTGCCAAAGACGAAGCTGATGTCAGCTATTCAAATTTGTATTTTATTCAAGAAACAATAAAATAAAGATACCAGGTCAAAGCATACTCGAATATACAATCTCTCACGGCTATACATATCATCAACATGAACACAACCAGATGGAGAGGTCTGAGCAAGAGGATGACTGAAAATAATGTCCAGCTGTTATTAAGGTAGAACAAACAGGATTTTGTGTGTCTTAAAAGTATAAGAGGTTTTTTTAATCTTTCTTTTTGTACACTCACTCACATACAGAGACATGAACACACATGTATGTAGACAAATACAGACAGACACGGAGGGTATTCCTGTCGCCTACACCCTGATGTAGATGGATGCCCCTGGCTGCTGATCCTGAATCTACATTAGGTCATTACAATAAACAGCGTGGCCCGACGAAGCCCGCAAAGTGGAGGGAGCAGAGCAGCTTGGGAGGAGAACTACTCTCCCAGCCCCTGTGGGGAAACAACCGTGACACAGTCATCTGTCTTAGTTACACAGGAGTTAGACCTACTGACACACACACAGAGGAGCTGGGCCAGCCCATGCAATCTCTGCTCTGTTGTTATGATACTACATTAAAGAAACTAATAGGGTGAATCTAAAAATATTGAAAGTATCACAGGAAGAAAAAGTGTTAGGCCTGAAAATAATAGATGACAAAAAAGTATTACGGTGTCGGGGGGGGTGGTGTTGTTTTCTGGTCAGCTGGTGGCAAGGTCAGAAATAACCTCACTTCAACACCGGTGACTCCTGACCCTGGGCGTCAGGTGAAGGTAATGTGGGGAGGTGGAGGCTGGTCTAGGTCACAACAGAGAGACACGTGAGGATGATAAGTCTGGGGACACGGGGGGAGGAAAAGGCGGGACAAGGGCGTCACTGCATTGAGCTCTTACTCAGTCACCCCAGGGCTGCCGGTGTTTACGGAGCTGTCAGTCACGTGGTGAGGTCTGTCCCTCGGGACACGGGCCACCGGGGCGATGAGAAAATAATAGCTCCTTCTGTCAGAGCTTCGAGGGACAGGGGTCTGACAGACACCACTGGGAATTAGAGCCAGCCTCTGGGACAGATCCTGTCTTGCACTTAAATACAGGCAGGATAGACACTCACACACGGACCAAGCAGGAAGAATAACATACAAGTATCACTGACAGTGATCACTACAGATATTAAGAAACTTCAACACTGGCAATGTCCTTGTGTAATAGTTAGAGGTTGGTCGATGAATTGGTGCCGAGTGGATGTTTTACAAACTATTGGTAACAGTGAGATTTAGCTTCGATCGTGGCCAATGGCTACTCATCACATGGGGATAAACAAAGCCTGTTAGGATTATGCATGTACTCATAGAACCAGAGTTACATCCAGTAACTGCTATTTTTACAGAGGCTCCATAAAAAAAGAAAAAGTGAAGGTTAATTGTCTACGTGAGATTATTTATATTTAATGAAAGTTACCTTTATATAAGATGACTTTATTTGTATTTGTGTTAGATACAAGCTGCTCTACCAAAACCATACTGTCTTTGTTTTCCTAACAAGCACGGCCAAATTTGGCTAGCCATTTATTTACTTTATATACTTAGCTATTGATTACTTTGACGACGTTTTCAGTTTCTAACCCTGTTTCTAATCAAGTCCAAGCTATCGTTATTTTATCAATTATGTCGCCTTTAATCTGTTGACCTCTAGTGGTGATATTTTAAGACTGAAATTCATCGAAATATTATCAAAATTGCAGTATGGACAATGGGAAATATCCAAACCGCAGAAGCTGCACTTTTTTGACAGAGGTAAAATATGTCAGAACACATTGTGGTCGTTTTTTTAATCATATCATTTATCATATCATTCATCCTCAGTTTCAAGTCTGTACAAAGTAATACATATAAATGCATTCTTTTCAGAACTTATTTGGATATGTTAGCATTTTTAAACCTGAAACTTGAAGCACTGACACGCTAAACAGTAGACTTTACAGTGTAACAAATCACAAAATTCACAAGATCCACCCCAATAACTTAATGAGTGTTCTTTGTTTGTTTCCTGGCTTTGATTTCTTTCATTTCATAGTGTGCCTCAAAGAGGATTCTCAAATATCAAACATCCAAACTTTCTTCAATGCATCAAAAAGAGAGTTTTCAAATGGCTTGCAATCAAACTATCAACAATTAATAATGCTGAAAACACACAGGAAAAAAAATCTGATGTCTAACTCTGAAGATTTTTCAGAAGTCTCTGAAAGCAACTTTTCAAACTGCAGCAAGATGAATAGTGATGAATGACTGCATAGCATTAAGGAGATCAAGCTTAAAAAACGATATGTTAAGATGGTCATTCGTTCATTTGGCCATTTTCTGTAACAGTTTGTAGTAAAATATTGACTACTGAGTATTGGAAATTTGAATATTGAATATTGGAATAGTGACATTGTCCAAAGCACACAGTGTTTGACTTGAGGCAGTGAGGATGACTCATTTCTGTTTCAACACTACTTAAGCTCTGCAGTGTAAAGGCATACAGTCATTGTGTAGAAAAGATGTCAGTATGGCCCTTGGTGATGAGCAGGGTTGGAACCCACTGCTTCATCCATAAAATCAGACTTTAAATCAGCCTGAACCGCCATTAAAAGGGTTGAAACATAGCCTAGTGGAGCCCATCATTAGTGCAAACACTCAGAAATCATGGGGTAGCATCTGTTTTCTGCACATCCTCCCACATCAATGCTCAGAGCAGTAGGCCTCAGGGAGGGAGGGGGGGGGGGCATACAGAGGGATATTCCCCTGTCCCTTACCATGAATAACAATCTCTACCTCCAGGTAATTAAAGGGGACAAACGATGTCCATGGGGCCACACTGGCCCATCATTAAGCAAAGACACTATTGCACAGAACATGTGTACACATAGAGAAATGGGCTCTTCAAACACCAGTCCAGGACACATAATGGACATTGATTTTGACTTGGAGAGAGCGCACTTCACGTTATCTATTACACAGATTAATCCATGTATGTATCTTTTTATCTACCTGGTTTAATGCAATGCAGCACAGTTGTTTTGCTTTGTTGTCAGCTGCTTCAGAGAGGGAGTCTACTGCCTTTGTCTCTGCTGGGAGCCCAGACAACATCATGTACTGTGCTGATGACTCGCCTCCGCTGTAGGTTACCGCCGATCTCACAGTCCACATACACTTTTCAGACAAACAACATAGATGTTTCTGGATTCTGACTGCAGACAGATCTTTCACACAATCATCACAAATAATTTTTTTTTCCCCTTACAAATAGAACTTACAATTTAATGTGCATTCATACCAGTACACAAACTGCATTTTACTGTGTGAGTGTGCTGTTAGAACAGTGCGGACATCATAGATGCAGAGCCAGACTGTGCACGCCATCCAACTGTGTACTCTTCCTCATCCCGTTTGGAATTGGATATTGACATCAAACATTGAGTCACTGCTGAGCATGCACAAACTTTGCCACTATGTTTAAAGATACTGCATGAGGCAAACAAGAGCATGCAAATAATAGCTCACCCTCAACAAACCAGGATATGTGACCTTGGTGTATGTTTTTGTATTCTTGATGGATTGCGTATCTAGTCTGGTGATTGTGCTACACCACAATAAACCATTTTTTTAATGATGTTTTGTACATTACAGGTGGGGGTGGAACTAAATATTGATATGGGAATATAATGCATGGTACTAGCGCCAAATATCGATATTTTTATTAAAACATGCAGGTGCTCTAAATGGATTCCTCTGACAATTTGATTTACCAGAGTCACTACTTATTGTGGACATAGAAGTTGCATTTAGTGTGTGTGTGTGTGTGTGTGCATGTTAAAGATGCAAGACTCTAGGCCCTTTTTGTGCATCGTTTCAGTTGGCAAAT
>JAPQRN010000006.1:21153540-21176489 GCA_037367275.1 Coranthus polyacanthus | reverse complement strand
CTATCCTGTGTTGACATATTGCAGTGTAAACACAGGACAAATATTCACTAGATGTTCGCTCAAGGATCTCTGTACTGTACAGTTGACTTTTTGGCAGTTTTAGGAACAGATCTGTTCGTAGAAACGAAAAAAATATATAAGAGTAGTTTACTTGAGTAAACAAATATGTGTAATAGGCGGTTTGGTAATCACTCAAACAATGCATCATATTTAATGTGATGTTCATAATTTGCCATGTCTCTGAAAAGCTGAACAGTGAATTAAAATGAATGAAGTGTATTAGGTATCAGTATTGTTAATATTCTGTGTTCATGACTCCGGCTGAGGTGGATCGTGGATCCAGCGGCGTTCCCGTCCCGACTCTCGTTCAGGTTTAGGCAATGAGCACTGTGGTTATATTTTCTGTATTAAATCAAGTCCTGGTATCTTTCCCTAACCATAAAAAAACTTGAATAATGCCGTTATCACAACTTAACAGATATTGTAAATTCAGATGGCAGGTCTTTTGGTTGAAAACAAATGAAATATCTTGCCTTTGAACAATTTACATTTCATGCCAAAAGTGCCAGAAGAGGATAAAACGCTATAACTTTCATACACACATATCTTCTAGAAATGTTGATATGAAACGTATATCTGGTTCAGAGCTATTAAGATTACATTTATCTGTGGTTTGCAGAAATGTACAATAGCAACATTTTATTCTGGTGAATGGCTGTGTAAAGTAGGAACCATAGTTGTCAAGGAAATGCAGTGGAGAAGATATTCGCCAGTGAGGTGCCTTAAAATAGCAGTAGTTGAGTAAATGTACTATCTAAATTACGTTTCACCACGCCACAAATCAACTACAAAACAGCCAGACTTCACACTTATTTGTAAGTATAGATGTACATTAAAGAGATACTTGAATTCTGTTGTTACAATGTAAATAGTCCGTAACATTTGACATAGAAAGTCTGTAATCTGCTTCTTCTTCTCATAGGCTGGAATCTGTCATCAGCTCGTACTGGTTACAATGTGTGATAACTTTGCATGGTTGGAAAAACAACTCCTGCAGCATCATCCACAACTTCTCCGTCCATCTGTGTGCTCGGAATGTTCCAAATTCTCATATTTCTTGCAACAGCTTTTGGCTAAACACGCTGCTTCTGTCTCAATTCTCACATATGATCAAGATTCTGAGCAGGTGCATGTGTTCACTTTCTGCTCCAAATTTCTTCATGCCCACTTTACCCCTGTTCACTTGCCTAACACGCAACTTCCAACTCCTGTGAAATCCTAGTGACTGACTCCTAGATACGTTACTCCAATATTAATTTCCCAAAGGCTGTTGGATGTTTGTTTTGAAATCTTTCTTCCTCTATGTAAACTCACTCACTCAAGAATTCACAGTAATAGCTGTGAGTTGAATATCACATCCTCCATTATCCACAGAAAGTACAAGAGAATCTTAGAACAAACATCATCCACTTTTCAAGCTCAAAGCACAGATTATGGTTAGAACATCACTCTAATGCCTTTCTTAAAAGTAGTCATTTCGAAGCAGTCATCCACTCTGTTCCATTTTTCTTTGGACATATTTGCTCTTTGTGTTCACCCTCAGATTTGCTCTTGGTCAGACGTAGTAATGAGGAGGCAGGTGTAATTACTGAGTTGTGACACAGTCAGTCTTTCCGGGCTTCGGGCTTTGTGCTGGCGGCAGTAAATATAGCTAATTACATCCTCTGCTTCACAGCTTCTTTATCTAAACTCAGCAAGACAGAGACCTGCCCACCCAGCACTTCATTACTGTGCACAAACCTAATAGCAACCTAATGTTTTTAACCACCCTCACACATTTAACAGTCAGTAGGATGTGTCAGAAAAATAAAATGGCTGATTCATTTCAGTCAGATTTAGAAATATTAACACAATGTTAGGAAAAGACCTATAAATGTCACTAAACTTAATACAAAGTAAAGTCCCATAATGAAAAAGTGTCATTTTCATTTCCTTCCTAAACGATTCATATGACTATTGTACAGACTCACAAAAGGATTTTAATTCACCACCTCTATGGTTAACACATCCTCGTACCTAAACAACAGAACAGGCTGAATGCCAAAGACTCCCAAAACAAAGAACCAGTATATGAGTGTTTGCACTCACTTGCATTGTACAAAATGGCGGCTTCAGGTTAATAGGACAAATGATACAAAATACCCCAGATAGTACTACAATGTACAAATAACTTTTTCATTTAGGCCGTATCAATGCCACAGTTAAGATGTAGATAGTTTTATGAAGTTTTGCTTCGTTAACTTAGTTGGGAATGGGAAAAGATCAATAAAATGTCATGTAACAATAAAAATGTTACATGACAACTGTCACGGTGTCAATAAGAAACGTAAGAAACACGAGGACATGGTTTAAAATTAACATTTGGTTCTGGTTTGAAATGGTTTGTTCCTGGTTATTATGCCATCCACCCTGACCGTCTTTATGGTGAAGTCAGGCCGCTTTGGTTAAGGTCTGGTTAAGCTCAGACAGCTAACTATAACTAACTACTAGTACTAGTACTAGTACTACGTTTCTGGGCGTGGACCTCTGCTGTATTTTCTTTGCTGCAGGTGGGTGTGTCTGCAAGGCAAGCAGGGATGAATTACATACACATGCAGAACTACACAAACCTCGTGGCCAAAGCAGACCAGAGGAAGCGTCTGCTTCTGCTGCATTCACTCAGAACATCCCTATACAGTTGTGCGAAGGTGTGGGCGTTATTTATTTGAGCTTCAGAGCATAAATGCTGTGAGATTATGCTCTCCCCCTCGTTTGTGGATCGGTGAGGGGCAAAGTTTGAAAGTTTTTAAAGCGAGAAACAAGAACAAGCAAGACATTTTACATATCATACCTTTAAAATATATACTTTACAACAATAATACAGGTGGTCAAACCATTTTCCTCAACATATATCCTGTCATAATCTAGTAATAACATTTCCCAAGAACTCCAAAATATACTATCCACATTTCTCTCCTTAATGAACGTTTAAGGCGGCATCACTGGACTCAACAGATGAAACAAGACGGGCTGACAGGAAATAAATTAAAGGGAAAAAGTCATGTCCACCCTCAGCTCTTTAACAGCCTGACTCAAGGTCAATAGTCCTGCACATGAGGGAGAGGAAGCGCATGACAAGGACTGAATTTCACACAGGCCGACTATTTCATTCTGGCTCAAATTATAGTGTATGAAAGCAGGATCATCAGAATGACATGGAATTCATTCCCCATAATTTCTCCGTCATATCTGTGATAGAGTACATCTCATTTACAGTAGCTGAGAGAATTAATTTCCATCCTGATTGAAACCAGGCCACTGCCTGTTTCACACACTTGACTTTTCACCTGAGCCTGAAACTATACAGTTTGGCATTTAATTAAATAGCTATCCAGTACATATGAATTTGTAATGTATATTCAAATTAATAATACGATTATCCCACACTTTATTTATCATTACTCATGTTGAGCAATAAACCATTAATCACATTGTTACAGCAATCTAATTACATATGACGAGGGCTCACAACTTGTAAATTCAGCAGCTTTGAGGCATTTGTGTTTAAAGGTCAGATGTAAACCTGGCGTCTGCACCGAACAAACGCTAGGTTTTGCAACTAAATACCGACTTTACAGGCAAACTGTGCAGCAGTCTGTCCACTCCAACATGTACTCATGTCATGTTAACGTCAGCGTGTTTGACAGCTCAAGTTGTACAAACTGAGGATCTCATTTATCGCTCTGCAGTCATATCAGTGCTGAGATGTTAAGGCTGAGAAGACATTGAAGAACTAAACAGGCCCACCTCGAACAGTACCCAGTGAGCAAATGTAAGAAGTGAGGACGATAATGAATGGCCGCATTTGTAGTCATTGTGTGAAACATCCTCATTTCTCACACCCTGTGTCACGCTCATTCACATTCCAGCCACAGACAGACACACACACACACACACACCGCTGTATCCCCTGCTTTTCTCTTTCTCATTTTCCCCCTCAGTCCTGCCTGACTCCCCGTGGAAAGCGGAGGTCATTGGTGTTAGGAGGGGGAGCTGCAGGTTTCAATGCAAGGAGGCAAAGAAAGACGAGCGCAGGTTCCTCTGACAATCTCATACAGCCTCTGACTTTATAGTCTTCACATTAACATAAAGCCAAGACAGGATTAGATATATATGCCTCCTGAAACATACACTGAAAATGCCATTTGTTGCATAATCAAAAAAATGTGCACTGAGCATCCACATGTCACCCCATTTCTCACTGAATGCCGTTACATGCATTTTTAAAATATACTTTTGCGATAATATAAACACTGCCTTGATTATGCTCAACTGTTTAGTGTGGCGCTCAGTATTCCCTCTTGTGGAATAATGTATATTAAGGTACACATATTCACCATTAAATAGTTGCTTCTATTAGGTATTATAAAGCACTTATTAATACCTTATTCTGCATCATTATGTTCAACAAATACTAGGCGATTAACACACAACTACTGAAATGAACAAACCGTGTTCGGAAAAAAAATCAATGCAATGTTTGAAATTCTCCTAAGTGGTCCATTATAGTAATACAGGAGATATTTCTACTCGTGCTGACTTTGATCCTCTACCACTGAATGGGAGTATAACCTGTGCATCTCAATAGACCTCCGGTTTTTTTCAAGGTCCAACCCATCACTTAAGAATAGGGTCTGTTAATTGCAGTAGTTGCGTGTTATAATGGATTTACTTGTGTGAGGGGAAGGCAACTTCAGAATAGGGAACCTGTGTGGGTTAATAAGTGTCAAGCAGTGAATTAGTTATGTGCCAGACCTCACTTCAGAAAGAGGGAACATATTCGAAAAAAGGTTAGAAAGACTTAATTTAGAGTCTTTTGCACACTATTAACAGGTGCAATTTTGTTACATAAGAATAGACTATATTAATTAAGTGTTATTAAGGAAGAATGACTGTGATTGTGGTGCTACCACCTTAGATGTAAAGCCCACACTGAGCAATGTATATTAAAGTCATGATTCATGTACAACTTTTTTTTGCTTACACAAACAGCAGTAAATAGGAGGTTATTGAGGGAAAAGTATAGTTGTAATATATGGTCAAGCAGAATAAGACATTAAGAACTATTTAATAATGAAACAAGTTAATGATTTTGGCTCCTGCAGCTTTATATTAAGTGTTAACCCTTTCTTATTACCACCTTTTTTCTGTATTTAACCAAGGCCACCAGATTACTTTATCCTCGACCGCATACTATAACTTGCCAACTTCCATGACATCATTTATCTTAATTTTGTTCTACCAGCGAAACCAAAATCTTCCACTCATTTCACATGGAGCACAATGAGTTTCCCCTCCACTCAAGCAAACACAGCTTTTTCCTCGATTTGCCATGTTTTCACTCTGCAAATCCCCCCCTTCTCCATCTCTCCAGACAGTTGCAGTGGCCCCTGCCTCATCTTCATTTGGATCTCCCTGTTTGGAAATAAATCACATTCATAGAACACCTGAGCTGGCAGCGGCAGCCGTAGTGGGATCAGGGTCCCAGGTGGACCAATTCAAATAGCGTTCAGTTTGTGCAGTGGAACACACACACACACACAAACCACAAAGGTTATGGTCAATCAAACCCTTTGTGCTCCTGGGTCACACATACAAACTATAAGCCTCTGCTCACACACACATGTTTTCTGTCTCTATCTCACCGTTTCCTTGTTTTCTCCCTCTCTCTCTCGCCTCTCCCTCTCTATTACTCATGCTCTCTCTTCCATTCATTAACTGACAGCTCGAGACTCTCCCTCGTGGAATTGTTGGGAGGCAGAGGATTTGCATTTCTATTTTTCCAATATCTCCTCTGGATGAAGGATCATGTGCTTACCATGGGAGAGGAAAGAAGCAGACAGGACTGCAGCAGACTGACATTTGTTAAAGACATTCATCTCCTCTCATCTTGTTCTTTTTCTAATTTGAGAAAAGGCTCCTCTACCTGTTGTCGATCGCTGTGGGGAAGGGCAATACTGTTAAGGGCAAGATAGAGTCGCTCTATTCATTATGAAGTGGGAGTAAAACATGCAATTCAAACCTGAGATGACACACATGCGAATATGGCTGTTCTGGTCGGAGCTCACAGACACAAAAGGCTGCTGCAGTCCCGGTGTCACTGGCTAAAATATGGATGCTGGAATGTCTGGTTTGGACTAAAAAGATACTGTGCATTTCAGTGCTGAGTCACAGACATGAGAACCGAACAATCGAGGCGAGACCAAAGTTAAAAGATAGATGTTGCACAAGAAGCCAGCCTTTATTTTGATTCTCTCATGCTGAAATTCTTGTAATGTTCTCCTCACAGGAAAAAAAAAACCCTGGACGCTGATCAGAGTAGAACATCCATTACCTTCAGAAGGTCTTACATTAGTTATAATACATCCCTTTTATATTTTCGAGCTACATTTGACAGATGCATCTCAAGAATGCGTATGACTGGACTCTGGACTCGACTGTACATAGTCTTTATTTGATGTGACAAAGCAATGGACCATTGCTTGGTTGAGCAGCAGTGATGTGGGGTTTAAATCATTTGTTGTGTTCAAGAGTAACGTACAGTTTCATGGTGCCACTGTCTTTAATCAGCTCAACAGGTCTACGAGGGAACAAACCTGTCCACGTATAGACCTTAAATGAAAACAAATAGGCACCAGTAGCCTTACTCAACTCCACAGGCAAATGTAATATATGTACATATAATGAATTTCCCTATAGGAAATATATGCACATATGAAGTGAAACATGTATAAATGTCATGTATGTATAAGTACAAATATGTACAAACTATGAAACCTTTTAGAAATTGGAACAATCTATATATGCCTAGCCCATAAAAATCTTAATTTATGTAAAAAAAAATGACTATGGTTGTTTCATAAAGGTTATAAAGTCATACAGCCAGAGTAATGTATGCGATAATAATATATTGGCATATACGTAACCTACATGTCAACAGCATTCTTGATATAGGGGCTTATAAGTCATATGTCACATTTCCATACGTCTGCTACTAGTCACAACTAAAACAGCTTATAGCATTTAATTGTTTTAGCATTGATTTTTTTACTGTACTCCCATCAATGCAATATTAATACTGACTGCATTATCCTGGTGAAGTAAACAAGTGAATGAAAACACTTTAAGAGCACTGCAGTAAAATGAATGAATTTACCCCAAGACTCTATCAGGCTTTTGGTTATCTATGTGTCAGCCCTCCAGGGTATGGTGAGGCAGACAAACCACCTCTTTGGATGTCACACAGCACCTTTTTTAATGTTTCTTAATAACATGATCATGATGCATGTCTGCAATTAGTGAAATGAGGGTAAGTGTAACCGTTTTTTTCTGGCGGTAGAACAATGCTTTTGGGATGCAAAAAGGTATTTGTGCAAAAACACAAAAACTTGTGCATCATTTATAACCCGCACCTACAAGACTCTAAACAATAAAAAAGCACTTGGCAGCTCAATTGGAATTCACCCTGTGTGCTTAGTAAATTAAAGTTATCAAGGTTACAAAGCCAGTATCTCTCTCTTACAGTCCAGTTATGCAAAATAACTCACACTGCACATTACTATTGCTTAACCTCTTTCCTCCACACATCTTTCATCTATATGTTGTGGACAACAAACACTCCAGTCAGTAATGGCCATAAGAGCCCTGACTTTGCCAGGGCCAACCCTTAAAATTAAAAGTAAAACACAAGTCTAAATTATGAAAACATGCAAGGTGTGCCTTTAAAACTGAAGATAACACTTCTTGCATTTGTAGTTTGAATTTGTAAGAAAAGTGCAAAGACGAATGGCCCGTGGTCAGGAAATGTACAAAGAGCAGTCAGGAGTTAAATAGAAATTTTGCAGTTGGGGGTTCTGCTCTTGATTTTACACCAGGCTCTATTGGACTGATCTGTCCTGACCGGTGTAGGCACCCGGGCTCAAACCAGAAGTTACACAGATCACTTTCAGCTGTCACTGACACTGATGTAACTCCATTAATTGACTGCTGTCAGCTTACAGTAAGATGGTGTACTATTCCAGTCAGTACTATAAAGAGTTTCATCGAGGATTAGTCTGCCGGCCGCTGGGACGTATTCACAGTACCGCAGTCTGACCGCATCAGGCAGCTTCAGATTAATTGCAGTCCTTCCTTTCAAAGCAATAGTGTCATTCAGATTGGACACCATGACCAAACATTGAAATCTGATATTTAATTCGATATAGAAGACTGGAGCGACTCCAGCAAGCTCTCAAAAAACACTTATTCTTAATATTTTAGCAACATTTTCATAACATTCAGACTTGACTGGACACTGAATACTCCCCAAAGCTACTGTGATCTCGCCAAGATATGATATTGGACTAGATATTTTCTGGGATTTTTTATAAATCTTGATAGAGCTTATATCCTGCCCTTACATCTGATCCTGACCTTGAAGATTGCATTACAGCTATTTGATACACTGTTCTGAACTGAGGGTGAAAAGAACAATAAAACATCTACCTACCTGCTTGCTTGTTATCTACAATACTTTTTTTTTCCACCAATACAATAACAATCACACAGAATAGTATGTGGCCACAACAATAGTAATATCTCAAAATAACACTGCACTACCAATATCCAGGTATCCAATCAAAACTGCCGTGATATTTGATTTTGTCTCATCACCCAGCTCTACTACACGAAGAAAAGAAAGCCATTCTTCTCTTCGTCCATCCAGAGTTTTTCATCATACCTGCTCCATATATACAGTACAATACGATGGGGGCAGTTTCATCACTCCTGTGGTGCAAAATGTTCAAGTAAGAAACATAAGAGAACTGTTGCAGCATTTGAAGCAACAAGTTGGACTTATTTTCAAAGAAGTGCTGGTGGCAAATTCATGACGTTAGGACAGTGCTTCATCTGCTTGCATGGCCTTGAATTAATCAAGTTAAACGTACTCACTGTCACTCAAAAACGTGGATGTAAGAAGAATGTGGAGGTCGTTTAGCATTTTGCAGCCCTGATTCATAGTTAATACACACAAACTACCACAGGTGTGTCCAGGTAACAGCATTAAACATATCAATTTACAGTACTGCCTTGAAACAAAAGGCAGGGTGAATTACTCACATTATAATTACCCAGTGACCTATTTTAACTTGACTTTGAAGCTATTATGCTAATAGCACATTGATTGCCTCAGTATTATATGATTATTGCCCCATTAATTCCACAATGTCACTGCCTTGTAATCCAACTATTGTTATATCTACACTGAACAAAAATATAAACGCAACCAATGTTTGATGGGCTGAAATCAACGATGTAAACCTTTCTCTATGTACACAACAGACCTATTCCTCTCAAAGTTTGTTCACAAGTTTATTTAAATCACTTCTGTTTTGCTGAGATATTCCGTCCACCTGTCAGGTGTGGCACATCAGGATGCTGATTAGACGGCTTCATTATTGCACAGGAGTGCAACACATCTCCTTTGCATAGAGTTTGTGAGGTTGCCTACTGTGGCCTGTGGAACGTTGGTCCACTCCTCTTCAATGGCTGTGTGAAGTTGGTAAATATTAGCAGGACCTAGAACACACTGTCTCATAACCAGGCCATCCCAAACATGCTCAGTGAGTGACATGTCCGGTGAGTACACAGACCATGCAAGAACCGGGATGTTTTCTCTTTGGAAATGGGAACACAGACCAAAGAGAGGCAGTAGAAGGACATGTTTTCTGCAGTAGAACTGGAGGAGTAAGAGGATGAATGTTACCTAGACTGAAATCGTGGCTAAAATACTTTAAAATGGCAATCTCCAACCTGTTTGGAAAGACAAACCAGGATCACCATTCCGATTGAGGTAAATACAGGAGGGGGAGACAAATTCCACAGAGGAAATTTAAGAAAATGGCACAGACGCAAAGGGGACTCATGGAGAAGTGACATTTGTAGGCTGCCACAGCACTGAATTCTGACATCCATAATTCACAATAAACCCGAGCTGTAGATAAATGTATTCTATATGGTTTGCCGGCTATTGTTTTTTTAACATCAGTAACACAGATGTAACACTGCATGCTGCCTGTATCGGAGAAACACTGGGAAAACACTTGGGAATTTGAATGCCACTGACTGAAGATTTCTTGTATTTCATGTAAGTTTTTTGTCACGAAGGCTTATGACTTTATGTGAAAGGAAAACCTCTGCTTGATGTCTTGTTGAGCCTCACTCACAGCGGTTACTGTTCTAACACACAAAGAAACTCGCACGCGTAACACAGTCTAACACAGGTCATAGGTCAGCTGGCACAGGAAGTAAACAAAACTGTTAATTCTGTTAATACTTTCAAATCTATTGATTACGTTTAAATTAATTTGGAAATGAACACATTAATTTAACAGCCCTATTACATTTCACCCTAACATTACCAAGATATACTTTATTATTACCTCTTCGCTGTGTTTTTTTACATTCAGCATTCATTGATGTCATGATGAGCTGCCATCATCCGACACCAAAATATTTTTTTGCAAAATCATTAATGAGTTTAATCACATTTTTGCACATTTAAACCAATAGAATCTAACTTATTTACTGAAATATTTTGTAATCGGTGAACTCGGATAGATGCAATTCGAGAGTCACGGAGAAAATCCATCAGAATCCATTTGTCCTTTTCACTCCCACTTTTTGTTGCATCTTGTCTGAATATACTTAAAGTTGTATCGAATTGTAAAGGGAGAGATACAGCCATCCACAACCACATTAACAGCATGAAGAAGCTGGAACGGGAGAGGCTATTGATTGTGTCACCTTTTCACAGGCCCGGGGCTGTGAGGGCTCTTTGTGGGGCCGACTCTCAGTGGAGGACTCAGGCACTTGTACATGAAAAGATTCAGTGTATAAAGCAGCTGGAGCTGAAGGGGGAAATCTGCACAGTGCTACAAACTCCTCTTTTATGTCCTGCTGTCTTTCTCCCTCTGCATGTCTTACTCACTCCCCCATTCTTGCTTATTTTTCACCTAATCTCTCGTGTCTCCTACTCAACCTCTCAGCCCTCAGCGGGTTTATTAGGTCGGGGAAATAACATTTTTTAATTCTCTAATTTGGCAGTTCATCTGAGAAATTTGGTCTCCGCTCACGCACCGGTGGTCATGTAATTAAAAAACAGATAGCAATGTGTTTTTGGCAACAATGTAGAAGGTTTTAGTCTATTTACTGTGAAAATATGAAGACAGTGGTTGGCACTGGTTTCTGCGGCAACACTGCAGCCGTTACTGGCCAGATGGCTTCAATGGAGCTGTTTTACTCTGAATAGAGGTGCTTAAGTGATGCACTCTCACTTTAATTTGCTTTAATATGGACTTGGATTGTTAAAAGAATTCCTTTTGTCTATTTCCCTATTATCCTGTTGTCAGAAAGGCTAATTAGCTCACTTGAAAATGCCAGCCAGGTGCATTTAGAAAAAAACTGAAATGAAGTCTGTGAGGCCATGTTTATCTCACCATGGCTGTAGTCATCTGCATTAAAGGCCAGCAATCAGCCCACAATTACAGTGTAACCTCAGCTAATGGCTCTGAAGAGTCCACTCAAACTCTGTTTACAATGTACATGCACTCAGTCAGGTGCTGTGATGGCTGGGCCATGTTCAGATTTGTTAGTTTGAAAAGTACAAATACCAAAACATCCAGCCGCACACTTACCAAATATGATTAGGGTAGGGAACTAAAATTCAGAGCTGATAACAAAATGACAAGTATCACAGGGTTTTCCCTAGGTTTTCAGAGGGCTTAGGTGCTATCTGGGTTCTAGCATTTTCCCAAACTTTGTGGAAGACTTAAACCTCAGGAAACCCTATGAAAAAAATCACACTTTTCATCTTAAGGCCCTTTTAAGTCACTGGAACATGTTTAAAAATATCAATGATAGTCAATGGGGCCAAAAAGGGCTCCAGGAGGAGGAATGTTTGGTTTAGTTTAAATATGAATAAAAAAAATCTTGAATCTTTTTTAATCATGTCTTTCAATAACCCTCGTCAACTGCTGCCTAATCTAAACCTAACCGTGAAATGACGTCATGACGATGATTTGGAAGTTACACAGGCAGCAAAGAAACAGAATGCATTGTCTGTGAACAACTTACATATACATTCATGATAAACATTTTTTTCCACTTGGAAGTTATGCTAAATAACAAAGTTTAGTTATTTTGCTGATATAAAATGTGACACAGGTGGTGTTACAATTGCTCTAGAACATAACTGGATTTGGAATTCAGTTATATTCGAACACAGTTTCTCAGAGACAGGCTACATAGGTATGTATTCTAAGTATTTGTATTATAATTTATTTTACTGCCAGTAATGCAGACTTTGTGTTGCCATTTTACCATATCTGCTGTTCTTTTTCCTAAGATGAACATCAGAGCTGTCAAAGTTCTGCGCACTGCATTTAAAATTAAGAATTACACATAAGACTATGTATAGGTTTAAGGATCTGCTTAAGCATTCATTCTAAGGTCTCAAAGAGAAAAAAAATCTATATGAACTCAAAAAAGCACAAAGCAAAGAAACAGAGAATCAATGGGGAAACTGGAGAGCCAAAGATTAAGTCTGCTTGTTAGCCAAGGGGATACATGTTAATCCTGGGCTGCCTTTGTTTGAATTCTGCTGAATTAATTGGAAATGTTGAAATAACATCATAGGCACATGATCAAGACCATCTCGAATGTTTATTGTAAGCATTACTGGACCAAGAGTTCAATTACTAATTGCCTCATAGTATTCACAACTTCTCTTTGTATCTCTGCTAAATCAGTCTCTGATTCGGACTACAGCTCAGCGGTGAGAGAGGACCGACTCACAGCCTGCTGATAAAGATTATATTTATCACTGCAATGGATAGCTCATTAATTTCTCCAGGAATACCATCTGGGGACAACACCAGACTGCAGTGCTACTTGAACAAGGCCAACACACCATAAACTTCCTAATCAGCCCAGTATACACACTCTCACAAAAAAAAAAAAAAAAAAAAACTGTGCAAACGCTTCTTCCCTTGTTGAAATGACGCTGTGAACTCACAAACCCACTTAAAGTCACAGAAGAAAAGGTCAAGCTGATTGAAGGGAAAAAGACCTGGCTCGGTCGTACGTGGCTGCAGTAACAAGAGCGTTCGTCGGCCTTCTGAGCATGCTGAATTGCATTAGCCACCTTGTCAAGTTTGAGACACAGTCACTCCACCCACTGACCTGTTGTGTGAGATGTAATTATCCGCTGCAGTCCTTCTGCTGTGTTACAGGTAATTGATGCTTATTTCCTGAGGAAGGATTGAAATCTGTATTGATTGTCAACTTAAGCAGGCCAAGTTTATCACCTGGCTCTCTTCCTCCTCCATGAGGAATCAATACAAATTTCACCCAACAACCTCCTTCAGCCATCTTCAATGCTCTAAGAACTGAAGGTCCCACTCGTGCTTATCTACTCCCCCATTCACAACACCTTCATAGCATAGTGCCACACCACAAAGATCTGCTTTAGCTTCTTAACTCTCTGCTCATGAAATCTAATTACAGCCACACTCACTAATCTGGAATTAATTCACTTTAGATGAAGGTGATTGATAATGGCCCATGGAAAAGTCACCTAGGTCGCTTGTCAACAGTCTGACTTCACAGTGAATAAAGCGGTTGAACTTGATCGATCAGACCTGTTCCAGAGGTGAGAATTGGAAAGAACTCAAGTAAGCATGACATGTATTTGTATTTTGGTAGTTTCAAAACCAATCTGAAAAGTGTTCAGTGTGTTTTAACAGCTGTGTTCCTCATAGTGACAGAGATACAGTGGAACACATTAAACAATGAGATGGACCATATCATTCCATAAAGCTGACAACAATCGAGTCTTTGGCTGATGAACACCCCTGTGATCCTATAACGTGCACTGAGTCAGAACCTGGAAGAAAAAAGCCGTAGAGCTGAAGCTGGGCATCCCTGCCTGTGTCCAGAAGAGACCTCGACAAACTGGCTCCAGGGCAGCGCTGGATGATGAGGAGAGAATATCTGCTTCTTCATCATTCAGCTCTCCAATATCTGTTGGACTTTGAATCTGTTGGACTTTGAAGTGGTCAGCTCACCCAGATTGCATATATATATATACATATATATATATATATATTTACAATTATTAAAAAAATATATATATTATTTTTTTATTTTTTATTTTTTTTCTAAATTAACTTCTTCTTCTCTATTTTGTTTTGATGTTCAGAGCATGAACATCAAGAGAATATGAGGACTTGGTGATGTTTAGCACACCCACAACACTAAAAGTCCAATCCAAATTTACTTCCACAACATCAAAGCGCTATTCAATCAAACATAGTAAAAGAACATAAAAACACAAAGAATAAAGAACCATAAAAACAATAAAAGAAGTTTAAAAGACAAAAGGACAAAAACACAAAAAGACATTTTTTTCATAGTGAGTTAAAAGCCAAAGAATAAAAATTGTGTTTTAAGTGAGGATTTAAAATTGTTCCTGAGTTGAAAGAGGCCTCAAAGGCAGGAATAAAAAAGACCATGTCACTGTAAACACAAACTCCAGCTTAGACGGTGTCTTGTTCTTTTTCGTTGCCATCTTGTAATGAACTGGATAAATGTAGGCATCACATTATGATACACTCCTGTAATTGAATAGTGTTGTCAGAGAACCAATGTGCTCTTCACTCAAGATCAACTCAGGCATGACAACAGAAAAAAAAAAAAAATTAAAGATAGAAAGATAATAGGAGAAGGCAAAGCATCACACTTCAGATTTAATGGACTCTAATGACTCCATTTAGATACTTCATTTTGCCTCAGTGAATGAATAAAACACAAACTATTTTGGTAAGAGCTTTGAGTGAAGGAGACAAAGCCCAATTATGGCCAATAACAGAGCAGCAACTTCAGGGCAGTTTAATTACTTTTAAGAGGGAAAATGACACTAAAGTAGAGGCTACTTCGTACAGATGCCACTTAACAGAAACTGTATGACCATTTATTACTATATTCTGAACGTACATATAATTGTATTTTAGCATTCATATGTTAAAGGCTATACTGACTGTTTATGGATGGATGGACGTCTCAAGTGTGTAATTTAATATGAGGATGAAAGGATTGACGTTAGCATGGTCACATTACTTTCAGCTGTTCAGTTTGACCTGACATGTACTTATACTTTTTCATCTCTGAAACGAAGACGTACACTCGATCTCAGGTTTCCCCGTGTGTGAATGAGTCCGTATCACTCACTGTCTTCTGTGGCATTGTTGTGAAGAGGAGAACAAAGGCAGGAATCAGGTATTGCCTGTAGAGAAGTCATACATCTGCGAGATAAGACTGATGTCACGGTATTTCTAGAGCGTCTTCAGGGGTCTCATGTAACTTTGTGGAAGGTTAATGAGTTATGAAGCATGAACACAAAGAAAATCTCTTTGCTAGCTAATAACACACGTCATGCTGAGCAGCTCTGCAATGCATTACATGCTTTGCTTTTTATGAGACTGTGATGAATATGTCCCGTTTCTTTCTCTTTTTTTTCTCCTCATGAGTGTTGACGTGATGTCTTTGCAATAAATAAATACATTTCAAAATCATTCTGTTTTAAATCACAAGCCATACGTAACCTCTCTTTCTGTTAATCCCATACTTTCTAACAAAGATCATACGTCAGAGAAAGAGCTACTTAATGAGCGGAGTGTTTTTCTTTCTTGCTCTTGGACACAAACACCTGTATTTACTCTGACAGATACAGGTTATGATCACAACCTGAATATCAACACCTGTAGATATCTATAGCGAAAGCCTGAGTCATGCGCCGCAGCAGGATGTAAACAGACAGACCGTCCTCATTATACTCTGATTAATATTCTCTGATTCTGAATCTATACCACATAGTTTTTCTCTGCAGTCCCAGTGACTCTCAGCACTTTTCTGCCAGAGAAAAATGCCGTGAACATAAGCCCCGATGCCGTTGTTATTTAGTCTTTCTGAGTTTGCTTCATGGTTAAATGAATGAATTTATTTTCTGATAAAACCTATCACTGAGTACTGAGTACTCTAGTCTGAGTACTTGAAATAGTTCTGTGAAAAGTAACAAACAAACAGTGGTTCTATTAAGCTGGTCCTACAGCAGGGGTAGACAATTAATGTTTCGTTAACACATCTTCAACAGCTGTGATATGCACAAAGCCAGCAAACCAACCAGAATGTTTGTTTTTTTTCATTTGCAAATGAAGTAACTCATTCATAGGTTTGTGTTTCTGGCCAATCACCACGTGGATGTGTATGTGTGTGATATTTGTTTTTGTGTGTGTAAGTGGGCCTGTCTTAGAACCCTTTGACCTCTGACCCCTTTGATGACATTTTCACATTCTATCATGAGTTCTAAATGCATTATTTAAATTTCATTTTCCAACAGGGTTTGTTTTTTTTTTTTTACACCAAACTAAAGACATCATCAGTTCTAGAATCTTCGAAGTAAGGCTTTGAATGTATCACCGAAGATCATCTAACTAAAAGAATCCAGATTGTAATCCGACCAGGTTCACTGTTGATGACAACGCAACACTAGCTTGCAGCTAGTTAGCTAGCGTATCAGGTCCCCGACGTCACCGAACCTTCTATTAATGTTTACGACAGTTTGTCTTGTGGTTCACAGTGGATTTCTTAGCTGTGATGAGAAAGATCAGTTGACATGTTTGGTTAATTTTATCTTTGGTTTTGATTATATAAAGTAGAAAAGAGATATAAAAAGTCATGTGTGTTTGGTCCATGGTGCGGCTTCATGGCAGAATGTAGAGCTGCTGTAAATGGACCTCGTCTGTTGTAACACCTCAAACTGTCACTTGTCAAAACCATCATTTAGTTAATGTTAGATCTTATCAGGTGGCCTCATAATTTGTTAGTCTGTAAGATGTTAAAGATCATCACAAAGGTCACCTGAGTGTTATGGAACCAACTGTTTTCACAAAAGAGTCGTTTGTTCAGTGAACTCAGCCACGTCTCCCATAGTTCTCCATTCAAACAGAACAGTCTGTAATCTCCCTTCTAAGAGCCCAAGGCTGTGACATGTTTACACCTGAAGATTGCAATCTTTATTCTTTAGTTCTAGAATCTTTGGTATCTCTTACTTGTGGTGAAGTGGTATTGGTACTTTTACTTAAGTGAAGGACATGAATACTTCACCCACTACTGTCATGACACTAAACTGAAATGCACTAGACAGAAGCTCAAGAGTTTTGTTTTATCACTGTATTTAATTGTTAGCCAAAATGTACCCACAGGCTTCTACCAACATACATTTACACAGTGCGATCTGTATGAGACGTGGCTGCCCTGGGACCCACAGGGGTTTGAATGATTGAGGAGCTCCCTGCTTTCACCTCCTTTTGTCAGTAATGAGGCGAGGGACTCGTCGAGCTGGCAGCCCACTCGGGGTGTGCTGGTGGGCAGCCACCCTTTGATGGCTCCTGATGAGTGGGGAGCGTCCTGAGCCACTGGGGTGAGAGTTGGCAGGATGCGAGGTCTGTCCAGATGGGGTCTCATCTGGCCCTTCCCTTTGCCCCTCTCTACAGATCTGCTCCCCTCACACAATGAGACAGAGCAACAACTGACTTTCCATCTCAAATCAGACCAAATGAAGATGAGAGGTGTCTGGTACTTCAAAAGTGTTCCTGATTGCCAGGCATTTCGGGGAGAGATCCATCACTGACATTTAGAGTTTGTCTGATGGCCAGAGATGGAAAGGTTAGATTTTAGATGTTTGAAGCTGAACTGCACAGCAGGGGTGCAGCAAAGCAGATTAAAAACAGGCAAATATCAATTGAAAAAAAACCAACCAAAAAACACAAATTGAATTCATAAAGAGCTGTGTTACACTATAGGAAATATTCATTGCATGTGTCTGCTGTATCTTTTAAATGACCAGTAAGTTTGGAGCTTGAATACTGGGTGGGAAAAGTAACTTTCATTTCACAACTATAGCCAGCAGCAAGCATTTTTTCCCATTGTGTTAGAGAATAGTCTCGCATTCTGCACATGATAACATCAGCAAACAAATGTTTATCAAATTGAGTTTTCATCACTCACAATGAAGGAAAAGGAGCCTCGTCCTGTAGACACTATCATTTCAGCATCATTTGTTGGACAAAAAGCAATTACTGATATGGAAATCCTTTGAGCATTACAGTAATTGAAATCCCATTTCACTGCTGCAGTGTTTCTTTGCAGTCTTACAGTTTTATAAAGATAGAGATGTGAATGCATTTCAACAACTGCCAGGATCTAGTAGAAGGAAAAATACCAGATCTCTCACTGTTAATCTTGTATTCAGGGTTGTGAATTGTAAGTCTGAACCTAAACAAAAAAATGTTTTCCACTACATTCGGACATTGCTTGGAGATTAGCTGTATTTCAAAGTAAAATATGCCCCAAGTATAAATAACTAATGTCTAATTACAATTGCCTCCTAAAGATAAACCCCAAAAGGACATCTTTAATTGAAGAAAACAAACCTTTATGACATGTTCCAGTTATGTCCTTCCCCATCTACTGTGTTTACAAATCAGGACCGCTCTTGTCCACTGGGAACTGCTCGCAGCAATGATTTCCAATGCATAGCAGATCCCTTCACCATCCTTTCTTTGAAAGCCCACACTAATTCCCCTTCCCTGTGCACACTGAGCTAAGCAGGGCTCCCAGTGGACCAGGTCAGTGCAGAGCTGGGTTACGGCTGAGCTGACTGGCCAACCATGGGAGTCAATCGATGCAAATCACTAAGAAACCTCCACCAGGACCACAAGAGTAAATACAAGAATAACTGCATTATGTGCTAGAATATTATTCCATCCAGCTCAACCAGTTCATCACACATGGACACACCACAAACCTCGATTCACCTGCTGAGGATGACGCATCAGAGAATGTGAAGTCAGCTGATTAATCCCTCAATGACTACCTGTAACTATAATGAACATGTTTAACACACAAACCTGTATGTGCTTTGAAGGTAAAAACGCCAAAGTAGTGAACATGTCACACTTTGATAACAGAACCTCATTATATTATTCACACAAGTAATGACACAAGTCCACAGTGTTGCTTAACTGAGCTCACACAATTAACCTGCTGCCAAAGAATGAAAGCAATCAACTCCAGTGAATCAAAATGTATAATTAAAATGCAAATCCTTGGGGCTCTTTGCTACTCTAAATGGATTATTTGAAATTACCTGTCATAAAACAGTGACATTAGTATTGCATCCACTGCTAAAGGTTCTGAGAGTAAATAAATATTCGACTCTGGAGGTGAACTGTGGATTTCTGCAAGTGGTGTTTGTGCAGTACATCCATGTATTTATAAGTTGCTGCCTATCTATGAGTAGAAGCTGTCTCTGCTATATTTAGAATCAATTATTTCCTCTACATGATTGAGACTTCTGAACCGGGACGTTGAGAGTATATTTTAGCATCAAATCTCAAATCACATAATTTATAGAGTATCCAAGTTAAAAGCAAAAGAAAAAAAACATGACCCCTTGACTTCAGGCTTGAATCGCATGATAATTTGACCCTCACAAAAAAAAAAAAAAAAACTCATTCAAAAAACAAATTGACTATGCATCAGCCAAAACATTGATCACCCTGCATTTGTGTCCCCTCACATAATGAAAACTAAACAGCACATTAAGTCAGCAGCCGACTTCTCAACCATCTGCTAGTGTCGCTAGTGACTGTAGTAAGTGGAGCAGTTTGGCAGACCTCATGTGTCTGTTGTCTCACTGTCTCATAGTGACGATGGGGGAGGGCTGTCTCTTGTCTCATCACTGTCACCTCTGAATTGAAATGAAGCGTGTCTGGGTTGTTGTGGGGGTGTTAAAATATCGAGCCATTGCTCATTTTGCTTAGCAGATTACTGAAGGGGGGCGTTGGAAGGTATTATCAAGAATGATGAGCAGGAGTAGGAGGATCACTAAGATGTAAAGTGCTTCATCTTGTGCCTCACTGAACAGTGAAGAGATGAGGGCCAAACAGGTGGTAGGACTCTCCATCAGAGACTTCACACAGTCTGAGCATCCTGACTCAAGGCACTCAATTCAAACTGTGTGGGCAAGCATCTATCTGCTGATTAGTTCCACTTGTTCTGCCCATACCGAACATGAAATATTGGATGAATATGATTGAAATTGCTCAAATGAATTAGTTTATTACTTTGGTCAGCAGGCGTCTCTTTCAAAGTCAAAGGACCAGTGTGTAAGATTTAGGGGGATCTATTAGCAGAAATTAAATATAATATCCATAACTGGGTTGGGCAATTTTGCAAAAATCTTCTATTACAGAATAGTCTTTTCACATTACGGTAACGGTATATATCACAATACAGTAATTGTTCTATACATTCAATTAAGAAACTGTTTAAAATGATCATACTGTACTTCATGTATGTTCTTATTTTATGTGAAACTTGCATTCAAACGTCTCACATGAGACAACACTTGAGTCAAAAACTAAAGACATAATATAGCGGAGACCAACGTCTGGGACACGCTTTTGTTTTTAACTCAAGTTGTCTCGCGTGGGACAGGACAGATGTAGTCTAGACTATGAAACAAAAGTAAAAGGTGTCAGTTTTGTAAAATATTGCCAGTATGTTGTGAATTTGACTCTCAACAGAGCTTTTCACTGTCTATATTTGTAAATGGCTGCGACGCTTGACAGAGGTCTGACACACACCTCTGACACAGCCAGTGTGGCCAATCCAATCTGTTAACATGTGCACTGAAATTAAAATCGACAGGTAACGCGACCACCACACGCACACGTAAGAGGTAACCAGTTTGATCCAGGCAAAAGGGATAACTCCCACAGTGGGAGTGAATGGTTGGAGTCATCCTGTTCAGAATTGCTCAGTTCCGTGTCACGCTCACGCTCCTTGTTTGGGTTGTCTTCGTGCAGATTTCATTCCTGCATCCCTATTGCGTGGAAGAAGACAAAGTGTTGTCCAAATTACAAGAAATACTGCAGCAAAGAGTGTGATTTGCAACATGATATAAGGCAAATAATAAAGCAATAATATGAAACAATAGACATTTTTCTAACATCACGTGATACAGTATATATCATCACATTGCACACTGTTAATTCATAATTCTATTTTCATGTTGTCTTTAGCTGAGATTGAGCCCTTTATGTCTACATAAAAAGGGCGTCACCTTGCAACAGCCCAGAATGGACAAACTGCACACTGTCTTTCAAGGGGACATTTAGCATTTTTATGTTGAAGTAATGGCCACTATAGGCTCTGTTACACACTTGTAAGAGGAAGGGTGAGGATTGGGTATTCAGCTGGTTGAAATGTGTAACCTCACTGCTAGATACAAATCCTACACACTGGTCCTTTAAGTGAATAAAATGTTTAAATCTAAAATAGTTCACTATAGGAAATCCCTCGTGTGCAATACTAATGAAATGCAACGCTAACAATGAAGCATTTTTATCACATGTTGTGAAATGGTACGGAGCTGACTTGGACAAGTTATTCACAAAGATCCAACTCTAGCCATTCTCATGGCAGCATCAAAAACGATACCGTGGTAGGCAGCAGTGCACACTTCCACACCTCTATCCTGAGATGAAGGGCAACACAAAGACTGCGGCAACCTGTCACAATAAAAAAAGTATCCTATTACATTTGAATAATTCAATGCTACCATAAAACAATCTACACACCGGGGCTTTAATGAGAGGTCAGAAACACGTTAAGGAACCATTGTTATATTAGTATATTTTGCATAACAACAGCCACAGTGCAGTGTTACGTGAGAGAGTTGTCTCTTGATGTCTTCCTAAAGAGCCTCATACAATAATCTTCTGCCCTCTTTAATTACTAACCTGTCAGGTACAGCAGCAGCCTTAAGCATTTCTTATGCCAATCACTATCCCTGCCTGAATACACTGACATTTTGAAGTGTCAGCAATAATTGCCAAGACAGCTCTTGAAATGAAATGAATAAATATAGCTACTGTATAAGTCGACCTGTGAAAGTCGAAGGCTGACAGTGTGGGGAACTGTATAACCAATGGCAACGTTTTTTTCCTGACAACTGAGTCACACTAACAATTCAGTATCCTCAAGCAAATTGAAATGAGTGAAACGATGACTTATCTATGTACGAGCAAGGCTCTTGGACCTCAGGGAAGTGATTTTGTGTTAAATTGCTAGTTGTGATTGAAAATAATGCAATGGCTGCAGGACACAACACTCTGGACAGATGGGTTTTTCTTCACCAAAGGCTACAAGCCAATGCCAAACAAAAAAGAGGGACATTGTGTGCCATTTGTCTCGCAATGTGTTGTATCTTGCAGAGTTGAAAGTCCAAATTCTGTTGCAAGGAGAGGCAGGCACGCATGCAGATAAATAGGCCAGGCATGGGTGCTAAAATCTGTCTCCTCCAGGCTCTAGTATGGATTAAAAGTGTGGATGTTATCTTCCTGATGTCTAGACAGGTGGCAAGCAAAGCCCAGAGTTACACAGCCAGTCATCTCTCAGGCCCCCCGCCTGTTTTTTGTACTTCTACAGCCGGAGGCAGACTGGAGGACAATGGGCACTTAAGAGCCTGACAGTGACCTGCAGCACCATGCGAAGACAGCAATGAAGGTAAACACACAAACACACACACGCACAAGTAAACAAACACCTCAAGGTCAGTGGCCTTATCTGTCTGAGTGCAGAACTGTCCATCTGAGCCCAGCTGTGACATTGTCAACATTTACTGCTGCTCATGTATCATACTGATCTTTGCATGTATGTTTCATCAGTTGCCTTCTCCCCACACA
>JAPQRN010000006.1:21125363-21153440 GCA_037367275.1 Coranthus polyacanthus | reverse complement strand
CAGCCAGCACCCTCCTAATGGGACCGACCGTATGTAAAAGATTTGCACTGCTTATGCTGAAAGTGTTGCTGTTTTACTTTGCATTCACAGTGATGTTCTCTGCCTCTGTTTCTCAAATCTGACACTGAGTTAGCTGCTTGAACAGATTGCCTAAGCATGGTGATTGAAACAGCCAACACTTGGAAATTGCTTCAGCATTGAAGCAATTTCAGCATATGCATTTCCACTTATTTGTCAGATTTTTTGTGTCCATGCTGTTGCCTATTCCTTGTTGAAAATGGGATTTAAACAGCGATAATGAAGGTCCTATGGGACAGTTGGAACCTCCTTGGGATAATGTATGCAGGTGATCACTCAGGCGGACTTAAAGCAAAGGCGGGGGGCAGCCAGTTCGTGCAGCTCATGACTCCATGTCCCATTGCTAGACTGACCTCCAGCTGAAGCCTTTCCTGGCCCTACTGACATGAAAGTGCTTGCCGCTGGACTGGCAGAGACGCTTATGTTGTGATCGTCTGGGGTGAGGCACGTTAACTAAATGCAATGAAATGCATTAAGCAGACTGTTGTGTAGCAATATTAAGATTAACAGTGAATCTAGTTTGTTTCCAGTGAATGATAATTTCCAGGTAATATGCAATCATCACTTCACAAGTTTTAGTGTGTGGTATTTAGTGATTTGGGTGATTGGAAACCAATTTAGCAAATAACTGCCTGTGTCTGCATGTGTGGACGAATAAGGAAACTGTAATGTTAGCTGAATTTGCCTAATACAAGAAAGTAGGGATGCACCCATTGGGAAATTCTGTGCTGATACCGATACAGATATTTAAATGACAATCTGGCCCAAAACCACTGCTGATACCAATGCTATTTTATGTTGTGTTTCATGTTGTTATCTTTAATATATTATGCTAACGTTTCTGTTTTAAAATCTTTCAGCCCTTCATTACATCCTTCATTCAATACAACCTTTAATATAACACAACAGAAAGACATCTGCCACTGCCATCAGTGAAATCACATATCCCGATACCAATTTTTGGCTGATATATTGATGCATCCCTACAAGAAACAAAAACAAATTACATATTAGATGGAAAACAGCAAAAAAATACGACCATGTATGAGAGACATGTTAGACAAAGGTTTTGACAAAACCGTGGAAGAGTGTGAAACAGTGTTATATGATCCCCACCAGCAGTGAAATGCTTGTATATACAATATGTATAGATATATACATATATAAATATGTGTATAGATATAGATATACAATGGAAAAAACGATGCGACAACATGGCAGACTCCATGGAGATGACCCGCTCCCTCCGTACATATAAACTTGTAGTGAAGTTCATTTTCATGTGATTATACACTTATAAATAATCACATATATAGTTATGAATATTATTTCCATTTCTGCAATTAGAACCTCCTAAATTAAATAATGGCCTGAAGTGTTTTTGTAGAACATTACAGTGAAGTTGACAGTTGACCTTAAAAAAAGCCTTGTAAAATATAATCACTTCATTATTTTAACCTATTACACATTTGTGTGAAATTTTGTCGTAATTAGCATATGAATTCTTGAGTTATGGCCAAAAGGCACAAAGACGTTGACCACCGAACTCTAATCAGTTCACTCTTGAGTCCAAGTGAACATTCATGCCAAATCTGAAGAAATTTTGTAAAGCTTTGGCTGAGCTATTGCTTTCACAAGACTAGGATGAGCAGTTGGACGAACACCCAACCAGAAAACATAATGACTCCAGTCATGGCTCTTGCCAGAGGCATAAAAAAAAATATTTTTTTCAAAGAGCCAGACAAACACAACAACTTTATGCTATACCAAAAAGACAACTAGACAAGTAAACAAGATATAAATCACAGAAATAAAGACAAAGAATGCAATAAAATACAGTTATACAAAGCCACATCTGTTTCTGGTTCAAACATGAAAGTAAGATGACCATATTTGGTGTAACTCTAAGTTACAGTAAACCAATCTAACCACATATGTTTTCAGTAACTATTGTTCAAAACTTACCTGCAGACGTTAAATTGAGTGAAGGCTGCAAGCTGTTTCTGGCAGACAACTCAAGTTGTACATCAACGCTCACACATGACACACACTACTCACCGCAACATATTGTGCATCCACCTGTAGGATCCCCCCCTTGTGTGGGAGTTTATTATCATGACAGCCTCGGTGCCAAATATAAACTCCATCTATGCAGACTCTGAATTGGCTTAACAGGCAGCAGCATCTTCAACAACGGTGCACAATATCACTTCATTTGTTTCACTTGTGGTGTACACAACAAGGTGCACATGCAAGACCATTGATTATGTTTCAAGTTCCAACCATCATGAAAAGATCTATGTAGAAAACATGAAGTGTGAAGGGGGGAGAAAAGACATCTGCATTTTCATGGCAGTAACCTAACCTGCCAGATGACTTTTTAATACCACAACCCTTCTGCAGTCGATCAGTGAAGATCAAAGGAAAACCTGGGAGTAAGAGCGGCAGAAAGAGTCCCTGATCAGGACCAGGATCAGAATTATCTTCACTTGACAAGTGTATTTGCAGTGGAAACAGCCTCCTTATCTGGGGTACTCACCTTTATTCCTCAAGAATGTTAATTTGACACAGAGCGGAATCTGTGAAGCAGACCAGCACTGTGAAAACACTTAATGAAAAATAAATGACACAAAACAAAGACTTATTTATATTTGCCTTGCAGTGAAGACAAGTCTTGTAGCATTTAAAGGGGACCAGATGTCACTGCTGAGATGAATGGTACAAGGATGAATAAATGTAACCACTGCGATGGCATCTTAGGTAAAAGCTTTGAGGTTTGTCATCTGTTTCATTGTGCCGTTCACAAGGATGACTTCTGATGTAAGTGGTAACTTTAGTTGTAATATATTTGAAGGGACTTAGTGTTTTTATTTTGCATTAGTGATTTAGCTGAAGTTAGAATGGTTTAATAGTCTCTGCATTGTATTAATACGACGTGAAGTGCCATTTGCTTTGCACAGAAAAAGCAGGTAGAAATGTCCTGCTGCTTTTTATAGTTATATTTGAGTACATATCAGAGCCTGTGCTTTTTCACTTTCACTTGAGTAAAGAAGTTGAACTAAAGTATGTGTGTATTTTTGCCGCCTCTGAATATAGGCGAACAACAATTCGATACTGTGCCTTACAAAATTTACCAAAAAAAAGCAACCTTAGATATAGATTAACAAAAACCTCTCTGGCCGTTGCAGCATCTAAATATCTAAACAGGTGCTCATTTTTAGTTCAATCACACACACTGTTGCATGGAAACGTGCTACTCGGATGGATTTATGTTTGCTGATGAGGCCTCTGAGGTTTTTATCTGTCATCTGCAAACTGCACTTAAAGATAGAATGAAGAGACAGATACAGGCCAATACTCTACTGACTATTCATGGTGTCTATCCCATTTCTCAAAATAATTCTCTCTCTGTCTCCAAAGTGTATAGTCTGTCTAAGCACTGACAGAATAACTGTATAGTAGCGATGGTTTAAAGAGAAAAAGAACTGCCGGATAAAAGTATAAATAAATCATAACCTTTCTTTTGTACATTTTTTATTAAATAAGTGGCTATCAATCATGAACAAGACAGGCAACACAACGTAGCCCAAGTCTGAGAAACTGAAAGTCGTCTACCAGAACATGATATCAAATCCTACTTTTGCACATAAAAGGAGCAGAGAAAGCTCAAAGGCTGATGAAGTAAAGAGTGTGCTGAAAAACTAAGGCAAACTATTACGGTTTCATAACAGGTAATTTAATATTACACAAGACTGTTAGTCATTAAAATAGCAACAGAGTCTGATCTTAAAGTGCTCCTACATTAAAACATGTTTTTTAAGCTGTAAACTGAATTATACTGTATGACCCTCATATGGTTCTACAAAGGTGTCGTGGATTCTCTGGCCCGGTGATGTCCCTGAACTAGTCCCGTAGTACCGTACCGTCACACACATCCACAACATTGACTGTAAAGATGGACGTTGCAACACCGTTTCGCTGGAGCTGCCATGTTGTCTGTGTGACACGATTCGGAGTCTGTGAAGAAGAGACGTGAGGACGTCATGTGACAGCTATAATGACCAATTACAGTCTCGAATCCGTCGGACGCGAGGCCGGGACCTAATCTCCGACAAACAACACCTTTAAGGTAAGTTAGCTGCTAGCAGGTAAGTTCTGCACATTTAAATAACGGTGATGTCAAGGTTCTAGAGCTAAAGACGATTCTTTAGTTCTAGAATCTTTGGTGATGTAGGCCAGGTAAAAGAACTTCAGTCTTGTTGTTTAGTTTTAAATAAATGGTTGTTAATCCAAATATAAATCAAAAAGGTTCTGGGTGGGGTCAAAGGGGTGTGAGCCTCCTCTGAAATGTAGAAATGAGTGATGTCAGCATAGTTGTATTGTTACAATATATATAAATGAATGCAATACACAACAACTTGTTAGTATAAAAATACTTCTATATTATTATTATTATATTATTATTATTATTGCATTGCTAATGAAGTATAGTGTAATTTGATCTGATTACCTGTGGAAGATCATTTTATTTGTGACTCGCACCACACTATTAGGCCCCATAAACTAAAATCTGTCATTTTAATGGAGGGCTTTAGGTGCTAATTGTTATCAGGTTACTGATGTGACTCTTAAGTTATGGGGGAGTGGAAATGAATGGATGTTTCTCTTTACAGGTTTAATTTAGCCCCCTAAAACGAGAAGGGTCATTAAGCCTGAGATCAGGGCAGCAATCATAAAGTCATGGGACGCATTAAAGTGCAGAAAGAACCTTTATCAGAATCTCCTTCTCCGCCCTCCCAGCTTTCTGATGCACGCTCAATGCAGCATGAAGGGAAAACACTGCTTTATGTGAGCAGCAAGGGCAGCATCATGCATCCTTGCCTTCTATGGACCTTTTATGGCAACTTCCCCAATTAACTTTAATGGCCAATAATATCATTTTATGCTTTTCACTCTATTCTCTTTATTCCAACTCCTCCATGAATCCATATTCGCTCCTCCATGCCCTCGGCCTCCCTATTCCCAGCTCCTCCACCTCTATTCTTCTCCTCCTTTTCACCTCTCCAGACCTGCAGTGTCAATGGTTTAAACGGATTGCTCATCCAGCCAGTTAACCTTCTCATCCCATAAAAAGTATAATTGGTTTACTATAGAAAGGAGCCTTTTCCATGCTAGGGATAATCCCTCAGCTTGATTAATGCTTCTCTAATCAATTGGTGTCTGGGAGACCCGCCTCTTCAGTCACATCCTGTAAAGGGGAACAGCTGGCCTTTCTAAAGGTCAGGGAGAGGGGGGTCACCTGGGGTCACAGGGGCTGATGGATCAACCAGGGGGTGTCAAACCACTTACGCACATTAACAAAACTCATGCTATTTTAAGGGAGTAGTCAACAGTGTGTAAAATTGGCTTTATGTTGCATTTCTCAGAGTGTGCGACGTGTCCAGTGATGCATTTTTACATTTTACCCACTTACATCACTCCTGACGGCTCAGTAAAAAGCATAGGTAACACAAAGTAAAGAGTAAGACTAAAATAACCAGTGAAAAAATCATTTCGTCAACTGAAATAAAAGTAGCACTATGGCTGCTTTTCCAAAAGTTCATTGTTCCAACAATGAAGATAATACAGTAAAAAGCTTCAGTTTCATTTTTTGATAAACAATAGTTTTTCCACTTTTATAAATCACTGATTTGCTCAAAATATGTGAAAAACTAAAAACTAAACAAACAAAAAACTACTACTACAACTAAAACCAATCAATTCCTCAAAGCAAAAATCTGAAAACTACTTATGCACTAAAACTAAACGAATCCAAAGCCATACTGAAAAACTAAATAAAAAGAAAAAAAACAATGAAAATCTCAAAACATTAATAAAAAGCAGCCATTCTACAAAATGGTTATGACTTCCCGGTTCTATTTTGAAGATGTGGGGATTGAACAGAATGGCTTTGAATGAGAAACTAGGTTCCTCAAGGGCAGAGGTTAAGTTTAGGTGGAGCTGTGAGGGTGAAGGTTAAGGTCTCAGGGTCAAGGTTTGTAATAGGATCTCCTCTATTGCATGTGTGGATCTATATGTGTGTATGTGTATCAAACAAACAGTCCCTCATGAGATCACACTCATGTGTCAAGCAACAGGAATCTACTCAAGTCATTCACACTGCACAAAAAAATAAAGGGACGGGGAAAATACTTCATTTGAACAAAATTGCACTGAAAAGCCTTGTGCAGTAATATCACGCAAAATGAGAAAAGATCCCTGGGTGTATTGCTCTTGTAATTTTCTCTTCAAACAGGATGGACTATCATCCTCACAGCCGGCAGTGCTGAAGGGTTTGTGCTCCATTCAGAACAGATTTGAATAAGACTTGGAAATTGACACAGAGCCTGCTGTGATGTATGAATATCAATGTCACCTCTGACAGAGTAGAGTGGCACGCTGGGAAATATCAATTCATTATGAGTTTTGGATTGGGACAAACTATTTTACTTTGAACACAGCCCACCCACTGCATATTCTCTGTGGACCGAGCCTGGTGACAAAGAAGTTATCCTCACCAAACATCGTAATCAATACACAATTTGACCACTGGCAGACATTTAAAGATGACCACGCTGAACAAGATGTCACCCTTTGAGGACGCTGAATAGTAAATAATGAATCACTACATTAGTATAATGTCTGTTGTATACATTAGCATTCAAAGTGGACATCTAAATTATTTTGAATCCATAAGTGTCACTTGTCACACAGACATGATGTATGTCTTTGACTCTATAATTCTTCAGACATGGTCCTTTTGACTTTAAATATAAAAAAGCTGACATCACTCACACTTCATGAGCTTAGATAGACTGTTAGGTAAACCAAGAAATGAACGGTACATTAATCTTAGAGATTTCCTGATGCTAATAAGCGCAGACTCCTGATGTAACAGAGGCAGTGATGAATTATCTCACCAATCACTTGCTACAGATGTTTTGCAGGTCTCAGATTTCCACCTTGCGCTTATTCCCTGCCTTTCCATTTCAGCCTTTCAACTTTCCACAGGGTGTCACAGCTGATCGGATGGTGATTTAGTTAAAGTTGTAAACAACAGCAGCCATCTGTCTCCATCAAATTTAATAACAACTCAATGCTTATTCCCTTATTTATAAGAATCGGGAGCGCAGGCAGCAGGCGCTCTGTGTTGGCATAGGGGGAAATCGCAGCACAGTCCGTGTTAGTATGCACATACATGCCTCTCTTGCACACAGACTCACTGCGACAACACTGCAGTCAGAGATGGGGGAGATGGTGAAACAGAGTGGGGGATGGATAAAGGGAGGAGGATATGGGAAAAGGGAAAGGAGATCTGTTTCTGAATACTCTCAGCATCTCCTTGAGGTCAGTAGTTTGGAGTCGTATCCAGAGAGAGATGTGGAGAGGTATAAACACACATTCACACAACACACACACAATAGATCATTAATTGGAACACAGCAAAGTGCACAGATTAAATATTTCAAGAAACAATTGATTTGTAATGGATTTGCAGCACAGCAGTGAACTAGTAAGCAGGCCTCTTCATTGTGTTGTTTTATTATTAATACTCTTGAGCCAATGGGCTGTGGAATATGCATCGAGTGACCTGCCCTTCCCTCTTCTTATGCTAATCGTCATTGACATTTCCCGTACACAGCACACCCAGCCTGGCCCCTCTGCAGTGGACCAGAAAACCACTGAACATTAGCAACAATAAAATCCCTCAAACGGTGCAATAATCCACCCTGAGAAATTACCATACCAAGATTACAAGTGTCCATAAGCTGCAATGTTGAACCGATCCTTTGAAAAGATTTTGTTGTGACGTTAAAGGTTTCACCGTCAGGTATTCTTTGTATTTTAAAGGCTACAGCATTCATCTTCTGCCCATTTGTCATTCCTGTCTACTTTTCTCTGGCGCTCCATTCATCTATCCGTCCACTCATCTCTCCATCCAT
Organism: Coranthus polyacanthus; assembly: GCA_037367275.1. Taxonomy (NCBI): domain Eukaryota; kingdom Metazoa; phylum Chordata; class Actinopteri; order Kurtiformes; family Apogonidae; genus Coranthus; species Coranthus polyacanthus. The sequence goes on along the minus strand of JAPQRN010000006.1, from coordinate 21,145,380 downwards.
CAGTTCATATAGCCTTTGTTCCACATGTGAATCCATCTGTCACGACCTCCACTATGCCTGTGCCTTTATATATAGACATCTCATTCCAACCATTCACCTATTCCAAGAGGCTGAAAATACACTATTTTGACACAGAGGCTGCTTTTAAAAATCCCAGTATCTAAGCTTTTGACAATTTTTGGTAGACCATAATTTTGTCCTTCACTATAACAATAACGAGTGGAAAGCAATTTATTCTCTACCACTTACAATCATGTAATTTCCTTTATTATATCTGTAGTACACCTTGGCACAGTAAAATGAGTCCTGCGAGCTTGACTGAGAAGTCTGTTAAAATTAGAGACATGCTATGTCAATCAGAATGTGTCTACTATCATTCATCCTGCATCACCAGGAGACATGTATCTTCTGCAGGGGAGTGAAAAGCAGGGGAGGTAAGGAACTGTGATTTTCTGGTTCAGAGAACCCACTCCCATCCGAGCCACCCCCGCTCCTGTTTTCCCACTTTGCTGCCAATTCAGTCTTTTTCTGCAGTTAGAACTTTTAACAGACTGAAATTGCTCTTTGTCTGAGACTCAAAACATATTAGGAAGGAATTTGAATCAAGGTGATAGGCCACAAAGTGTTTAACTTTCTACAGCTGCCACAGCCACTGTGTCTTTCTTGATCTTGTTTGTAAGAAACTATTATTTTGTGATCAAAACAAGGGGATCAATGAGTAGATGGAGATGGAATAACAACCAAACTAATTGGATTTCCTGGCTCCAATACAAGCCAATTAACCTTACACTGAGGCAATTAACAGTGAATGGAGTGGTTCAATATCACAAAAGTGAAGCCCCCAGAAGTTATTTGCAGAATAGTTTATCTCTATTGAACTGCATGGTGCCAATCCACTCAGCCTATATTGTAACCGCCTCTGTACTAACCGGTAAATGTGACCCTGTGCCATGTCATTTTTTAATGATGATTCATGCTGGGCTTTCTGCCCCTGCAGTTGGATACTCCTAACCTCTCTGCATGTTAATGACGACTTTCCTTTGACTGGGTGTTGTAGGTTCATCTAGGACAAAGAGTCGTGCAAGGGTTTATACATGCCTCACTAGAGACCCTGTGTAGACCAAGCTGTGATAAACACATGATTAGAGAGACAAATGATATTAGGGCCAATCATCTCCCACCCACTGTGGTCATTAAAACACCACACAGCAACAATAGATCAGTACTAATTGGATGCAGAATATGACCATAACACCACGGTACTCCCATCAATCACAGAGTCTGTCTTTAAGGAGAACTTGAGTTGACCTAATGATTTACATGGCCCCTACATGTTATTATCATATATAAAGTCGTATGTTTACTGGCAAAGAATACATGTTGCAAAATCATATCTCAGTATCTTTAGGCTGAATGGCGATATATCTCAGTATATATCTGATTGGTGGTTTAAAGTGGTTTAGATGTTCAGTTGTAAATCAAAGCATCATGTGAGATATATCACAAGAAATGTTATTAAAGCAGACTGTGATCAAAATAAAACGCAAACATAGGGTTTCCTTCTCTGTTTCAAAACATACAGCTGCAAAACATGTACATAAATTAAAATACATATAAGCCAAATACCATATATTAAAAAACAAATACACCTACAGTGCACGTGTGATGCTGGCGGCGGGTGGTGTGGTCAAAATCTTCTATCACAGTATAAGTCATTTTATATCACGGTAACGGCATATATCACAATATGGTATTTGTTTTATTCTATTCATTCTTTTATTTAGGCATCTATGATTTTACTATTGAGGTATTCCTGATTTTGAACAGGTATTGTAATAGACAGACACACCGTTACCAATTAACTTCCACTTCTGCCTGCGCGCGTTGTTCTGCTTCATCTCATGGACGTATTATGTTCTATCAATATCATCTGTTTGCACCGCGAAGATATCAGTTCTTAAGTGACTTTTCTGAACCACGGTGAGAGGGGAAAGATGCAAAAACAAACAGAAACAGGTTATGCAAAGCAAGATTAAACTATATGGGCATAAATGGTATAGTTTCATTGTAGATCTCATTTAAAAATACATCAATGTACCTTTAAAAGTCAGTATGCTGTCCAACCCTACCATGTTGTTAGATCAAATTAAATCTCTTCTTTGTGTTGTTTAAATGCTACATTGCATGCGTTGCCTATTGTTGTTGAAATTATCATGAAATACATTTTCTTTTAAAAACCCCTTCAAAAAACATTCAAAAATATACAGCACTGGGCTTTACCAAAAGGATTTGAATGTGCAGGTGCCTTTGGCAAATCCATCTGTAATCTCTTTCACAATGTGATGCCTCTCATTAATAACATATTATTCAGCACAACACCTCTGTTGATCAGCACAGGATATACTCCTGCGATCTGCCTCCTACAATCCACATTTTAGTTTTTCTTTAAATTATCAGTAAGCTATTTTCTTGGAAAATCATTTTAGGTATGCCCGTCATAAAGCAAGCCAAATCTAGAGGAAAATGAAAAGAAGAACATTATTTATTACTCAATGTATATTAATAACACTGTATAGTACATCTTTTTCATTTCTTCCTTTAGAACATAATGACCTAATTATGGATTAATTTAGTTACAGTATTTATAGTTTCCTCAGATCCCTTTACATAAGCTGCTAATCCATCTAACCTTGTCATCAGTTGTTACAGTCCCAACACGCCCACAAGGTACGTGTTCTTGAATTTGGTGCACATCACATCAAATTGCTATCGAAGAAAAATGACACTTCCAGGTACTTTGGATCATAAAAGGCAAGAATTTCCATTACCATGTTATTAACTAGAAGGGCACTCTGAGAACGCATACCTCCGTCAAGGCCCCACAGTCTTATAATTCAATCAAACACTGTATCTAGTTCTGGCCGATCTCACAGTCTTAGATTCAGGATCAATATTAAGTTGTGAAATGATCTGTTTTTCAGAGAGCTCATACAGCTCATGCCATGGAAAAAATAAATAACAGTCATGTCAAAACGTACCTACTCAGCTGACATTCACTTTAAATGGCCCGTTTACCAGGGTAATTATGGTATTTTACAGAGAGCGTTGTACTATGGGAGTGTAGCATTACTGTCACTGGGCTGGTGAGTTTATTTCAGTCCATTTATACCAATACTTGAGCATCTGCGACTCTAAAGTATTCAGTTTTAGTTTTCAACTTGCAGAGTTTGTGTAAACATGTTGTTTTGCTGCTGCTGAAAAAATAATGGCTCTTCACTTCAAGCAGTGAATCTGATTTACACAGAGGAGAGTCAAATTAGAGTATAAAACCTCAAAAGATCAAAAAATCCATCATCCGCCCCTTTTGCTCCTTCAAAATTGATTGAATTTGTCCTTGGATCATACCCTACCCTTCCACGACATTTAATGAAAATCAGTGTAGTCGTTTTTTGTGCAAACCTACTGATAGACAAACCAATAAAATTAACAAACCATAACAAAACACATGGAAGAGAGGATAACCACTGTCTCCTTCCACAGAATCACACCAGATGATTCTGGTCACAGGTACAGGGCAATCGCATCTGTCAAATAGAATTGACCAGTGGAGAAAATATAGGAATTCAATGACAACGAATTGTGATGATGCTTCCACATCTCTGTCAAAAACCTGACAGTCAATTGGGCACAAGCCAATAAAGGTTGAGTCATGGATGAAGTTGGCCTAACTGGTTCAGAGGTCAGATTAAAAAGTCAAAGTTCCAGGAAAAAAGGATTCAAAACTCAATGTATGTGGAAACAAATTGCCATTGGATTATTGACAGGAAAAAAGATGAAAGTTGTGTATGTGTGCTCTGGAGATGGAAGACGGACATCGAGTCATGTCAGAATGCGCTGCTGAGAAACGACAAATGGAAAAACCAAAAAACAAAGCTGTAAAACATCAGATTGATTACTGACTATTTACTGTGGGAGATACAGAGTCAAAGGTAACGCAGTAGGAATTGAAACCTGCCTGCAGAAATGTAATTTCACTGTTTCGTGTCACATTTATTACACAGAGATACGACAGTAGTAACCAAAATACTGGAACTCATTCTCAGAGGACACAATGACTGGTGAAAAATAACACTAAATGTGGTCATATTTAGGTCAGTTATACTCACTTGACGATGACTAATACTGTAAAAACACTCAGGCTGATTTGGTCAGCACATCTGTCTACAGCTTCAGTCATAATATGACTCATTCATGTGTCACTAAATGTTACTTTCACCTTAAGGAAAAGCAATAAAAGAAAGGAAGGAATGGAAAGACGAAAAGATGGACAGATTGATAGTGGATCAACAGACAGTGACATATAGTGTAGGTCACTTTTGACACACTTTTTTCCTTTTAAGGATTCCAACAATAATTTTCTTATTCAATAATTTGTCCATTTAATTTGGGACACTGTCCATAAATTGAGATAAGCGAAAGTGGTATCTTCAAATATCATGTTTTGTCAGAAGAATCACCCAACGTTTTCAATTTGTAATTCAGTACAGAAAAAATGAACAAAAATGCCAACTATCAATCAATCAAGTGATTATTTTTTTCAGCATTGTAATTACAGCCAAATACAATTTACTTTTCAAAACGCAAAACATAACAATGTAACTACAAATGTTGCCAAACATAGGCTACAGTATGCCGTCAAAAGTAGTAATAAAGGATGGGATGAACAGATCTTAAAAACATAGAAACTAGGTGAGGGAAAAGTGGCATGCAGGAGCCGTCCAGACTGTAAAGCCAGTGTCAGGAATGGTTCTTGGTGCTAACAGAATGACTGGTAGGACTTCTGAAGTTAGATTGGAAATCTCTGCTGGATTGTCAATATGTCACCTATTAGATGGACAACATGTCAAAAGCTGACAAGAGTTCTGTCTTCCCTGAACAACTGTGTCATATTACGCTCACGAAACAACTACCAAACTGTCTCAGGTCTTCAGGGCTTTACCTAATAGAGCACTACAAAGGCCCATATGCCCATGAAATGTCATGTTGTACATAAAGCCTTAAAAACCACAGGAATTCTGAAGTGCTGATTTGTTTTAAGTAATGTCTGCCAAATACAGGTTACTTTGCCAACTCACTATCAAGCCAAGAGATACACTTTACAAACAAAGTTAAAGGGAAATTAAAAGACCATGTTGAGGTGTACAAATGTTTACATGCACTGACTGCACAGAGACACAATTAAAGACTATTTACCCAAACATAACAAGCTTAATTTAACTAAATTAAATGAGTTTCTAATTTAACTGATTTTGCACTTTTTCCTCCAGACAATGAAACTCATAGTGCAATAGATTTAACTTCTAGGCCACTGAACATAGTTGCCAGGATTAGTTTGTCAAAGTAATGCCATTGTTTTGGCCACATACAGTTCCACACATGGATATTTCCTCAGGAGGTCGGGCTCCTTTAATGCGAAATGACAATTCTTGGGCCATTTGTTGAAACTATTTTTATTTATTGCATCATGCGATATGTTGCACAATAAAAGAAAGGACAGTCGTGAACTAAAACGAACATAGACTAAAACCACGTTTACTTTTCAGTCTATGACCAAGTTATATTACAACAGCTGTTGCTAATGTTCGTAATGTAATGTACACTCATCCATGTTTTAGCTGTTTAAGGCGGGTTACATCTAAAAATGGGTTCCTTACATCCAGGAACGCCTGCAGCAGCAGCTGCTGAGTCACTGATGACAACTTTATCAAATCCCTGCTGATTTATTATAGTCATTCGTGCTTTGGGACTGTAAAATCTTACTTAATGCATCTTTAAGGTACAACAGTGCTGTAAAAACACCTTAGGGCGATGTTAAATCTTTTATGTGTGACTGGGGCACATCCAACCTAAGCTTTTTTCCCTTTGCCTTCCTGAGTCTCACCTCCTGCAGTTGTAATTGTAAAGACTGTATTTGGAGGGCACTTTCGGAGACTTTATTAGAAAGTATCATCAAATAGCACTCAGTTCAACGTCTGACAACTCACAGGTGAGTACCTCCCTTTAAAATAATAGTTTGTCCTTCAAAAACTAATGCCAAAGGCACAGATATAGTGTATTATAGTCCAGTGGCATAAAATGTTTTACTGCCCTTCATAAAACAGCACTTTCTTCTGTGTCCCTCTTTGAAACATCTATTTTTCTTTGGGATCTAATGGGGCTCGTTGGAACTCCTAATTGGCAGTCACTGTACTCACTGTCCTTTGAGCTGCGGTTGCTATAGGGTTTTTTGAATGTTCAAACTGGCTTTGAAGTCCTCAAAAAGTGAATTCTGCCTTCACTGCTGTGGCAGCAGAAACAGCAATGACCAGATGGGATGGTAATTGAATGGGAGAGGTATAAATGGAGCTGGTGTCATAAGTCTACAGCGTGATACTTTGAGTCCACAGGAGTTGCTTCTCATTATTACCACAGAGCCAAAGCATCCACAAAGGCCTACCATATTTCACTCCACTCTTATTCCATATGGACCATCATGCCTTTGTCTGCACGTCTGAGCACTTGATGCTCAGAGACAAGGTGGGACCTTTTATGTCCCTCCCTTTCTATTTCTTTAAACAAACTATCTTTTTTTTTTATAAAAGGCGGACTGGACTGCACCTTGCACCTCGGCTGTATTTTCATGCATAAATACATAGTGTAGATAAAGCATCATTTCATGATTTAAACAGAACCGTAGTTACAAATATTTGACACAAACATGTGCCGTATGACTCAGTAATCAGTAAAGATTATTTCTTTTGTCTATCCAGAATAAAATAATAATTATATTTGTCCTTTATCTTAAATAAATCTTTTGCTATTTAGTCATGTGGGATCATGGGAGTTGTTGTTTTCACCACCATTGCTGCTCAAAATCTATCTGAGGCGACTCCAGCAGAAATCATGTTTAGAGGCGAGATAATGTATTAAAAGTGTTCTTCACATTACGTTTTGTGACATGTATTCACATTATGCCTAAGAAGCCACCGACCCCAATGGAACTGGCCGTTAAATTGAATAAAATTACACATTTCTCTGAATTTGAGAATTGTTGGAAACATTTGATATAATGTAAGTACACAAGTTAACAAAATATATAACACTGGCAAGAGCTGCACAATTAGTCAAACTGTGAGCTCTGTTTGGACAGTGAAGCTTGTGAAGTGTATGGTCACATCATACCTGATGTGTAGACCAGGTGAAATGGATGCCAATGAACAGCCCAAAAAAACAGGCACACCCTTTGTTGTTTGGTGATACTTTGGATTCAGTGACAATGTCCTTGATAACAAAGCAAGTAAACACAAGATACCATTTGTTTATCTGCAACATTGGCCACAAAAATCGCTGTTTGACATTCTCACCAAATTGTGGTGAAAAACAGAGGCCTATTTTTTAGATAATTTAATGCAGACATCTTCACATATTATGCCTTTATATCAAAGAGAAATCGCACAGTACCTGCAGTCCACTTCACAACATCACACATGACAACGGAATATGCTCAGGATTACAGCTATTATCAAGGGTCACTGTGTAAACAAAGCACATTCAGCTATAAATGCTTTATTTAATGCGTTCAACAAACACTCTCACATTTCTTTGCACATAATACATCGACCCTGTTTCTTTGAGTCCTGCAGGAGTATATCTCAGAGTCTACGATACAAAAGATGACATATTATAGATGGCAGTTCAGCAGATAGGATTAGGCTCTAAGTCTTCAAAGAAGTCCTTCTCCGACAAAGCTGCTCACTTCAGTCATGCTAATACTGTTTATTTTTTTCTTATCCATTCTTGCTTTACTTTCTCCATTCACCTGCCAGGAGCGAGGAGAAGCAAAGCATCATTTTCGAGACTTCATTGAAAATACACTGACAGGTGCATATTTACAGAGGGGGTGTTTAATACTGGCCCGGAATGAGATCCAGCTTTAATGCACCATCTTTGCCTGAGGCAAGGCCAAGGGACCCTCATCCTGACAGTGAACCCCTCCTCTCTGTCTGCAATAAGCCTTTTTCCATTTCATATGGGCTTTTATGCTGAAAAACTACCTCTCCCTCCCTCTCCTTTGCCCTTTCACTGTCTCTTATGTGAACAAACACTAGTACAGGACTCCAGGGAAAATAAACATTTAATCAAAACCTTTTTTTTTAATGCCAGTTTATGTCTGTGTTGTCTTTATGAAGTGCTAAGGGAGCTGTTGTCAAGCAATCAGTCAAATGGGCCCTCTATTACAATAAATCTAAGAGGGAAAACACTTGTATTATTTTTCTAGCGTCTGGGAGTACAATAGTTTTGCCGTGAAAGGTCAATATGAACAGGAGTGACTGCTATCTGCTAATGTTTTTAGCATTTGTCAGCACATTAATCAGCAGTAAGTCACTCACTCACAGTGCAGTTTAGTGTGCAAAGTTTTCAGTTAGTCCACAGAGCTGTCAAGCATGGAGAATTGAATGCAAGGCAGCTGACAAGCAATTAATATCAATTACGGGAGGAAAGTGTGTGAATGTGACTTCGCCAGATGTAGTTTCCATGTCTATACGTTGGAAAACCACACTCGCCAGTAAATGGAACCCATATATAATCGAGTCCAATGCACTGTATTTCACACTCCACTAAAGCTACTTAAAATCAGGATTTAAGAGTCTTGAAGCCATGAGTCCCAGTACAAAAAGCTATCACATGGCTGCTGCTGCTGCTGCTGCTATTGCTTTCCTCATAATTGCACTAGTGGACTTCTCTTTTTGGAGCACAGTGAATGTGAGAGTGACTGGCTTTGTGCACACCGTCTGATAACAGCAACAAAGGAAAGGAAGCAGCTGAGTGAACAAAGCATTATGTAATCAATACCGCTGGTCAGTCGTAACAGAAAGAGGTGTTGATCTGTTGACTGAAGCACTGTCTACATAGATTTTCTTTTCTCACGCTGCACATGTCAAAGGGGAAAGCGAGCCAAGAGGAAAACAAGAAGCATGGCTACATTGCTAAAAATGAGAAGCATAGACCAAAGAAAACCCTGAGTTGATTGAAGGCACCTTGAAAGGTGCAGGGGCAGCGATCCATGTCAGAACAGAGCGAGGTCAAGGCCAAGCTTGCTTATCTCTTTAAATTAAAACTGTCGTCCTGAACAATGGACGGATGATTTCAATTAAAGTGGGCAGTACAAGATCTCAGGAGTCACTGAAGAACAAACACTATAGCTTTATTGCCTTCAGATTATTCCCCGCTGTAAGTAAACCCTCTGCTCTCCCCGTGGGTCGAGCTGATGCCCTCTGGGCAGAAGCAAATGACAAGGCACTGGAAATGTTACCCAGCCCTTTGCATAGTTTTCATTTTGTGGTGTTCTTTCAAAACCAATTTCACAGTAATAACTTAACCCACGTGCTTCATACGCACAAATAAAATGTGTTAAAATCCTTCATCAGTGGTTGGGAACTAAAAACAGATTCAGGTTATATTCTAAGAACTGCTACAGAACTCTGTCAAAACTCTGAAAGTGTTGCCTGTAGTACAGCATGCTTTAAGTTGACTTTATGTTGTGTTATTAATGTCTGTGATTAATATTGACCATGAAGATTTGAACTGACACAGAATATAGATACAGACAAATGTGTCAACAGAATTCCCTTTTCCATTTTGGCAGTAATGATGTGGTTTGCAAATATTTGAAGAAGAGAATGAAAATTGGATTTCTCAGTTTAAATATCCTACATTATGTGCACAAACATCAACAACAATCAAAAGCTGTTTGGTTCACTGGAATAATAGCTTTGGACTTCACTGATGAATTTAGGATGTTGTGAATATTATCTATTTGTAAAGCGCCTTGTTGGCTTAACTTAACTGAATATTTTAACGTAAACTAGTCATTTAAAGATGGGTTGAATGAGTCATTTGGAGACAAAATTGGTTAAAACATTTGATGCCAGATACACAAAAGGATTGTGCAGCTTTAGCGGGCACAAAACTGATGCAAATCAAACAAAAACGTATAGCGTGTAATTCATAAAGCATTCACAAAAGGCGCAATTCACCACAAACTGCACTCCTAAGCAAATAACGTCATTATGCAGCAGTGTCATTTGCATCCATGTAAATTAGTGAATATTCATACATTTCGGTGCAAAATTCACCCCTTTCTATGCAAATAAGCCTGGTTCTAAAAAAAGGCTGAATTCATAAAAGGCCAGCGCCACCAATCGGCACAAGTCATTTGCACAAAGTGTGCATTAATTGCACGCAAACTCACTCCTTCTCTCATTCTCTCTTTCTGAATATCTTCAAGTTTGTGAGGCTTCAGGGATATTGTATTAATATTTAATGATATTAAGAAATCTTCTTGGGAGGGGTTAGATGGGTCTGGAGCTTATCTTGGACTTTCAGACAGGAAATCAGGCTGCTTTATTACCAACACTTCATAAACACCTCATCAACCTGGAATATGAGCGACAGTCCTAACTGATCTGGTGTTCATGATGTTACCGTTGCTGTGCAGTGCGTAAATGTGAACAAGCTCTTTGGAGACACATTCGTTTCATCTGTTGTGTGACCGTGCTGCTGCTGCTGCTGCTGATGACGACGTTTCTGCGAAATTCCTGTTATCCCTCGGTGACATTTGAACAACTTTATTTTAATATTCAGACGTTAGTGCAACATGTTTCAGTACATTGTGTTAGGGATGTGAAATACTAGAAAAAACAAAATAAGTAAAATACATGAAAGTTGGTTGGAGAGCTTGGTGTGCATGCATCTCTGCTAATTAAGGACAAGCAAGTTGAAGGTTTTTGCTCTCTGCAGTTTTTATTATGGACAAATATGTAAATGTGGAGCAAAGCCTGAAACGCTAGAAACAGCTCTGCAGTTCATACAGCTCATACACAAAACAAAGACAAACTGCACAAAGGTGCAAAACTTTATGGTCGTGTTTGTGGCAGCATGTAATTAGTGCAGAATCTTATGTCCTTAAAGCGGAGCGCAAATGCGGCACAATTTATGGCACCATTATCCGGCACAATCCGGATTTGGCCCATGGTGTACAAACATGCATGCTAATAAGTCAGTCAATTATCAGTGGTGATACGTAAGAGCTAAGATCTGAGACAGATTGACCTTTGTTTAAAAAAAGTGGCAGCTGTCACTCTGTCCAATCATCAGTAGCATCCTGACCTTCACGAAATGCCTGTTATTTTTCCCCCAGCTCCCTGTTGCTGAGGTCTTTCCCTGTGAAGACGTCCTCTGAAATTAACCTTCAAATTCAAAAAATCTAGATGGACTATTCAAATTGGCCGGTATTTCTAAACAGTTAAATAAGCCTTGTAACTTTCTTAAAGTTTAAACACTGTAATGGTGATTGGTTTGTTTTCATCATCAGTCCAGTGTGTTTGGAGACACCAACGGATTGTCAGCTGGCCTAATTAAAGCGATTTCATGGTTGCCACACTTTGGGGGATTTTAATCTGAAATGCTCCACTGTGCTTATGCAAACACTCAAAATTAAAAGCATATCCCTTAAAATTAGCTTCATTTGGTTTCTCTACCCCCCAAGTTTGAAAGCCTTGCCTTAGGTAAACTGATGTGCCACCCTCTAGTGGAGCTGAACGTTTGCATTTATTCTTCATAATCACATTTGGTTCAAAGATAATTGGCAGAAGCAAGGAGCCATAAACTGAGGGACAACAAAAGCTGCAACAAATATAATGAGATCAATGATGGAAAGATTAGCCCACTGCTATCAGAAACATATTTTTAAAAAGATGAAGACGGTAAAGTGAATACACCGTGAGCTTAAAAAACACTGGACACAAAGGAAAGAAGCATGATTAAGTGTCCCACCATTATGTTTCGTGGAATAATATACTACATGCCAAGAGGAGAAGCAGCTCCCATGAAGCATTGCACTCGCTTCTCCCCTCCCATCACAATTAGAGTGTAGCACATCAGTTAACCTGCATACATATTCATATCCGATCATGAGGCAGATCCATGACTTGGTGCAGCTCTGCACAGCCCAGAAGCCTGTTCCTCCACTGGGGAGGCAGGGGGACTGTCGGCCCACAGCCTACACCCTCCACCCTTACACACCACAAAGAAGAGGAGCGTTTGAGGTGCTTGAGGCGAAGCCACATTTAAGATATCCCAGCTTTCTGATGGATGTCACCTCTGTCTCCCTGAGACTCAGTGAAGGCCATTTTTAATGAAACCGGACTGCTTGTTCTGCTCAGCAAGCCCTTTGATACTGTCCACAGGAGCGTTATGCAATAGTTTGATGTTAATTGTCGCAAATAAATCTACCTTTCCCCCCCTCCTCCATCCACCATCTCATACCCAGGCCTGATCGGTGCCTTGGATTGTTGCCAGGGAGCAGAGACGCAGCGGTGTAATGAAAAAACAGTGGCTCGCACACACACACGCACACACATGCACACACGTTAATTATTTGTTTAATAAATATGCAATAACTACAGCTCCTGGGGCAATAACAGATCCATCTCAGTGCTGCATGTCTGCACAACAATCAAAATGAGTGAGAGGGCTTTTAGTGCATCTTCCTGTGCAGCAAATATACTTTTCCTCAAGCGTCTGCAGTAGTTTAATTCTCTATTGACTGCATGTTCACATTTGTTTCAGACTCTATGGGTTAGTTGGTCTTTGTGAGTGCATCTCCTCTTCTGTATTGTTTTGTGGCCCGGACTAATCCTGATTATCCATGTCCATACATAGCACCAGAGACAAGAAACCTCCCTCCCTCCCTGTCTGTCCGCTCTGCAAATAGTTCACTTTTTATCACCCAAATCTTTAATCACCCACCAGAGCTTAGATCAAGGGTTTTACAAGTGTGATTATGAAAGTTGGTGAGCAAAAGTACTTCACAGATGACAGAGATACAGTTTGTCCCTGATCCTCTGTTACAGTAGTTGAACAAGGCTGTTAAAATCCTGTTTTAATCTCTCTTGGTGTCTGACACAGAAACTTATAACTGAAACAATGTCTTTCAGTCCATTTTTGTCAAGTTATGTCCAGTGTTTGAAACCGATGTGCACAAGCAGTGGTGGATTATTGGTTTCTTGGTCTTTTTTTGGACCAGGGGTGGGGGGTGGGGGGTAGTCACATGACACTGAGGTTGAAACAGAATATAGTGCTGAAATTTACAGTGTAAAATAACTTGACAGAGAATGAGTAAAATGCAGATTTATGTAAAATCTACATTCAGTGGTCATGGCACAGAATCCTGAATACTTTCTATCAAAAGCAACACATCCTCGTGCCTAAACAACAGAATACATCAATTGCCAATGACTCCCAAAAAGGCAGCTGCACCGTGTTAGGGCTCCGACGTGTTTTAGTTCTGTTCTCTGCAGGGCTTCAATCCACGCAGTGCGTTTCAGAAGCGGAGCATCGTGTTTGTCAGATCTCCTGATTTGGTAATTTTTACTTGATTTTTGTGCTTCTACCATAGATAAAACAGTAGTTAAAGGGTTTCTTTGTCCTGCTGTAGCTTACAGAGTTAATACAGTTAAGTGGAGTTCTGAATGGCATGGACATCAATTATCTGTGGCTATGTTTAAGTTGTTAACAATACATTCATCCTCATAATCATAGAATTCAAGGTTGTGCTCATTATTGACATAGATATAGCGATTTTATGCGATTGGGAGTCTGCACGGGGTGTTTTATTTAGAAAATTGACCCTATCCTCTATGCCTATGCATCTGACTTGCTGTCCGTCTCATCATCTCTGTTCTGCTTGACACAGCCGTAGCAGCGAGTCCCTCAAAACCGACTTGGCACGCATTCCTCGCAAAGCAGAGCGCCGAGCCAGTGCTGGGATGCTTCAAACGCGGCGTTTCTGATGGAAACACAAGCACTGTGTGAGAGTGGCCGCGATCAGCTCCGGAGGCCGTGACGCCGCCTGCCCCAGTGGAAATCAGGGGTTAGCTTTAGACACAAAAACAACTTGGTTAGAGCTAAAATAGGAATGTTACATGATGACCGTCATTATGGTTACAATAACAAATACACAGATACTGAAACAGGACATGAACACCACTCTCCTCTGTTGAAGTCCACGGGTTTGTTTTTCCACCTAAAAAACAACAATACTGGGTATTTTAACTCCCTTAAATAATCAAGCAGTGGTCAAGTTGGTGACTCAGATAACAGTGTGTTTGAAACTGAATACAGTGCTGAATTTAGATAGAATGGATAAAATTCTGACTAAAATCTACTGTCAGCAATCCTGGCACATAATCCTGCATACTTTGTATATATGTAAAGATGACTGATGATTTAAAAGCTCCTTTCTGGGTAAACTTTTAAAGGCAGCTCTAAACTTTTATTCAGCATTCTGAAACAAACTTCAACCTATCAGTTCCAAAAGTCTTCCTACACCTTCTGTGATGATTATTTTAAAGGCTTTAAATAGTTCTCATTTGAGACCTCAGACACCTACATGAAACCCTGTGTTGAGCCAATCCACCTTCTCCCACTGAGTTTGGAGAGAAAATATGGCTAACTACGGTGTGTTTTAATATTCCTACATCTCTATTTTTAATATTATCAGACAAAAACACATCCTTCTGTCATCAGTGCAGTCAGTTTTATTCAGGACCTGAAACTAAATATAACAGACAGCATGAAACACAGAGGTGCTGTAGTACTTAGGCAAGGTCTGTGAAAGGTAATCATGATCTTTTATATTTCAATCTTTTAATTGCAGATCAAATGGAAACACTGCAAATGATGAATCAGAAAACGAATGCACCTATATTAGAGATAATGTGGTAATAAGAATATATTTACCTATGAGCCAGGTGCTAAAAACACCTCGATGACAGACATCTTTTTCTGCAGACTACTGGAGTCAGTGTTTAGAAGACAAACTTGGCAGACGCATGGCACAAATGTATTTCAAGCATTCATAAGGTTTAAGTTCAAAGCACAGTGAACTCAGCTTACAGGTAGTGAAAGCTCCTTTTTCCCTCTGCTTAGATGTTCATGAGCAGATGTGAAAGGTCGAACCTTTCAAATGTCAATATTGTGTGTGAATTCAGGTTCTCTATTCACAGGTCACATACTAATACACTGCACCTCAGTTCTGGGGATGTTTTATACACTCAATATAGACTGTAGCAGATAAGTTGTCTGAGAATCCCTGAATTGTATTCACCCTCACAGTCCCCCACGTTCAAATGGACACCCTGTGGGTTTGTGTTTTCTACTGTCAGACACTGCCTAAGGTTACTGTTTGCCCTCTGTCTTAGAAGATCCTACACTACAAACCTTCATGCAGCTCTTTGTCACAGCGTGATCGAAGAAAATATTTGGGATCTCTCACACATTCTTCTTTCAGCTTCTGTTTCTTTTTTTTGGCAGTCCATCCCTCTCCAATAACTCCCTATTTTTGTGAAGCTCAAACAACCTGAGACTGTGTGCCTGGAGCTGTAACTCATCTGGAGTCAGGCCAGAGAAAGAGAGAGCGACTGAAGGAGAGGGGGAGACAAAAAGGCAAAGCGATGAAGACAGAGGGAGGCAACCAGAGAGAGACAGAAGCTGAGAGATTGATGGTCCATTCCCGCTTTACAGAGCAAGTGGGACTCAACCAACATGTTTCAGTCTTTGGCCGTCCTAGTTTTGCAGTGCCTCCTTGTGCACAAACACAGACTACCACAGAGAAAGAGAGTGACAGAGACAGAGAGAAGTTCATTCCTTTTTCAATCAAGTTAAAAAAACGTGACACTGACACACTGGAATCAGCTGCTTTTCAGAGATGATGATGCACTTTTCCTATGGGGACGGGGCATCTTAAGAGGTGTGTGCAGTAACCAGGCCAAACTAGCAAAGCCAGATAACAACAGTGTCTCGTTTTGTTGTTTTCACACAAGAAATTAGGAATGGATGATATGGACAAAAATCATATCACAATATATTTTTTTGCGTGAATAGCAATATACAATACATATATATCTCAATATATTTTTCTGAAGTGGGTTAAATTTTCTTAAGCCAAAGCCATACATCACAAAGACACTGACTTTGCAGTGGCAGAAGCAACACCTTACGTAAACTCCAGGTTAAAGAACTAGTGTATTTTTTAAGGCCGATAACAATAGTTTAGAGCAAGAAAAATATTTAACTTTATTAGAAACTGGATGAACTGCTGCGCTATGTGAAATACAGAATGTATTACTATTGACTAAGTAGCTTTCAAAACAATGAGCTTTGGACGTTTAAATGAGAACGGATCATCTATTGCTGATTTGGGGAAATAACATCCCTCTTTTACATGTGAGTTGATTATTCCTCTCAGAAAAAAATAAACAGAGGTGGATTTAGAGAAAGATATGAACAACAACGACAGCAAAGAGGAGTTTGCAGGACCCCCAAATATTTTCTTCACTCATGCTGTGACAAAGAGCTGCATGGAGGTCAGCGATGTAACGACTTCTGAGGCAGAGGGCAAACAGAAACCCAGGGCAGCACTGGTCAGTTTCTGACAGAAGAAAACACAAAACCACAGGGTATCTTCTACAAGCAGGAGGAAAGTCAGGACAAATATGATTCTGCAGGAAAAGTAACTACTTTATTATGAACATTGGCTGAAGCATCGTCAAAGATGTTCTCTACTAAGACCAACCCTGTTATACTGAGACACCACCAGTGTGTGGATTCCGCAATGAGAAGTGCTTCTTTAACATAATGTTTGCAGTCTGTAGATCATGATCAATGAAATTCATTTGTGTCACAGGGGTCATGTAACACAATGTTTGTAGTCAAGCGTTGCTGATGGGGTTCCATTGTCCATCGACACCTCGACAACAACATCTAGGCCTTTTGTGAGGCCACCCAAAAACAAAACAACATGAAGAATCCACTGTTTCCTGTAAAAAATGCAATGGTTTTGAACCAATGTTCTTAGGTTATTAAAATTGTATTATTATTGTGTATGTTTTTGCTGTATTGATTTGATTGATGTAACTAAATGGATTTCATTGGAAATCAGTTTTTACGAGGAGGGGACAAAACAACGGCATATCCTTCACAGAAATAGCAATGAATAATTTCAATTAAGCCAAAGCAATTATATCATTTATTAGAGTGACAGCCTCTCATTAAACAGCACTTAGGTCCGACCATCTCCTCTTTACGGGAAGGATCTTTCTCTCTTTCTTTCAGCACACAGCAGCTCTTTTTCATTCCAGTAAGTGATCACAGCATGCAGTCATTCGCTGACACAAGGAAGGCACCGAGCCACTCTGACTGACAAACTGCACAACAACCTTTTACCTCAACATGTTATTATACCTTTGAACTTGTAACACATTCACTTTGCCTAATTACACAAAGACAAATTGTTGAAAATCTCCAATATTTTCTTCCGCAGACATTCTGCAAATGTTTCCCGACGTGACTCGTCCACCGTTGCCGTCTTGGGACTTGTAGCATCAGCTAATCCTGCTCACTGTTCCCAACACTGTCAGCATAAGAAAGCTGGATTTACAGTATCAAGGAGATTACCCTTTCAACACTGTGTGCAAGCACAAATACAAAGCTATCACATTGCTTCTCAATGTGGGGTGATAATAGTATTCTCTGCTCTGTTGTATTAATATGTTCCCGTGGTTTACAGATCCAAACAAACAACAAAGATGTACCTGCAGCATAAATTGAGTACATGCTCAATAAAACCTCTGGACAATTGTTTGTTTTCCGTCTAATTTCTCTGTTCAGGATTATGACAGGGTATTAAACATCTTTTACATAAAACAACTTTTCTGTTTCTTCAGGCTGGTGCTGTAATGATGTGATAGAGGGCTGTATGTACAGAGGTAGCGAGTCTGTCTCTCAAACCCCTGGATAGAGCCCTCTGAGGTGACAAGAGTGATCGGCTGCTGCTTTCTTCCTCCAGCCACTCATAAATCAAATAATTACATTGTGGTTCTTGAGGGAAGAGAAAAGTTTTGTCATTAACCAGCGCTCATTAACCCACTTCCAAAATGTGCAACTGACTAACTTGAGGGAAAGACACAGTTATTTCCTTTTTTTCAATGTCCATTCAAATGCAATACGTATTCACTGAAAGCATGGTTTACATGAATAACAAGAGAACCTGCTCACTGAGAGCAGTAAATGATCATTTTGTTATCAATATTTTATGATGTACATCAATTAACCTTGAACTGTCTGCGAACAGCAGACAAACGCTCCCTGGTGACTGTGTCAGAGGAAGCTCTGTCAGGTCCAGCATACACTGCACGGCTGTGATTGACAGTATTTTAAGAGCTGCTCTTGAGGACGGATCCTGCAGAAAAGCCAAGCATCACTCATTTCAGAGATAACTGCAGTCTGTAAACAACCTCTCAATGTAATACCCTTTCACCAAAACATTGAAAGTGATTTTCAGTCAGGATTAAGGGTCTGTTATACAATAATGATGATTACTGCTCAGTAGCAGTGTTTGTTTGCTATTTACTGTATTATATATGTGGCTTTTTCATGTAATGCAAGGGTGCCTGGGCTTTTTTCACGTAAGGTTAAAGAGCTGGGTGATAAATCGAATGAATTCGATTAATTCAAGTTTTTGTTTTTGAACAATGTAAAATAATTCATAAAATTGCCAAATTGAGATTATTCCTCCTCTGCTGTCACTCCAGCCAACAGCAGCAGTTAATTCGCTGTCCAGTGCTTCATAGACTGTGACGGCTGCAAACATCCAGCAGCACTAAGGTCGAGAAGTGGCTAATTGTCAGCCATTCCTGTGTATAGTGGGTCTGCAGTGGTCAGTCACTGCCCTCAGACGGTGCCACTCAGAGAACTGAGGCATATGTCGAGTCTAACTAACTGAAAATATTGTGGTGAGGGGTGACGGTTTTCATCTCAGCGGCCCACTACACTCACACAGGTCTGGATATGCGGGACTACTCGTGACATTATGGCTTCTCTGTTTCAACATAACAGTAAATAAGTGTTAATGTACAACGAACCGGTCATGATAGCGAAATAACCCCTGACAGGGTGATGCAGATATGCATATATGCAGCAGCAGCCCCTAGATTTTACGTACAGTCTTTTCAATCAAGACATAGTTTTAGGTCCAGGTCCCGTTTCAGGGGCTGCTACTGCACATCTGCATCAAGTTTCCACAAACATAACTGGACCAAGCTGTAGAGCGCCAGTATGCTCCATCACATGATCCCAACAGAAACATGGAGCCGAGCTGCACATTCGACATAACGGGCTTTGAAATTACTGCTGCCAAGTGTCTGAAACTTCGGACGTGTCCTTTTTGGAAGGTGGGGGCGTTAATCTGAACAAACTCTGCTGAATATTCTTATTCAACCACTACTCTTTATATCTTGAAGAAATGTCCTGATTCCGAGATGGTAACTTTCCACCAGTGGACACACAAGGTATATTTAAAAAATCATAGCAACAACACCAGATTTTTTAATCACATCATCTTCACATACAGAAGAACACATTGTGAAAATATGAAAATGATATAATTGTTACCTCCCAATTCAGACAATTTGAATTATTTTAGAAAAATAATTTTTCATCACAATATTAGTAGAACATGAGAAATAATTAATAAAATGTGAAAGATCTGATGTCTTTCAATGTGGATATACACAAAAGAAATTCTTTTGTTTTTTACAGTTTTCAGAAAGCCGTAACTTGGCAACGATGCAACTGTGGATCTTCTTTTACAGAAGTTAAAGACATCTTGTATCTTAGAACAACTCCTGAAAATGCCACGCATCAATCATGAAAAGTTAAAAAGTAATGACTTATTGAACTTGAACTACTACTTGAACTTATTGAGCGTTTTTACAGTCACACCCTTGTTTTTAAAAGCACAATTATCTCAAAAACTAATCAAGAAATACAGCTGAATTTTTGCATGGTGTTTATTAGTACTGATAACATTATTTTCTGAAAGTATGAAGCAAGTTGGGATGGTAAGTTGAGATCCTCC
>JAPQRN010000006.1:21100296-21121568 GCA_037367275.1 Coranthus polyacanthus | reverse complement strand
TACATGTATATATACATATGTATATAAGTCATATATATAAGTGATATAAGTGAAGTTTTTTTTTTTTTTCGAGCCAACCAATTGTAATTTTTTTTGATAAAATGAAAGATCATTACATTTTCACTGATTGGGCTAAAATGTTCAAACACATCACATCATTATAGCTGAAATTGAAAGATAAAAAAGCTTTTTCACTGACAACAGTGATGCCAACAACACATGTTCACTTGCAGAAAACTGGAAGTACCTGTGTTAAATTCAGGAAAGTTCAGGATGTTGTAACATTTCACAGCAACTGATGTCAACGTTCCCACAAGCTAATGTGGTCAGTTACACTGTTTAACCAAACTTTTATACAGTACTTCTCAAACCTAACATGCAGCTTAAAGATTTCTCATCAGGCTACAGATCCATGAACCAGCTGCATACAATTATGCAGGCTCTCTGACAGAATTCAACACATTTTAAATTTAAATCAATGCCTGATACTTCTGCCAAATATGTTGATGAAACGCTTACCCAAGATAATTTTGCTTACAGAAATGGATGTTTGCCAGCTATAATCCACCTTTTACACCGACCATGTGCTGCACATGTTTCTACATACAGTTTTTTAGGACTTAGTTATGTGTGTTTCTTTTCCTATTGCTCTGTTTAATTCTTATAATTGTTTCGTCTGTGTTGTACTACAGAGTTTTCCTGGCTCAAAATCAGGTGAAACAATATAAAAAACAAAGCAATTCTGTTTCATTCTGCTCTTCTCACTTACTACATTAGTCTTACAGTTCTGCAGTTCTGTCTGAGAGGCAAAATTCTGGGCAAAGCGCACACACAGAGGTCAGTCAGATACGCACTGTTCTTCCAGGACGGCACATTATTTATTTGAGTTCTTTTTCAACCTTAAAACATTGTTTCTGAACGAACACTAGATGAATCAATTAGTCAGTTAATCAATAAGCAAACAGTCCAACATTTTAAGTCACTTATCAGACGAGCATCACAATTATTTGCTGCAGAGGTGTATGTCCCACTGTTCTGAGCAGTTCACTGTTCGTGAGACAAAATAAGAAACCTGAAGACATCTCCTACACTGCTCACTATTTAGTGACATTTCATGAACATTTTTAACCAGGGGTGGGTGTACAGAAATATTCATGGGATGGCAAAAGAATGGCATGGAGACGTTAAAGGGTGACAGGAGGTCTATATATAAATGCAAAACTATATGTAAAACTAATTGCTGACTAATTTGGAGGCAGAATGCATGATCTTGGTGAGTTTGTAATTGAAGCTGTGCTTGCAGTTCGTCAAGTGGATCAATAATGCGCACGTGATAAAGGATAAAGGAGTCGTCCCCGATCCTGACAGAGGACGGGGTTGGAGTTTCCACAGCCTTTTTGTGTTTAAGATACTCCGCTGGGAAGCTGCTGGAGGAAACAGTCTAAACTAATGCTGCATTCATGTCATATCCTTAGAACCATAACTACGAGCTGCTACGAGGGAAAACCCCTGACACCTGTTTTTCAGAGTCAGAGATAACATGTATGTCATGCAGTTAAAGCAACATACATGTGTAATGTGACAGGTAGAGGATAGAATATCTATTACATCTGTCTGTATTTACCACGACCAACAGCTTAAGGTGTATAAATGGATTTTAGACACATAATGTGACAATATTTTGTAACTACCTCATATTGAGCACAAACAAAAACTCCAAAAACAAGTCTGAAAATTTAAAAAGTGAGGTCCATTTACATGATATTTTTGTGCTTTTGCTGTAAATTGTTGGGCACAACTTCTACTCTTGGCAGGAGTTCTTAATCTTGGGTCAAATGGCTGTTTTATGAAGCGTAACAATAGGCAGTTTACTCAAGCTAAATTAGTTGCACTTCCTTTTTAAGTTCTTATCACTTGGCATGTGTTTGGCTCTCTGAGCAGCTAAAATCCAGTGATCCTGCATTTTGCTGATATATTGAGGACAAGGGACTATTAATCCCAACACAACCTGTCGAGATAAAGCAGTGCAGAGACGTGGCAGATTGTGCAATATGCTCCTAAAACTACAGATTTATTATAATGGTGATGATCACTCCCCATGAATCTATTTGCACATTACTTTGAAAATCACTCAGTGTAAACGGTTGAAGCAGCTACTGCAGGCAATGCACTCAAAGCGCTTCTGTCCACTCCTTACTAGTACCTTGTAGCACATTTTATCTTCCAATGTCTGTACTAAATGTCAAGATAACACTGTCTCCCACGGTCAGACCCATGAGAAATACTGGGAGACTAAAATGTTGAAACATTATCGAATCCAGTACAACTTACACAATAAAGTTCTGCTGCAGATGGAGAGCAGTGAGTTCAATCAGATGCATCTAACATGGGTATGTTAGCACAGGATATGCGAGTCTACTCTGCACTTTTAGTGCTGACAGACTCTGAAGAATCACTATAAACTGACTTACAATACATGCTAACAACAACCCATAATGCAACACTCTCTGTAAAATACTGAGAGGGTAGATGTTAAAGGGTTAACAAATAATGCATGTTGACAATCCTTGTAAGTGCTGTTTTTTTTTTTTTATTGTTTGTTGCTGTAACACAGATGCAGCAAATAGTTTTAATTAAACTGTGATTGTGAATTGTGAATCATCCATGATACTGAAAAAAAACAAATAAAATTTGAGATTAATTTTTTTTTTCCATATCGCCCAGTCCTAGTTTCAAGTCTACTGTCATGACTTTAACACATTACACAAACTTCTGCAGGTTAAATTGGACTAACAAACACATTTAGTTCTGACAGACTCTAAAGAGTCACTATAAACACACTTAAATACACTTGCTAGCCTAGCAACATTAATGCTAACAACATTTGATGATGCAGCACTCTTCATAAAAGAAAAACTGTCAAACTCTGTGGGAATCACTGCTTTGTTTAAGTCAAAATAGAGGAAATATCACCCTGAGCATATTCATAAAAATATAAATCATACATTAACTCCTTTTGTTTTGTTTCATACAATGGCATACCTGTTGTGAGGTGTTAAAAACAACCTGCATGTTGCACAACTGTATAAAGAACAGATGTGATTATCCCTTTTGAAGAATGTGATAGTAATCCCTTTGCATGACCCCAGCTTAGAAGCATCCACATACTGGGATTTGTTACCTTGGATACCCGAGCACATACATGAGACCCACGTCCTGCTGTAGCCTATATCGATTGTTATGTAGTGCCACAATATCCGTGTTGACTCTACTGATTATATTATCACAGGATGCCATTGTACTTAGTTGTTGTAGAATCATTCACTGATGTCTTCATCTGTGCATCATAAGAGAGATAATTTAAGTATTTCTCCACCCATCTACAGGCCTCTGCTGCTGATCAAAGTGGCCACAGCGGTCCTATTGTGTAGCTCGGGTCAGGATGGGTCTGCTTTGTTCTGCCCTCTGAGCATCAGTGCTCCATCTGAAGGCACAGCAACTGACGTTTCTCATCCATGATACCTCTCACAGTCAATGATTCCATCAACGGCCTGACAAAATACAGACAGGGCCCTCTCTATCACTCTCCTGTGGTGAAATGAGCTCTGTATCTGTTTGTTCAAGGTGAAGGGGCTATATGGGCAGTGATGGGACACAACAGCCAACCTGTCCCCGGAAACAAATGGCTCTCAACACACCTCATTTTCTTGTCTTTTTTAGTATCATTGAGATTTCTTACACATAAGGCATCCATCAATCACTGTCAACACTGCATATATTTGCTTTAAGCCTGTCAAATTCACAGCCCAAACTGAGATTATACAGATTTAATGATTTGTAGTCATGAATTTTTCTGTCATTCTCTTAAGATGAGATGTTGAAGACGTTGTTGTCTCGCAATATCAAAGCCATCCTGTCCAACTCTTTCCGATTGCAGATATAGGTCTTATATAAGATATTGATGCTTTCCAAATATATGCCAAGGCTTCAGTCTCAGCATGACACCCTTCAGCTAGGAGCTGTCAAACGTCTACACTCCAGCTCTGTAAAGATTTTCTGCTGGACTTACATTATTCTATTTGTTTGTCATATTGTGTGAATCGTTGTGCAGCCAGTCGTGAAAAAAATCAGCTCCCTTTGTGGTCCAGAGAATAGATTACCAGCATTTTACCAAAAATCTATTTCTCTCTCCAACAGGATTACCCAGTCACTCAAGGTCCTTCCTGACCCAACAAAGTGCATAGAAAAATCAGCGGCAAAGCACCAACTTTGAATGTACCGATAGTGCACTTAGCTGCACACTGTCTTGTTCATTCTTCTTAGGAAAATGCAAAATCCACTAATGTTTACTTAGCCAATTACAAGCAACAACTCCAGGCAGGCACACTTAAACTGAAAAGTGTGACGTTAATTGCCATTTAAACAGCCTGTTTTGCCTGTTAAATTGTTAGACTGCTTATATTCTCTTTAACGAGATTGGTAGTTTGGAGAAGGAGAAATGATTCCGCTGTGAGATGCAGCTCAGAGAGAAAGGGCACAATTAGTTTCTAGATCAATTTTCTAGGAAGAGGAGGGAAAAATCAATACTCTGATTATGCATGAGAACGTCATCTGTGTACATTGAGATCAAAGCATCAATAATCTGAGCTAAAGCAACACGGGAAGCATCTATACATTATCTATAAGTCATGTGCGGACAGAACGAGGGTGAGACAAGCAGACACATACACAAAGGGATGAATTGCAACATGATTTGTAAATGGAGACAACATACCTTTACTCCTAGAGCCAATGAAATGATTTTGGCTTTTATAATCTCATTTGTAATCAATAATGTGGAAATTCTCCGTGGAAGCACTCAGAGGTGTCCTTTGGGAGTTTCCATAGTTGAAAAGCAAACAGGAGGGGGAAAGGGAGTGGTCAGGTTTTCTCTGAGTGTCCCTGGGTTAATGGGAGCATCAGTGGTGTCAAGCTATAGTGATTTGTTAAAAATGCTAAGTAAACATGTCTGGACCTGAAACTGGGAGTGAACTTGGCAATGTCGTATGTTTTCTACTGTAGATCATGGATAGAAATAAAAGCCACATCAGACAAGAAAAGAGCAAGTAATCAAAAGCAGTTACATATTCATGACTTTTACGGAAGCCTGGCCTTGTCATTCTCTTTGAAGTCAAACGGTTTAGACAGAAACTTAATATCCTACACGTTTCTCTGTACTATGCCTTTAGTTACATACTATACTGCATATGTCATATACATACATTTAGGGCTGCAACTAATGATTATTTTCAGTGTTGATTAATCTGTTTATATGTCTATATTTTTGCACTATGGTCTGAAAATGTGAAAAAGTGTTTCTCAAAGACCAACATGATGTCCTCAAATGTCTTGTTTGGTCACAACATAAAGATAGTCTGTTTACCGTCACAGAGGGGGAAAGAAACCAGAAAATATTCACATTTAAGAAGATGGAATATGAGAATTTGTAACTTTTTTTTCTTAAAAACTACTCAAACCGAAAATCGATGATCAAAACAGTTGTCGATTAATTTAATAGTCGACAATGAATCTATTAATCAAATAATCATTGTGGCTCTACATACATTAAAACAAAAAAAATTGTCTATGATAGTTGTTGTTTTTACACTAAATACCACGCTTTATAACATTTCAAGCATCTTCGGCGGAGTAGGTGAGATTGAGTAAGTTCTTTTGTTGAAATCATGAAGTAAGACTGAATAGTACACATCCCTTTGTCCCTTTACAAAGAATGGGAATGAAAGAGTTGCGCACCTGGCAGGTTTACGCTCTAACATCTTTGATCCGTTGAGGCAAACATCAAAGACTCTGTTGGGGGGCCGGCCCGCGAAATACTCACCACTATAAGCACCAATCTACAGCGTTAAGTGCAACTCAACAAGAGGGACGGCTTAAGAAAGGTGGATTTTCAGCACTTTGAAAGTACAACAATTGCGCAGTCTCTCTAAAAATGAAAGTAACTCAGACATGATCAATCCAGTTAATAGGAGTGAAATTTCAGTGCAATTACTGTCAGAGGAAGTGTTTGTGGGAACATAAAATAGCCATCAGCTGTGTGTGAAGTGTTTACAGTTTTCTGAAGACCTGTAAAATAAAAACTGGACAGGAAATATTACTAGGTGCTCATATCCACGTGTGCTTTTCATGTCACAATTATAAACTAAATAAGCTTGCATATCTACCAACTATATACAGTCCATCAAACAAAACATGGTTTTATTTCTCTGTACGAGTCAATATTCGTTGCTAAACACTGTAAAACACTACGCTTCATTAACAGTTGTGATTTCATCTGTTTGAACAATCGCCTCACGACGTAAGAAAACAGCAGCAGAAAACAACAGATTCTGATTCTGACATTTATGTGGCATCATTTCTTTTCCAAAAGACCCGACCCAGTTGAAACCAGAGAGAAATGTACTGATAAAACTGTGTTCAAGTCCCCACAGCTCACATTTGGAAGCTGATTGAGAAAATATATTCTTTGGCCCTTTCAAGCTGATGTCTATTTTAAATATCCACAATTTTCTAGGTGAAGCGCGCGGCATTGGCGTGCAGCATTTACGACAGCAGCAGTCCATTTATTGCTGCTAGATAAAACTCGTGTATAAAAGTCCTGGCAAAAAAAAAAACCTGTTCCATGGTTTGAAATCAACGGCACCTACCTCCCATAAAGTTTTGCAATAGCTTATTTAAAGAAATATTAAGTGTCCAGACAACTTGGTACAAAACTCCTGCTGCATCTGCTTTAGTAATAGACATTATTTCAGACAGCTCTCACTTTTAGAGCAACAAAAGGGAAAATGACAAGTAGACAGTATGCTGATACAGGATTGCTTTGCTTGCAGCCTATGTGGTGAATCTGTAAATGTAATTTTGTTCAAAAATGTGAAAATGATCAATCAATAAAAGCCCTCATACTATAAATGTTTTCTTCTGGCTGTGATGAAGTGAACAGGTAAGACTTTCTTTTCCCCTAGGAATTCTAATGAGTGATGTGCTTCACCTAAAAACTGCACATAGAGGAAACCTGGGCAGCTACCAAATTGTTCTTTAAAACTTGCAATGAAAACTTTGACGACTGCGGTAGAACAAATAACAAGAGCCTGAACGAGCTGTTTGATAAAGATTATACTACGGCTAAACCCAGTGACAGCAGTGAGTCCGAGAAGATATTTACACCTGGGTCATGATGGGAAGAAAAACAAAACAATCAAGAAAAGATGTGTTTGAAAGCAGTCGACAGCTCTGCAGCACAACAAGCCACAATTCCTCTAGTTTACAACTGGCAGTGAAGTTACAGATGCAGTTAAAGAAGAACGAGCCTTTTATCGTGTTGTGAACAGCTGTTCATACGAGGCAGACAGATGTGGTTTATCATTTAACATTCACAAGAAAATGAACTAATTAAATTATGCACTGAGTGGCAAAATGTTGATGATCGATGTTAGAACTCCAGAGTTTTACATCAGTGACAAGACAAAATTACCCCCCAAAAAAAAGGTTAATTACGTTAGTTTTAAAACTCTGAAATGTATTCTAATTGTTTGCAGCATCGCTTTGCAAACTCTCCGTACAATTAAAAACACACGTCTAAAACCTGGAGAATGTATTTTTACTTCATTAAAATAGTACCACTGCAGCTATTCTGTTATTAACATGATCACTGAGCCAGTAATAAAGGTGGAGGTTTAACCTGAAGTTTATCTGTCATGTTTTATTTAATTTATTCAGTTTGTTTTGTTCAATTTATTTGTAATTTTGCATTGTTTTCCCATCAGTGTGATTTAATTAGCTGTGGGACAACACGAAGCTCGTCCACTCAGTGCGCCGCTGGTACAGGCGGCGGTGGGGGAGTTGTTTCAGTAGATGTAATTAAACTAGTAAATTTGCATTAAACTTCACAGTCCTCTGGTAGTTGTTCAACTACAATCAAATTCAATAAAGGGTTCATATGCACTAAAAGCGGTTTTATTTGCGAGGCTACATGCAGATTCTGACCGTGAAGAGATAGCACTATTTCTGATTAAAAGAATATTTTGCAAAACACATCTATAGATTAGACATTATACACGGATATTTCACATAACAATAACTGCAATCAAAACAGTGATGTCTGTGATAACTACGCATAAATTGTGTCCTAAAATTCGACCAAATCTTTCTCCCGAAATAAGCAGGAACCAAAAGGTCAGCAGTAAGCAAATGGTAATCTGTACTGTGTGTAGTGGTAAAAACAGACCTGACCAGAAAAAAACACATAATGAAAGGTCGGAATTGAGTAAACAAAGCGTCTAATTTGCATTACAACGATTGTCAAAGTTCTAGTACAAAATCATTTTTCCAACAGCTGTTACAGGTTTATACACTGTTCTATTCTGAAGTTTCAGTAAAGCCATTGCCTTATAAGTAATTGCCAGATCAGTATATCTAATCAGTCGAGGAGGTAAATGAGTCGAGCCCACACAGTGTTAGACAGAGGAGAGCTGGCTTATTGTTCCTCCTGAGACCTCGACTGATGGGCTGCGCATTGAGCTCCACAGTAAAAAGGGCTGACGACTGTCTCCAGTATAATTGGACAAATGAATCAAATACATCAATAGCAAATTACAACATTCATAATTGATCCCTGGACAAATGCAATATAGATCATCCTGCTGTTCGATAGCTATACCACAATATTCATGTTACACTGAGCATATTCAGGAACTAATTAAATCTCAAAGGAGAGGGTCAATGCTTGAAGTAGCATGAGAGAATCATTGATCGAACAATGTCTTATGCAACTGATTTAAACTGCACAACATGATAAAAACATTAGACCGTAGCAGCATTATTAAAAAAGAGCAAATCAAATAATTTAAGATACGTTTCTCTGTAGTGTCACTGTTAATATGCTTACGTGATCCTGTTTTTACAGTTTGAATGTGCGAGGTGTGAAAACATGCCTCCCTTTGAATGAAATGATCCTGACATTTCATTTCAATATCGCTTGTGTTAGCAATGACTCTGCATACTTTCTGGTGTTATATAAGGACTGAATATTTTCAAGAGCCCTCACTTGCAATTACACAAGGAATGTGGCCGTCAGCATAAAGAGTTCACTTGACAGATCAATACCACGGACAGCCGGATAAATGCTAATGTCTGAATGCAAGGACAAAACAGCTCCACCTAAACAGTGAGCAGTTATGAGGCTGCTTTCTGCTTGCTCATCACACAACAACATATAAATGGATGGCTTTCTCACAACGCAAGTCTCTCATTTCCATATTGCCCTTGACAAAGTTTCAGGGCGAGGGTTCATAGAGGTGTTTTAGAATGCTCTATAGTGTTAGACCAGTCTCAGTTTTGGTCTTTGATTAGTCTAATACAAGTTAGAGAGTTTCAAAAAAACAAAGACTGGCATATTTTACTCCTAAAACGTTAGCCTACCCCCAGGTTAAGTTAGAACTATCATATTTCCTCAAATAAATTCCAAGCTCGGTCTCCAATAGCTGGGGGCAAGGTTGACATGAACAAATAAAAGCTGGTCCTCAAATACAGGCCGGGTGGAAACTAATATGGATAAACTTCTGGTGCCTGTCATGTAATGTGCTGCCAGTTGAGCACAATATACACTTCTATTGTTTTAACCGAATGCATTCAGCAATATAATGCTGCTATTTTCACCACCACCACTAGATCGCTCCTCTTAAGTGTTATTGTCCGAAGGCTACGCTTACACAATAAAAGCAATTTTAAGCAATGAATGGTTTCTATCCACTAAAGTAAAAGAGGGCTTTTAATTTGAAATCGTTCAGTAAGTGTTGAGTTTATATTAAGAGTGCAATGCAACACTTTTAACATCACATATGGGAGCAGATCAGAATGAGGTTTCACACTAAATACAACCATTTCTACTTATTAAACAGAGGAAATTAGACAAAAAGGCTTCCTTCTAATCCACGCCTCTTTCTTATAAAGGTCTGGTACCTTCTGCAGGTGAGATAAGAGAGGGCTAGTTACATTAACTAGTGGCATCGACTTACAACTACAGAGGGAAGCCGACCACACATGCGCTTTTATGTCTCTTTGCTTCTTCATATCATTTAAACAAAAGTGAATTCAGCGCTCACGAGGCACATCAGAAATCTCTGCCGCTACGACAAAGAAATCTGATCTGCTGTCGGAAACATCTACTTGTGATGCACAGATTACTCATTTAGAAATGTCAAGCCAAACATATAAACTTGCACAAAAAAAATGTGAAAAACTTTGAAAAATGCAAGAACTTACAAAACGTTTTGAAAATAACGTGACTCTGTCTGCTCAGTGCCACTATAATCATTCATTATATATATTCCACAGAGGCTGTTTATTTGTTTCCATTTCTAATTTGTGGATTGTTTGTTTGGCCTGTTTATTTGTGGTTTAATTATATTGTGGAGTGAGAGAATTTTTAGATTTTTAGAAAGTGCAGTGACTGCTGGAAATATAAAACAAACAATTATGTAGTCAAGGTTAATAATCCTGAGCCTGACTTAAGAATTATCAGTGCTAAGCTCTGGCACAATAAGTGGCAATATTTTTTTCTGTATCTGAATTTTGCCAGTGCAAAGATCTTGTAACTGGTAAAATGTTGCCTGAAATTTTCAGTTGACGTGAACTGAGTGAGTGGCTTGAAGTGGTGGTACGATTCACCATGTTGAAAAAAGTCAGATTTCAGAGTAAAATTATTCCGACTTAAGATAGTCAAGAACAGAACAGCTTTATGCAACAGATACATTTAGACATCATCTTAGGTCTGACTATCAGTTGGATCGGCCTCAGAAGATAAGTGGATCATTTTTGATGACCTTTTATTCTTGTAAACATTCATTTTAGTACCATTGTTGTTATAGACAATACTTTTTTCACTAAAGTGTCTCTTAAAAAGCACCAAGGTTCATCTCACACAATGGAAAAAGGTTAAAACCCATTTACAGCTGAAATATTGCTCATGTCATTTAAAGCTGCGCTTCTTTTCTATTTTCCTCACTGCCTTTGACCTTTTTCTACTGTACACTTTTCACCGCCAGTGGAGAGAGTATTTTGGCCACACTCCATCTCTTCCCAAATGAGGCCAGCTGAGGAAGTGAATCAATGTGTTTTTCCCCTAGTCATAGGAAACAGCTGTCATGCTGTCGTCTGGTACAGAGCTGGGCTGACTTAATGCCAGAGTCGGCTGGGAGAGTCAGCAGGGAGGAGAGAGCTCCCCCTCTGGGTCCGCTCATACTAAACCCATCACCTGAGTGAATTCCACTTGCCATGCCTTCCAGCTACATGCACAGCACAGGGACATAAACAAAGAACCAGCTATGCTCCAGCAGGCTACATCCCTGGCACTGCAGCTATATTTCAGAATATTGGTCCTAATTAACTGAGTATCACTTTTATACGTCCTTGGATGATTTTTGCTTTCATGCATGCAGCCACTCGGGTTTAAAATGCAAAAGCTGAAGGTTATAGTTGCAGGTGAATGATCTGAAATGATGAAATGATGCGAGTCTGCCATTGCCACTATATGTGCATTTCATATAAATGCAAAGACAGAGAGAGGTGGTTGGTAATGAAGTAATATTGCGGAGGGAATGAAATGCTTCAAAATAAGACACCTGGAATGAGAAGTTGAGAGGAGAGGTTTCTGTGCAAACCCTCGCATGTGTTTCATTAGCAGGAGCTGACCTTATCTCCTAGGACCAAGCCTTATCTCCCACAGATACAGCCAGCATGCATAATAGGAGTAGGCCCTTTGTGCCAAATGCTGCAGGGCAGAGCCCATACCTCTCTCCTGGTACATACAAACCACCCACCACCCCCCTCTCTATCTCTCTGTCTCTTTCAAGCCACAGCTGTACACACAAATATACAGACACTCCGGGATGCAGAAAAGCACACACAGAAAGACACTCACCTCCCCTGTGTTCAACAGCTCCTTCATGTTGCTCTTTGCTGTTTTTTTTCCCCAGAAGCTGCCTGGTGTGAGTCAGGAGGTGAAGTCAGGTACATTCTGGTGGACACAGGGGAATCTCTCCGTTAGTCCTCGAAAAGTATGCATGTGAACAAACCTATTGTTTTCATTTTAAAAGGGGATTGAGGAAGCAGGATGGAGTCACTCATATCGACACATTTGTTCTAAAATGCCACGTGCAAGTGATTTAAGTGAATTTATGGCGCTCAACCATTTTCTTATGAATGAAATTTACATGAGGTTCGGACCTGTTGTATTGTAATGATTTACAAACAGTCTGCCTTTTTCCACAAAAGGAAAAACTGCCTTAGTCTGCATGAATTTATAGATTAATACAAGAATGAAATAAACAAAAACTTATAAGAATATTAATATTCTGTCAATATTTTTATTATAACGGCTTGCCAAAGAGTTGAGTGAACCAATATATAACACGACACAGAAATATTAAAAAGTACACATCTAGAACAGAAACAAAGCTAATGAAAGATGTAATATCCAGTGTGTAATCTTTAGTGTCATCTAGTGGTGACTTTGCAGATTGCAACCAACTGAATCCCCCTACAGTGGCCCCCAAAATACACCACAGCCCTTGTTAGAGCCACTTTGTCTGTTCTGGGGATAATAACTCTCATCAGGACTCAAACACAGCAGTTGATGGTTAATGCCACCTTATCGCTAGATGCTACTCACCATAAAATGTGAAAAAGAAGATGAAGAAGTTGGTTCTGAGCTACAATAGGAACATAGCGACGCAACATGGCATATTCCTTGGACGGGACTATAGACTGTATAAAAGATGGACGTTGTGAGAGCACTTCAAATTTGAAGTCAAAACGTCTCCCCCTGGTGGCTGGCTGCCGTATAGGTCATGGCAACCAGGCATACATGACGTCCATGCGCAGACTCCAAATTGCGTCACACAGGTAACATGGCAGCTTCTATGACTGTGGTATTTTGGCTTCATTTTTACACTGTAGGAGGTTAATAGCATCACGATGTTCATCTTTTATACAGTCTATGGACGAGACCTGCTCCTTCTGTGGACACTCATTCTAAGGTTTTATGATCTTCATTGGCATATTTTTCCACAGTAGCTTACATGTTTCAACATGTTTTTCGACAGCTTACTCAGAGTACTAAATCAATGTGGCTAACTCACTGTTAACATCAAGTACAGGCTAATATCCATGACTATCATGTTTCTTCATATTGGTTTCAGAAAGATTTTTTTTTTCCATGTTAGGCCTTTCTGTCACATCACAGTGCTACACCATTAACACATCACTGACGGCAGCAACCTTGAATTCATATCATCCGATCATTTCAGCTCATATAATGCCTACTGACACGACTTCATCTGTCATATGTTGATTTTAGACCTCATGACTTACTTTGTTTACTCTTTGGTAACATTTTTGTGATTTAACACTTCC
This sequence comes from Coranthus polyacanthus, assembly GCA_037367275.1. Classification (NCBI taxonomy): domain Eukaryota; kingdom Metazoa; phylum Chordata; class Actinopteri; order Kurtiformes; family Apogonidae; genus Coranthus; species Coranthus polyacanthus. The sequence goes on along the minus strand of JAPQRN010000006.1, from coordinate 21,108,101 downwards.
TGACATATGGGAAGTGTTAGCCTTATGGTATTATTAGGGCAAAAAAAGTAAGAGAAGGTTAAGATAACAATACGAAAATGCTATTGTATGAGCCCCATTGTCATGATTGCAGTGTGTGTGTAAACTGCAGGACAAGCATCTGTGCAAAGCTCGCAGACGAGCAGAGGCGACCTCCTCCATATTCATATGTTTCCTCATATGTGACCCTCCACTGTAAACAAAGAATATTAAACACATGTACTCCGAGGCAGGTTAATGAACACATACACATATTACTCGTGGTGTAATGAATCGATAGGGCTTCCTCTTTCATCAAATATTTATTGAAGTAATATTCCCAAGCCCTTCGAACTGTGCCGTCTCGACTTTAAACAGCAGACCCGTGAAGCCTCACAGATGGGCTGAACATAGCGACTCATTACAAGGAAAATATAAATTGTAGACTAAATTAAATATATTAAGTCCATCAATCATCCCCAGCCAGGTGGATCAAATCACTACAAAACTAATATTTAGGGTGGAGCGTGGTTTCCTTTCACATTTCATTTTAAAGATTTTGCAATATCAGTGAAATACACATGCGATTGTCTGCTTTAAAATCTTGTTTCCTTAATATATATAAAATCTTATCATCTTCATGTCATCTGTCATGATGACCCTGCAATCTCATTCATCTTTTGAGGGCATGTGTAAAGAGCCACCTTAAGACTATTGTGTACAATGGGGTTATAGATCATAATGAATAACCCACAACATGAGTCTAGGACACCAGCGGAGCATGACGGCATCCGAGGTAACCACTGCTGCAGCGCTGATGAAGACTATAGTAATAGAAACCCACCATGCACACCCTCCCGAGACCCATTGTCTCTTTTTCAAGAGCTGAAATGAACCAGCTGACAGGTTCTGTAGCTGCCTGGAAACCTCTGGAAGCCTCTGAAAGCTAAAACACCTTGAAACAGTGACGGACCACAGCTGTCTCTCCCTGCTCTAGGACTCCACTCCCCCTCATCACCCATCTGCTGGGACAGACTCTTACCTTTCAAAGCTCCCCTGCACCTGGCTTCTTTTAAGCAGAGGCCAGTAGATTCTACTTAGTGTATGTCAGAAAATTCTTAAACCAAAATTATCTAAGACATTCCTTCAAAAACATACTCAGTGACAGTTTACCTCCATCCCACCAAGTGAATGTTCATGTTAATTCGGTCTTTATTAATTCCTTAACCATTCTGCATGTTAAACAGCAGTGGTATCCTTCGTGTTGGCTCCGTTTGAGGACTAATAGCTATTGGGCTCCCTCTATTGGTCTTTATGCATCTGTGTGCACTCTGTCCAGCAGCAGGTTAAAAGGGTAAAGGGCCAGTGGCAGAATTTCTGGTAACGACCTAGACTGATTGTACAAAAGTGTTGTGAAATGACATTTAGTTACAGCATGCATTATCCTTATTCAAAAAACATCCTCTAATTAGCAAAGACCGATACCTTATGGATCTCACTTGTAAACATTTTGTATTGCTGCTCAGTCTTTTTAAGTATGATTGTTGGTTTTTATATGAAGGACATATCTTTATTTGCCATTTTTTCCTGCATAATGTACAAGCTTTTCTAAGCTGCCTGGTGAACACCAGAGGATTTTCAAATCTTAACAATTTTTTGAAACATGGGAGACCATAGACATAACAACAGATTTAATTGGCTATTATACATTTGCTAGTACAACGTGGAAGTGCGTTGGAACTACAGTTTTATTGGTAGTCACATACGGCTACTGCAAGCTACGAGCTAAAGTAACAGGATTTCAATCAGACTCTGAATTGAGAACATTCATATTAATGTCTAAACCCCTCACACTACAGGATAAATTGGGCAAAAAAAACATTCAGACCAGTTTCAAATCAGGAACACCTCATCCCCTGCGGTTGTCAGGAGGGGACGGAAGTGGACCCTAAAATCAGTCTCATTATTTTCTAGTGTGGGGCCAGCTTAAATTTGTACTCTCTCTTATATATACAATATCTATATATATAAATATATAAACCTTCAATGTTCACCATACATTTTCTTCAGTATCCGTACATGATTTGTCTTGCATTTTAATAACAAAGTGACAATAATAATAATAAATAAATAATAATACCTCTGGAGGTGAGTCCATCCCATTAATGAAAAGCACAAACCATGTCTCTGAAGTTCTTCAGAAATGTAATTATCCTCCTGTCAGGTGGAAAAGAAATAATAATCACATGAAGTCCGAAAGCTGTCACATTTGAAAAATGGCCTTTTAAAACCCCCATGGTTAATAAAAATAATAGGCTGTACAGTAAAAGATGTGCAGGGTGAAGCCTTTTTTAAGTAAGTTGCAAAACACAATCCGGTCTTTGAACTGGCCAGGTTACATGAACACTATTTTCAGCTAATTTGACTTGTTGGATTACCTGAAGTGACTGCTGCATCCTTAACTAATTAGATAACAATCCCCTACAATTTTGCCTTTATTCTTGCCAAGGAACAACTTCTGAAACGCCTTCCCTTGTGATGAATTATTCATGGCCTAAAGCAGCAAAGCCCAAGTCATCCATCAACATCAGGGAAAAACATAAACAAAATGATTCACATAAAGGCAGCCTTAAATCTAAGTTTAGTCATTGAGTGCGCAGCCTGCTATTTCAAAGAGGCTTTGGAGCAACTAATATGGTTTTAGCCGATTTACCTGAGGCTCAAGTTACTCAGTACATTTTCTGGACAACTACAGAATCTGTGGAAAAGAGGCAGTGTTAAATGAGGCTTTTATTCAATGTCACAAAGTCTGCCAACGTAAAGTTTGTGGCAGAACATTTGAGTGTTCGCTGTGGCAGCAGAATTTAACTTTCTGAAAGTAAAAGTGAGGCTCAGCTCATGATAAAACTGTGAGAAGCTAACTTATGTTGCATGTCCATCTCAGTAATCCCTCCTGAAGCACACCTGATTAGCTTCTTCAAACTCATAGTGTGTTTGACTAATACTACATCCCTCCAGATGGTAGTCTGGAGTGGGTTACCGCAGTCCACTGTCTCATGCTGTCACTCAAAAATGTAAGATTATTCGTGCTCCCTGAAGACTCAAAAGCAGAATCCAAGCATCTACTTTGGACTTTGACACAAAATCTATGGAATCCAGATTATGAGTAGATTGAATGTCAAACTAAATATTTGGTTTTTATGACAAGGTTACAGCGACCGCTCAGAGGGAGGATCGACAGAAATTGATTTATTAAATTTTTCCACACACATGAGACACCTGGGTTAACAAACCAATCTTGGGTGAGTACATATTCAGGCCACCAATGTTCATGTCGGGCCAACATATTAAACACACCCGTAATAGAGTCTTGCATCCTAAACAAAGTGGTTTGGTGCTCTGTCAATAGCATGCTGGCCACTGGAGAGGCCGCTGACATTTCAGATGGGACATATGTTAACTTCCAACATCTATCCTCTGAAATATTTATGGCTTATGAATGTGCAGTTGGGTGACCAGTGGGGAAAGAAACAGGACAGAATTCATAAATAATTGGACTCGGAAAGGTTACATTTAGCATCAGCTGGACTGAGCAAAATGTATAAATTTAGCAGAAGATGGCAGGGGCACATTTGCCACAACTATGAAGACACCAATAATGTGTACACACCAACAAATGCCTTTATGCTCTCTCACACAGCTGCCCAACAAAATTAAACATGGATTTATATGTGATTTGAGGCAGCTGTGTGCAATTAGGCAACTGATTATGGCAAACATAGAAAAGGCAGCAGTTTTTCCTATTGCAAATTTCTTCCATTTTTAAAATTACAGAAATCAGCACCAGGCCAGGGTGTTTATAATTAATGAAACCTAAGATTAAAACTAAAACTAGCAGTGAAATAAATAAAAAAATAAAATAGAAAAATGCAAACCAACTAAAACGAAAGAGATTTGCGGGTGAAATGATGTTCATTTTCATTTTAGACTAAAGTTTCACTTTGCTGTGCCAAGATCTGCTGAGGGTCAAGCAATATTAATGGTTCCTGGTGTACGTGAATAAAATGGCTTTGCACAATACGAGACCTTTAATGAACAAGGTTTTGTAGATCATATTGGATTTGATGAATTCTTTAATCCTTTTCAGCTGCTATGAATCAAGGCTTTGCTCATAATATCTCAAACACTAAAACTAACACTGAATAAAAATTACTCAATTCCTCAAAATAAAAATCCAGGTAAAAAACAAACTGAAAGACTAAATAAAAAAAAGCTCCTGAAAATTTCAGGACTATAATAATGAAACATTCAAACCAGTAACAATCACAAAAAAATCTTAAATTGTGTGTAAGGAAATATGAAAATACTGAATAACATGAACACAATACCTGCCTGAATTGTTTTATAATGCATCTCAGATCATGCAATTTCTGAGGTAATTATTTCACTCTATTCAGAGCACTAAGAGAAGTCACATGGGAACCTTTTGCTCAACTAGTCTCATTTATAAGCAGCTCAAACCTGGCTCATTTATCTGTTGAAATTATTCAATGGTGCGTGCCTCATTAATACAAAAAAGATGACTGCACTCACTTTATTTGCAGGGAAGTAGCAAACCACTTAACATTTCTTTCAGCAGAACCATACTGTTTATCATGACTGTGGCCAGCTCTTCATATCTTATCCACAACATTCCCCTCTTCTTCTACTGTGAAGGAAGAGCTCTGTTCTGTATTATTTGTTTGCTTGCTTACTTATTTTATTAAGCATGGTAGCATAATTGTCTCTGGTCAATAAAATATATAATTTAGAGTCTATAAGAGGAATGCCAGGGTTTAGCCGACCAACTCGTCTCTTTATCTGACCTTTCCTGCCAGGATGAGGAGGATCTTTTAAAAGACATGGTAAAGCAGAAGCTGATGGAGCGATGTCCTTAATGAGGTATGCAGGGCCTGTTGTCTCTCCATTTAATTAGACAATTATGCACCCTCCTATGGAAGACGGAGCATTCGGGGTCACAGGGGAGGGGCGGGCGATGCCACAATGCCACCCTGTCACATACAGAAGTAAAGAGGCTAAATCACAGGTGAGTCCCTCTGGGGCGAGCACAGACCCTGCTTTCCATTTGGGAGCCATTATAGGCTCAACCTATTTAAATTCAGTTTAACTGTCTTTGTCCATCTTCGTTCTGTTTTTGATTGGGCTGGTAATTACCATTCTACAAAAGACACTGGTAGCCTCTAACACTGTCCAACATTGCTGCAGACCAATGGTGTCAAATGGCCTTTTTTTTCAATATTTTAACTCTGTAGCAGCAACAGCGACAAAGAAGACAATGAACTTGCACCTCAAAGAAGCTAGAATGACTTTGGATTCTTTGTCTATTTGGTGAAAGAATCCAAAGTCATTCTAAATAGACAAAGACTTTTGCAAGCAGCATATTTGATGCTGTAGCAACATTTCATTCCACCAGTCCCTCATTTGCACCAGAGAATTGTAATTGCAGATTCACTGCCATCTGGTATCCATGCTTGTTTCTGCCCACTCCTTACCAGTGCCAAAGCAGGATCCAGTTTCTTCCACAGTGAATTGCTTTAACCTCATGTCTGATGTCCCAGCGGATGTGTCACAACACACTCAGACAGGCTAAGCCAAAAGAACAACATGGTAGGTTTAAGATATACGGCTGGCTAGCATGGATCCTCTTTTAAAAGAGGGCCATAACTCACATAGATGAATGGTCAGAAATCCCAGCAACTGATGAGACAAAATTCATTTTGGTGATGTATGGAATGCTTCTCAGGGCAGTACTATTTGTACATATGTCAGCACAACTGAATGTCCCCTATTTCCTGTATTTTGTCTTTTTTTCCTTTCCCAAGATAAGGTGAAAGCAGAGATCAAGGGATCATCGCTACACTAATGCTACACTTTTACTGTGAAATACCAGAAAAAGGTGCAACACTATTTACAGTGTACGGCAGCCTTTTGTAATAGGGACAATATTATAAAGATAGTGGTTATAAAAAAAAAAAAAAAACAACTCTTTGGAGATATCGTTACAGTCAAAAGGGCCAGAATCTGCTGCGTGTTGATATATTTTTTTTAACATGCACAGTCTCAGAAAGTCACAGCTGCAGCTTCTCAGTTCACCATAAATCATCATCAGCCTCCAATCTTTTTCCTGCACATATTCATATGCAATTCAGAAAATGAGCGACATTTCCCAAGGAAGTAGTCGTGCAGCAGAGAGCCTGGTTGTACATCACTTCACACTGCTATTAACGTAGTTAGAGAGAAGAAAAGACAGAGCATAAAAAAGTGTCCCACAGTATTCTAGCATGAAGACGCTTGGACTGCGATGACTGGAAGATGGCCAACAGGATCATTAATGCTGGTTCACTCCTAGTTCACTCAAGATAGATATAGCATACTCTGTTCATACATTAGCAAATACAAGCTGTTTGGATCTGCTCCCTTGGGTTAAAATGGGGAATCTGTACTAGAAAAGATATTTAAATAGACACTCTGTGGTGTTATATTGCGGTGGCAGTCGATACATCAATGTACTCATTCAACACCAAATACGGATCAATTTAGTACATTCTCTGATATTCTAATTGAGGTATTGCTTTAATAAACAGTCAAAGGAGTAAAAAGAGAGAGATTAAGCAACATGTTTATAAGATTTACTGTAACATCTTGTGGGACTACGCAATATGAAAGGCATTTAGAACACACAGTTTTGTTTTTTTTTCCTCTTTCTGATTAACTTGAATTATTCAGACAATTAAAGGAAGGAGACACTTGAAATAAATTGGTAAATTCTGGCCAACTGGGCAATAAACCATAATTATGTTTTTAATTGTTACACTTAACCTACTACACCAAACAACTGATGCGAAAAATACTTCAGGCTGTTTGTGGAACTTTTTTATTGCCTCAGTGATTGTTGTCTAAAGCTGTTGTTAATGTTGTTTATTTTCACACTTTTCTTAGCATGTCAGAAGACTAACTTACCAAAAACTGTAAAACTGACTAAAATGTTCCTGAATTACAGAATTTTTATTTGACATTTTTCTGACTTTCTCAATATCTCTGTTGACCTCGGTTTAAAAGTGTCTAGATAGTATTGGATGCTGTGTTTGAAAAGTCATACTACGTACTGGCATACTGAGTCTAAAGTCTCGATTTTATTTCAGTTAACGAAAATGTTTTTTTCACACCTGGTGTTCATTTATATTCATTTTCATTAACAACAATAACTTTGGTTCCTACTTTCTATTTTTAAGGAACTGTGAACAAAATGCAAAAAAATATAGCAAAAGCCATGTAACCAAAGGAAGCGCAGCCAGCTGCAGATGTTGCGCCTTCTTCGATTACCAACAATCCAATCTTTCATAGCATAAACTTCTGGGATCAAAACGATTAGAACTTGATTGTGAGCAGAAAATATGAAATGTATTCAAAATCTGTACAATATGCAATACATTTCCCATGTTGTCTGACAACATATTCTGTTTTGTGGTTTTAACCCTTGTATGGTTTTTGGGTCAAAATGACCTGTTTCAAATTTTTACAAAAAGAAAAAGGGTACAAGTATATATTTTTTCTACCTGAAGCTCAATAGCCTTAGTTTATTTTCTGTGATAAAAAAAAAAATAAATGAGCACACATGCTACTATACGTCACACATGTCCATCCTTCATATGGTCTTCACATGGTCTTCACATGGTCTTCACATGGTCTTCATATGGTCTTCATATGGTCTTCACATGGTCTTCACATGGTCTTCAGGTCAGTTTGAC
>JAPQRN010000006.1:21067394-21082647 GCA_037367275.1 Coranthus polyacanthus | reverse complement strand
CAAAATGCATTTGTCCTTTTGCATTAAAGAAAAAAATCACAAAGGATATTCTTTCACTGAAGTAACAGGTAACCAGCTATTCATGGTGAACGCACTTTTGATGCTATTGCTTGAAAGATAATTTCATTTTTTTTCCAGGTTTTACATATTTTTTCTTTACATATGTTTTGAAATTTACACAACATGGGGCATTTTCATGAATAGCAAGTACTTTAAATTAAATGTAGAGTATTTTTAAAAAAAACATGACAAGCAATGAATATAAATACTTCTGTCGCCACTGAAAATGAGCCGTAAACTGTTCTACAATGCTTTAAACGTGTAAATAAAACTGACTCGTGGTATTGTATATCTGTGGGCTTGTTGTGAATGATGTGTTTTTGGGCCTGTGTATTGTTCGAGCTGGAGGTAATGTCATGGATCATTTCCACACGCGGCATGTGACGGTACAGCACAGTAAAAGGCGGTGCTTCCTGTTAGATTAGTGTGTTTACTGAACTGTTACTGAACTACCGCTGAGCTGCTGGAATCGCTGGAGGACCACTGGAGAAATGATTATCCAGACACCAGTGGGCTGCTGGCTGCTCCCACAGGCAAAGCAATCACTGTGTTATTTGGGATAGAATGAATTACTGAACATTTTGAGATTAGACCTCTTAATCCTCAAATGAACAGCTCAGGGAATTAATCGAGACTGTACCAACGTTGTGTCTTGCATCTGTATTGTCTGTCCTTTATTCTGTATCACCAGTTATTCCATGTTTGTTTGTTTGTTGTTGTTTTTTTATGTATCTCCTATTATTGTGGATTTTAGAGGACTGCGCACGCAGGAGTCGCTTTCTCATAGCGGTTCCTGTACAGTTCGAATAAAAATGTGATCCTCTCCTTTGGTTTCTCTTTGTAGTTGAGCCAACTCTGTGCCATCACACGTCTCCTGTGGCCATATTTGATTTGCTGTGGCCCTGACCCGAGCCCGACTGTGTCTCCTCTGATGACCATGAATCAAAGATCTCTGCAGAAACCAGAGGTAAAACAGAAAAAAAACCCAGCAGGAATGATAATGGGTAAGCACCGTTGAAATACACTCTGCAAAGGAAATGAGGCTTTGTGAACTAAAGGAGGTGTATCCTTGCAGTGAGACAGTATTGACAGAAAAGGTTGTGCTCTATAGGAATTTCCATCATCGCTCTCAAACCTCGATACCGGCTTTAAGACAGTGCTTGCCCCATCTCCTTTCATCTAGTCTGAGATTGGTGATTAGATTGAAGAGCCCAGCAGAGGAGAGAGAAGTCCTCTCCTGCACACGAGAGGAAAAGCAATGTTCCACAAGACTACACTTTCATTACTCAAAATAAATCTCCATTAAACAAATGCCAAATGCATAATTAGGCTATAGGAATAATTATAAATGTGATTAGTTTCTTCATGGGCAGACCTGTGCAAATGGTGATTGACACCCAGTGAATACAGAGTGCATAAATCTGGCTTCAGAGATACGCAGACACACAATGACATGGCATCGGAATACAGACGCGACAAAGGCATTTAGGGCAAACACGCGTTCACAATCCACGACAAACAAGACTGAACTGAACATAACCGCTGTTGTATGGTTACGGGAAAAAAAAAAACCTTACAAAGTAATGCAATGCTGTCCTTTTGTAAAAGTAAAAGTAGCATAATATATAGTATAATAACAAGTAGGATAGTACATTGTAATATTACAAATTACACACGGATATTCAAGTTGAAATCAATGATAAAAATGCGATGTACAAAATATTCTGAACATTTACAGTACATCACCACAAACTGTAATGAATCAAGGCATCTCTAATATAGTGACGAAAGCTATAAATTAATATAATACATTGCATTATACATGTGTATGTAATATTTATTTAAACATGATGTACAGCAGGGAAGACATTTGCACAACACAATGAAAAAACAAAGCTGATCTATACTTGTGGTTAATAAAAGACGACTACGGGATTTATTGACGGCTATGTTTAAATAGTCCGTATAATTGGTCAAGAGATGTTATAAATTAAGTACGTTGGCCGAGTCAGATTTCCATGCATTAAGTCTGATTTGCAGTTTTTCTTGAGCGTCGGTTTCTGCTCCAGTTCTCGGTTTCAGCCACATAATGCAACAGGACAGACCATGCCAGTGGACTTTGATATGTTTAATCTTCATGAACAGAAGTCAATCAGTCTTTCTCTTCAAAAGGAAGCGATTATAGCGAGGGCCTTGATCTGTCCGGCCGCTGGGGCATCCTGCTGGCGGGGCAGGCCTCACTTTCCTGTCGAGATGTGGAACCCATTATTACCAAGTCTGCAGCTGCTGTGGATTCCACTTTATGTGAACCTTTCATCTCCAAAGCCATCTCTTCGGGAAACAATAACCAGCCCTACCTTAGTCTTTTGAACTCACCAGGTGGGGGCAGCAATGCAGATATGAATTGAACAGGTGAGTAGGAGGGGTTGAATTTTTTTTTTTTTTTTTTTTTTGTTCATGCACTGAGGCAGGACTGTCAATACATACGGCAAAACCAGTGTCAGCAGGTTTAATACATATGCAAAAGAACCAGACAGGTGCATGTGGCTTCTTTTACATTTTAATGGAAAAGCTGGGAATGTCAGATAAAGGCATTGATAGAAAATGAAACATTTCTATGCCTCTACAACCAGAAACCAAAGGACACATTTCCACGTTACAAGCTCCAAAGTGCCCTTTGGAAACTAATCTCCAGATTCACATGGCCTCACACATCCGAAAAAAACAGCAAACTGCTGCTCGTCGTTAAGAAGTCAAAAGACCACACGATACACTGTTATATCTTCACATTTATTGTGCAGTGACTTTTATATACATACATTTTATACACCTAATTTACATGAACAGAAATAAATTAATCTGCTAATGTTTAACTCATCTGGCTTTAGTGTTGCCACTGGACACAGCAAACTTTGAAGGAGAAAAAGCACAATAATCCCAAGTGACACATGAGTGACAAGGCAGTAAAATGAGTCAATGTAGTCTAGTTTTAATTAGTGTTGATACAATACACATAAAAAGAAGCAGTTGGTAAGAGTTTTCATTATCTTTTAAAGACAAACGAAAAGAAAACCAGTGTTCGGAAATCAGTGATTCCTTATATAGCGTTTTAAAATGACGACTTGTATTCTACAGTACGCGAACCTTTGGAAAATATTGTATTTAACTGAGTGGATGCATTTTGCCTGTAGGCGTAGGTCTGTTTTTGGAGTGAGGTCCGTTTGTCTGAGGATGTTTAGCAAGTTGACCAAAGTTCAGATATAAGTAGGTAATGAATACCCTACAGAGGTCACAATAACCAAAACTCTTAGAAACGGCATCTTTAACATTAGAGATGACTATTACTATTGTGCTACATACAGTATTGATCACTGACATACTCACAAAGATAAAATACAAGTTGTCTAATTAGTTTGATCTTTATAAAAAGTAACTCTAACAAGCTAATGAGAAAATTATCTTAACTGTGTACATTTTAGTGTGTGGAAATAATAAAAAATACATTACTTGGAGTGGCCAGGGTCCACACACTTCAAAACATGTGGCAAGGATAAAATAAAAATGTAAACCACTGGAGAAATCATCGGTAGGTTTCCAATATACACAAACTGTAAATACAAACATTAACCTGCTGTGTTTTCAGTCTGTAGGAACGGACAGGAAGTCTAACTTTCTACTGCTAGCTTATGATAAACACCAACACGAACTAGAGTGACATGCCTATGAACACGAAACAACACATCAACTCCAGCCTCCTCTCTCCATACAGAAGCACAGATACTGAATTTACAGGATACATTGATGGGTCGTAAGCATTAAACTGCTGTGAGCAGCAATAACTCTAAGCTAAAACATGCAGCTTGTGGTGAGGTTCTACAGTACTATTCAGTAGTTGGTGGTGGTAAACGGCTGTGTGAAAACCCAGAGTTTGAATTTCTTATTACTATAATTTCTATAACAAGATATTGATTTTCAACATGGCTCTGTTGTTCCATTTGCCTCGCACCCAACCAGGCCAGACTCTCATTAAAATGAACAAATAATCCCATGGCAGCCATCTTATCACCACACCATAGAGGAACATCTGATTATTGCACACTAGCACTGAACTTGCAAATGTTCATGCAGAATTAATGAGAAACACACCACACTCAAATCAGTGGTTGCTCACTATGTGACAGATGACCATATAGTTCTTTGGAAGACTAAAATACATTGTTTGGGAGGGTCGACCACACATAACTACGTGGCAAACTAATGAGGCGCCTGAAGCGCTTACAATCTAAAAGGTGGTGAAGAGAAAGGTGCAATGGTATTTTATAAAATCAATATTATGATACTTGACACCAACTGACGACTGCATTACAGTACCTCTTTAGACAGTAGAAAAGGAGGGTGTTAAGCGTATGAGAATTGCAAAGGTGCAAAAAGGAACAAGACCATTTCTGTGAGAATCTAGCAACCTCTTTTTCAAGCAAAGTCTAGCATCTGCATGTAAAATATATTACATCCATATCCAACATTCATAGCATTGTTTCTGTTAAAACACAAAAATAGTTAAGACTCACAGAAAGAATCCCAGCACAAAAAGAACATGGATGCAAGGGTTTCATCTGTTTGGAGATGACAGTTTAAAATAGTTGTACTAAGTAAAAGCCAAAGGGAAATTAACGTAATCTTTTCAGTCACACTTTTCTCCAAGAACTATTCGACACACACACTCTACACTAGTGACCAGACAAGTGAGACAGTCATAAGGCGAAACTGTGGCAGAATGATGAGGAGACGTGAGAGTGAGAAGGGGTTGTTGTGATGGGCTTTGTGTTTAATGGACTGTGGATCATCTTCGCTCCAGCTCAAGGAGATTGAGAGCCTGACCTGTAGCTCTTAAAGCTGCCCAGCAGACTCTGGACGCCCTTCTTGACCCGTCGAGCCACGGAGTCAGCAGGAGGAGTGGGCAGGCAGGAGGCGAGGCTTGGTGGACGCGCATCCAGACATTTCTGATATCGAAGCTGTAGAAATGAAAACACACAAAGCATACACGCTTTATTTCTACACATCAGCCGACTTGAGACATTTGACACAGACGGAAGGAAACGCACAAATAATAGTGCCTTTGTCAAGTGTCTTCCTCTGAAATCAACATTTAGATTTGCAGTTCATATTTAATTCCAACTCACCATGCAGGCAGCCTGTACGGCCTCACTCAGACTAGCGGCATTGGGTTCGCACCAAAACATATGACAGGTGAAATCTTGTGGCCCCTCTGCCATGATGAAGGCAAAGGTGTGTACATCTTTACCCACACCCATGAAAGACAGGAACCGCACCCTGCACTCTGACAGCACCTCCTCATCCTGGAGATGGAAATATTCACAACAGCAAGTTATTTTAATATTTGATGTGCTTTTATTTCCTGTGCTTTCAGAAAGTTAAAATGAAGTCTGAGTCTGTACACTTGACTTCACAGTTGAAAGATGTATGCAAATATCTTAAATCATGTTCAGTTTGTTCAGTCCATTACCTGTTTTGACAGTATTGTTAATGTGGCTGGTGCGACATTCACAGAGACAGGAGTCCAGTCACTTTTATCTTTGCCGTTCATTGCCTCCTCTAGTGCGTCATTGATTACATCCATTCCTGAGAAATGCAAAAGACACATTACACACAGAGCATTACTACTAAAAATCATCACTATGCTCAGGACCCAAAAAGTAAAGTATGATAAAGTGTTTATGTGAGCCAATACATATATGCAGTCATTTCTTACCCACTGGCTTCGCCACAGGCTCACAACCAAGGTAATAAACATGGAAGCGCTGGAAAAGTTCATTTTTTGGAGCAGGAAACTCTGTTGAGAAAGAGGTAGCGTTATGTGATTTGATTTCATGCTGTGAATAAAAGGGTCACTAAAAATGTTCAAAAGACAAAGATTTGTGCTTTACCTTCAACAGGGATAACCCCAGGTTTATTTGGATCAGAGCTGAGCCTACTCGCCCCCGGCTTGGCTGCCTTTCTCTCAGTCATTATCTGAATCAAATTAGGTCAAAAAAAAAAAAATGTTACAATTTCAGGCAAAAATTAAAAAGTAATGATTCAGGGCATTAAAAACGAAAAATATGCTTTAACTAAATTTAAAATAGCGTACCTTTGAACACATCTCGTGTAAGCTGGTGGCGATGTTCTTGGCAGGTGAGTCACAGCGGAAAACATGACACTTGAGGACTTGAGTCAGGTTGTCTCGAGCCACATAAGCAAAATCCCTGAGGACGAAATGATATTAAAAAAAAAAAAATTTACAATTATATATTGAAATATTTTGTACATACATGCGTGAGCTGTTTTAAACAAACACACATAAACAGGCAACAACAGCACAAGACAATAAGTTTACAAAACAGTTAAAATATAAATGGTTTAAGAATACCTTTCCCTGTTCATGATGGAAAACGCAGCATGAAAGAAAAAACTGCAGGTTAGAATACAGGGATGGACAGACGGGCGTAAACAGCACAACTCGGGACTGCTGCAGTAATTTTCACAATCCAGCAGAGGGCAGTAGTGTAGAAGACAAGGAATTCACTACAATGAGTCATAAATGTGTCATGGACACTGTGCTTTATAGCAGGAATGAACTTTTATGGTCAAATTCAACAGGATAATGGGAGAAAACAGAAAATTCAGAAGAGTACAAATATTGTCTCTGCTAACAGATAACAGAAGTCTACTTACTGCCTGAAGCTAAAAGTACTTTTAAATTACATTTATAATTGCATTTTTACTGAAAAATTCTGGTAGTCCAGTTATTTTCTAATTTAGTTGAAATCACTATAACCACAATTTCACAGTGCTCCTTTGCATGAAAAATTACAATTACAAAATTGAAGTTTTTGACATGAACAAAAATATTTCAGGTCATGTATTGTAGTGTGCATTTTCTAAAAACAGTATTCAAAACCAAGTGTAGATTTGGTTTCCCGTCACTGTGGATGGATACTGACCTGCCATTGTCTCTACCAACACCCCAAACACGGATGCTGCCAATTGGTTGAGCATGAAGCAGCGTCTGGCCCAACGGGTCAATCAGATTCATAGTGTCATTCTCCAGGACCATCAGCATATCCTTACCCTGGTAATAGAGATATACACGCTCAGTATTAAGGGCTTGGAATGAAACATGTCGCCTTTCTAAGAGGTTTGTGGACTGCCATAAGGCATACTTATTACAGTGGTAGAAGACATATGTCTGACACAAACTTTTTGAGATAAGTTCCTGTAAATCTGATATGAATTTACCCATAGCTACTTTTCATTAAAGCTTCTAGCAGCTGAAAAGATACCTCATTTAGCTCTTCCTGTTCACTTTTGTAAATGAATAAATCATTAAAACCAGAAGTCTTTTTAATAATGTTGTGGTCCAGACAACATACTAGATGCACACCTTGAAACTAGATATGAATGAAAACATTTAAGCATCTCCCTTTTTTAGTTTTTTACAATTAGCTAAGTATCTTTGTGGCAAAATGAAATCCTCTCACCTCTCCCCAGATACCAGCGGTGTCATGAATGTTGTGTTTGTGATAAGAAAGCTGCCTGATGCAGTTGTTGACAGCAATACTGCTCTTGCCGGGAGCCATGTCCTCCTCAGACATCTCCACCCAGCCGAGGGAACGCACTGCAAAACACTAGAACAACAAATATACAACATATTAGTATGAAATAGGACTGATGTTCAGTTCTGATATTCTCCTTGTGGTCAAGGGAATACCAGCTGTGTTCCTAATGTTTTGACTAATTTACACTTAACGTATCCAATTTGAAAACGCTAATTTACCTTAGTTTCTAAACCTGTAGAGAGTGGAGCAAGCTTCTCTTCTTCTTCAGACTGGGAGCAATTGTAGCTAAAATGAGAGAGATCAAAATTTAACAACAGAAAGAGAGAAAAAAAAAAACAGATGAAAAGATAAAATACAGTGTTTCCCCTTAATTACCAAAACTGTGGCACCCCGCCATTGTCTAATTTGTCCTGCCTCATAATGAAATGAAAATATTTTTACACTTCTCATAATAATATAAAAGAATCTCTAATGTTGTGGTTTGCATCTCTGTAAAACCAGAATGACTGCACATCGGGCGTCTGCAGCCACCAGCTGGCTCACTGAGTGCTGTAATTCTTCACCGTCTTAATCATTATGACTTCATTTCATCAGCTGCAACAAAGCAACACATTAAACACACATTCCTGCAGTTAAAGTGGACTAAATGAACACTTAGTTTCTAAAGAATCTCAATAAACTCACAAGCCTGGCAATATTAATGCTACACATAACCCACGATGCAACGCTGTCTGTAAAACACTGTAATTACACTATGGTAAAACACTTCGATGAATATTAGTAGAAAGTTTAGAGAGTGCTGTTATGTTTTGAGACATTACTATACAACAGGCGTGTTGAGTGTTACAACATTCTCAAAAGAGCTTTATATATTGTTCAGCTTCATTAATATCTAATTCTGTGGGAAACACTGAAATTAACTACTAATAAACAGCCTTCTTTAACACCACATACTTCAGGTTAATGGATGCATAGCGTAGAGTTGCCCCTTCAAACTCCTTCAGACTTTGATCCGAAGCAACCTCTCCCTCCTGTGTAAATAACAAAGAAAAACATGAAGTGATCATTTACAATAAAAATGTAGTTTAACTAGTTTGTTTTACAATCTAATGGATGGAGCACCAAACATGCGTACCAGGCTTAAATATTGTCCCAAAGTTAAATAAATTAAACAGCTGATATTTTCTTATGGAAAATGGATCAGCACATATACATGTAGAGATGTAAAAATCCACACTGCACGTTTTAGTGAGCTGAGTGAATATGGTCAAAAGTTATTACATTCTTGCTGAGACTCACCTTCCATAGTTCCCCTTCACCAGTACCTTCATCTGGGTTGGAAAGCTGAGCCCAAGACTCCTGCCAAATTCAACATATTATTATTGTCTACCAACTCACTTGCCAGTGTTTCTTTGTGAGTAAATCGTGTGCCACATCCTACCTCAGGCTCCTCGCAGGGTGTAGTCTCCAGGGACATACTGGAGGACATCATGGAGTCACCCACTTTACCCAGGGGTGACGGAGGCTCCCACTGTGTGGTGCCTGTGGGGATATGCCAGTAGTATGTGCCTGATGTATCTCGCACCCTCATCCACCCTGATGGCAGGTCTGTGTCAGTTTCAAAAGCACTGGAATCCCAAAAGGACTCTGGGAGGCAAAGAGTGAGGACATGAAGAGAATGCTACTGTTTGTGTCTTGCAAGGGTTGAAAAATAGCAGCAACAGGAAAAAAAACATGGCCTGAATAAAATGTATACATATAAAGCAATGGGTTCCCACTCTTTACTAGAGATCATTTCCCAGGACATTTTCAGAGATGATCTATGACAAGCATGAATATGCACCTCTGCACAGAGAGGAACATATTAGCACCTTACACTAATATCTCTGTGGAAGTTTGATTTAAAAGATTTGCCGTCTATGTGTAGAACTTATCTATGAAATCAACTCTTTTTCATCTCTTTTTTATTATCTATCTATGCTTGGCAAATGCTATGTAAATAAAATGTATGATTATTAGGGATGCACTGATATATAGGCCAATATTTGCTGATATCAGCCAGTATCAGCATATAAAATGTCACTTCACAGATGGTAGTGGCAGATGATGTGTTATATTAATGTTTTTCCATAAATTTGTGTGACTGAATTTACGCTCATTCAAAGATAATACAATGAAGGGCTGAAAGACTTAAGTTAACATATTTTTATATATATGATGAAGATTTCCCTGACACAAAAGGGAGGGTAAATAACAACAAATACAAAATAAACAAACAGAAATCAGTCTTTCACACCAGGCTTTAGCCCCTGACTAGTAATGTAATGTGGAGGCTTTAATAGGGCATTCATTATTATGTAACTTTTTTTGACAATGCGCAACACATATTTTTGGGGAACTCTAGCCTACTAGTTTTTTTTTCCTCAGCCGAAGGAAAAACAGGAGAATGTTGATATAATTTTCCAGGACAACACAAAATTTTATCATTTACATTTTCCGTGTGTGTGGTAAACTGATTTCTGGGACACAATACATCCCTGAATTTATTTTTTAATCATTCTTTTAAGTACAGTGGGTTTACTGTCTGACAACCAGCCAATCAGGCAAACTAACAAACCCCCACCCCCAATCTCTAAACTTAGTGTGTTTTGTTCCTTAACTACATATCTACACCATTACCAATATTAGATGTAAATACCGTACCTCGTCCATTTATTTAATGAGTTAATAATGCTGTATCTTACCATAAATGTGTGACTTATAAAACATAAATTCATGTACCTCTGTTACCATTTGGAGAGCTGTCGCCTGTGTTGTCCTGAGACAGTGCCGGCCAGCTGGTGTCTTCATCAACAGGTGTCCCGTTCATGTTGGAGAAGAGGAGGCAGGCATTCCTCCCCACAACACCACCCTCTCTCTGGGACTCCACATTACTCTGCTCTTCTGCCACTTTCTCTCCTCTGGTAACACCTGATGTCTCTTCGTCTTCCTCCGACTTTTCTTCCTTCTCCTTATCATCCTCTTCTCTCTTATTCTCTTTCTCGTCTGTAGACTCCAGAGTGTCAATGAGAAGTGGCTCATTAAGGAGGTTCTTGGACTCCTCCTGGTTGAGACCAGGGGTCATTGCTATTTTGGGAGACTTGGTCTGTTCTTCGTTTCCCTGTTGTTCTTCCTGAGTGGTGTTCTGGTGAGAGAAATCCTCCTTGTTGCCATTTTGGCTGATATTGCAGTTGTGGTCCTGGTCCTGCTGGTTCTCGGCTACTTTCCGCAGCTGGTTCCGGCCTTCCTTGACCCACTTAGCATTGTTGCCAGTGGTTTCCTGATCACACCAATGGCTGCTATCATTGAGTTTGTTTTTTAACTCTTCATCTTGCTTTTGTTTGTTCACAACATATGGCATATCTTCATCTTCATGGCCACCCATGGTACCGTCCCATGTAACAGCTCTAATGGAGACAGAGGTTGCTGGGGTTAGCATTAGCACACTAGCTAACAGGCTAACGATTTAACAGAGACTATAAAGTGTGTCCTACTTCGACGCTCGACTCTTTTAACATCAGCGGGTGTTACTGGACAACACGGTATTCAAAGTTCAAAGTCATTTGTTTCTTAAAAAACACATTACTATTAGCAAATGCCAATATCTCGAACTAGTAACCGAAGCCTGTTTCTTATTAGTCTATTTCAGGTCGCACATTACCACGGTTACTTTCACTGTTGGATGTTTGAAACGATTACTAGACGTACTTCGACAGCTTTGCCTTCCATTTGCCAACACGACCTCTTTTACTTCTGATATACAGCTACGTACAGAATGATACATGGACTCGGTGCATCGTTATACGTCTAAACGGCAGTAACTACTGAGCGAGCACATTCTAAAACCACCCCGCGATCAATAATAAAGTGATTTTGTTCAGCTGCCATCCCCGCAGCTGGAAATAACG
This sequence comes from Coranthus polyacanthus, assembly GCA_037367275.1. Lineage (NCBI taxonomy): Eukaryota > Metazoa > Chordata > Actinopteri > Kurtiformes > Apogonidae > Coranthus > Coranthus polyacanthus. The sequence continues at coordinate 21,071,024 of JAPQRN010000006.1, read as the reverse complement.
GACAGTATCCGCCATCCTCACCGTCGTCATCTTGGCTAGGCTAACGTTAGCTCCCAAGCTAGCTAGCTAAAGTATGCAAAAGGATAAATCAAAACAAGTGCGAAGACACTGATTTTTCGAGCGTGTGTCACAAATTCGCCACTCACCAGCTCCACCGAACCCCCTGTTTTCGCGATATGTCGAATTATGCGAGATAACTACATATTTCCACAGATCGTGAGGGCCTGCTCCGTTTCTAGGTGGTGTTTTCTGTCAGTGGGCTCGACTAGTGATGGAGGGCGAACCTGCGTCACGGATCCGCGTCACGGTCGGAGCCCACTGCTGCCACTCAGGGAAAAGAAAAGAAGAAAAAAAAAGAGACACTTTCTTGACTGTTTTAGGACATTTGAGATCTAATCTTCCGCATTTTCAGTTTACGTCTAGTTAAAGTCTCCTGTAAGACAATTCTGTGCTTGGTTTACAACGTTACGGAACTCACAAACGCATGGGACGCGCAGCGTTTTAGAAACAAAATGTTTGTACCGATTAAGAAAACGAAATCAAATAAAAGGCACGGAGGGCAAAGTGTTTCAACTAATCCATGGGAAATAAAGGGAGAAAGAGGTTGTGAAAAACATGAGTCAAAAGTGTGACTAAAATAACTAGAGAGGATCATTTCACACCCGCTGTTTCTATTCCTTTAGTTTTTGGGTTAAATTAAAAGTATTTGTCAAACTCTTATCATTCTCATTATTACCAATTGCACGGTTGTAACTCATTTATTTTAGGGCCACCTGCTTTTTTGCGAACACGTTATATCCTGCTGATTATTTAACTATATATCTTTTTGTATTTAGCATTTTAGTTACATGAAAAGACCCAATTTAATTGTTTAAGCAAACCAGACATGCATGGTGTATTTGAAATCTCTATGTAAATTTGACAAAACGTGCAAGATACCAAACACTACACCCAGACATTCAAGTAATCCATATTTTTTCCTTTTTAATATACTTATATATAAATACATACATTTGTAGGCCTATTAGTCATTCTTGATTTTGGCTTCAACTTGTGATACAGCACAAACGAGCAAGCTGGTGGAGGCACAGAAAAGATACAGATACAGATAGGAAAAAGAAACAACTGATGATTGACATTTCCAATCCCTCAAAAACAAAAAAATAAAAACACACACATAAAAAAAAAAGCCAGGAAACAATATGACAGACATGAATGCTAACACTTTCACCTTAACATCCATCAGTAGCAGCTTCTGATGTGGCCATAAAACAGGAGGAAAGGCAGTCCCCATGATCAACGACAAACAAAGTGTACTTTCGGTATAATATCCGTGAATAAATTACAGTCAAAGTTGCAGCAGTCATCCCTGACTCCTCAAAGAAAACAGGATACATATGTTTGTTTGCAAAGATTGCCAGCACTCAACGTGAAAAGAACTTGAGATGGAGCACAAATACTTATGTGAGACAGATCCTGGAAACGGTAGAGAAAATAAACTTCAAACCATATTCATGAGTACTGATTCCGAAGGGTTTGGAAATGATGACAATAAAATAGACTATAATTATGCAAATGTGTAACCTGTATAATTTATAAGAAATATATCTGCAATACATTTCTAATGTGGGGAAAAAAAAAAACAGTCTTAACGTTGGTGTCAGCAGCTTGTAAACTTAGGAACCAGTGCTTAATGCTCAACACATCACTACACATCCAAGCTGAACGGTACAACACTGATAAGTACTCTTAAGGGAAGCAAATATTTAATATCAGTTTTCTTAATAATCATACAGGTTTAAATGCTTGGTTTTAGACGTTCGTCATGCTGGCCGAGTTACATACAATTTGTTATTAAGGCAAACGACAAACATACACTTCTTTCCCGAAAAGAAAAGTTTTGCGTTAACAAGGCCTTAAATCGACTGAAGCAATGCAGCAGACTGCCATGCTCCACGGGTTTTTCAGTCACTTATAGAGGATTGTACTAATTTCACGTGAGTTCAGTTTAGAAGATGTTTAAGTTCTGCAAAGACAAAGTTAAGGAGACAAATAAAAACTCATTATCACATTAAAAAATAGGCAAATAGTATATATAAAATAAGTGACTGCTGCTGAATTCATCTCAGAAGTAAAAGCTACAGTGGCATTGAATGCTGCGGTAGAGTAAGAGTTTAAGGCAATACTGGTAAGCACCACACCACCATATCAGAATGATATCTGGAGTAAGATATCCAGTAATGTAAGTGTTCAGTAAATAATGGCACAGAGGGTTTTTTCATTTGTCCTGCATTTTTTCCAGAATTGGCACAATCATGTCAAATTTAGGCCTCTTTGCTGGGTCCTCGTTCATGCATATCTTCATGAGCTTGCAAATGTGTGGCGAGATGCCGGGTGGGATAGTGGGCCTCAAACCCTCCAAAGCAACCTGAAAGCCAAAAAGAGACAAACATGAGGTCCTGCTGGAAAGAAATTACTAACTCCACTTAGCTTAGAAGTCATGGTATGTTTCGCAGAGTCAAATCTTCATGCATTTGCTCCTCAGTTGTATGATCTTAATGTGTTCAGTCATGCTAACCTTCATGCCTATTTCCATGTTGGAAAGATCAGCAAAGGGCACCTCTCGGGTCACCAACTCCCAGAGCAAGATGGCAAAGCTCCACATGTCTGCTGACCGGCGGTTGATCTCTTCAGGTTTCTTCTGCAGGGCTGAGAACCAAAAACAGCATGACAGAAGTTTAACAAAGGTCAAACACAGCAAACTTCATTGCAACCTTCCTTCAATCCATTTTTTGGAAAGTACACGATATTCATGTTCAAGGGACCTGCAAATCTACAATACGCAGGTGATTCTACTATGTCTATGGGTATCAGAGTTTGGGTGTGTTTGACTGGCAGCTCTTCACTATCACATTCGCTTTGTTGCATCTGCTGGGATGTGACAAATAACTACGGCATAAGATTTCTATCAAAAGTCGAGAGAGCAAGAAAACCAGCTCGTGAGCACCTTCTATGACTTCAGATGCAGATATTAACTGCCCACTCGCACAATGTACGTGCTATGCGCAAATTCAACAACCGAGAACTGCCTGGACCGCTGTAAGCGAGAAACGAAACTCACGGACAGGGCAAAGAACACCACTTGCGTGTGCACAAAACATCCACCGCTGCTACACACCGATGTACCCGTTGAACAAAAATGAGGTCATACAATTTATATTGATAAGAAGCAAAACCTAGTTTTAGTTTGTATGTTTGACTTGACATTTCTAAATCAGTATTCTGAGCATTTTCCTTGATAACCAAGCAAGCAGACTCACAATTCACAATATTGGCCACAATAATTGCAAAACGGCTTTCTCACCAAATTGTGCAGCCCCATTTTTAAAGCAGCTGCATTACATTGTAAATGATGCAAAAACATCCTCCCTGAGCCAGATCCATTCATTTCTGTCTCATTGATGTATGATGCTCTGTGCCCCTGATTTCACAGCTCACCTCCCACTATATACTGCATAGTGTTTGTTGCTATGGTAACTGTTGGAAACAAAGGTCCTGTATTCTTGCAGATGCCGCCATCTTCCTCCACACTCTGCTCCACAACCTCACTCACTTTTGTGCACTGTTCTT
>JAPQRN010000006.1:21052883-21067294 GCA_037367275.1 Coranthus polyacanthus | reverse complement strand
TCCTGTATTCTTGCAGATGCCGCCATCTTCCTCCACACTCTGCTCCACAACCTCACTCACTTTTGTGCACTGTTCTTACTGATTGCATCATCATGCAAAATCTTAGATAAGCAGCCCCATTTGCAGGGAGCTGCATAGATCCCTGGTTATTTTCACATTTTGTAATCGGTTTATGTTTCTAACTTGTTTAGATTTCTGAGTATCTCAAGGGGAAATCAGCTGCAGATTATATTTGGCTCAGAGACAGTCTGGAGTTCCCTGCATCCATCAATCGTGCTCCAGCTTCTGTGGTTTCAGCTGTCACTTTGGATCTTTGCTGCGTGAATGATGCCTACCCTCAGGGGCTACCCATGCAGGCGAGTACATCCTGCCAGGGCACTGGAAGGAGAACTTGACGTCTGCCATGCTGATCCTGGCTGTCATGTCTTCATCAATCTGCGGTAAAATGGAACATCAGTTGAGATGTCACTTTTATGCGGGAAGGACAGCACTTCCTTTTGTACAATCTTCAATTTTCACATGCACAGATGATAACACATAACTTCCTGTGATAAAATAAAAACATATGCAAAGGTCACATACATTATGATCCTGAAAAAAACGGAAATCCTAACTTTTTCTTACCATAATACTTTTGCTGTTCAGATAATGACGAGGGATCATGGGTTCAAGTGTGTGTAAAAAGGCCATTCCACATGCGATGTCCAGTGCAAACTTCACCGCCTGTGTCTGGTCCACCACAAAATCTGGAAGCAGGACGAGGAACAAGTAATAGCACATTTCAGTCAATGTTGATTTTTACCACATAACAGGTTGACGGTAGAATTCCTACTGTATAGACAGGGGTGGCACCATGAGGAACACTTCAAAAAGTAGTGCAATACACAACAAATCCCTGCAATCAGAATTGGTGACAACTACAGACATTGTGACTGGAGGAGAAGTACTCACTGGTGCCTTCATGCAGCACATTGTAGAGGGAGCCATAAGGCATCCAGTGTGTGATGATGATGGGGTGAGGGGCGGGAGGACACTGACATGCTCCCAACATGGGAAGGACATTCGGGTGGGAAAATATCCTGGGATGGAGCCCAAGAGGGAGGGAGAGAGGCAGACAGACAGACAGACACAAAAAGGCAAATCCACGCAGGATTTGACAAACAGGAAGTTTGTGTGAGATGCAACCCCCCAAAATATAAATAATACATTGAGTTTGGTTGAACAAACAATGCAAACAGACAAATGAGTGACAAGAAAGGCAAAATAACATAACGACGGTATAAAGTTGTTTGTTTAATGTTTAAATAATTACCTGAGTTTGGGATATTCCTCATTGAAGTCTCTGCTTTTCCTTGTGGTCCAGTCACGAATCTTTAGCACCTTCACGACAATTTCATTTCCCTGCCAGCGCCCTTGCCACAGCTACAGTTGAGAAATAAATACAGAAAAAATAAGTGAAGGCTGTGTAATTCGTAAATGCTCACTGCTATTTCTGTACAATAAAAGAATGAGAATTACCTCTCCCGACTGGTTCTCATTTATTTTAGCCAGGAGAGAGAGCTGTTTGTAGTCGATGCCTGCGTGTTTATTTAACGTCCCATTGCCTAAACACAGACAAGTGAGTAAACATAACTGACCCATTATTTAGGTAAAATGAAGTGGAGCAGTATGTGGAAGGAAAAAAATGTGAAAATTCGAAAAACATAAGAAATTGTTCATGAGACTGGTGTGGAACGTTTTTCCCTTTCATGCAGCTGAAACTGCTCAGGTGAGAACTGTGTTGTCTGTGGGACTCACGGGGTCGAGTTCTTGTGGTGCCTTTCCAAAATGTGTCCTTGAAGGGAATTTTAGTCAAGTTCTGGCCCATTTTCTCTGCCTTTTCTGGATGATAGTAGGGGGGATTTTAATGAAACCATCAGCAGAGAGAAATAAAACAGACAGCTCAATGTTTGAATTGTAAAGGCCAGTTTGGATACCTCTGAGGAGCTCACGCAGGTGAGGTTTGGCTTTGTCCAAAGGAGTTTCTCCATATTTGTTACAGATGCTCACCTGCGCCCCATTAGTCACAAGGTCCTGACAAAGAGGAAAGAGCAACATGGGTGACTTTTTAAAAAAAGTTTTTATTGGGAGAAATACACATCAAGAGGGACAGTTACTCTCCTCTGTAAGACCACCAGGGGGGGCACTAACCTCAGATACTTGGTCTTGGCCCCAGAAGCAAGCATAATGCAGTGGTGTGTTCCCATGTTCATTGGCTGCATTAGTGTCTGCTTTGCACTGGATCAGCTAGAAGAGAAGGAGAAACAAAGGATTATATGCAAAACAAGGCTGGTCCCATCTTGTTTGGGCTGTATACACGGATAGTGTTGATGCTGCCAAGTCAGATCTGTGCTGCCTGTGGACACATACCAGAGGTATTCAGACATGCCTAATATTAAACTGAATAGCTGCCTGACAGCAACTCTAGAGAAGGGGAAGCCTTACATCATGGCCTACAGGCCAGTAGACTGCACAGGAATACAACATATCCTTGCAATTTACTTCACTTTTTAACAAATACAATGACCTGACATCTCCCTCAGTGTTTTCTGAAAAGCCCAAGAGGAGCACTGCAGTTTTTGAAATGTTATGTAGCTCAGATTATCGCCATTACAGGAAACCCCATACTGCCAGCTGCATTGGAAGCACTGATTGTGCAACAGCTGTGTTTTTAAAGGTCAACAATTTGCATTTATTTTGGTGATTTAAATTGGCCAAAACATTATGCATCAGCCATGAATTTGGCCTGCAGCTGGTGTATTTATGGCAGTGCCAGCCCCCGCAGAACATCCTTCCTTGGATCAATAAAGCAACAATAAAATATATTCACTCGCTGCTTCTTTCACATATTAAATAGATTGGCCTGCCTGGACAAAAATTGTAAAAGATTTTACTATCATATTTGGCCTGAGAGAAAGAAACTAATCAAATTTTTCCTCAAAATGAACAAATTACCAAGCACTCCTTTCTTATCTGATCGTGGACCTACAAGAACAGGCATGACTTCTGTATTTCTTGTGGCTCTTCAGTTGACATCATTTTCAAGTTTCATAATATCTCTTGTTTATGAGGCAAGCCTCAAGTGATGCATCAACACCTGTGTTTTTCTGACAATATGATTTGGAAACACACTGTTAAAGAGTGTTTTCTACTTAATTGTTATATTCTGATAATCATCATTAAAAACAGTGTAATGTGTAATTACAGAACAGCTGAAGCAACCTGAGTTGAACTTGTGCTGTATCTTCCTGGTGTTGACATGACCCCTACCTTTCCTACGATGTCACGATGTCCATGGCTGGCTGCTAGGTGCAGAGGTGTGTCGTCTCCACGGTTCATGACGTTAATGCGAGCGCCTCTCATGATGAGCATGTCCACCACACTGGATCGGCCCTCCCTGCATGCCCAGTGGAGGGGGCTGAAGCCGTGGTCGTCTCTACAGTAGGTGAGGAACATTTTATATTCAGTACAGGTTGCTCAAAAACCTTCATCAGCACAGCAAGGAGTTGGAATAACTGCAATACAGGCAGAAATACTTGACAGGCTCGACTAGAGAGGTGAAAACACATAGAACGTCTGCATCACGGTCGTCCTCATTACATTTAAAAGCTTTCCAATGCGTACAACTCTGCTGTCAAGTTTTTTTGTTTTATTTCTGAGGTTTGTTTTGTTCTGCTTATCTGCTTAGACATGAAAAATATTGCTAAAAACCTAGGGTGTGTTAACTGCACTAATAATAAGTACGGCTGTACAATTTGGTGAAAAAGTTTTTTTGTTTGTTGATTTGTTTGATTGTTGTGGACACTATTGTGATTTGAGTCTACTTTGCTTGATGAAAAATGTACAGATTAATCGATAATGGATCATTTTTCCCAACTCAAAACACTTGAGCAAGTATTTTTTAAAAATAAAATTAAAAAAAAATAAACATAAAAGTGTCAACTTTCACTTTTTGGCACAGTACCTCTCTGTTCAGGGTCACTGAACTCAAAATATCACCATACACACACCGGACCTTTAAACTGCAGTGTTTTTACTAAAGACACCTAATGCATTTGACCGAGAATCACTTTGAGACGACCTCAGAAATAAGCTATAAAAATGTTCATCCTAGGAAACATTATTTTAGTCACTGGATTTCAGTAATTCAGTGCTGTGAACCTCAGCAGTGGGAGTGCATAATGAGGAATTTGTATTTTGTTCTCCCTCTGAAAAAAGGAAGTTGATGCAACTGCAGACTGAAACTTGATCTAATAGGCGTCTGGCACTCATCATTCCTCTTTATCTCAGTGACACTGGCAGAGACACTTGTATAGGACGGTGGCCTCGATTACATGTCAGACTGAGTGATGGCGCACCCCCTCAAAGAGAAAGAGATAAAGACGGAGAGATTAAGACGCAGCAAAAGCTGAGTGACAGTCAATCAGGAAAGCATTGAAATAAGACAAACAGCAGGCTGAACATTCACTGCAGGCCTTATAAGGGTCGGTGAGACTTCCTTCAGTAGCCCTGCACACGCCTGCATCCCAGCTGTTGTGTGTGATTGTGTCATTTTTCATTTCCCTGCCTGGCCATGGTCATCTCCCTCATTCATGTCTTTCCACTCCCACGTCCTCACATCTGACTACATCCTTTCTGTCTTGGTTAGCACTATTGCAGCTGAACTTTGCTGATAATATATCCCATTTTTCACACACATTCCTGTTTCATACAACCTTCACATTGCACAATCCTCCAGTTAATAAAGTTATGCATTTGCTCTAAAATTACGAGTAGGCACACAGCATAATAATGTGATCTGAGAACTGAGGGAGTATTATGAATCTGAAGGAATCTGACCCTTTCTGCCCCCTACCATCAATTCACTGGCTTGTATCCACACATCCTGCAGAGCTCGGCTCAAAACAGCACCAAGAGCCCCACAGAGCCCCTCAGTCCCACAACACACCATCTATCTGTGCATCTGGCTGACCTGCTGGAGTCACACCAGAGCTGTTCAGGGTGCAATTTCCTCTCGGTTCAAAAGCCAAACTCTAAAAACTAATTAGCTGAAGTTAACGAGAGTGGAGGTCCCTGCAGACTCACTTTTACAGTTTTTGTTGTTTGGCTTCAAGTCTGTTTAGAGTAAATGGTAGATTTAGAAGAAACTTAATGAGCGTATTCTTCAGGAGACATACTGCACACATGAAACCACCCTTTATGAATTTAAGAAACAAAATCCATATTTTGTACCCAACGCCAGATGATTTGCACGAGTGAGAAAAAAAATTATATGACAAGAATTTTGAGTGATTATTGTGCTTAAACCATTTTACTTCAAACAGTCAATATTAAAACTAGACATAGTATAATTAAGCCTGATTTAAATATAGGTTACTGCTCTTGCACACACATTCTGTTGTGAAGGCCACAACATTTTATATAACAGTATACTGATTAATTTAACATACAACAAATAAGACGTTTGACTCAGAAATGTCTGCGAGACACAAAAGAAAGAAAAAGAAACGAAACAGGGAAAAGAAGAACTATATTCATATAGTTTCACTATAGTCAAAAATATAAAATAAATTTGCTTTGAGGAAATGATCTGCTATAACAACCTTATTTGGAACAAGCTTTTGTTCCCTTTCCATCTTTCTATTTTATTTTTATTTTTTGGATGTACTTTTGTTAACTTTAAACTACATTTAAAGCATAACTGTAACTGACCAGAAATGTCCTGTCCAGATTAATGCTGATTAAAGATTCTTCAAACTTATCGTTATGAATCCATAAAGGTGGCCTAGTACATTTGTGTGACTTCATGTGAGAGACTTCGGCCTCGGCTGTCTCTGAGTGTATTTCTATCCATGGCTCACTTTTTATGGGATATATTTTCCCTTTAAGCTGGCTTCATCCACACAACCCAAAGGCACTTGAGTGCCAGGGTTTTCTCCTGCTCACCCCCTCCACTCTGGACGCGGTAATTTATTTCAGGCACTTCCACCTGCCAACAGCACTCAGTTTAGCAGGCAGAAAAAGCCGAGGATGAGCCCCTGTCTGCACCCTGTACGTCTCTGGCCCAACATCCCCACCAGGTCATATAACAAGACCTGGATGAAGCTACATGAAACATAAAACAAATTAAAAGGATCTTTACAGTACCAGATTATACATTTTGCCACAAGTCTGTATGAAGGGCTCGCACCTCTGCCATCAAAGTAGTTGGATAAGTTTTCATTGCAATTTGTGACACTTTATATATTTATTGTACAGTATTATAATAGAAAGGCATAACATGAAAATCCTGCTTGTAGTTTTTTCCTAATTTCATGCATCACCATACTGACATTAGCCACAGAAAAATAACTACCACTTCCAGTAATAGACCATGAAACTCCTTGTCAGTTTATCCCTTATGTTCTTTTTTTGGGTTTGACACCATTATGTCAAAAATGTTTGCTGACTCATTCACTAAATGTGCAAACACAGAATCTTCTGAAACAAGAACACCTGCTCATTATACTAGTTCACCAAGCTCACACTGCTGCTCCCAACAAAGAGGATAAATGTAAAAATAATATTCACCCTGGAAATTTACCTCAGCTTTAACATTATAGTCTTGCTAAAAATAAGTGTTGACTTTCTCTCCTTCATTCTCTCCTTCAACATTCATGTGTGGACAAGTAGGTGCTCTGTGAAAACAATTATTCACACATGTACAAAGCTTCTTTTGGACGTACATTTTGAGGAGGCTATATACAGATAACCATCAAAGCCACGATTACACGCTTTTAGGCCAAAGAAAACAAGGGCAGAGGCGCTCACTCCTCTAAAACAAAAAAAAACCCCAATATAACTGGAGGACGGAGAAGAGTGGAAGTTGGCAACCGGGTGAAGGAGTCACAGACTGAATCATACTATGAAGACCAAAAGTTCACAGAAAATGTTTAGGAAGACTCCACTGTAAACTTTGCAATTAACTCTTCGATGCTTAGCGGAAATGTTAAGGGGAAATGGGTGGAATTATCTAATACCGCTGGGAGACGAATACCGGAAACACATAAGAGGAGGATGGGAAGGTGATGTGCTCTGTTAGGGCTTTCCAGGCATTCCTCTTTGAAAAAAAAAAATCACTATTAGGCCAAACACACACACACAAAGATCCTCTGTCTCGTCACACACATAATTCTTCCAGTCCTGCCTGCTGCAATAATCTCCTCCCCCTCCCTCTCATTTTGGTAGGTGGTAGACTGCTCCCTTGAGGCCTGCGTGTTATTCCTTGTAAGGAGATTCAGCATTCCACTACTACTCTTTGTCTGAGAGTTACATCAGTGTAAACACGCTGTCATCGAGGAGAACAGAAAATACAGTGCAGCCATTACTCTCATACACCTACATACAGTGGATTTACTAAAATATATTAGGAAGGAAAAACAAGAAGTTATGCTGTCTTACAACAGGGAGCTGAAAGGGCAAAAATAAATGCGTTACAACAGTGGAGGAGATATATCAACCGGAAAAGGGAACCTGACATGCAATCAGCTAATGGACATGTCACATGTGGGATATGCAAACTGTATCCACACCACGCAAATGCAAAAACAAACTCAACAGCAGTGATGGAATTTATGCAACTACAAGAAAAACAGAACAAACATGAAGTACAGTGCAGCTATAAAAAAGCAGGAAACAAATCTTTTTTTTGCTACACAAATGTTATGTGCAAATAGAAACTAAACAAAGCTACCAGAAAATCAAATTATTTCTCACGCATCTTTTCTATTTTTAAGACAACTATGTGTTTATTTGAAACTGATCTACAAATGCATTGTATTAAAAAAGACAAGGTAAATAAAATAAGGTAAATATTCATCATAAATGAATACATGAATTCTGTTTTTGCCTTCTTTGACAACAAATCCCAGTAGTGCAAATCTGTCCAGAAGAAATGCTCCGTGGGTGGTCATCACTACTTGCCAAGGTTTTCTTTAAAAAGTCAACTAAGGATACAGAAGTAGCACAGGACTGACTGATGATATTTACCTATTTGAAATGTTTGTGTAATAAACATGTCAAACTGTACAAATGTCTGAAGTTTCTTCTCTACATAGATCTAGCAGTATCCATTACCAGAGTGCATCTAGCCTGTTTTTTGTTTTTTTTTCATCTCTGTGGAGCCTAAATTTAATTGGAGCAACTACTGCAAGCATGACTAACTCAACCAAAACAGCAGGTTTCCTTTCCAACGTCATGCTTTTGAATTATTCTGCTGGCATCCGGGACATAAACATGCACCCACAAGGAAGTGGGTTCACTGGCGGGCTACAATCTCGCTTGGGACTGAAGGGGCGGGCTTTCAGACAGAACACGGACAAAGTTCTGATGATATGAGCGTTATCTATCACACCATCACAAATTCATGTCGGGGCAACTTGCATTCAGATGAGTACAATGAGGAGAAAGTCATCACTGGCTGAAAAATGAAGATGCAAGCGAGAAGAGGTCTGAGGTGATCTCACCGAAGCACTGAACTGGTCTCTAGTAGAACAAGTGAATTCCACTTTTACTCATGAAGGTTAAGACTGGTTCTAATAGAGAGAAGAGTCTGCTGGACTTGAGTTAACAGTGATTCTTAGAGACACTATTATTGATTTTTATGTTGCAGCCCTGAGATAAATTGAGTTAGTTTTTAAATTTAATTTGGTTACCCAGCCACTGACTAAGTGGTATCTGTCAGTTCTGGTTAGTAGCCGACTAAAAACAACTGCCACAAATAAATAAACTTGCTGGAACTCGGCTCACCCTTGATTGAGGTCATTTTCTGTGTTGTCCAACCACAGGCGAACTGCTACTGCATTGCCTTCCCGGCACTGTGTGAAGATATCATCCATTTTTGCTGATGTTCTTCTTTTTTCTTATTGTGCAGTGAGAGTCAATGCAGAACTAAACTGGAGCAGGCGAGAAAGGCGGCCGAAGGGTGTCCTGGCCGGCATCAGTCCCTCATCTGGGACAGAATCAGTAGCTCAGTGACACAACTCTGAAAAGAGACAAAAAAGGGAAGTTACTCTTGACATGTTTTTTTCAGCGTGATCTCTATGCCATGCAGGTATAAACGCTCCCATCTGTCTGTTATACAAACTTCAACAGGAAAAAGAAGCCATAAGGAAATCTAGTGTTGAGCAATCTTATCCACATTAGTAATAACTGGGTGGGTATACTGTTCACTGCATTGTGACTCACATTTGGCCATGACTAGCACCATGTACACCAGAGCAGATACATGTTTATATCTAATGTCACGACATGTTCTGTTTACACTGTACCAAGCAATTTCAGGCATATCATAGACAAAATAATGGATAGAGATCTACTTAAAAGGACAATAAGAAAAGCAACCATCAAAGTGGGAAACTACTTCTAAAAAGGCAGCTTCATTTAGACATAAAAGGACTTGCATACAAATACCAAGAGAGTTAACACATTTGAATCCTAGTAATGTTTGAATGTCTAAAGTAAACTCATGAAAAAGGGCATTGTGTGTGATAATACATGACTCATATGAGGCATAAACTGGAGCTACGTGGTTATTAATACAACTAAGTGGGTTTAGATCCGCTCAATAAGCTATCCATTCACTTCAAATAAACTCTGGCTGTGAGACTGACTGTAGTTTGTGAAAGAAACACTAAATAAATAGCCGTTGTCTGCAACAGTCTGACTAGCTACACTGCTATCTAGCTAACACAGGGGAAAGGCTCCTCTTAAAGTTAACAGTTTAACCCCCTAACTCTTGACAGAACCACCGGGTGCTTTTACTACACTAAATAAACTAAAACGTATCAGTTGCCTAATTACATAAACGCTACTTAGCATCCTGTGCTAGACAAAATAAGACACGGGTTTTGCTAACAAGCTAACTGACGCGGCGGAGTGTCTCCGTTTCTCTCGTTTGACGCTGACTGGGAAGCGCTGCTACGTTCATCATTTTGTCGTTCAAACAGTCCAAAATGAAAATGTATTTGACTCTATAAAGAGGTTAACTTACCAGATGTATCCCCCTGATGTCGTGTTAAGCAGACAAACCCAGAAGAAGTTATTAGCGGCGTTGTGTTATCTCCAGAAGATTGAATGCTGTGGTACGTCCACACCCTCGCCGCCGTACGTACGTGGTAACGGTGAGATTGGAGGAAGAAAGCACCCGCCCCCTACAGGAGACAGGGAGGACTGCATGTAGCCCAAGTATGCGCAGCCTCGGGTTATGACTTTTTAAAAGGCGACAAGAAAGAGCAGTTTCAAGTTATTTTCAAGTCAGTGAAGTCTATCAAATCCAATTCACGTTTTGTTTTGGTGCCATGTTTCAACGGAGTGGTGGGAATTAAATCCATTACTAAGAAGTGATACCACAAAGTAAAAAATACTCAGTTACATGTAAAAAAAAAAATCAAAAAAATCACTGCATTCAAAACATTACTTAAGAACAAAAGTATTGCAATCGAATAAAAGAGTAAAAGAGCAGGATGGTCCATTTCAGAATAATATACACCACTGTGGAAAAGTCTTAGGCCATCTTTAGCTTTGTTGTTTTGCAGCGTTGTAATGAACACACACACACACACAGCAAGAAAATACAGGGAATATGTGTACAGTGTAAAAAAAAAAAGATTAGTGCAGTAAATTCACTTTAAATGCACATTTGTACGTAATTCACATGTTTTTTTTTCTATTGTGGCGTTAAAGATGTAGGTAATTCGTTCTTTATGCGTGTGATATAATTCTGGAACTCAAAATCCCATATTATTATTTCATTATGTCATTAGGCTCCGCACTCGTACACGTTTAAATTGGTTTATTTAACGTCAACCCATTTGTCTCTTTAATTTGACGACACTTTGTCACGATCCCGCGGTCGTTATCGAATTAAACCGTATTCCACAACGTTTTGCGTTAGAAAACTTCATTCCCCAGACATCTCGGGCGCGCCGACGTCATCGCTGTGCGCCTGTAGTTCTGTTTTGCTTCCTCGACGCACACGAGACAAACCAACGTGGCTTGTGGAGAATTATTCCTCCCGTTCGGCGTAGTTACACGTTAGTGAAACAACTACAAAACGTTTGCAGTAAAACAAGCCGTTCTAATACGATAAACAAGTGACTCTGGTGCCTGACGGGGACCGGGTAAGTAACTGGATTAGATGTTACAATTAGCAGCGTTTATAGCTGTTTTTCTAAATATCCGGGTCGGTGTATTTTAAACTCTTCTTTTTTTTTTTTTAAATATGTGTTCCTTGTAGTAATCCTGCAAATATGTTTAATGAAGATGAGGACTGGAGTGACGATCCTGATGCTAAAGTCCTGAGTGAAACTGTCTTAAAAAACACGCAGAAGAAGAACAGCAGCACACATGTCAAGGTGAGTGAGGAGTCCGTTTAGTTCCAGGTAAGTGTAGGCAAACCGAGTCCATGTAATATTAAACAAGTAGAGAGAATAAAGCATGCATTAATCCACATTAAAGCAGTTACTGTGTACATTCCTACATGACAACATCACAAGGAATACTGGGCGACTGGGATAGTGGCTTTACATTTCTGTGCAGTTTAGTTTACATTATACAAAAGAGACTATTTCCCTAATTATTTTCCCGTTATCAGTCCAAGGGCGTTGGGAAGAAGAGCCTGCTGCGGACTCTGCAGACACTGGGATCAGTACCAGACTGGAAGAGCGATGAGCATCAGCCGGGTAGTGATAGTGATACAGGAGCGGCTCCATCACACACCAAGAAGAAAAAGAAAAGAAGGAAAAGGAGAAAGCAAGGAGAGACACCAGAAGAACAGGTGGAGAATGGTGACGGAGACCAGCACGTCACGGAGGAGAAACCTGGAGCAAATGAGAGGAAGAAAGATAAAGCTGGTGAGTGAAAGGCGAAATGTCCAAGCGCTCATCGTTTCAGTCCCAGTACTTGATGTAGCACCAGTAGAAGTGGTGAATGTGCAACCTGTCCTCTCTGACTGTGAGAAATTAGTGATTTATGTTTGTTTTTTATCCTCCTGAAGGTGCCCTGAAAATAAAACCTACTCCTGCAGGCGAGACAAAGGTGGAGGCAAACATGCCACAGAACATGGAGAGACTGAGTAGAAAACAGTGGAAAAACAGAATGAAAAACAAGAGGAATTGTAAAAATAAATACCGCCCCAATGAGCCTGATGAGGAAGTAAATAAAGCAGAATCTGAACTTAAACAGAAGCCAAAGGAAGAAGGCAAAACGGATATTTCTAGCAACGAAAACAGCAAGGAGACTGTATCCCAGACATCAGTCCAGAAAAAAGAGAAGGAGCGTAAACCACAGAAAAGGAAAAAGAGTGAAGCGGACTCAAAAACGCAAACCCAGAGAGAAGAAAAGCAGCTGGTTACAAAGCAGAACAAAGTTGAAAAAGGTGAAACCGACTCTGGCGCTGATGGATCACAACAGACAGCAGGCGAAACCAAAGTGGAGATCACCGATGAACAGGAGCACCGGACACCAGTGAAAAGACTGAAACCTGAACTGAGCAAAGAACAAAGTCTGAAAAGAGAAAAGCTGCGGAAAATGCTCCACAGCCAGGAGAAGGACCAAACACAGAGTCCCACGGCGCAGAAACAGGAGCCGGCAGTGCCACGGGAAAACGACGAGGTGAAACGAGACCGCTCCACCACCCTCAGGTCCCGCATGGAGCAGCGCTTGGAGTCGGCTCGTTTCCGCTACATCAATGAAGTTCTCTACAGCACGTCCAGCGGCGAGGCGAAGCGTATGTTCAGACAGGACCCGCAGGCGTTTTGGATCTACCACAGGGGCTACACTGCACAGGTTCAGCGATGGCCAGCCAATCCTGTGGATGCCATTATTGATTTCATACGACAAAAGTAAGCTCTCTGTCTGTTGTTGACTTCTGAAAGCATCTTAACGTTTCATCTCTTAGCCTGAACCTTACATTAATATGCCGAGAGTTCTTGTTCCTGAAATAATGCATCATACTGGGTGTTTTATTGACGCTTCATTCGGCTGCTGTGAGAAGACGTGTCCGTTGTCATAGTCATGGCCAGAACACACAAATTTAGTTTTTTGCGATTTTTTTTCTCCACATGTTTGGATGGTGTATTGAAGAGCAATATATGAATTTCACAAGTTTCAAAGACTTTAATTATCAAATACATCAGATTTATGCAGAGACTCCATTTGCGTTTCCGCCAAAACTTTTGGCCACAACTGTCGATCATAGGGCTGCAAAATCTGGCGAAAGAAGTCACCTTGTGATTATTGTGGACAATATTGCGATTTGAATCTACTCGCTTGATTATCAAGGACAATGCACAGACCACCGATCATTTTGAAACATGTACATATTGTTTTTCCAACTCAAACAAACTTGAACTAGTATAAAAAATACAAAAACTTGTATCTACTTTCATGATGCAGTTCTGACACGGCACCTCTCTCTGCTCTGTCACTGGATCCAGAATATCACCAGACACACACCGGAGCTGACGTTGTGATTCGATTCATTGTGCGGCTCTAGTAGATTGTAACCTGTTGCTTTCTGTTTGTTTCAGACCTTCCTCTCTGGTGGTCGCAGACTTTGGTTGTGGCGACTGTAAGATAGCGCGGAGCGTCAAGAACAGAGTGCACAGCTTTGACTTAGCGGCGACCTGCGAGCTAGTTACTGTCTGTGACATGGCCAATGTGAGTGTGTGCTTTGTACTCTTTCTTTGTGCGTATTGATGAACGCTGCCTCTGAGAATGACACGGATTCTGTGTCCAGGTCCCGCTGGAGGACAGCACCGTGGACATCGCAGTGTTCTGCCTTTCTCTCATGGGAACCAACCTTGCAGATTTTTTAGCAGAAGCAAACCGTGTCTTAAAGATGGGGTAAAGGACGTTGTATTTATTTAGTGTAGGCCTGTTTACTCTTGAACATACTGTATATTTCTTATTTACTTGTTGATAATATATTGATATAATATCACATTATTGTAGGGGTGTCCTTAAAATAGCAGAGGTGGCGAGTAGATTTGACAACGTGCGGAGCTTCATGACTGCACTGGCAAGTTTGGGATTCAAGGTGGTGTCCAAGGTGAGAGAACATAAGATGATGTATCATGTCACATCAGTTGCAGCACAAACACAAATGAAAAACACAAACAGGTTGGTTTATTGGTTTACTATAATATTTAGCGAACTGCTTTCTTTTCAACAAGGATGGCTTATTTACACTAAAGGTATTGATGCTACATGTACTGTTATAACCAAATAAACCTCAATACGATTTAATTATGAGTATATATATGAAGTATATATGAATATGAAGTATGTTAAGGGCAGTGGTCATAAACTGTCATTATTATATGTAAATGTAT
>JAPQRN010000006.1:21033861-21052783 GCA_037367275.1 Coranthus polyacanthus | reverse complement strand
TATATATGAAGTATATATGAATATGAAGTATGTTAAGGGCAGTGGTCATAAACTGTCATTATTATATGTAAATGTATGCATGAATGTTTTATATCAGTTTTCTTTCTTGTTTTTTCTTCAGGACACAGAAAACACTCATTTCTACTCCTTTGAATTTGTGAAGAACAGAGAAGCTCCAGAAGATGTGAAGAAGTTTGGACTGCAGCTGAAGCCTTGTGTGTATAAGAAACGATGAGGAGGTTCTTGAGGACTTCATTCAAAGAATGAACAATCTGTGACATTTTCCCCACATCTTGGGTCCACTGTTTTTCCAAAGCAGTTCTTTTACAGTTGTATTTACAGAATATCAAGTCGATTGACGTTTTATAGCCTCTGGAATCTTTTTTTTTTTGTTTTCAGATTTCAACAGAATTCAGCTGCATTATTTGCACATGACTGTTTTCATGCAGTTCTCTACAAACATCCGTCTCTGGTTGAAGATACGCTAATTAATAAAACCCCCTCCTGTTGTGATTGGCTGGAGTGAAACCTGACATGCACATTAAGATGCTGTTACAAGGAACGCGTTTAAATATTCAACTTTTCTTATTAGAAAAGTTGAAAATTCAGGAAAAAATGAACATTAAGTAAAAGTACTGGTAATAAGTTTTAAAGTAATGCCTTTTTGATATATTAAAAGGCATCCTTTGGTGACTAAATAAACTTCAATACCAGAGAGAGGAGAGGGGAAAAATGACTGAATAAACTTCATTCACATGCACGAATGCCTTATTTAGCATTTGCCACTAGAGGGAGTAATGACGCTGCAGCCTAAAAAGGGGAAGAAGTTGACTGCATCCGGATCATACACAGTAACAGAATGAAATTCTATTTTTGTCATTTTGTCACACCACTTGGCCATCGATCCAGAGATCTAAAGTCTGTCAGAGATCTCCATTATAATAAGCTGATGGGTACAAACCCAATAAAACAAAATGTGTGATAAAATGAATGACTTTATTGACAAATCCTGAAATCAGTACATGAACTGGAAAACATAACGTGTAGAAACAAAAGCAAACTTCAAGTAAGATTAATTCAAAAGTGCAAAAGTAATGCATTTAAAAACATTAATGCCAATAATTTTCTAATACTTGAATCCTTCAAGTTCGAACAAGTCACAGTAATAAGTCAACCAGAAGCATAAACAACGCTGCAGTGCCTGTAAGCCTTCATATCTGATGTGGTCCTTGCGCAATGTAAAAGCTGAACATGTTATTCAAAGCCCTGCAAAGCACTGTTATCCTCACACTGTACTCTTGACGTCAATAACTATGGAGTAATTGACCAGCTGAGCGTATTCTTTGCTGTCTTTCTCGATGACTGTTGGCTTCTTCACCACAGGAGAGCCAGGCTCCTGCATCAGAGTCGTCAGAACTGACAGAGACTCACGCTTCTGAGAGAAGAGGCACAAAGGAAACGGGTTATGAAACTCAAATGTGGTTAGAGAAGAATAAAGAATACAGTTACTAAAACCACAGAAAACAAGCTACAGACAGGAGACAAATTGTAAACCTGCAAGTTTACTGAACTGAATCTTACCTTATATCGTCCCCTGGCAGTTATTTTGCTGAAAAAACAACAAAAAGGACAATGCTGACCATTTGAATAATTAGATTTTAGATTATTGCTCTTTTTAGGAGACTGTATGGGGCTTAACATGACCACTAGATGGCACTGTGAGCCGTTTTAACATGTTAGAGTAGCAGGTGTGAATGTATTATCTGACAGGAATATCAATGGAGACGCCTGTTGACCCGAGTCCGCATCATTGATCTCTGATGTCAGAAGCAGCAGCTCATTTTGTACTTTACGGCCTCAGCGACATCAACCTTCACCAATGAAGACCCGCTGCTGTCAAAAAGTGTCCCTCGCTTTGGAGGGGAGGGGAGACCTCAGTCCCAAAATAGCCTTCCTCCTGGGGAGTCATGTTTTCTTGTGTACGCTGTCGTACACTGTGTGACTGACCTTCCTAAATTAGCCTGACAGGACCCTCCCACTGGGACAAGGGATAATGGGACAGAGCCTCTGTAGGCCAATGGCACCTTGACCAAATGTTCTGACCAGAGAGGCAGGTCTATTGAAACAGCCCCTGAACCACTGTTCACTATGCAGCACTTTGCACTGCACCTTTATTCTCTGCACAGCGACGCCTGATTAGATCCTGACAAACATTTGAGAGAAGTCAAATTTGGCATCACATTTGGAAAACTTCTGCAGGCAGAAACCATAAACAGTTCAAGGGTTGTGACACATATCCCACATCAGTCATAAAATGCGACTGACTTGCTGATTTTTTCCAACAGTAATAAGATTAAGAGGTGCATATGTGAATGTTTTATTGATGAACAGCAGCTCAAATTTCATTACAGTAATAACTTCCCAAAGATGGGGACTTCTCAACCTTTTACCTTTGCTTTTTGCATTGTGACATTCATGATATATTGTCAAATAAAAGTAGTCTACTCGCTGATACTGCCAGAAGTAACACTGCAAAAAGGCAGTCCAGGACACTGGAAAATAAATCTGTTGTCACTGACGGAGAAACTTTCTACCTGTCTGCAAGCATGGCTGCGGTGGCAGAGGCACCTGTCTGCTTCCGCCACATTGCTTCCTGTTTGTGAATATCTGTATGAGACTGTGGTCTTGGTGAGCTGGGTATCAATCCTCACATCCTGTTTGTCTTATATGGCACCGGCAGCACTGGCCTCATTTGCCCGTCAACACATCACCTGCCGAGCTGTGTCACCTGTGGAGGCATTTAACTCACCAGAACACCCAGAGAACGACGACCAGGATGAGAATGATGGCACAAGCCAAAGAGATGCAGACGGTGGCTGCAGTCACTGCACCACAAAGAGTACACAAAGCCACATATTAGAGCGGAGCTTCTGCAGACACATTGATACCAATAGCAAACCTCATCATGTTTTCATGATCAGAATTAACAAAGCAGGTACATACCGAACTGTTTGTCCTCGTTCGTGACCTCCACTTGAATGCTAACCGTGGCTGTGTGATGATAGAAGTATGCCTTGCAGGTGTACAGACCTTCATCCTGCTCTGTGAGCTCGGCGGGGAAGACCATGGCAGTCCTTTCCATTTGGACAAATGAGTCATCACTCCTGCAACACCAGTGACTTTTTAATTCAGATAAAACGGAATAGTAGAAGATAACAAAGCACTGCATAATGTGAAATTCTTTACTTGTGTATTTCCATTTTCTTCTGTTTTATATTCACGCTCCACTATTTCTCAGAGGCAACTATTGTGTTTGTCGGCTTTAGGTACTTTTCAGATTACAATTTTTCATTATGTCCAGTGACGTCCACGTATCTCCAAATGTCCTGATTTTCATTGCATGTAATAAACTTGAGCATGAAATAAAGCTAAATAAACTGTTGGATTTGCTGGGAAATGAATTGTCACAAAGCTGACAACAGGTCTGTTTTTCTGAGCTCATGAAAAGTTGACTTTTTTGAAATACGTGGCTCTCACTGGAAAATGATGATCTTACAGAATATGATACTTTGCTGTAAATTAAATTACTCAACGGTATATAGAGTAGTTCAAATGAGATCAAATGTACAGCAATCATCTAGAGCGGTAAAATGCAACACACACATTAATGCAGCAGTAATATGAATCCAAAAGCATCATATGTAATAGTAAAACACTGACAGGGACCATTTTACTGCATAATGACTACTTCTGCTTTTCATTCTTTAAGTAGATTTTGCTGATAATCTACATTTATTTGCAAGTAATTCCGTAGAGTGTTTTCACAGTGTGGTATAGTATGTTTACTTGAGTAAAGGATCAGTTTACTGGTGTTTAAAGGGGATACACCACCTTTTGCAGTGTAGATTGTACTCTGGCACATTGCCTTGAACGTGGAGCAGTATTCTCTGGTTGTGTTGTTTTTCCTGAAGAGTAAGTCTGTGTATGACAGGTTCACCACCGTAGCGGCTTTGCAGAGGCGTTGTGTGGTTCATCACTCTCAGAGCGATATCTGTAAGAAAGTCAAGTTGAATACACTTGCAACATGGATACATATTGTTGTTGTGTTGTTTTGTATGTGAAATTCTATATGTTTTTGAAGAACTGATACGAGGACACGTGCAGGTATTAATTCAAGTGTTTTGTTTCTGTCACACTCACAGTATCTGGGGACATGGACTGTCTTCCTGTCTGTGAATCCATGTTCAGAGTTGTACACACAGGTCAGGTCTTGTCCCTCATGAAGAGCCAGAGGAAACTGATAAGTCAGCATGGCTTTCTGGATGTGACCTTCATACCCTGAGTCCAGGGATGTTTGGCCTTTGGCATTTTCAGGAAGGACCCAGGCGAGATTTGTCCCGACATCGTCCCCGCTGCAGATACACTCTGCCATCCAAAGATGAGAGCCCGGCTGTCTCTTCACGGATGCTCTCAGCAGAGGGGCTTCTGAAAGGAGACCAGGGGGGGCTGGAAGGAGATGAGCAGCTGTGAGGGTTTGTGTGTGTGTAACAGAAAATATTTCAAAGAAAGAAATAACATACTGTGCCCAGGAATGTGTATTGTTCTTTTCTCTGGCGCCTCCAAGCTTGGATGCTCCACCACGCAGGTCAAATTCTGATCAGAATACAAAGAAGACAGGAAGTGCACAGAGCTATGTGCCGATACCAGACCATCAGCTTGGACTTCATGGACTTCATTCTCCATCACTTGACTGATGCTGTTGTCGGTGTCACTGTTTCCAACATGCCAAGTTATGGCCGCTGCAGGGGCAACACTTTCCACAGAGCAGTCCACCTTCGTGTACTCATCACCTCCTCTCCTCTCAGTGCTGGAGCTGAGAGTTATGTTAGGGTGAACTGTGTGGGAAAGAAAGTTAAACTACAGGAAGCTGGGGCTTTGCTTTTGAGAAAAAAAAAGATAAAATCTATAGTGCACTGAAATGGTCAAATATACTCAGACTAAATTATCCATCTCTTGATTTGTTGAACATACCGCAAAGAGGGAGCGTTATGCTTCTGTTCTCTGGCTTCTCAAACGCAGGGTGATTTATCACACACTCGGCTGTGAGCTCCCAAGGCGAGCAGGCAGGGAGGAGTAAAACTCCCCTGACAGAGTGGCTTCCATTATGAGAAGTGAAATTGAACCAAGCGACTCCAGACACACCCTCTGGTAGAAGCCAGGACATGTTGGCTGCAGGAACAGCATCAGCTGCTGAGCACTCAATCACGCTGCTTCCATTGTCAGTCTGCAAATCAACTCGTATTGTAGGAGGAACTGAGAAGACGGGAGTGGAGGGACACATCCACGATGTTTTACAGTCATAATATGGAAATAATAAAAGGGTATTTGTGAAAGTGTCTGAGGAAATGACTGGAAAAAGTTGCACTTACCAGGCAGAGTTTTAACTGTAATGTTAAACTGTAGCATTGCTCTGTGATGGTGATAACAGAAGACACATTCATACGGGCCAGCGTGTTCATGATTCACAGGACCCTGAACTGAGAGGCTGCTTCCAACCAGATTCACACCTTCAGGTAAGGGTCCGTCATTTCTAAAGGGACAAATGAACACACACTTTAATACCTCTCCAAATACATCCTTTAAGTGAAGTAAGTAAAACTATTCTAATCAATATTTTGATACAAAAAAATCTGGTTCCTGCTGTCTATCACTTGTGGTTTGGTGCCACCAAACCTTACCACATCCTCCACAGGATATGTAGGTTGTTTCAGTTTACACAAGAAAAAAACTACTGATGTTACTTGTGACTCATTTTTTTCCCCCACAGAAGACTAAAACGAACAAACCAACTAAACAAAAAGATGAAAAAAAGGCTGTAACAGAATAAATTTGCGTTGCACATACGAATTCTACACCAGGGTTATGTTTACAGTCAGGCATGCAGGATCCTCATAAAAGCACTGAATCCCTGCGTACTTGTAAGATCAGTTTTATTGTCGCGAGGAGCGCTCAGACTGTAACCTAAGCTGTATCATTTTACTCAGACTTATTTACTTTACATCTGAATCTGCCCAAACCTTCAGATTTTGAAATAATAGCAAGGTTCATGGATTTGAAGATTTCAATTATGATCTCTTTTTTTTTTTTTTATCTCCAGTCCTTTGCAATAACTGAGCAATACTAATGGACTGCAGCATTTTTTAGACATGCCTTTGGTGTTGTTTATGCTTTATTAATGGGAGGGAGGGGATGACCGGGTTGGATTCAAACCTGGGCCTTTGCTGTATGCGCTACACGCTGTCCCAGGCGAGCCACTGGGGCGCCCCCGGAGACACGTTTTATGACACAGGACACTAAAAACTAAGACACGATTCAACATATTTTGTCTCCTCTTGAAATGTTTCTTACTTTTTGCAGGTAATGTTGTAACTTGGCACATTCCCAGTGACCTCCATTCTGATTAGAGCGTCTGTCTGTCCTTCGTGCAGCTCCAAAGTCTCAGTGTTTTGGATGCCACCATTGCTGTTTTCCATCCCAGTGTATGACAAATGAACTCCAGACAAATCTGCAAAATCAAAAGCACAACATCATTTACCGTGACCTCTACTTCACGAGTCAGTTTTACAAACGTGAAAAATGACAGTACTCACAAAAAGATGGCAGTGTTATGACTCGTGACTCCCTGTGTGTAAATTTGGGGTGGTCAAACGTGCAGGTGATGTTGCGGCCTTCGTATGCGGCTGCAGAGAGATTCACAGCGATGGTTTGTGTGTCTGGGCCTGTGTCGTCCTCTCTCTGCAGCTCCTCATCAGCATCCAAAGCCAAAAAGATGTCAGTGTCAGGTCTCCCTCCAGATGAAATACAAGAGACCACCCAGAACTCACTTCCTCTTTGTTGTACCATCTCTGCTTTAATGGTCACATTTGGCCTCACTGTGAAGCAGGAAGAAAGGCGAGAAGAGTTATTCTTTCTCAAGGTCTAATGTTTTTTCCAGCAAATTAAAAAGTCAGATAGCAAGTAGAGGCTCAGGGTGTTTTCGTTAAATAGGAAGCTGGAGCCGGATGAGCTGAATGTTAGCTAAACACAGGCCATAAGGGGGCTTCTGCTGGGGTTTTGGAGAGTGCTGACTTAGGCTTATCACCTGTCCCATCTGTTGGCTGGGCTACAGCTGAGAGCAGATGTCTGGCCCAGCTGCTGTCCAACCTAAGCTGAGAGAACCACAGGCTTTAATACAGGGAATCAGCAGAGATCACAGTCTATTATCAAATACATAAAAGTTGTGGTAACCGTCCATCCCTAATGAGTAAAACAAGTGAGCTAACACCTCCTAATCGCTTGGTTGTCAGCTTAGGGTACATACAATTAATGTGAGTTAAAGCACTTTGGCTTTAAAAATTCCATCTGTTAACACCTAAAGTTATGTTTGGATGTAACTACTGCAGTTAGGAAATTATCAAGGCTAACAGCACTTCCTGGACTGTGAATGCACACAGTTAACTGTATAAACATACAGCTTAAACATGTGGCGATTTTGGACAGAGATTTTTCATGAAATGGTTGTTTAGAAATCCATTTTCAGCTCATTAAAAAGAGTAAAATCTAAGAACCATCACATGCATGAACAAATAAACTTCCGGTAAGTGAAAGAGTGAACGAAAACACACTAATTACCCGATACAACCCGCGCCCACTAGAGGGTATTTCAACAACAATGTAGTGGTGTAACGGGATAATTTGAAACCAAATTAAACCCACAGTATGTCATTTCTGCCACTAGGGGTCTCTCAATCAAAACAACAACAAAAGATGTTGTAGAACATGACACTGTTTGCGTTGAATCACGGGAGTTGTTGTTTTGTCCAGGATTGCCGACGATGTTTACAGACGAGGTAGTGTATTAAAGTTTTATTCACATTATGTTTAGTGACATGTACTCACCTTATATCATTTAATTCTGGTGAAATAGCGGCTGACAGGTGACCATATGAAACATCCCGTAACCTTGCATTAAATTACTTTTCTCTGAATTTGAACATTCCTGCAAAAATGTTATTTAATATATGACAGCTTTAAAGTGTTCTAAAAAGAAATTTCATGGCGTTTGTTAGATTTGTGAACAACTTTTACTTCAATTTGTGTTTTTGTGTCTGTTTTACAAGGTGTTTCTTGCCAGTTTGGAAGGTACCATATGTTGTTTTGCATCAGCGGTGTAATATGCAAAAGCAAGTGTAGTTGCTAAATTAAAACTTCAGTAGGCCAAACACAGGTCTTTTCAGAGATGGTGATATAAAAATGTGGATTTAAACATGATAGACGGTCTCTGTCAAGACTCCGTCAGATATGTCTCTACTGCACAGACTCTGAAGTTCCCTAATGCATCACAGAAGCAACATGGCAGCTCCCTTATTTTATATATTTTAGTCATTCCATAGCAGCATGAAACAGTTTTGCGTGTCCATCTTTATATATCGTCTACGCGTAGGAGTAGAGAGTTGCAGGAGTGATTTTTTTTATTGCAGGTTTAAGAAACATGATGTTATATATGACACTGCAACGTTTTACTGCTGTAATTAGCAGTCCACAGAACCTCACACTGATAGGACATGTTTGAGTTTTATTTCATTAAAGTGCACGGTGCACTATCACCTTCATGATATTATTATCATTAATTGTGTTACTGAGTTATTGCAGCATCATTTTTTTCCCATGTGCTTGATGCCACTGAAACAGTGCACTCCCACATGAATGCATTGCACTGAGCAATGTGATTTATGGTCTGTCACTGTGTATATGGAGCAGAGTGAGAAGGAACGGCCAGCATGAAAAATTAGAAGGCAAAAGTTACTGTGCTGTGAGATGCTGAGTCATGAGGCATGATTACAAAACTCTGACGACCGAAACAATACAATATGTCACTTCCTGACAACACAGACCTACAAACGCAACAACACCCAGCTGTGAACGTGCTTACTGTAGGTATCCACCCTCACTGTGGTGAGTTTAGGCTTTGGGAGGGTCGGGTGTTGAACCACGCAGGTCACGCTGTCCTCGTCCTGTAGGTGGGTGGGGAAGCGGAGGATGCTGCTCAAGGTGGAGGTGCCATTTGGGTGATTTGTTTCATCAGCGTTTACGGTAAAGATGTCATCTGAGGGAGGGAGGCTGTTAACCAACCAGCTGATCTGAGGTGTGGGCCGCCCACCGTCAGCATAGCAGGTCACTGACTGGTAGTGAATGCCGTCGATAGTCTCTGCGTTCACCAGGATCCGTATGTCAGGCCGGGCTGTGAATGAATGAATAATTAGTGAAATTTATGATTTTCTTTAAAGGTAATCGATGAAATGTCTCACGCTTGTGTTTGTTCAACCAGCGAGAGAGAGACCGTGGTGGTCAAGTGAGCAATAGAGTGGATGGGAAAGCAAATGGCTTTAGCGAGAAAAAAATGGGAAATAGAAAAACAAAATGTTATTTTCTGATTGTTTCACAGTGGTTATGTACTAAAGCACGCATAAAGACGTTCACACCATTGCAAAACTCTATGCGAATGTTCTAGGGAATGAAACCAAAGCAAACACTTCCTCTTCCTGTCTGTGTCTGAACAACAGACAGGAAGAGGAAGACTCTCAGACAGAACTGCACCACGCTTAGAGCAGTGCAGTTAGTGAGAAGAGCAGAATGAACCACTTCGTGAGTCACTTCGTCTTTATACCGTTCCACTGCACAATGCTGTTAGCGGCTGGAAGTACAGACTCACTGCCCAAAGGTTCACGCCAAGAAACGTCCTGAGCACAGCAAAACAAGAGGAAAATAGAAAATACAGGCTGAAGACAGGGCCTCTGCAGGGAAATACACCACCACACTGTGACAGAGAGTCAGAATTGATGATGAGAAGGATTATTTTTGTATGAGTCTACATATTGGGGTTTTTTTTTTGGAAAATATTTTGCCATTAATTGGTGGAGGCATGTCTAGGGTCAAACAGCAAAGGCTGCATCTCTATCTCTAAGTTTTATTAGAGAGTGCAGCAGCACTGAGCGTCATCATTTGATTTCTTTAAGATAAAAGAAAAAAAAAACCTACTCACTCAGGTTAATTTCTTACCTTCTACAGTGAGGAATACAGTGTCAACAATATCCTCATCTTCTGTTGCAAACTCACAGGTATACCTTCCCTCTGCCTTCACACTGGTCACGTTCATTCTGACTGTGAGATTTGTGAGAGAGTGTGGAATTGAGAAATCGGTGTCACGGCTAAACGGCCTGCCATTCATAAATCCTGCCAGCCGCTTGCTAACTTTAGATTCAGTCTCCCGTTTCCACAATGCGTTGATAATTTCGTTCTCGCCCAGATATCTGCAGCTCAGGTGCACATCTTCTCCCAGGACGCCTTTAATGTTGTGCGTGATCTCCAGAAGTGTCTCTTCTCTGAAACCTGAGACAAAGACCAAAACAATAACAATGAAAGGTCATAAGTTCATCCACACAGAATCCTAAAATTGCAAGCTCTAGCAAAGAAGAATTGTCTGGAGGGGAAAATGTGATTGTTCGTGTCCCTGAGAGGATAAACAGCACTGTGATAGATGTCCATGCTGTGCACGCAAGGTTTCTGCACATCCTGTTGTCTTTTACTAGTTCAGTGAAACTGTGATGGATGAGGCACACTAACCTGGTCAGTGGTTATAATGTTTTCAGTCATTTTATCATTGAAATTCAAAGTGGCTTTCTTTAAGGACTAAGGGCAGGAATTGGGCTTTCTGCACAAAATGACACCGTGTACCCTCTGTATATATCTAATGGAAGTCTCCATTATGTTAATGAAATGAAAACAGTCCAAAAGTTACGCCCCAATCCATACACACACACATACACACTGTGACCTCTTCTCTTCCTACTGCTGAGAAATCAGCCACGATTACGGGAGGTTTCAGAGGAAAAGACATTTAATAGAAGCTGACAGGTTTTAGCACTTGCAGCAGGACAGTGTGCAGACTCCAGTGCATACCAAGTCCCTTTCATCCTACCTCCTCTGCTGACTTTATCAAAGTGCACTTGAGGACAGAGTTTGCTCCATCAGCCATCTGAAGCCAAGCAAAGTGAACTTCTATTCAGCTTTAAATGCATAATGATGGCTTAAATGACGACACCTTGGTGCTCTGCTTCATGGAAAACCACTGAACATTTAGCTGCTGCAGTTTAAACTGAACTGTTTGCATCAAACACTGTTAAAGTTGAACTGTTGTTCTTACTACATACTGTATCACATCAGATGGAAACAATGTGAAGCCTCTAAAGCCATTTAAGTAGGAAGGACAGAAAGGGAGAAATAAATATTCTGTATCACTTCAATTATGCCAAGTGGGTTCATTATTCATTTGCCCTTGCAGGTTATTGCCAAAATAAATGTCAGCCAAGTACAGAAATGGCACACCTTAAGGACACAAACTCAGTAATAACTAAGACAATATAATATATTCATGCAGTGCATATTTCCTGAGCCTTGGGGGCTTCTTTTCTCACCAAACAGCAACTATACACCGCCAACTCTTCCTTTGCAGACTGGGGATGTGGTAAACAAATGATTCTCTCAACATTAAAAAACACAGCATTCATCTAAACTTTCATCTCCAGCTGCAAGTCCCGGTGACTCTGCAGACACAAAGATGTGAGGATACACCTCATGCTGAAACCCCAAACCAAAACAGCTCTAAATAAGAGTAAGTTGCAGAGGGTTTCCCCTTACACAAAGAATAAACTCTTAACAACTCTAATATATTAACTTGAAAAGGCTGTAAAGAAGCTAATGTGGTTTAGGGTGTCACAGCTGATCAATAGTATTGAACTGACTGCCAGGGTGACAATACAAACATGCCATCAGTAAAAAAAACCCTCAGAAATGGTTGTCATTAAGTTGGTTAAGATGTATTTACTGTGCTAAATCACTTAGGTAAACCATAGCAGCACTGTTTAGTGTAAAAATCACAGGTTAAACAAGACCGTAAAGGACAGTAAAACCAGCTCATAAACAGCTGACACTCACAGATGGATTGTAACCCTGCAGACTTACCCAAAATTTCCAACCAGTGAGCAACATTTAGGACAAGACCCAAAATCAGCAGCCTTGAGCATCCCATGATGGTGTCATTGAGTAAAATAGAGCTGGATTAACTGACTGTATGTATAAGGCATAAGGGTATTTAAAGTGTGTGTGTGTTCTGTGGTTTATGGTTAGAGGCACACACCCTCTACAGCTGACACTGATGTTTGTGCAGATGTACATGTGCCTTTGTGTGTGCGCTCGGTGCCTCTCATGCACCCACGTTCTATATGTGAACATTCTCATATGCTCACAGCGGTGTGTAAAACCGTTCCACCTGCGTTCTACAACAATAACTCTTCTTCTAAGTGTCGGGTTGCGGCAGATTTGCATGTTTCTCACATAGTTTTCACTTCTCAGGAGTGATTTTCTGCTCTCAGCTCCGAGTCACCGTGCAGGATGTGTCTGTTCAGTTACTCAGCCACCTCATATAGCAGGGTGCCTTGGGAAGCGGTGAAGCCATGCATCATTCATACCATCCTGTCCCTGCTGGGGCCCACGGACGCTGCCTGTCTGCAAGACACTTCACCGCTGCTCACGCCCTGCAGTTTGGGAAATCACTCACCTCTGAGCATTGTTTTATGGCATAATGCTCCACTAATTAACTTTGAGGCTGAGTTTGAGTTTTTTTCTCAGTCAGACTTATCTTCTGATGAACAAAAACAAATATAGGGAAAAGAAGTTCATTGCGCAGCATTTTCAGACCAGTCTGTATCAGTTTGCTTCCTTTCGTTTCCTGTAGAAGGTGAATAACTTTAGTGTTGAGTCATCAAGACCACAGGCTGACAGTGAATGAAATGACCTAACAAAAATTGTTACCAAGACATTTGATGGCATGT
This sequence comes from Coranthus polyacanthus, assembly GCA_037367275.1. NCBI lineage: Eukaryota > Metazoa > Chordata > Actinopteri > Kurtiformes > Apogonidae > Coranthus > Coranthus polyacanthus. Next base: position 21,039,854 of record JAPQRN010000006.1, on the reverse strand, counting down.
GGTTTTTTAACGGCTTTTTGAAATACGAGGTATGAAACCGGCAGCCGTAGTGAGAAATGTTGTCGTCTGTGAAAGTGGGTTTTACAACAAAGAAAATAGTTCCGCTCTGTTTCTGCCTCATCCTCTTTTTCTTTTGCTCAAGACACACATGCAGACACATTAGAGTCACTCCTATGCATAGCCTACTGTATGAAGTGGAAAAACATCCTGTATAAAGCTTAACCTTTTCTTCCACACATGTCCTTTAAATTACAGAATTAGTTTTCTCAGCTGGATTTTTCCTTTGCATCCTCAGAGGTGGATTGCCTTCAAATAGCTCTAATTTATGGAAACTCTAATTTTTTTGTAGACCTTAATCAAGCATGGGCCTAAGCAGCAGAAAAATGACTGAATTCAGAGGTTTCACGTAGAGAGAAATGCAAACGTTACATCTGATAACAATCTGACTCCTAATGTTCTTTTTTTTCCAGTTTCTTCTTCCTGACCTCGGATAGTCTGTCCTACCTTCACCTTTTATATAAAACTTACACAACTACATGGTCTTACAACAGCAGCTCTGACCTATATAAATAAGTCATACTGTGTGGGTTGGTCCAGCAAATTAGTCACATTATACTCCAACAGCAAAATGTTGCACAGCTTTTTTCATGCTTGATCTCAGGCCATTGTTCTTGGTCAAACTGGGATTTTGATACATAATCATCTAAAATGTAAGTCTAACCAGCCAACAGGAACTTCTGATATAAGACTGTGTGTAAGAGAATAAGTCCTAATCTTCACCTTTAATCGATTTTTCATTTTTAACCCTGAAGTCAAAAATGACCAAAATGACTGTGCATTTTGCTCTGTTGCGTAAAAAAAAAGTTATAAAGAAACAAGCTACTCCTGCTCAAGGTCTGTTTATACATTAACAGATGCACCATCGTATACAGAATACATTTGTACTCGTTTGTTGTGTTGTTGTCATTTTGGGTACAAAGTGTATTTCATATGTCCATGACACTTCTGTTAACAGGAAGGAATTGTATAATATCCTGAATTCTGTTCAGCTTTTTTTTAAACCAAATGATGAAAAGAAGCATATGAGGAAGTAGCGTATTTATTTGTTTTGACTAACCTGTGAACCTTACAGATACATCAGACAGGTTTTGTCGGCATGATCTAAGCGAGATGAAAGCCTTATTACTTCCAGCTTGTCTGTGGACGATCATACCTCCGGAAGGTAACACTCGGTTCAGTCTATTACCCAAATTACATGCAACATTTGATTTTGAGGGCAAACACTTGACACATAGCTGATCTCCGAGAATGTTAATAATCACACGAACACTGGAAGAGCTGGAGGTAATTTTTTCCTGCTAATTGAATTACCTGAAGTGGTTATTCCCTGAAGGTAGACAGAGGTGGAGTGGAGATTGGAGAAGTTGTCTGGAATATTGTAGTCTTTTCCATTTGAACCTGGGTTGTGTTTGACTGTCTGACTGCAAAGTAATGTATTTTACTGTCAATGAATTGTTAACATTTCACAGACAAGGTATTTATAGATTTCACAGATGTACAACTGGCATCGCATTCACCTTGCTGTCTTTCTCTTTATCGCTTTCTCTAAGGACACACATGTGGAAATTCAGCTGGAAAAGGCTGTTGGTGATCAGCCAGTGATAATGTGTGTGCAGTAAAAAGCACCAGAAACCTGCATGTGAAGGACTGCATGGTAACTTCCTTAACTCTGTGAAACCTTATCGTCACTTTCTTCACAGGGAGGGAAATCAGTGATCATCTGCACCATCTCTTGCTTCCTGCTGTTATTCATTTACAGCTAAATTATCACCAAACCCTCCAGCACTCTTCTCCACACAAACATGCTCATGCACACAAACATACAAAAGGCCTTTGAACAGATTCCACACTGACAACGCTTGATGGATACGCTACTATCAATCTAAGTCACATACCAGTTTCAGCCTATCACACAGATGGCACTTGTGCAAGAGGAGAAGTCATAATGAAAATATGAGACACCAGCAGCATCAGCAGTCATTTTTCTCACACAGATCTGCAGCGACAATCTAACAGCACTCACATTTGAGAAGACATGTGGTCTGCATTACAGTGACAGGTATCAGATAAGACTGGGGTTGGCTAGGCCATTCATTTCAGAACACATTATCAATCTGATGGAGAACAAACAAGATTCAAGGTAAAATTGTCTTAAAAGAAGCTTTAATTAAGCCCGCCCTTGGAGGTATCTTTGAACATTAAGTTCAAATTTAGCTTTTTCAGCCTTGATTTTACTGAAAAAGTTTCATGCAGTAGTGATAAAAGTACTGAAAGTATTAAAGGAAGCAGTGCCGCAATGCAAAAATGTTCTGCAACAATACAATCAATAATCGCAGATCCTCAATCCCTTAGATCATAGCCACTAAATAATTCCACTGTTGTGAATATACCAAAAGAAAATGATTTCCCTTGGCCCTTAAAACATACTCCCAGGATTTGGATTCATGTTTCTATCAAGATTTAGAAATGAACATATGCTCTTCAGTTCTGGATCATCTTCCAGATCAGCATGTTGATAGATGTCGTTATGCAGCATGTGTGTGTGGCTGCCAACTTTTCTGAAAAAATTACAAAATGTCAAAAAATGGCCACATTTCCAGTGGTGAAGAATCCTTTCTGGAATCCAAACCATCTTCAAGGAGGACCGAGTCATAGTAGAGACCTACCTTGTGTCAAATCTTCAAGTCGAAATGTGCTGCAGATTTTGAGTTGGACAGACATAAACACAGACGGACACGACATCATTGATATCCGTCAGATCATGCATCATCCATCTGTATTTCTGTATTTTTTTTTTTACCTTTATTACTTAGCATTTTATCAGTCACTTGTGCGTTGCACTTTGCACCATTACCCCCGGTTTGATTCGTTGATTGATAATCTTTCTGCACTTCAACTGTGAAGTGCACACCAACGCTGAGGTGTTGCTGACCACAAAAGGCAGATGCATGATAGAAGCCACAAAAACAATAAACATCTTTATGTCATATGGGAGTCAACATTTCAACAAACCCATTATAATCCATTATAAATGATAATCACTCAGAAGCTCAACATCCTGACCTGGTTTTATACAAGCATATAATGGTTACTGATATATTTTATCAGCTCCTATAAAACATTACATACATCCGTAATCAATCATAATGAGCTCATGAATGTTTATGACTTGTTGTCCTGCAACCTTCTAAAGTAATATTACTTGCATTGCTTTTACAGAAAGATGGAAGAGAAAATTTGAAATGTAGATGTATGAGAAGGCAAGAAATTTAACTTCACATGCGCACAACGAATCACAGTTTCCTTTAAGCACTTTTGAAATTGAAACAGGATGATTCATACTGAAATAGTTTCTTCAAATGTTTACAACTGTCAAGAAAAGTCTGAAAGGTCATCAGTTAAGCTTCCATTCCACGCATTATAGGTTTGTTTTTTGCAACTGCAAGCGCACTGAGTAAAAAAAAATTGGAAAATGTCTTGATTTTCTCGATAGAAAGAGACACCTCTATTGCAGCTTCTTACTTTATATTTTTCTATATGAGTCATAACATCTCTGAGCGATCTCCGCTTCATGATGCCCCATTGTGCTGTAACCGTTGAGGAGACTGCATGCCGAGTGCTTAATGGTTATTTAGTTGGTGGTAATAACTGTGATGCAACAGTCTTGAAGATGATGTATGTGATGTTCGGGCCATAAGACATTTATATACTTCAACAATTGCTGGACTGCTGAGTGCTTAATGGTTTTTTAGTTGATGGGAATTACACAAACACACTCATAAAGAGTAGGAGAGACTGGTCTGATCATTACAGTAAGTAGTGGATGAAGCATGGATGAGGGTTTTTGATAAATCCCACCGCTCTGAAAATACATTTCAGGGAAGTAGTCCTTTGTTTTCCCAGACAAAGATCACAAGAGGAGCCATGGGGAAGAGTTGCGGTGTCCTGCCAGCTGAACGGTGCGCTGAGGAGAAGCTTTAGTTGCTCATGAGAGGATGGGAGAATTAGTCTCGTTCCAGGGGTGAAAAACCGAGCAGCTGGCAAAACATCAAGTGAGAATGTAAGTGAAATGGACAGCAGATGGTTCTGGTTGGTGCACCGGTTGTTTGTAACGTGCTGTGCATGGCTGGGCCCGTGCACCCCTCCAGATCTGGCACCCGTCCTGGCTTCCCTCACTGCAGGACGCTGCATCCAGCAGGCTGTGAGTCTGTGCTAATGCAACCTGTGCAACTCCCATCAGGGGAGGGAGTATACAGGGGCCCATTCAAGGAAACACCAAAATGAAGCCTCAGTAAAGCTGTAAATGAAAAATAATTGTGCCAGAAGTGGTCATTTCTATATCATGTTACACAACCTGTCATGGAATGAACCTTTACATGTTGTTTAGTTGATATGCAAACCACAAAAGTGTGTGTTATTGTTGCTGGATTAAGAGGCCACACCTCAGTAACCACATGGCCATGAAAAAGGTTGATCAGCAGTGGCTTTGCATGGTTTAAAAGGTTAACTGGTTGTCAAAATAAAAGCCAAAAAAGTGCCCTTTTAGTTGGAGATATATCGTTCATTCAAGATATCATCTTTTTTTTTACGCTTCTTTATGCAAAAAAAGAAAAAAAATCACCAAAGAATGCATCACCATATCTTATTAAAATGCATATTCATTATAAAGTCTATTAAAAAAAATACTTTTCACGCTTCACAATCTAACATAGTATCTTCAGGCACCAGCATCAGCAGAGGAAAAGACCCTTAAAACCACACTTTAAGCCACACCTCTTAAAAATAAATGTCTGCACATCCCAATCTCCTCCAGCAATTGAATCCAGGGGTGTCCACTTTAACTGAGACAGAAAGCCATTATGGAAGGAGTCGTGCTGCTGCCCCATCCTACCCCGGACGGTCCATCTTCAGCACTTTGTTCTGTTTGTCCTCTAGGGATTGCTGATATTGTCTGCTCCCGTAGGGTAGGTGGCTTTTTTTTAAGGCACGCGATGCTAATGATGTTGGTGAATCAGCAAGAGCTGAAGATGCATCGAGGGAAGCAAAGATCCTAAACATCGTCGCACTTGTTTGTGGAATAATTGTGTTTGTCATTTTTATTGCGTTGCGTGCTGTTGTCCAACATGTCAATCATGACAATGAAAACTCATTGAGAGACTGTAATATGTCCCTGTTGTGTATGTGAACAGTCACGCGAATACAGCTTGTTAAATTGAAAGTGGAAATTGAAAATGGACTGAACTCTGATGTATGAGTGAAGGACACATATATTTAGTATTGACTGAATAGAATGAATAGACCGTCTCACTTAACCTACACTTCCTCATATCAACATTAATGTTACTTGTGGCTTTTTCATTAGAAATGAATGAATCAGTGATGAGTTAAAAAATAAATAAATAACTCAGCCTCCCAGGTGCCAACCCTGGGACCCATCCATTTACCCTCAGCATAGTTGTTTTATGGGAGCCTGACATTTCAGATAAAGCCGGATGGTCGTGTGACAATTAGCCTCATACTCTGTTAAACCACCGTCCCTGTGGAAAACACAGATGGAGGTGTAATGGGCTGAACGAGGCAGAGCATTGTCACCTGCTATATCTGGAGCTAGTTAATCATGTGCTTTATGTTCACTCTGCTCCTGAAAGCTCCGTGTCTCACTAGACGACTCGGCAACCCCCGAAAACACAAGACACAAGGACAAGAAAATAATATTATCCTACACTGTCACTATCCTCATTCGCATTTAAGACACAAAAGCCAAGATTATGTTGAACTACAAAAAAGCCAGAAAGGCCAAGAGTCAGAATGGAAGTACGCAGAATCGTTAGCTGTAGAAACAGCATCTTGTCACGTTGGTGTAAAATGGCAGGTTTTCACAAAGATGAAGAGCAGCCAAGGGGCAAGAGCCTCAGCTCCAAAATGAAGCCAGT
>JAPQRN010000006.1:21020932-21033761 GCA_037367275.1 Coranthus polyacanthus | reverse complement strand
AAACTCCTGGCCTTAAAACAGCAGTTCAAAAACCAGCGGGTGACGTCACGGCTCCTCCATCCACTTCTTATATACAGTCTATGAGACCGGCTCATCGCAAGTAGTTGCATATTTTCAGCTTGTTTTGTTGTAAATCTTTGGTCTGAACGGGGCCAGTTGCCTGTCATAGCTAATAAATAATAACCTCTATCGTGGCTCAATACATAAGGTCTGACCTGAATGTCAAAAGAACAAAACAAACACCTGACGGCAACACCTGGCGGCGTTATGTCAATTTATGTTAAGCAAAGCCTTACGTCTTTATGTCAGATTAGTGAGCTGCAGATGTATTCATGACAAAGTTACAACACCCTACTGTGGAAGATGAAATATTGCCTTTTGCAGTTTGAAGATAAATGAGTTACTGATGTTGCGTTCAGTTGACAGCAAGCCCTTAATTAAAACAGTGTGGGATAATGAGAGTTCACCTCCTCTCAAGCGTGCACTGCACTAAACTCAGCTGACACAACAGAAAATTCACATGCAACCTTAGACCTGGGGGACAAATTACTCTGGCACCGGCCAGGCAGGGACTGTGCAGGAAGGCGAGGAGCAAATCAATACACTTTTATAGACCTGAATCATGCCTAAATGTTCCTTCTTAGCTCTGCTGCTTTAATTCATCTTCTGGCTGTTTAGAAGAAGAGGGAGGCGACGCTCACACACACTGGGGCTGCTGTGATGGAGATCATTATGTTTTCATTCACTTTCTCCCTTCCATTAGTTGATGCGATGTCTCTATGTCAGTCTGTTGAGTCTGGTTTTATCGTCGAGTCCATTTCACATCACTCGGTATAGTTTCAGGTTGCAAATGTAGGAAACAAAGTACTCGATGCAAAGCTTGTACAAGCCTGTGTTTTGAATTGTTGTTAAACAAAACTCAGGGCTGCCATCTGTAGGCAAAATTGATAAGACTTTTGATGACAATAGCATGAAGGTATGTTATTGTTGTTAGGTATGTTATGACATTAAAGCATGTATTTTTGTGTATATTTTTTTGAAACACATAAGCATTAAACAGCACTAGTTCTTCATCTGTTACAAATCATTCATCCAGCAAAAGTAATATATTAATGTTCAAATACTCCATTACCAGTAAAGCCTTGCATTTGTAATCATTTCTATTCAACTAAATGTAGCTTAATAGTGAGTTTAGTTTCTGTTTCTCAGAAGATTACGAAGAAGAAATGGATTCTGAATCCTGATAAAACACATTTAAACCGTGCATTTAGTTTAGTTTTTTTGTTTCGTTTTTTTCATTATTAAACTTTGCGCCGACATCGTGGCCTGTTCTTTCACCTTGATTTCAACCCTTTCATGAAGCAAGAATTGGAATGACATACATTAAATTAAATTAGACCTCGAATAATATGCTTGTGTAAATATTTCAAATCACATGTTACGTTCATGGTTATTTATTCAGCTCCTGTGCTCCTTATCCAGGGTGATGAACACACTGAGAGGACAGGGGCCCTCAGAAATCCCTGTGGCGCCTCTTGTGTACGCAATGACCGCTCAACCAGTGAATTCCTGCTGCACTCCGCACTGTAGGTCTGTTTCAACACAATGACAACACATATAAAGGCTCATTCACACAACTTATCAAATGTGCCTGGCTTCATCAATACACGCTCAGATTCGAACGCTCTGGTATCCCGGAGTGACCGCTGTCTCTGCCTCTGCCAATTATCACACAGGCTGACCTTCATTTTACCTGCACTGACTCAGCATTTGCTGTTAATGTTAAGTGATTATGCCGCTGGTGTGAGAGGCATTTGTCAAGGATCAGTCCTACAACCTCTTAACCACATTTTAAAAGCCTGAAAAGCCTTTGAGGCCATAAATTGCAACTATCCGGAAACAGCTGAGAGGCTAATTGATTCTGCTAATGGGCAAAAGTTAATGATGATGACCAATGCGTTTTGCCATATAAGTTTATTGTGGAGCATAAAATCCTCATGGTAATTATCATATTTGCTTGATAATTTTGTCCCTGCATAATGTATGATGGGAAGGCACGGTGGTGCAGTGGTCGCCTCACAGCCAGGAGGTCCTGGGTTCAAACCCGGCCGGGGTCTCTCTGTGTGGATGTTCTCCCTGTGTCCTCATGGGTTCTTTCCAGGTACTCCGGCTTCCTCCCACAGGGTGGGACCGAAATGTTTCACCTTAACAGGTTAATTGCTCACTCTAAATTGCCCATAGGTGTGAATGTTTGTTCGTCCCCTAATGTACTGGCAACATGTCCGGGGTGTACCCCACCTTTTTCCAGCCACGACCCTCCAGAGGATTAAGCAGTTACAGAAAATGAATGAATGATAATGTATGTAGGTAATGTAATTTGATCATTTTGTAACACTGTGTATTTGTTGTAATCAGTTCATCCAGGGTATTTCATCAAATTAATCATAAATACATCTCTTCTCATGTGACGTCCGTCTAGTCCATCATGCTTGTTAAGAAGATCAAAGCGTCTCAAGAACACGTCCGGCATCTTTACACATCATAAATTTTAGGTATTTATATTGAATGCAGCAACTTACAGACCAGTGCTAACCGGTGCAAATCTCTTGGTTATGATCATTTTCCTCACAGTATGATAACCTCAAGGTTCTGGTACATCTGGCAAAGCTGTATAGGGTAAGATTAATGCTCAGATTTAAAAGATACTGGTAGTATTCCCATCAGCAGCCCATTAGTATTGGCCTGCATATATTACCCATGCATTGAATCATACTCCTCTCTAAAAAATGTGTTTTTAAAGCTTTGGTCGACCTTACTCTGCACTTGCTTGTAATTAGATTTGGTCCATGTCAAGGTGAGAGAGTTATTTTGAGTGACTATGTGATACAGGAGGTAAGGGTAATAAATGGAGGTCAGGTGTCAGTGACTCAGGCTGTGCTATATGAAATGGATATGTATTAAGGAAACTGAAGTCATCAATAGGTTTCATATTTTCAGTATTGAGTGGCAGCACAGAGTAAGCCATAAAGGCACAGTCACTGCTGAACAGATTCAAACAGGAACTCAGGTTGAGTTTTATTTTAGGGATGATAAATCATGAGAAAAACGATAATTTTTATGATGACAGTGGTGATGTTATAAGGTCCATTGCATTTGTCTAGACTGAAGTATTTCAGTTAGTCTAGAATAAACTGTCATGAAAATTTTAAACCATAATTCACTGGAAGGAGGCTGGACTCACTGGAGGCTGTGGTGGAGAGATGGACTCTGAGTAGGATGGGGGACACCATGGGTTATTTGGACCATCCTCTTCATCACATTCTAACCAACCAGAGAAGAAGCTGCAGCGGACGACTCATCTCACTGCTCATTCATCCCCAATGCCATCAAACTGAAGTCTGACTCGCTGGAAGTACGCAGCTGGAATAAAGGTGAATATTTCCGTTGTGCAGTGGCATTATCCTTCCCTCCGCTGCGTTATCGCTTTGAAAGTCCTGGACAACTGCATTGACTTGACTGACTATACTTAGTACTGTGGCTATTTTTGTAGGTAATGAACTAATTACTTGTTTTAATTTTATGTGGTGTTCAGTGGTACAGTGGTTAGCACTGTCGCTTCACAGCAAGAAGGTCTTGGGGTGAACCCACAGCTGCCCAATGTCAGCAGGGATAAGCTCTAGAATGAATTCATTGTGTCCAGATGATAAAACCTACTCACTTAAGCTGTAATGTTAAAGCTGCAGGAAAAAGCTGATTTCAGATCTGGGGAAAAAAAACACCAGAACTTGAAAACACAGACCTTTCTGCAGCTCTCTCCTCTCATCCTAAATCTGAAGACTAAATATAAGGATAGGTGACCTGATGTCGTTTCACGCAGGTGCGGAAAAGTGAAGTCAATTTCCAGAGCTTCTGTGACGAGCCACGGAGTACAGCGGCTGAAATGACTGTTCACTGAGTCTTAACTGAGTCTTAACAGTGAACAGTCATTTCAGCTGTCCATCACGTATTTAACCCCCGACCTGTCTGAAAACACTTGTCAGCCCACGGACGGGGGTAGAAGTCTTGTTTCCTCTCAGGCCATTTGAATTACAATATCCTGATGCCCAATAATGTCCAAAAACTTTCAAGCGCTGCAGCTTTAATTCAAGGATCACTAACCCTCCAATTTGACCCCGGTCAAGTAAATATGTCAGAAACAATACCGCTTTTTCTCATTTTTATCGGAAGAAGGCTTGAAAACAGCTATATAAACACATCAAAACCAACGGTAATCATTACAATTGATCTTGGAGGCCTCTAAACAAATTTTAATGTCGTGTTCCAGGTCAAAGAGTCTGGGTGCTGTGAATAAAGTTTTATTCAAACTTGACTCACACTGTTGTTTGTGTTTGGTTGGATCCACAACTACCCAGAATGGTTACTGCTGTGGGTCATGTTCCCTTTGGTTCATATGTTACCCTGTGGTTTTGATCATTGTAATGATAATGGTTGATGATATTTCCAAAAGCAAGGTACGTGTGGCCTTTAGACCACAAAGTGAACAAAAAACTTTATGAATGGATAATAAGTTAGTAAAAAGTAAAACGTTGGTTAAAAATAAAAGTAGAGGACAGTTCACAAGTCACTCGTTTCCTGCGAAAAGTTCACCAAAAACCAGCTGTGAGACGTTGTGAAAACACAGAGACAAACTTTCACAAAGCTGCAGCTCCTTCGCCAACGTAAACATGGCCTGACCAGACTGCAGTGACCTCTGTCCCTGGTGGTGTCTTGGTTTGGTTGAGATACACTCCCTTATTATAACACATACAACTCTTTCCCCCTGTGTAATTACTGACTGACTCCTGGCCAGTAGCTCTTTAATGACAGCTACAATTTTTGGATGAAAAAGGAGAAAAAGACTCTAAACTTTTATTTAGAGATTTACATTCCACTTAATAATACAGACGGGGGGTTGGGGTGTTATTGTCAGTAAAGTTGGTCTGACTGGAGCCAGACGCAGGGGCCAGACAGTTTTATTGCATTGTGGGATTACTCGCTGGCTGAAATGAAAGTGCATCATCACGGCTACCAGGCCACTGATCCTCACTTCTGCTGAAGGGCCAAAGCATGACCTCTGAAGGTAACACAGCCCGGGGAGAGTTTTATACAAGAACAAACTCGTAGCTCAGCCAAAAGAGGAATGCCCCGTGACATTTGTTTCGATATCACCACAGGAGACACTGGGATATTTAGCTAATTAGGACAGAAAAGAGTTCCAACTGTGGAGTTCAAGTCAGGTAATATTCTGTTTAAGCACAATGAAACTACTCTACGAAAACTGACCTAATACCGCAGTAAATGATAATGACAAATTAAAATACGAAACAACACAACAATTTATGTGTTTTTTTAATGTGTTAACATTTTTTTAACCATAAGATACACTATTGTTTTTTTGACTAAAGAGACTTGGCTAAAGCGGTAGTATTTCTTGGACATGCTGTCTGAAAGCTGAGAAATACTGTAACTATAATAACTTTAATTAGAAGGAGAAATGCTACATATATAAAAGCATATAGGTCACGTGTACCTTTTGTCAGTAATGTCAATGTGTCAATGTATAAGTTTAAAAAGTAAAACTGAGTGATTCAAACTGGTTACAACTAATGCAACTGTTGAGGTGAAACTACTTTTTTCTTATTTCCTTTTCAGTTTGATCTAAAACATTGCATTGTATTTTATAAATCTATACGTGTTTTGTTTGTTAAGTCTTTTATTATATGTTTTAAGTAAAAAAATGCAGTAACATATCCCTTTAAATAAATGCAGTGGAGCACATATATGAGGCCTAATGAAATGAAAACATTATTTTCGAGAGGGATTGTTGCACTGTGAGTAACATGGTCTGAATGATGGTGATAACTTGATTTAAACTGGGCAACAGCTGTTTAGAAAGCTGTATCATCTGCATAGAATCGAATCCTCGTAGTTGTGAATACAATCACTTTCTGTTCTCTTTTGTTGTCAGATCATTTCTGAAGCAGATGAATGCGTCTTTCCTCAAACCAGCGACGCTTATAAATAAAAAAAATATTGTGTCTGTAAAGGCACATGAAGGAAGGGGTGAAGAAGTGAATGTCAAAGGTCAGGATGTATATCCTTATTCTCGTTCACACCATCTCACCATCACACCGCTTTACTAATGAAACCGGAGCTTCATGCCATCTCAGGGCCTCTTCCAAGTAACTGTTCCCTCTCCTCATCATCTGAACAGCATGCATTAACATGTGATTGGTCAGTGGGGAGTAACCTGGGATCATTACTGCCAATAAACCCGAGTGTGCATGAAGGTTCAATCTGACAGGAGGAATAAAGTGGAAAAAAGCGTAATCTGTTGGAAATCCATCTTATCCTGACACCAAATGGAGAACACGATGAGGCCTTTGCTGCTTTTTCTCCTAACTATCCAGAAATGAAATTAAAACTAATCAAATCTAATTTATTTTCCCTCCTGGCAGAGACAGTGGAAATGTCCTGTTTCGTCTTCGGTTTGCAGTCTTCTCTCCTTCCTCTGAAGCCGCGGGGGCAGTAGCCTCCAACTCCTGACCGTCACAGCGTGAGCACGGCGCTGGCCAGCGTTAAGTCTCAGTAATTAAGACTCCATGCTGTTCGACTTAAAAAGCTCCTAAATGGGCCTCCCGCGGCCCCCCAACCCTGCCTGTTGAAAGTAATTTATTCGATTTGACATGAGTTGTGCTTCACCTCATCCTCGCCTCCCCGCAACACACGCCTGTGTTTTGGTCGAACAATGGAGTTCCTCTCCTCCTTTTGTCTGTATTTGCCTTTGTCATCCTCGCTTCTGTATATGATCATGGTTGTGTTTAATTAAGTCAAATGTACCTCTGATTTACAGGAGAGCGGCGATGGTTAGGAAGTGATCCATCAGGAAAGTACTGTAAAGAGAGACAAGAAGCCCAAAACAAAGAGAAGGAGGTATAGATAAATGTATATTTCAGAGACTCTTACACATGAAATAACCCTTTATCATCATCAACTGTGATGGGAATCACGGCTTAAGGATGATGGATGATTTTTGATCTAACTAGCTTCTTAGTTTATCTCAGTTTGCTTTGGTTGTGTAAGTACTTGATTGTGAAACATAAAAAGGAGAAGTAAACAATGAATAATTAAGAATAAAGGCACATTGAACCATCTAATCTCAGGGGATTAACCACCAATACATCCCCAGGAAACAGACAAAATGACATCAGGGAGAAAAACAGAAAAAAAGGAAAATAACTTTCATTCAGATATGATTAGCATATATTATCATTTATTATCAGATTATGTGGCTATGTATGTCAGAAAATGATCATGGCTGCTTTTAATGACGCAGGCCTATATCTGCTTTAGATGTGAATCTATGTGTGCCCCTGTAGTAAATCAGAGCTATAAATCAGATATGTTAAGGCCGCGCTGATGTTGCTGTAGCAAAAAAGCACATGTCCTGACTGTAAGCACGAGCCCTGGTCGTACATCATCCTGCAGAACAGCTGAGTGTGACAGTCTCATCTGTCCCAGTCAGGAGACGTACCCCTGCTAGATAAAAGGCTGAAGAAGAAGGCAGGAAAATAGTCAGCAAACACAAATCAGAGCGAAACAGACAATAAAACATTTTAAAACCCAAACTAATGGACTGATTAATAATGAGCTGAGCTCACAGGATTAATGTGAGGTGAAGTTTTATGGCCACTCCTCTGCTCCAAGGACCTGGAACTAACAACAACAGCCTCCGGTGGTGGTCCCCGGGCCGCTGAGCTCTGACAGCACACCAAAGCGGTCAGGAGTCACATGACGTGTGCCCTCACGTGCACAAATGCACAGTTGGTGGTAGCTGAGCGAGGAGCGCTGACCTCTCCGGCTGTCAGGCTGCATCCACCCAGCCCAACTGTTTCCAGTAAACATGCAGAGAATCACACACTGGGAGCGGTGGCCGTCTGGTCCGTCAGATAAGATGCCACTTATTGGGCCTTATAGTCGCAGACTGACACAGGCAGGTGAGAGAAAGACTGCATTCAACCTAAAAATAACGAGACGGGTCTTAGTGAACAGCAAACAGAAAGACAGACAGTCTGTCAGAAGGTTTTTTCTACTTCGTACTGTCAGACAAACAGGAGCAGTTGCAGCAGCATGAACGGCCTTAACACAAAGAGAAGCAGACTTGACCTCTCAGAGGAACACATTTTAAGGACAACTAGCAGGTTTTAGAGCACGTTTCAAAGCCTGGGAGTTCAAACAAAACACCATAAAGTCTCGTAGTGCAGGTCTATCATATCACACAGTCTTTTTCAACAGTTTGCCCAGTTGTCATTGAATTGTTCAATTTTCCATTTTTACTGCGACATCCTGGTTGATCAAAGACTAATAAGTTTAAGAGTGACTTTTAGGTTTCTTTTTTTTTTTTTTTTACGTGAAATGACTGAGAATTCCTTAAAGCAATAATATATACGTACATGTGTGTATATACAGCTGTGGAAAAAAAATAAGAGACCACGCCACATTTGACCTCTGAAACCTCTGGAATGAAGCGATAAGACGATAAAACCCAAACAGCAGAGTGAAAAAGAGAGCATCAAAGTGTCCATTGGAAATCAAGATTATTTGACCAAATATTGATTTCTGAACTCTTGCTAAATGAAATCATTATTGTGTTGTTTCAAAATGAATTATTTAGGATCTGAAAACACTTTTATCTCTTAGCTTCTGCAAATAAATGCTTCAAATGACAATGTTTTATTTGGAATTTGGGATAAATGTTACCTTCCTGTAAATAGTAAAACCAGTGGTCTCTTCATTTTTTCCACAGCTGTATATATTCCACTGCTCTCAGCTACTTTCACCAATCGGTACAAAATTCAGTACACGTGTATCTCACCAAGATCTACATAAAAGACTGGGGATCCGAAATGCCAGACCAACAGGAAGTCGGCCGTTTTCCGTTTTATGGCTGTCGTTGGTGAGTTACACGCATATTTTAACGAACTCCTCCTTTTCGTTAAAGGTTTTATTCAATCAACTTCAAATGTGGTCAGTCCAGTCTTAACAAGTTGAAGATGAAAAGTTATCAAAACAGCAAGATGTCGTGACGCTCTATGTTCAGGGTGGCCATGAAACACAAAATTCAACAACTCAACGCTTTTTTGTCCAGTGTGCACCAAACTTCAAATGTATGATAAGAGTCGCGCCTTGAACACAACAAGACAATACCGAGGCTGACTCACAGCGCCACCTACAGGAAATGACATGTTTTAACTGTTCATGTAGATATCAAACTCAAATTTGGTCAGAAAACAACCTTAACTGGCTGAAAATGAAGGTCATTTGCTTTCACATGGACACTGTTTAATCCTGAGGTTGGGAGGGTCACACTGTTACATTTGAGCATTGTAGCGTCTGGCATTGTGGAGACATTGACCATGACATTCGGGAACCCTGACGTCAAATACACAGATATACCCAAATGTCAAATTCATCACTTTGCACACAGTAACAATTCAAGCTTCTCCAATCACCTTCACATTGAAATGGTTTAATTGAGATGGTCACACTGTTCAAATTTGAGCCTTCTAGCCCATGGCATTCTGGACATATTGACTGTGACACTTGGGATGCCTGGTTTGTGTACAGTGTGGAGAATCCAAAACATTCTTGAATCATCTGAAGGTGATTCAAGGTTCAGGTGATTTAATTAAGTTAAATCCTGAGGTTGAAATGGACACTCTTTAAATTTCAGCCTTCTAGCTCATTGCGGAGATATTGACTGTGACACTTGGGATCCATGGCATATAATGCAATTATATATATATAAGAGTCAAACTTAAATGTTTGTCCAAAGTGAAAGTTCTTAAATTAAAACTTCTTGAATCACCTTCACATTACTCGTGCCCCATCCTGAGGTTGAAAGGGCCACACGGTTCAAACTTAGGCCTTGTGGTTCATGGCATTGTGGACGTATCGACTGTGACATTTGGAATTCCTGGCATATAATGCAATTCTATACCCAAGTGCCAACCATAGATGTTTGTGTACGGTGAAGACATTCCTCAATTTAAAACATCTTGAATCAGCTTCATACTAATTAAGTTCGATCCTGAGGTTGAAAGGGCCACACTGTTAAAATTTGAGCCTTCTAGCCCGTGGTATTTTGGAGATATTGACCATGATATTTGGGAACACTGTACAAAGTTGTACCCAAATGTCAAATCTATCACAGTGACAAGTGGGCTGTGCCATTTTCTTTCATTTCCTATGTGAAATGTGTCTCCCCCTCCTGTATTTACTTCACTTGCAATGGTGATCCTGGTGTGTCTTTGCGAATAAGTTGGGGATTGTCATTGTAAAGTATTTTAGCCACGATTTTAGTCTAGGGAACGTTCATCCTCTAACTCCTCCGGTTCTACTGCAGAAAACATCTCCTTCTGCTGCCTCTCTTTGGTCTGAGCTGCGAATTGTTTGTAGATCACCGCCAAAAATTGTCCACTCCCTTTGATGTTTTTTCTGACTCATAGCGCCACCTATTGGCAACAGGAAATGTCATGTTTTATGTTTTGATGTGGTCCTCATCAGCATATTGAAGATATCCAATTCAGTTGGAAAAAGCCTAAGCACATTGATAATAAAATATGCTGCCATTTGTGTGTGTGTTCGTGAAATGTCTTTACCATGGCAGCGCTGCGAAGCTCGATCGTTCGCCATGAACAAATGAACTGTTGTAACTCGGCTGGACATGATCAGATCTGTCTCAAGTTTCACATGTTTGATATGAGTCCATCTCTGAAGACAGTTACACAACAATATATAACTTAAGTCATAGCACCACCCACTGGCAACAGGAAGTCAGACTTAAGGGACAATCATCATGAATTTGAGCTGTATAAAGTTCCCTTAAGGGATGAATAAAGGTCTTCTCTTTCTCACTCTCATTCGTTCTCTTTTTTGGGACCACACTCATCTGCCTATGTGGAAATTTACATGATGTGTTCTAGAGAGGATATACAGGGACATGACATTTACGCTAAGTGTCAGTTAAGGCCGTTGCATAACATCCAGATCGAGACCAGGACCAAGGCTGTCTGTGTGGTCGCAATAAAAACTCTTCAACTGCAGCCCACCCCGACTTGCATGGGGGGGGGTTTGGGGGGGCCCGTTCCCAACTGTTACTAGTTACTAGTTTAACATTATGTTAACTAACGTTACGTGTGCTTTATTCATAGAATAAAATGATATAATGTGAATATACATTCACTATATGTAATGTGAATAAAACTTTAATACATTACTACATTTTCATCAGCAAAAACCACAACTCCCATGATCCCACACTACTCCATGATGTCATCAAACTGCATCTTGTTTTATTGTTTTGATTGAGAGACACACTAGACCCACTATACTGCGTTTCTTAGAAAACAAATAAAAAGCATCTAACAAGTGTCCAAACTCCATCTGCTGATGAAGATCACCGAAACAAAACTCCAACTAAAACAACAAAATATTCTGTAACACATACAAAGATGGAGGTCCAGTCTTTTTAGTCCACTGTGTTCAACTTTATGTTGTTGTTTCCTTTTATATACACTATGGACATTTCCCAGGGAACATTGCATTGTTTTGTAAGGATTAAAATTCACTAAAGATTATATCTGCTCCAGCACTGCAGAACAATGTGAGGAGATGTGGGGGTCTCCCTGTCACAGCCCAGTAAGACTGCTGCCCACCCATTCTGATCAGAGCCTGCGGTATGCCATGAGCCCAATTAAAGGCTGATCCATAAGAAAAACTTGGAGCCTCGTATGTTAAACCATGTAACGGTCTGCCCCTTGCACTCCAACGTGCATGTTTTTGCCTCTGAAAGGTGCCTGTTACGGCAGTGGGCCGGTCCCCAAAAAATCCCGTGGATATTTTCTTACCATCCTCACTACTCAATCTGTATGTTTATATCTTATTTATTAGGCCCCAGAGAAAACCACTCTATCATCCCAGTTTAATTTCATATTGTGCAATAAGATATGCTGCTCTCAGTAGTTTTCTTTAAACTGTCTCTGGAAAACTTTCTGAGTCAGCAGAGAGAAACACAGGCTTACTTCAGTGCAGCAAGCTTTTCCATCCAGAGTGAGCAGAGCAGGCTGGGAACGGCACACGGGATCTGTGAATGGGCCTCAATGCAATCTCGAGTAACAATGTGGCTAATCGATGAAAACCTTCATTGTCTTTGCTCGCGGTCTCAGAGGAGTTGCTGCACAAAGGGGGTTTTGTCACGGTGCCCACCCTCTTCGTCTTTGTCGGAAGTACATCCATTTATACGGCAACAACAAGTCAGATTTACTACCGAAAGGTGATACGTGTAGGGTTGTTTTAGAATGTCATTATTTAAATATATGAATAAATGACTGAATGAATGAATGATTATTTAAATAATAAACTGCCCATCTCTGTCAGTGCCGGGAGTTATTTTATCTGTGAATTTTCACCTGTCATAGTGAGGGTCTCCTGAGATCGACGCTGCAGCACAAAGCAGAAAATTAAGACTGCTTGCACACGACCTGTCATGTTGTTGAAATACTGCATCCACTGTATATAAATGCTCTATTGTACATCACAGTGAGAACCCTGTAGTTGTGGCCTGTAAATCACAAAAGGCTGAGGAACCAGTCGTCTACGAACAGGCAGAGCGGAGGCCACAGACTTTTTCCAGTCGTGTGTAGCAGTTTCTTCCAAAAAATGTGAACAAAGATGGAACAGTTTTTGTCTTTTATTTTTGTTTGCATTGTTTATGGTAATGACTGTGGGG
>JAPQRN010000006.1:20983986-21017555 GCA_037367275.1 Coranthus polyacanthus | reverse complement strand
CTATCTATCTATCTATCTATCTATCTATCTATCTATCTATCTATCTATCTATCTATCTATCTATCTATCTATCTATAGTCACTCAAAGTAACAAACATGAAGTGTTTTCAGACCCTAAACAACACATTTAAGAACATGTTGAACATAACTTGAAAACATTTTACAGACAATTAAAAGCCAGCTCACATAAAAAGACAATGCCCTCAAAATAAAATAAAAAAACTTCCTTTGGCATTGTGTACACAGTAGTGGTCACTGGAAACGTTTTCAGTTTTGTCCTATTGTTTCTTTGACACTGAATGTTTCCTGCTCTAGAATATTATTTTTGTCTGGCTAACTGAGTACTGTTGCGTATCGAGCCGAATGCTACTCCTACACAGATTTCAACAGTACATGGTTTTACATTACGCTCAGTTTTCCATTGAAAAGTAACTGTCCTGCTCCACAGTAAAACGAAAACTCACACAATATAACACGATGCATCCACACAATTAGATTGTTTAGCAGACATTACAAAAAAAAAAAATCCTCATCACTGCACTGATACTGATTTGCCTGAAAGATTTCCACAATTGAAGGGAAATCAATTTCCCTTCAACTTCCACAACTGAAGGGACACAATGACAGAATTATTGCATGTTTTGGAGAGTACAATTGTAGACAAATGAATTCACTCATTTGCACAGATGCGACGTCATTAGTATTAGAACTGCCCAGTGGTTTGGAGGTTTGCAAATGTTTCACAACAGTTCACTTTCGTTTGAGGAATACGCCAAAGCAATTGAGAAAAACTCTAACATTTTCTTTTTTGTCTAATAAGAGCTGTTTATCATGATGTAGTGTGTGGTTCAACGGTCGTTATAATATAACCACAGAAAATATTGAAACTTTAGTTGAGACTGGAGGATTAATCAGCAGATCATTTTTCACATTAGACTTACGTGTATAGTGACTTTATAGCAATTGCGACACATATTTTTGGTAATATTATATCTGTTGCATATGTTTAATAAACTGCGGCTCGATATGGGCCACGTGAAGACCTCCCTGAGACAGAATTCATCAATTTACTTTAAAAAAATCTGTGATGTGAAGTTTAAAAATAAACTTAATGAGGAAAATTAGAAAAAGCAGAGTCCCGGGACACGTTTGAATGCAATAATGTTTTGTTTTTTTTATTGCAAACCAAGGAACAAAATACAATCTAGCGCACTTTCATCTCTGATTCCTTTGAGACATCAATCATTCAAAGAACATACAAAGTAATTGGTCAGAAACTCTCAAGAACAAATAGAAAATGCAGTGAAAAGAGAATCGCTCTCAATGTATCATGAGACAAGAGCTCCTCAAACGCTCGTAAGATAAACTAATACTCTGTGAAAATTACAGACCTCATACAAAAAATAAGATTTCTTTTTTTTTTTTCAATAATAATAAAAAAAACAGCCAGCATATTTACAGGACAATAATATTTTCTATGAATCTGGCTTGCCTAAATTCCCAGTGAATCTTTACTTATTACAATTTCCTCAGTAACTAACTTGTTACATGTGTCCTTTCAAAGTGTATAAGGCATGACGATCAACCTTTTGTCTAGTTTGATGTTTTGACAACAGCAAATCTTAAATATCATGGATGGAAGACATGTTAAAGGAGCAGTCAGCCCTCCTTTTTCATTTAGTAAAAACCTTTAAATTCGTCTTTTCAGTAACTGTCATTTATCTGTGCATTGCTCAGCCCGTCTAAGGCACCAACTATTCAGTAGGGGGCTTCAAATACGTACTGTACATCAACATATAAACCGAAAGCCTGCTGAGAAAAGAGCGAATCCTACACTAGCCTATCAGCATTATGTACATGTATATAAACATCGGTGAAGAGAAATAATGAACATAGTAGGCAGCGAATAACTTAATTTACATGCAATCAGTTGGTGACTAACCAAAAAAAAAAAAAAAAAGTAAAAAAAAAGTAAAGAATTTAGCAAAACATTCATCACTTCAACTCATTATGCTTTTGTCAAACAAAGTAAACAGTCTTCAGAGATTAGGCAGAGACTGATGAAAAGATCATTTTTTCCCCTGGAATTTAGAGCAGAGACAGCAGTTTGTATGGAGCGACGGCGCTAAAAACGAAACAAGCTGACAGCTATGAATAAAAAAAAAAAAATGTGTGCATGCAGACTCGGATGTGCTATATATCACCGTGGACGAGAACTTGCCAAGTGTAGAGGGAGAAAAAAAAAGAAAAAAAAAGTTAATTAAAAAGCCCAAAGTCTGAGGTGAGGACTGCTCTTTGAACGCAGGCTGCAGTGGCAGATGTGTGGTGCCCAGTGCGTGTGTGAGTCCATGAGAGTGAGAGCGAGCTAAACAGATTAAAGCAGTTTATTCTCAGACATCTAAACCTTCGACCGAAGCCCTGGCGGGGCCGTATGGGAGGACGAGGGTGGAGAAGAGTGGGGCAAAAAAAAAAAAAAAAAGAAAAAGAAAATGTGCACCCGCAATCTATAAAACCCCAATAAGAAAGACGGAGACCTCAAAATAAACACAACCCCCATCCAGATCTCGCTCCCATACACGTATATGGTAACTTCTTCAAGCAACAGACACCCTGATTGACTAAATGGGGATCCTTTCAGAAGGGTATGTTTTCCCTTTCATGTGAGGCTTTTGCAGAGGCCGCTTTGATCCACGTATCATTCCTGAGGAAACCAAAAAAAAAAAAAAAAAAAAAAAGCACTAAGTGGAAAGTGTAAGGTCAAATCCTGAGATGAGATCACTGATGATGTCAACTCTTTTGTTTCAACTTAATGTCACTGGGTTTGTTGTTTGTAGGGAAAGAAAAAAATCCCTTGGGGAGCCATTACACAGGCAGCTTTAACCTAGATAGTTCGTAAACCAATTTTTTTCACTCATGTATTAAATTTCTACTTTCCATGATCGCTGTATATCCTCAGAGGAATTGCAGAGGAGCCAAACCCCAACATTAGCCCGTTCTGTGATCAGTAGTGACGTCAGCCGCTCACAAAGTTTCCAACTGTTTTGAGAGGTATTTCAACTAATCGTACTTATAAGTCATGCAAGTTAAAGCTTAAGAACCAGTGCCCTGCAACCACTTTCTTTCTCAACAAGTATTTTGCTTATTTACCATCATGAATAATGACTTTGGAGTGTTGAGCGGGAGCAGTGAATATGTCGGTGGTTCCTGAAGCCACAAAACAGCCGATGATGACAGCTCTGATAGTCACATCTGTTATTTATAACACTTTTGCTTTGATGCCACTTTTAAAATAAAAAACTAAAGAAGCAATTGGTGTTAGTGTTGCAGACAGAAATCAGAGGATACAGAGGAGGGAAAATGGAGAAGACAGCGACGCAGCCTGTTATCATGGCGAAGTGGAGAAGGCCAAGGCCTCGTTGGCCACCTTTGATGTTTCCTGACAACTGTAATAACGGAGTTGTGCTTTTTTACATCAAGAGCGTGACTGGTCCAACATTTCAATACTGATTATAATGCATTCACTTAAGAACACAGATTTGTGTAAAGTAAAATAAAGTGAAGCTGAGTGTGTTTACAAGGGGCAGTGTGTTTTTTTGTAATGTACTTGCCGTGCTTTTCCCTCATGTACAATGCCTGTGACATTCTCCCTTTTATTCGTGTGTTTGACCAACTTTCCCTTTACTCAACAAGATATTTTGTTTGTAAAAACACATGCAGTATAATCTACTTTAAATACTTGTCGCAGCCATGATGAAGATTTCAGCTGTATGAAAATTAAGCAATCAAGAGACCGTTTTTAAAATGCCACAGAAGTCGTGAGGTTTTATGATAACACAACACATGAGAGCAGAGTTCAGTCAGTCAGAGATATAAATACTTCAATAACAAGGATCTGAACACCTTGACCTTTGACCTGTGACAAAGACAGGTGCAAACACAAACAAGCAGAATACAAAACTTCATTCACATCAGTTGAAAACGTCACTGTATGCCAAATGTCAATCCTCTTAAGCCTACAGATAAGATCATTGAGGCGTTCCAGCTTATTTGTAGCTCTTCAAAATGCTACAAAGTTTGAATACAATCCACACGCACGTCCTTAAGGTTGAGTGGTTACAATCAAGGCAGAGCAGTTTTGTTCAAAGGGCTCCTTGTGAAACTGAGCTGAGACATGACTGTTAATGATATTTATATCTGTCACTTGTTAAATTATTCTCAGTCAGTCTGTCAGTTGTCCTTCTTGTTTTTTCCTCAAACATACCATTCCCTGCGCGAAATCACAGATCCGTCCATGTGGGACACATAGTCGCTGTCTGTACCATTGTCATAACAGTCATCGGGAAGGTAGGGGGAGCCGTTGTTCACTATGGGGCTGTGAACAGGAGGCCCGCAGGGGTGCATGTTTTGGGTGTTGTAGTGATCGGGGTAGTAGTTTCCCTCGTTGAGGCCCCTGTGGCTGTCCCCCCTGTCGGCCCAGTCGTCCCTATCCTTGCGTTCATTGGTATAATCGGGGTAGATGATGTCTCCACCCAGTTTGGGTTTTAGCTCCTGGCTGCCTTTGCTCCCTTTGTCCCCGTAGACCTCCTGCAGCTCGTGCGGCTGCAGCACGTCCAGCTGAGACTCTTTCTGCATGTCTGATGGTCCAAGGTACTGCTTGGTGTAGTAGTCTCCCCTGAAGGTTCTGCGCTGGCGCATGAAGCACGCTCCACCCAGGATCAGCAAGAGGATCAGAAACAGAACTCCGCCCACTGCCCCGCCAACTATGGTGCCGAGACTGCTGTCAGGTAAGGAGGCCAGGGTCGGAGAGGTGAACAGGGCACTCTGCTGGTCTGCTGCAGTGCCGGTTCCAGATGTGTGATGGAGGAGAGATGCAGTGGTGCTGGGGGCGGCTGTGGTGGGTGGAGGATCTGCAGAGCAAACGTGAGGAGAAGATTAAATCCGAGAGTAAGGCTGGACTGAAGAGGAGGAGCAGTGCTGGCATTTAACTCTGCATTTACTTCACTACATTTGTCTGACAGCTTTAGTTACTTTTCAGATTAACATTTTTCATCCCCTTCCTGTCCAGTGAAAACCAGGTATTTCAAAAAGTGTTGATTTTAAAAACTCTCCTGGATTAGCTGAGAGCTCACGAAAAGTCGACTTTTTCAGAGATACGTGGTTCTCACAGGACAGAGACACTACAAACACATGATCTTACAGAACGTGATGCATTAACCACATTGCATAACTTTGGATATGCATTATTACAATATTTAGAAAATAGCTCAAAGGAACACAAAACAAATCTGCTCATGGATAAAGTCAAAACACAATTCCAATTTCTCAATTAATAGCTGACTTTTAAGAAATGTATTCGCTGGGGGGAAAAAAAGTGTATCCGGGCTACGTCATACGTCATCTTTTCTGGAGAAATCTCAGGAGTGCTTCTTGGTTTCTTCAGTTTAGATGCTGTGCAAAAACACTTACGTGCTACGCCTAAGTCTTGTAATGGACAAGAAAACCCTGCACTGCTGTACTAAACCACCTGACAGTCTATAAAGTAGTTAAAATGAGTTCAACCATAAACATTTATAGCAGTAAAATGCTACACATACATTAATACAACAGTAATATGAATCCAAAAACATTTGACTGCACGATGACTACTTTAACTTTTCATACTTAAAGTACACTTTTCTGATAATACTTAGATACTAAGTAAGGTTTTGAATGCAGAGTATTAGTACTTTTACTTAAGTAAAGGATTAGTTCCACCACTGGTGAGGAGTCATAAAATAAAGAGACTGCACTTTACTGTATGTTCTAGATGACTGACAAAGCAAGTGAGAATGGTTCTTCAATTAATTTATAACAGCTCTGCGTAATGTTAGAGCACAGACATGCCTCTCCCGAGACCAAAGAATCTGTTGAAAGCTGTGCTGTAGAGCAAAAAGGAGGAAATGAGAAGGCCAGGAAAAGGTTAAGTGCTAACTGTCATTGTGTGTGAGCTGAGAGAGAAGGAGAGTGATAGAAGGACAGAGGACATGCGCTCATGAGCATCTGAGTGAGTGTGATTAGCTCAACCCCCTTTTCTTTCCAAACCCTGCTGTGGGGAAGTCATGTGAGAAGATGAAACACTGTGTGATCGATGGGAGGCTCCTGCATCTGATTTGTCCTCCAGTGGCTGCCGTTTGTGATAGCAGCCAGAGCCAGAGAAAAGGGCTGTGTGGAGCTCAAGGTCAGGATGAGTGTCTCCATTCTGACCTCCAGCCTCTAGGGCTAAGAGCAGCCTGATACCAAGTCGATCCTCGCAAAAGCACATCAAAGGCCTGGCTACAAAGCAACATGACTCGGACTAACAGAGGTCTGCATCTTTAGGAGGCTTTAAGGTACTAGTTATCAAAACCGGAATCCTCAAAGAGCCATGATTTGTGTAACTGAGTAAGAATCTAATTAGCCGCAATTATATAATGTGCGTGCCTGAAGGATCAGCAGTAAAGTAAAAGCATAAGAGAGGATAATGGAGACAGATCAAGGTCAGTGAATTGATGTACTGGCAATCGTCTTCTTCGTCAGTCACCATCAACCCCACCCTGGAGGCAGACATTTTAACCTCGCGTAGGTTATGAGCATCTGCAAACATGTAGCTGATCAACTAAGAGACGAGCAGCCAAGAACCACAAGGCTACAGAGTCAACTGGGAATGTGAAACAGCTACACAAAGCAGCCATGGTAGGGGGGGTGGGGGGGGTATATAGTAACTATACTCAACCTGGGTATCTCCACAGGGGAGGGAAGCAAGAGGCCCCCATGCCCAACAAGTCTTAATATTTGACAAGAGAGGCCAGATAATTGCTCAGTGCTAGTCCTTCCTGGACAGGATGTCAGCTGTGCTTTCGTTTGGAGCAGGACTCCAAACCAGGCCTGTAAACAGATGGAGCCTGACAGCCTTTTTTGGGGCTCCTCCAGTTCTTTCCTCTCGACAGTGAGAAGCGAAAAGCACTGTGTGTTAGCAGCAGACTGCGTGTCCAAAAGCAGCAGTTGCTTTGTTTGGAGAAGGATTAAAAGGAGCAGAGGAGAAATGAAAATAAAAAGAGATGCAGAGTTCTCAGGATACACGCCCTGACTTTACAATGATGAACTCAAGAAGAAACCATGGACAGACAGGAAGCAGACGAGACTAGTTTACTGTCCTGAGTACTTTCAAAGATTTATATCAATAAATCACCAGCATTAATTGGTATAAATTAGTAAAATTCTTATGGATCTTTTAGGTCTATTCGTTAAAAATAAGAAACTAAATTATTCTTCGAACGCAGCTGATTCAAGGTTGCAGTTCACTGCTACTACTTGTTGCATATCTGTGAACAGTTTTATGTGTGTGAATGTGTGGTGAATGGGTTTTGATTTTAATGCAGAATTTATTACGTCCCACTGTGAAATCTGACCTTAAATAAAAACATAGAAAAGGATACATGGGTGCATACTTTGTGAGTGCACAGTGAACCAGCAGGGGTAAACACTCGCCCCCTTATCAGACAAATCTAATGTTGCCAAAACCACAACACTGGAAACGTTTGGTACTGATACTCTTTATCTGCACTCCGTGCCTCTCTGTTGCCAGGAATGTGTGAAAGTAGATCTGGGCAGGGACATTCATACGGAGGCTTAACTCTGCCAGAAGTGCAGAACTGAGTGGTGAGCGTACTGTGAGGGTAATCTTACTTCAAATAAACAAGACCAAAGTCAAAATGCATGAGGAAATTACTCCTTTGACCTGTTCTCAGAGATAATTTAAGTATTTAAAGGACAGTAAAAATCACAATATCGCAGCAAGAAAGATGGCGAAAAAGTGAAAACGTACCTTGAACCCAGAGGTTTACATCTTTACTGCGGAGACCGATGTCATTCATCACTTCACAGCGATATACTCCAGAGTCATTGCGCTCCAATGGCCGAGTGAAAGCAAAGCTATTGTTTGCAATTCTAACGCCCTCTGGCATTGATCCATCCAACCTGTGCAAAAATTAAACATTACATAAATTTCACAGGGTGCACTATATTATGCTGATACCTGAATACAAAGAGTCTGAATTTATAAGTTTATATTTAAGAGACACAGTTTTGATGTATGACTGAAGAACCTATCCATGACATCATTCTTCCGCTGGTTGTGGTGACTCTGCCTTCGGTAGGGCCTGCTGCAACGATTATATGATCACATGATCATTTGGCCTGACTACACTTCCATCAGTTGAGGCAAAAGCTTTATACACGAACACAAGGCTTCGATGTCAGGGCAAAAAAGTGAAAATAAAGAGCTTGGCTGTCTAGACTGTACTGCTACTGTCAACTCAAATGAGAGCATACTTCTTGTTTCTGAAGGAAGTCGATGACAAAGAGCTGCCAATAGTACCAGTGTTGCTTTGATGTATGAACCATTTGGAATCTTTTATTTATAGCTGGAAGTCTTCCCCACGGGTGCAGCAGTGCATTCGACAGCTCCAGTGTCCAGGCTCCAAAGTTATGCTGGGAGTCATTTATAGACAAGTCTCCTACTGCTGTTTAATTTAAGTCTGCCTAAACCCAGTAAAGATTTACTATACAACTGGACCAAGCAGCTGATTTGTTACGTAATACTTGACTTGTGATGATATTTGTAGTAGCAAAACAGAACACACACATGTAAATCTGTTGTGAAAACAGCTTATTACTTTTGCAAATAAAGATTTACAATTGTGTCATGAATTCAGATCATTCCAAACTCAATACACAGATATCATGTAGCCTAAAGAACAGGTATTTACCCAGATATTGATCTCAGAGATGCAATATTCTCCAAAATCTGTTTTGATCTGAGAGTGCTTTTAGGAGATACTGACCTTATCCATGAGAAGTGACGGGCCGGTGGGTTGGCTTTGGCTCCACAGTCAAACTTCACATTGTCTTGACCAACATACCAGTTTTTGCCAATTCCCATTATTGAGACCATTGGTGCAACTGTAAAACAAAAAGTTATAATGTTGAATATCTTCATGACCTGCTGCTTCCTTGAGTGTATGTAACAGTAACAGCACTTTAGCACATGGTGCATTTCGGTGTTTTTGCCGAAATGGAAAACCAAAAAAATGCCAAGAGAGGTGAGTTGTGTTGAGCCAGGATCATGCAGGGGAAAAGTGGCATAAGGTTTCTCTTGCTGGTTTGAAATAGCAAGGGTCATTTATTTTATTTTTATTTCAAAAGGCAAAACTGCACAGACTTAATAATCAGTCATTGTGATCCCAGGCAACTTAATAACAAATGAGCTTTTCCACAAAGAACAAGGTGTGCATTATAAGCACTGTAGCTATGACAAAAACAAAGGCTGTACAGAACTCGAGCAGGGCACAGGATCTGCTGGTGAATGCATGCCAAGCAAACAAACAAATGACCCTGGGTTGGTGGAAAGTTAGAAAATGAAATGACAGACTCACTCAGACAGTAAATGTACTGCAGCTAATAATAAACTCTACTGCCTCACCATGACCAAAAAAAATAAAAAGACAAAGGGAAGCAGGAGGACGCCTGCATGAACCCCAACACATGCCACTGTAATAAAACATGGCAAACAGTGACTTAGATATCCAATTTTTCATTTTGATTTCTCTGGAGGACAAATGAGGAACTCATTACTGCACACGGAAAGATGCCTCTGCTCGTCGTGTCCACTGACCCTTTTCACACAGTTCAACGTTGAAATTGTGCTTCTTTTGCACTTAAAATCCCTTGCCTCTGCATTTGACATGATTTATTGAGCTGGAAAGACTCTTTCTTAATGTATTAACCTTGGTTTTTCTGCGCTTCCATCCGCTGCCCCCCAGCAGCCTCCTGTTACTTGACTTGCTGCTGAGGCCTGATCAATATTTCATAAAATACCTTCATTAGCCTGCACTCACACAGACCAAACAGAGACTTCCCCGTAGAACTGCTCGCCAAGGAAGTATGCATCAATGATTATAACATTACAATGACTTTTAAATGGTCCTTTTATGGCCAAAGATGGAAGGGTAGCAATCAGGCTATTCATAAATCAAGCTATCAGTGTAGGTTAATCTCAATAAGATATACTGTTGCTTTCAGGGCTGCCCAAAGAAGAGCTACAATAATAATAATTATTTTACATTGTGATGGTTGATTTTATAATGAACTTATTTATATTATTTTAGAGGGAAATCATTTTGCTCTATTTTAAATACTTCTAGTGGAAATTCAAAACTAAAGTCAAACATTTTAGCAAAAATTTCAATATATGGTATAAGTGTGCACTATGAATTGAGCAATTCTAGTTCTAAACCCCATCCACAATGGAGAGCAACGTGATCCAAAACAATTTGGGGCTGGTGGAGAAAAATGATGAATCGATTATAGCACAACAGAATCCACAGGGAAATTGGATTTGATCTGTATCCTCTAATTTTTTGAGGTAGGTAGGTTTAAAGGTATCATATGCAACATTTCCCCATTAAAACACCAAAAAAGGCTAGACCTATGTTATATATTATGTTGACGTGTGTACTTACATTAAATCCTATTTCCAACAATGTTCAAATATAGAGAAATGTGTTATTTCATTCAATGCAACGGTTTTATTTGTCAGTGGTGTCATTTCCTTTTTACTAATGTTATTGTTTAATGTTACTTGTGGCTATTTCGTCAGAGTGAAATGACACAATCTGAATATGGTTTCTGTCAGATTTTTCCACCATTGCCAGTTTTCATTGGCAATGTTGGAAAACAAGTCCTATGATCCCACACTAGTTCAGAACTGTTATTGTTTTTATTGAGGGATCCCTAGCTGCAGAATACTGTGCATTTAAACCTTAAAAAGGACAACATTCACTACTCACATTGAACATTAAGAGTGAATGGTATGCGGAACTCTGTTTGCAGCGCTGGGTGGCGCACCACACAGGTGAGTGTCTTCCCCTGGGCGTAGCTCTGTGGCTGCCACATGTAGCGCACATGTATGGTGGTGGTGCCATTGGGCTCATCCTGAGCTTGTTTCTCACTTCGTCCGTACAGCTCCGTCTCCCAGACGACATCAGCAGCAGGTCGGCCGCGCTCTGCTATGCAGGTGGCTATCAGTGACTCGTTGCCTCCATCTAGCAGAGCTGTGGGGCCTGCAGACACATACACCTTTGGCTCCACTGTAAAGGAGAGCAAAAGAGGAGATTAGATTGAGAGATGGGGGAAGGGAGGCAATGTCAGTATGAAGAAAAAAAAATACAAAATGCATATTGATCTTTTTGTATATACATATGAATAAATAATGTCCATCATGTTGACAAATGTATGAACAAAAGGAAGTGAGCTGAGTGCCGACTGACTTCTTCCATTTCACATATATGCATTAAAAATTGATGAACTACACTATTCAATCATGTAGAAGCAATCAGCTGGAGATTTAGCTGCCTTTTTGTTGTGCTCCTCATGTCAAACATTAGAAAGGTAATATAAATATATTGTCCCTACAATATGGGTCTAACAAAGCATATCAGAGGCAAAAGCACTGGAAGAAATGCACATGATTGCACTGTTAATATAGCAGAATCAGAGGCTTTTGACAGTCAACACTGTGGTGTGCTTGTTTTTGACTGTGTAGTGCTGGCAGATGAGGGGCTAAGTTACAGTACACTTCTCAGTGCTTTAGAGTTGGGGTAATGTTACACCGACTTCCTGAGAATAACTGAAGGGTTAGACGAAACAAGGATTCTCTCAACAGAGAGGCAAAACAGATCCATGCAAGAGGGACATGGCAAGAATAATGCAGCTCTCTACCTGTTGCACAAAGCAGTCAACAGTATGTCCTATTGGCCTAAATTACATGGAGTATGAAGCCCTGTTTAAAAATCGCAAGCTGAAAGAAATGACACTTGGGAAACTCAGCAAAACAAAGAAACAAAAGAGAATCCCCAAAGGGAGGGGACATCATAATGGAGAGGCAGCAGGGTAAACTGGCAACACAGGTTTCACAAGACTTTCTGTTTCCATACTTCCATTACTTTCCATCTTTAGTGGCCCCTTTATGTTGATTTTTTCGTCTCTGTCCTGAAATACACCACCTCCACAAACCCTGTCCCTCTTAAAAAAGCACAGCTGTTCCACTTACTGCAATAGTGACAGTTTTAAGGGCAGCACGTGGGGGCACACACAGTGAAATCCACAACACAAGGCCATCACCTTTAAGACATCTAAGACGTCTCTTTAAGACCCCTCCACACAGACACACACACATCCTCGGCCAAACAGGAGGAGCAAATTGAAACGACTGCTGGCACCCCCTATTTCTAAAAATAATCTGGCGTCTCCTGTACCCATTGCAGGGGTGGGGATGCAGTTCTCAGTCATCCACCTCACATTCCGCACTAACTTTTCTGCCCCTCCCTTACAGGCCTCTGACTATAAACAGTAGCTGCTCTATGTAAGGAGGAGGCAAGCTGGCTGAACCTACAGAATAACTAAATCAGAGAGACGTGTTAATTTGGAGTTGCTGTCAGGAAGGGAGGGGAGCGCTTTGGATGAGTGGAAATGCTTTAGGGGCAAGGGTAACGATTTCCCTTCAGCAAACTGGCTGCATTGGCCCTTTGCCGCCCACATATGCACAGTGCAAACTGACGTCAGACACAAGACGGGGAACCCCTAGACAGATAAGATCTAACTGAACGTGCATTTTGTACAGTGCATTGTGTCTGGGGAAGATATACCAACAAAAATCTGTTTTATTATTTCAGTAGAAGTAAGACTGGCTTCATTAACCTCATTTGTCGCAGAGTAAGAGATAGAAACATGTCAGCAAAACAAATCTGCTGAGTCATACTTTAAGGACATTGTTCCTGTATTCCTGTATTCAGATCGAAAGGAGAAATTAAAAACCTCTCACAACAGAAAAAAACTATACTTTTCAGATTTTGGATTTTTGGAAAGCAAATCTTGACATTTCTCCGTGGCTCATTTCTCTATTCTGTGACTCAACAGAAAAAAATGAACAAAGACAGTTTTCAGTAATGCAGAATGCAGTATACAATAATAATGAAGAATTTAGTTCCTGATCAAAAGATAAATGTACAATACTTGAACCTGCTGATGAATTATCTTTAATGCTCTTATCAATACCATGTATTTCTGTCACCTGAATGGGTGTATAAGTTTTGTTTTTAAAAGAATCAATTTTTCTTCAGTACATTTCTTATTGGCCTGTCAGCAGTTTAAAACAAAAGGTCATTGTAATTCATTCACAGCACAAATTATGCTTTCCTCCTTTGGTTCCTTCCTGTTGCTTACTGGTGATTTCTGGCCCATGTACTGTAGCACAGTTCCTTGTGAGCTGTTCCCTAAGTGCTTAGGTCTTTTCTAGTGATAGACATGAAGTTCAAGAAAGCAAGAACATAAATGGTAGGCCGATATAAAATGTTACATGTCAAAAGTGTCTGGCGGTAAAGATTTTGCTGATGTGCCACTATTAATGCAGTGTCCACTGCACCTGTTAATCATTATGATGTGTGTCGTGACTTAGGTTTATTATACATGGGTTTGAGCCTGTTCATTGCCTTCGTTTAGTTCATTTGAAAGGAATGGAAATGAAGTCAAGGGCCCTCTCATAAACCTCAAAGTATAAACACGGATCAAAAGTGGGAATTGTGAGCAAAGAAACTGCGACAAATACAATACACACTGTCAATACTGTATATTAGAACAGCATGTTAATCAGCATTGGTTCTGCATAAATATATTGTTCATCGTGTATGTAGTTACAGCTTGTTGGTTGTATGCTTTCTTATGATGAAAACAGTCTTGTGAAAAATGTAGTCAACTCCTCCGAGGCAGAGATAAACAAGCCACTCTTCATCGCTCCCTGGGAACTATAAGCCTCTGAGTTTAGGTCTTATAATTGTGATGTTCAATCTCTCATAAAAATACACTCTGGGGTAACCTAATTCCCACGTGACATGTATCAGATTGTAAAGAACATGTATTTCTACCATAATCACATGTGTACCATGTGTTTGTATATGGGTGTGCATGTATGTGTTTGTGTGAGCCAAAAGAACAAGCCTGAGAAGCTGCAGAGTTCAGAGCAAGGTGTAATTGAACTCTGTGAGGTCCCAGACACTGTGGCTGTCACAGCAGCACTTAATGTACCACTCATTAGTCATCAGAGTCTCCTTCAGTCTCTGGAGGGAGACAAGAAACTACTGCCTACAGTGCAATCTCCTACTCTCAGCACTGCCGGAGTGCAATCCAACCACCCATTTAGGGCTTGAAACATACGCTGACCACAGAGAAGTTCAATGTTCATGCTCCTCAGAGAGGGTGTTAAGTGTCTTTACAGGCAAATACATGTATGAGTCCATCGTCACCGTGTTTGTATGTAATTGCTTAGGGAAACAAGAAAATTTGGACAGTAAGACTCCACACTACTGATATAACACACATCTAACAAAAATTGTCACAGAGATAAATAATTTTTTTTTCCTGTTTCTGTTCAGACGTTAAGGATGAGGAAAAAAAACTTGCAAATACTTCAATGGTCTGCAACATTCTGAACCCCTGCCAGTGTACACCAATGCAACTAGACAAGACAGTGTATTGTTTCCAAAGCAATGACTCTCATTTTTCCTGATGACTTTTCAAGCTTTTTTTGTAGCTGGATATGACTGGACGTATTAAAATGTGAATGAGGATACTGATAGCGAGTTATTTGCAGTTCTAATATTGATGAACCGCGAGGAGTTGGTGTACCACATAACCACATAAGCAGAGAAAACACTAACTATCAAGACCAGATTTCACCGGCAGAATGGCTGATGATGGCTACGGATGAGCTACAGCCCATAAATAGTGAGAAAAAACATAAATATAACATTATTCCACAACCAGCCACTATAGCGACTTGCCAAGCTGAGTCCCAGGCGGTGCCACTAGCTCATGCCATTAACTGGCTTGAGTCAACTTGAGTCCAGTTACTTTGCTCCACTGCAAATTTTCTCCCACACATTAATTAATTCATTTTCAAGTTTGCTGTGTCAGTAGACACGGGGATGAGTGGGACTACACCACAGCACTTCTATACAGCTGCATATTCCTACAGGGATTTTAATGTGGATTGCCTCTATCCAGGTAGTAATTTAGGAGCTAGGTGGATTCAGGGAGCACTTTATTCATCTAGAGTAACCACTTGTTAGTCACTCAAAGTTTTCTTAATCACCACAAACAATTTCGTGCTATGAAAAGATTTAAGGATGGCATGAAGGAGCAAAAGATCTACTTTACCTAATACATTAACGACAGTTGAAGCTTGTGAATTGCCCAGAGGAAATGTTGCCACTTTGCAAGTGTACGGCCCAATGTCTGCAAAGCCAACTCCTTCGAGGGTAATGGTGGCATCTCGGACTGAGGGTGAAACAAACGAGATGCGCTTGGCATATTCTTGAGAGATTGAGATTCCGTATTCTGGATGAAACACTGCCAAGGTAATGGTGCCTGAAGGAAGACGGCGTTCCCAGGAGATCTGTGTTAGACTGAGGTTGGAGCCCACCTCTATTCTGCAGCCAAGTGTGATATTCTTCCCCAGCACTGCATTCACTTTCTCAGGAACAATCACTTGGTTGCTGCTTACACCTGCTGAGAGAAAAGAAAGAAGAGAGGATTCAGATAAACAACAGAGACATGCGTTTGTTGAAGTTATAATCAGATATTGCTCAGATTGTATTGAATTTGTAGATTTATGTTTTCATTCTGGACATAAATAATATAAATGTGCAGTTTTGCAACAGTATGTTTAAAGATGCTAGGATCACAAAGGTCTACATAGTGACAGCAATAACAATGACTATATCCTTGCTCACTGTGACTGAAAAAACAAAAGAGAAGAAGACAATCTACAACTAGACAAGATGCGGTAAAATTTGTTTCTTCTGTAGAACTTCAACGCCAAATACTGTTGGGTAATAGGACAGCGGGTAATAGGATGTGGTGCAGTGGGTGCAACTGTTTTTAAGTGTGCTGTACATTGTGTCTTTCGTCATTACTAATGCGCCATAGATAAAGTCAAATGAACCATAGTAAGATTTTAGATTTATTGTTTTTTTTATAACCTGTTACTGTCATAAAAATTGCATTTCAACTGAAATGTGACTCAGATTAAAAATGTAATTCCTAATCAGTGTTCTCCAAGCTGTAGTATACTGCACCATCACCCATAAACGGTTTGCGCTTTCCGTGCCTACATTAACAGCCTACATCATTTGCTGCAGACATGTTTTTCCTAAGGTTGAGAAAAGCCCAGGCTTCATCTGGGCCGCGCTCTGCTTTCCCTTTTAATAGGCAACATACATTCACCACAGGACACACAGACTGTCGCTCTTGCTAATTATCAGAGCACCTTCTAAGCAGAAAAGAAAAAGAAAAAACTCTGGAATGAGATGAAACAAAAGATGAAAACATGTAATTTGATGTTTTTATTCCCTTTTTTATAAGCCACTTAATTTGACTTGAAGCTTACCACAGGCGTTTTGATGATTTTTTTTTAAACTGATGCAACATGCAAACCTGGTTTTGAACATTAATGGTCATTTCAACACTAATTCATTCCTGAATGTCAGTCAGATGCATGTGACAAGAAATGTCTCAGTGGTCAGAGATGTTGTAAAATGTAGAGAAATGTAGAAATAAACATTGACAAAGATGTTGCTCTGTGATCATGCTGTGAAAGCTGTAGACTGGTACAGTCATCTGCACGTCACTTGATAGACCTGCAACTGGGTTTTAGCAAAAAAACAAAAACAACCAGCTCAATGGGAATGAAATGCAGTATCTTGGAAAACTAACCTGAAATAAATCCTAAATTACATGTTATGGCTTCAGCCCGGGTGGAAAAAAACCTATCTGACTGTTTTTTGAGTGTAATACCAAAACTGAGTCATCAATAGAGGCATGAAAACATTTTAAACATGCTACATAAAGATTTACAACATTGGTCAAAAAGAGTACATTCACGTGGAACCCTGTGAAAATGTTTGTTTCATATATAAAATGTAAAAAGATGATTTCATTCAATGTATGTTTCACTTTTCTTGACA
This sequence comes from Coranthus polyacanthus, assembly GCA_037367275.1. Lineage (NCBI taxonomy): Eukaryota > Metazoa > Chordata > Actinopteri > Kurtiformes > Apogonidae > Coranthus > Coranthus polyacanthus. The sequence goes on along the minus strand of JAPQRN010000006.1, from coordinate 21,000,459 downwards.
AGGCTGCATCGCGAGTAAACTATATTTGGGAGCCATAAATTTCCACTTTGTACGTAGTCTCGGATGTGTATGGAGTAAAGCTTATAAAAGTGGTCCACTGGCTGGTATTTTGAGTCTTTGGCATGAATGTGAGTGGTAAACCACAGCAATGCTATCTTGGTTTGTGAGGAATATAGCCAAGGAGGCTGAGGCTCCCCCTGCTCCATTACGTCCCCTGTAATTTCAGTGATTACACACACACACAAAAAACTCAACACACAGTTTCTCTCTTCCAAAATAAGGAATAAGTGTGTGACCATGTGTGTACAAGTCAGGCATTTTGTTTGAATGGCTGCTGAGACTAAAATGTATGTTGCATTGTGTTGTGTAGTTTCTTGCTATGCTATACTTTGGGCTTTCCTGTTTTTTTTTCCTTCTTTGCTGACCCAAATTTTCTAAATATTTTCCTAGTTTTGTTTCTTGCCTCATGGTGTAAACTGATCTAACACTGTTTTACTCTGCATTTAGGCTTTTAACTTATTAAGCACAAGACCCAGGCTACTTTTTTATAATCACTTTGAAATATACTCTGGAAAGTCACCTGGGATTATTATTCAATTACTCCAAATTATTTCTAAGGATACATTTTCATCTTATCTCACCTTTGATTCACGACCTGTTCTAAAATAAGCCCTCACTATTAAAACATGCCTTGCAGTGTTGCCCTGTGTGCACTGCGTCTGCCGGAGTCCTCTGGGTGCTCCGGTGTGGGGGAGAATCAGGGTCAGAGCCATGTGGGTTTTGAATTCTCCACTCCACAGCTTTCTGAGCTGACACGACAGCTGTTTGTTGTCACCTTAATGTGCAACTCAGTTTTATGCTCATTCAAATATAACAAAATTAGACAGCATTGACAGAAACTTGACAGCGAGATAAATATTTACAAATATGTGTATCCATTACCACAATATCATCAACAGACAAATAAAAATCAACCTTCAGCCCTGGTTGTCTAAAGAGCAGTAAACTAACATGCTTGGCATGCATGACATTGTATTGATGTATGCAGACACGTGTCTTAAACAGGCTTCGCCGTAACATGCTCTGCATACTGCAGCTACCTGACACGACGCTCCAACTGCTACCGTACGTAGTTTGTCTATCTCTCTGTGTCAGCTTTCAGGCCTGTCAAAGCATACAGAGAAACTAGACTCCATGCATACTATGTTCTGTTTGTTTTACAGTAAGCATTTGGGAGTAAGTAGGAAAAGGAGGGAGAGAAAGGGGGGAAGTGCTTAAAGCGGACTCCACCCTAACCATTATGGGAGGAAAGACAGATGGCCTCTGCATGGGATACCTACACAGCCAGGAGGAGAGTGGGGAAACTTGGCACTGTGAGCTGAGACCATGAAGAACACAGCCGGGGCTCACAAACTAGAGCACCGTGAAATATTATCTAAAATACTGCAGACAAATGAAATGTAAGCAGAGCGTTAAACAAAGCTGTCATGCTGTTTCATCAACAAAATAGGTGTACAGCTTCAGAGATGAGGCGCAGCCCGGGACTGTCACAAATTTTATTGCTGGCTATCCATCTCATGCAGCAAACAACCAAACTACATGTAGGTGGAAATCTTTATGGTGTGTTACAGTTTCGATGACTTACAGTGTCAAAATGGAACATTGTATGAGTCCTGTCCTACAAACTTAATTTCAGCGAGCAGGACGGGACTGCACTTTTGCCCTCTCACAGAAAACACATCCTCGAGAAACCCAAGGAAAGAATGAACTCATGGGAAGGTTATGCCTGCCCTTTGAAGAAATGTTTCATATTTGTTTCTTTCCCTCCTGACATCACTAATTGCGACAAGCTGCTCGAAAGACGCAATGCTAAATCAAAACCTTCCTCTTTGCCTGGCAACCGGCTCAAACATTCAACGTCGGCCACTTGATGAGCCAAAATCTCCACCTCCACAGACCTGACCTAACTTCAGTCCTGACCTCCCCAGAGGAGTCAGTCTCCAGGCTAGAGATCTTCCCAGTGAAGCATGCACTGCATGTCAGCAACATGTGAAACAGAGGGATCCAAGGCCAACAACATTCACAAGAAGCAACAAAATAGACAATATGTCATGTTCATGTAGACAAACTCCATGAATAGATTATAATGTCAAACAGCACTCAAGAGGGACTGATCTGAAGACCTCACAGGAGAAGAATGCAGACATAAGATCTGTGCAGGAGGGAGTGTGGTTTAGGACTAAAGCAAGAGGAAACTCTGAGTGCTCAGCATTCAGACATGAATACAGTAAGGCCAAGACGAATAAGGACACAAAGCAAGAAATAGGGCAGTTATTGCAAGGAAGTATGGGAGTTACAGTTGTAGACAGATGGGAAAAACCATATACATCAGTATGAACTAATGCCTTCCGTTTACCTTGAAGTCAGAGAGGGAATGACATCAAACCCGAGTTGACTGTGTTCCAGTACGACAAGTCAAAAACACAACAGGAATATCAGTTCTAGCCAGGTTAGCCACTGCCAGCAAAACCAGTTGTTGACAATGCATTACGCTGTATTTTGCAGATACAAACAGCGAAGCAACATGTCCACAGACAGTACTGCATTTATACAGGTTTAATGAGACACAAATCAGACAGAAGTGCTAATTAACAGTATATTACAACAGCTTTCACTGTTGAGACATGGAGCAGCCATCTTGAATTTTGAAATCTGGGCTCATGAAGTGGTTCTGAGTTTCTGAGTTAGAAATCCAACTTCAGGGGGTGTTCCAGTTATAATTTCCGGCTGGATACCTGGAAAGTCGCACTTCCCATTCAAAGGTAATGTGCCATATGTAAACACATAAATGAGCACGTTTTAGAGGAATACAAATTGTGGTTTGCTGATGAACCAGGTTTAAGGGACAATGGGACATTTGTTGCTTTAATGCAGTTATTTCAGCTGCAGTATTTAAATAATTAAAAGACATCATGAAGGATAATTCCACTTAATTTTACTTTAGGGGTCCCACTCAGGCTCAGTATCTTTAAAAAAATGTTGACACCGGTATTGATACTGATACCGTGATTTCAATACCAGATCCTAAACAATACTCTATTCAATACCAATTTCCCATTTTAACAAAGAATAATAATAATAATAATAATAATAATACAATACACATTACGGTGCATATTTTTCAGCTTATTGGCATTTTTAAGGCACTCAAAGCAGCTGTTAACTGACACATATTTACTGCTTAGGTATTGAAATGTGGTATCAAACAATATCAAGCAGATTTCAATACTCAATAGTATCCAAGCAAATCAGTGCAATAAAAGTACTGAAGTGCTGTACCTAGTCGTATATGTATTGCAACATCCCTGGTTTGATTCATCGTTCGACTGACATTTGTTTGTTGCATGTTGTTCCCCTTTCTCTCTGTCCTTGTTAACTGTACCACAAATATACAGTATGTAAAATCTTATTTTTGTAGGTTTGGCCAATATTAGGATGATACAGCACTCACTGATGTCACAATGAAGAATTTTTGGGTGTGTGACCTAAGTGAGCAAATGTTTAAACCCCCAGCTAATGCAAGGTGGGTTTGGCTGTGTCTCAATCACACACTTAAGTGTTAGCAAGCTACTTTGGTTCACATGACTTAATATAGTCTCCCAACTCCTTTTCCGCTGCATTAATTTTCAAATATCTGTAGGAGGTAGAAGGGCAGTGTTTCATTCCTCTTTAATAAGTGAAGTAAGTCCTTCCAGGCATTAAAGTCACTTAGTCAAGTGCAGGCCAGTAGCAACACTGGTTGACTATTACATTTCTGATCTGATTATAAAGGTGAGCAAATGCTCATTAACATGCTTTCAGTGCATGATAGCATTGAAACCTTTTTTGAAAACTACACTGACAAACTGCAAACATGCCTTAATATGTGAAAATGTGGTGTAGTAGTCATCATTCCCTCTGAGAATCACAACAGGGAAAACAGAAAAACCTTGGAAAAAGCAATTCAAAGACAATGCACCGCAACACAAATTGCAATTGTTGGGAAATTGCACTGTAACGTGGGAATTTTCTTAATAACTGCTCCACTGGGGCTTGCACTTTCTAAGTCATGTGCGCCTTTAAACACTGCTGACTCAATGAAGTCAATAGGCAATGTAAAGCCATTTGTTCAGTATTGTTACCCTCTAAAGAGGTTACCACGGTGAAAAAAAATCAGACAATGCCTGAATGCCTAACACAACCCACCAGACCTTTGCTTTATCTTTGTGAGATCGACTCTCAATCAGAGACAGTTTGAGACAGGATAGGCCAAGTGGTGAATTGCCTGCTTTGTAGCATGTCTTTATCGTAAGAAATATTTGTGCAGTGTGAAGAAACATTAGTCTCTACACCAACTCTAATCTGCCCCCTTCCTTCCTAGCATTGTGTTATCAGGGTGTGAGGCTTTCTCAGTAGGCTAATTCACGGTGGAGATAAACATAGGCTGACAGGTCTTTAAAAAAAGGGGTTGGCGGGCCTCTTTAACATGTCATTGTCCTCTTCAAAACTCTTTTTTTTGCTCCCATACAGCATTGTGGATGTCTGCACCCTTCTCATCCAAGTTCACATTTGATTAAATATCAGTGCTTGAAAGTAAAAGATCGATAGTGTTGACATGCAAAGTGTCAAGGTTAGGTTGCTACCCCTCATAAGGCTTGTGCTTATGGTGTAGGACTTGTGAAGGACAATGTCTGCCACTGTGTACTAAAGCAACACAAACATTCCTGCCACGTCCTGATGTATTGTGTGGGACTTGTTATTGTTTGTTGTGGGGGTTTGAGGTATTTTAGTGTGAGCACACAATGCTACGGACCCGGAGATAGCCAGTAATGTCCACTTTTTCTCGCAGTGAGAAAGTGTAAAGAAATTTGGAACAAACAAGACAACTTGCAAAAGACAGTGTGACACAGAAAGCAGGGAAAGACATAATTCAATCTGCCATGTGAAAAGGGTAACTTCATTTTGTCAGTTTTCTTTTTAAGTGCTTAAGGCCACAAAAAGAGTCTTCCTCAATTAGAGCTTCCGTGCGTGACATTTCTGACATAAAGATGCTAATAGAGTATGCATGCATGCACAGTGCTGTTGAAAGTTGCACTGAGGTTGAAAACTTGTCCAAGTCAGGAACTGCTAACTCATCAAATGCAGATGAACCCGGTTTGTCCTTTCTTATGGAGCTGACTGGCTCAAAAACACCCTCTTCTCATTTGTCTCAGAATTTGACAAACATGTACATTTTTAATCAATGTGTGACTTCACTTAAAGAAAAAAAATGTGTTATGGATTTTGTACTTTCAGAACAAGTGGTTGGGGTAGTATCTGTAACTGAATTCAGATAATAATTCACAATGCCCTAACATAGTAAAAGAAATATGCTTTTCCTGATGGTTAGGCATAGAACCAGCATAAACAGCAAATATCATTCAAGAATGTTCCTATGGAAAATGCTGTAGTTTTCCGATAAGAAATCTGACACACACAAGTTTGTTTTCATTTGTTAATGTAGAAAGAGATCAAGCTCTGGTGATGTCTGGGATAAGTGAGACTACAGAGAAAAGAGAACAGGGCTCTTTACTAATCACAGACTCCACTGCCCCTCACTACAAGGTCTAAATGGGCTACTGTACTTTCATTAGACCATCTAACATAATGGAAACATAGTTTCCCACATGCCACAGTGACCCCAAAGGGAATTAGACTGTTTTTCTTTCAAATTATTCCCATGATTATCTAATTTTAGAATTTTTTTTTGTATGACGCCTACATCTGCCAAAAACCAGCAATAACATGTAGTTTCTTTAAGGAGCCTACAGTACATGGTGTCGGTGACTTTGGCATGTAATATATACTGCGTGAGTATTATCTGGGCATATCCTGAGATGTGCAGCGTATTACTACTGTTCACTCTTTTATCAGTTTATCTGTTATTATTGTCATGGCTGGATGCAGCTCCCTCTATCAATAAAATCTGTGGAACAATATCAATGGACAAAGTTGTTTATGGTCTCAATCTAGATCACTACACATATCAGGAAAGGAAGTAAAGCAGCCCAAAAAAAGCCTTTTCTGCAGCATATGCAGTGGTCAGTACACAGTGGTTTGGTCAGTGTGGCATTTCACCAGCATTTATCCTGGTTAAAGGAAGTTCATTGTTCAGGCACACCCACTATTCCGGTCACCTATTCTCACCCTGTTTCTGTAACAGATTAAAGTGCCACTCTTGATTTAGGCTTACCACCCACTCTGAAAAGTGGGAACACAAAGATTTAGGTGCCTTCTATAACTGTCACTTGGGACAGATTGTAAAAAAAACACCACAACATCTACAGTGGCCTCACAAAAAGACACATACTAGCACAGTATTTGACAAGACTCACCCCTCTCCACTTTGTCTGTCCAACAGATTTTACTGAAAAGAGACTATTGACAAATTGCTGCTTTGCAGTGTACAACCTACATTTAACCTTCTAGCCACAAAATAGAAAGGTCAGCCCCTTCAAATACCTATATAATCCACAAAGACACAAAAAGTCAATAGGAAAGAGACTTACTTACACTGTTATATATCTGATATGATATAGTATTCCCATAATAAGAACCTCAATTGGATATTAAAGACAAATATTTTGAGTACATAAAGGCAGTAGTATCCCATGTAATCTTACAGCTCAGAGCTGTAATGCAATCAATGGAATATCTGATCTTTCAACATTGTTTTTAAGCCCTAAATAGAGGTAGGCAGTTGTTTTGTTCCAATTCCTTTCGTAATTCAAGGAGAAGCAAAAAATAGAACCCACACTGAGCTATCACGTTTGTCAAGAGTGAGCAGTAACCCACGACTCTTTCTCTCTGAGAAACAGCAGATTGGCTACTGAAAGAAATACAGAAACAGAGTCTACTTTCGCTCACAACTCTGTTGGGTCTTATTAGCTACCCCTTCAACCAAGAGAAGAACCTCAGCTGTACAGTGCTGTGTGAACATTTCTGTACAGTAGAGCAGCAATTTAAACACAAGTGTGGAGAGGGGGTAATATCCTCCTTAAACCATCACTACAATATATCTGCATCAAGGACCAAAACTGCAAAATCTCTATGCCCAATCTATCAGCACTAAACATCTACATTTGCCACAAGAAAACAGTCTGTTAGGCAAGTTATGCAAGCACGTTAAAACTTATCATGTGACCTGTTCTAGTGTCTAGTACAAGAACTCAAATGCCTATTACATTGTTCTGGACTGTCATTCATGAGCAAGTCCATTATTGTAAATAAATAATACATGCAATGACCATTTCCTGCTCACTTAGGGTTTTGGACATGTTGCCCTTAAAGAGTGACTTCTAAGTGACTATTTAATTCAGTGGGTGTAAGAGCCAAAGGGTAAAGATTATTAATATTACAGTACGTACAGTAAAGAATAAATAGGCTTTAAAAAATCAGTACTTCTAGTTGAGAAAAGAGAAGTTTAAGGATTGAATAAACAATGTGCTTGGGCTTTAGTGGTGACTGCATCTTTCCAAATGATGTGCAATTTAAATTGCAGGTAAAGCAAAACTTTTGGGGGATTCCTTCAATCAGCTGTTGTATACTGTATGTCAACATTTCTCATGTAAAAGCAAATGAGACAGCACAACTAAATGCTTATTTGCTGCAGCCAACATTGCTCAGTGTTTGGCTGGTGGGTGTTAATAATTTACCACTTGGGTGGTAGGGGTGTGTCAGTGCATACAACTGACTGTGTGCTCATCCCAAACATCATAACCACCTGACAGCTGAATGAGTGAAACAAATAAGACTGAGTGCTGAAAAGCAGCCACACCTGTTTCCCATAACCCCGGTGCTCTTCTCCTGGGGGATGCAACTGCTGACTGTGCACATCCTGCATGTACCCGTCTCTTTAATATAGACTGTGAAGCGTCAGTGTATCCAAATGACCCTAACCGTAGTCACATACTGTGATCTGCTCTTTCAGGGAAAAACCTCGACTCGTGAAAACAGCAAGCAAAAAAGGTTTAAAAGGTTTCCCTCTGTTCATTCACAGTAGGCAATTAACCATGGAAATATCTGGAAGCCATTTATACAGCGCAGTTTCCTATGACTCAGTGAATAAAATAGCTGATCTCTGTCTTTGCAAGATTTATTCAGTAGACAAGGAATACTAGCTAACGCACAGTGAACAATAGTACTACTAATATCTGCATTTTCAAATGTATTTGTCTGCATTTTTTCCTTTTCCTTCCATTTTTGCATGGGTAATTTCACATGCACTGTGCTGTTTTAAACTGTTGACTTCCAGTACTGCCCTGGGGAGGAAGTAGACTGAAAAGACAAAACCAACGTCTGATCCATTATTACTGGCTCACAAACCAAAACGTTGGTACAAAGATGGCATTATTCTATTTTTTATTATGGTCAATGACATCCATAAAAAGACCAAAACCAACCATGATTTAGAGTATCTCTGAATCTCGTCCAACTTCATTAACTGTCTTTGGCCCTCATCCCCAAACCCAAACCCAGACATATATTATTTTTTTTCATGAAGCAATTTTCTAAAACACCTGGGCGTTGCACTTTTTAGCAATTGGCCAAGCAGCAGTAACTAGTGGATTCGTGGCTAACTATTTCCAGGATTGAATAATACACATTTAGCATGGTGGTAAGTATTTACGGCAGCAGAACAGTGGATGGGGACTGTATTACCCATGTTCATAATAACGATCACATCACCCAGTCTACTGGTGTTCCTCACTGATGTGTTATTAGTTTTTGTACAACAATAGAGCTCTATGGCTCAGGGAAATAAGATACATCAGGCGCAACTTGAAATGCATATTAACAATGACTGGGGTACAGTCAGGAAGAGTTTTGCATGCATCTAAGGTTAGAATATGAATGAATGTGGGCAGACTTCACTTTCTGCCCATAATTGCAGTATATAATTCACCCTGCTGTCTCTTCACAGTGATTTGAATCACAGCTGGAATTTCTATTTGACCAGTCAAGTCATAATGCCTATTATAAGTACAGAAGATATTAGTAGGATAACCCCTGGATAACCCCTGCTAGAAGGGTTTTCCCTAGGTTTCTGGAGTGCTTAGGTGGTGGTAGGGTCATTTGGCTGTAGGGTTTAGGGGACCTCCCTCAATAAACGTTGCTGTTATTTGACTGAAAATAATGTTTGTTTGTTTTTTAAACAATTACTATTCAACATATTTACTAATAGACCCTACTCATTTTGATGCTGTTTATGTGATAGAAATGAAACAACACAGTATTAACACAGTAGGTGTGTTTCTATCCGGCTGTTCTTATGTGCATAAATTGGTGAAATTTATATTGCGATTATCGTGGGCAATATTGCTTTTTCAGTTCTTTTTCAGAGTCTACTTGGTTATCAAGAAAAATGCACAGATTACTCCAATTTAAGCATACTAATTTAAACTAGCATAAAAATGACTTTTTGTGTATGTTTTACACAGTACCTCTCTCTGCTCAGTGTCACTGAAATCAAAATATCACCATACAACAGCAGTTGTGTTTATTTTTATTCCCATTTCAGCAATTAGATCACCCTGAATCCTCCTAAATGTGGAACGTTAAATTGCAGTCTTTTGAGATTATATAATTGCACAGACTGATGTTGGGATTATAACTGCGATTCAATTAATTCAACAACTCTAATTGGCGCATAAAAAAACATGATTGGAAACGCAGAAAGTTTGAAAAATGTTATCATTTGTCTTTATCCTTGTCTGTTCCACTAAACATAATGAGGCTGTGATCTGTCATAAATGTATACATTTCAATTTTCAGCCTCACATTTGTCAAAAATAGCATTGCTGTTGTTCGAGGATGTCGGATGTTAGTTTCTGTGACAGTAAGTTATGGACTTTTAATTACTGCTTTGTTGTATGTTCTATTGTATTATGCGTTTACTTCAGTTCATTATGTTATGTGGTAATTAACTTTATGTCAGAGTAGGGAAGCTGGGCTTAAAACGACCCTTAGAGATAAAACAGATAGGGTGTGATAGAGAGGATGCTCTGCTCGTTGTTCAAATTAAAGCCCACCTTGTGGAAATCAATAGTTTTCACAGTTTCTGCTGTGACTAATGTATTGCTCGCCATTGCATGATTCAAAAAAAGCCACCCACCGAACAAATATCTGAATAGTCACATGTTTGGGTCCAGCCCTATACATCTCACTGTCACATGTTCATAGATTAGACAAAATAAACAGCAAGCAACAGCAAGTGAATTTGACTTTGGAACAGCTTGGTGCAGGCAATCCTAATGGACTATTCATAAGTGGTCATTTATAATGTCATCAACAACTGACTGCCATGTCACAAACTTTGTTGTCTTTTTATTTATCCCGGTTAAATACAAGTCCACAGATAGGGTAAAACTGACAGCTGCTGCTCTGAATACACAAGAGACCACCAGGAGACAGTTTGCCCTACAGAGCCCCCGACAGTCACATCTGTCAAGAAAGAGGAAGCAAAGGGTAGAGTCAACAGAAGCTGGTGACCACAGGCTGCTCCCTGAACCCCGCACACAGCCACCATGTCCCACAATAAAGCACTACCCTCATCTGCTGATGGCCTCCCTTCAAAAAGAAACACTGCATTCATTTAATGTGATTAGGAGTTTTCAGCCGGCTGCCTCACAACTAAGATTTAAGATCAAATGAGTGAATCAGATGGAGGGAACAGCTGCAGCCCACAGATGCACACCCAAATCCTAAAACTACTTAAAAGCCCCCTCTTGCATATAATTCTTTAGAAAACAACCAGTATGAATAATTAAAACCAGCCATCAGTCAAATTTTGACATAATGATGTCAGTGGCCCACAAGTCAGTTGACATCAAACCATGTTTAAAGACAGCCAAATGCCATTTGGAAGCTATTACGAGAATCTTGTATATTCATTTTGACATAAATCTCTTTTCTTCATAAAATTTGCCAGTGAAGTTAGTGCAAACAGACATCGACAGATACATATTCAGACTGATACCTACATTAACTTATCAAAACACCTCCTCCCTTTAAATGTCCTTACCTGGTCTGCCCTAAGCCTGGTGAAGGCCATTTCAAATACATTTTAATGACAAACCTTTCTTGCAACTGTACGTAATTTGTCAATTAATAACCACTGAAGTGCATTAACCTTTATGAGACTGAATTTGCGGAGTCAGTGTTCTGCTTTTTCAAATCTATTTTTATTTTGAGTCTGTAATTTCGGTGGCTCCATTACTACATTATTTATTTAGATTGTGAATCATGTGGCCCCAAGAGAAGAAACCACAAAACTATGGTCTTCAATTACAGACCTCACAGCCTCTAGCCACGCCTTGAAAGAATCCCCTCCTCACAACCCCATCACCACTACAGGGAATCTGATAATGACACAGAAAAGGAAAAGCCAGCAGCTAAACTGTCGCTAGTCCCCCTGCACACTAAGCACAACAGTATGCCTAGGTCACATGGGTTCAACTATATGCCTGCCTGCGAATCAAAACTCACAAAACACATTACCAGGAGAGTTTGCTAGTTTGACTGAGACAAATGAAAACCTCCATAGACAACGCAGACAACAGCACATGTTTGGAACCTAATCAGCTTAGTTTACAATAACACATTGTTTATCTGTTCTCTGTGTTGATTTATGAACCAGTGTTTTGTGGTTAAAGACAGAAAAAGCATGGATGGTATGAAGAGGACACAGCGAAAGTATGTTTAAGTGTGTGCATGTGTCTGTGAGCAAGACATGGTCAGAGCTTGACTGAAAAATGTGACAGTCTACTGTGCATAATAGTTAGAGATTGACCGATTGGATTAATCTGTGCCGATAGGACGTTTTACAAACTACAGGTATCAGCAGAACTCTGCTAGTGGCAGATAGTTCATATTAGGCTTCTAAACTGGAATTGCTGACTTTGAGTGAAAATAATAGCTCAAGACATAAAAATCACACCTAGAATCATCGCAATATCTGACGGTTAGTTTGACGTTTGGTTCCAGATTTACTGATTCTTTACTTTGAGTTTGATCTAGATTTATTTAGTACTGATTGATACATTTCGGTGAAGTTCCAGTTATCAACTTTCTAATAAAGAAAAAAATAGTACATTTCCAACATTGTGGAATTATTTCCACACAGATGGTGATATCGGCAGATCAACCAGCTGTTGGCTTTTTCCTGTTAGAAACTATCATTTTTATATCAGCCTTTAAGAACCCAATATCAGTCATTCTAATCTCTATCTCTAATTCTAGTACCAGAAAGTAAGTAATTGGAAATTGAAATTATTATTATCATCATCATCTGTTGTGTTTGAGTAAAAGTAGTAAAATCAGCAAATATATTTGTGTATACTTCTGTTAAACTTTTTAGAACGATTTCATATTGATGCCTAGCTCAAAAATCACGCATCAGTCACTCTGTATGGGCCAACTTTAAAAGCATTTTAATGTACATCACTTAATATAATCAGCAACGATGTTAAGATGTCACCACATATGCATATATGCACCCCTATGGCATATCTGTAAAGCTTGCACTGCCCTCTGCATTAAAGGGGAAACAAATGACGCTGTCCTGGACAGTATTTACTTTAGTATCCATTTCTATTTGTCTCTTCTTTTGTCATAACAGGCCTGTAGTGAATTGTAATCCTGGCTCAGAACAGGGATATAACAAAGCTTTCCAGATGCACCACTCGGGACAGTGAGACTGGAAGGTGCTCTGGTTGGCATGCAGCCCAACTGCAGGTCAATACTTCCAGAGACTCTGCGACTGCAGTGCCTCCCTTGAAATATGTCTTCATTTCCCCTGCCACCCCTCACGCCCAACGCGGAGGAGTCTGCGCTGCCTCTCCTCTCCTCTTTCACATAGTTAACGTTTATCCCCCATCGATGTCCAACAACCGCTTGGCCAACTTTTCACAAAGGAGCTCCTCTCAGATCACTGGTCTATTTTAGTACGCCACGAATCTCTGCTGCTTCTCATTGACTTTCTGATCATTTGAGTGGGAGAGAAATTAGCCGGTATTTCCCTTTACTCCCCCAAGTAATGCTAGCCAAGTCATCAGCAGTACTGAAAGTAAGCCTAGCTTGAAAACGTGAGCATTAATTCCTATCCACAAAATCAGTGCCGTGATTAAAGTTTCGAGTAACGCTGAAGTCATATGGGATGAAACTCAAATTTAGTTAGCTTGTGTATAAATAGCTGTTGTTCAATAGGGTGTAAGTTAAGGCTGGTTACGGGTTAGTTAACTAGTAATCTTAACGATGTTGTATTCGACAAGGAACGAAAACGAGGTTTAGCTAGCGGTTGAACGATTAACTACTATCACACCGACGAAATGTTAAGATAACAGCCCACGGGCAAGACCCGTTAGCGTCAATAAAGCTAGCTGGATACGAAAGAAACAGTCCACCTCAACACAAGAAGTAGCCGGGTTTGTCGTATTGTGTCGCCGACTAAGTAACGGTTAGTAGACACCGCGAGCAGCTCCGTCGCAACTTCTTTCGGCGCCCTCAAAAGTAACACGGGTAAAATACAAAGAAGCCGAAAACTCACAGGTAAACACGATGAAAAGTGATGTGAAAAGTCGCAGTCCGTGACATGCCAAAGTCCCTCTGAGCGGCGATCTTTTCTCCATGATTCCTCTCCGTTCGTGCGCTTTGGCACCCTCAGATACGCTCCTCGCTAGTCCCTGCTCTCTATGGCGCTCTCGGGGAGCTGCTCTCCATAGCGACCGACCCGCGTGGGCTGTACCACTTCAGAAAGACAACAAACACCAACACACGTAGCCTACGCACGCACGCACGCACGCGCACGCACGTACCCGCTCCTCATCATCCACGTTGGATCACATTTGTAATAACGACGTAATGACTAAGAACGTAGCCTACCTATTCTAGTAATAGTTGTTCTGTTGTTGTTCTTTGTTGTTGTTGTTGTTGTTGTTGTGGAAACTTTTTTGATACCCTTACAGCTTGGTTGGACAGGCAAAAGGGAGAAGTGGACGACTGCCCTGCGTGTTCATTTTCCTATACATTTGTAAACACCGCCCTTGTTTGATGATACTATGCATTAACATTCATTCTCTTTTCAAAGAAAAGAAGAAATGAAAGCGACAGTGACTTTTTGGTGATTTTCCCCCAAATTCCCTGTTCCCGGTGCTCACATTCGCTCTTTAAGCATGACTGTCTTATTCAAAGCAGCTTATAATCACTTCGCTGTTTTTGACATGTCCCACGGGAGTTATGGGGATCAGATGTGCAAGGCTTCGTTGACACCGTGGTCTCTCTTACTGTCTATTCATAGCTCAGGTTTTTATATTTGCAATGATATGCTAATATATATGTTTGTACAGTCAGAACCATTTCTATAGACTTCAGCTGCAGATTTATAGCAATAAGTGACAACACAGATGTCATTGGTTTACATAACTTGTGCTTTGTTTATTCAAAGGATCGTCATCCTGCGTCCTGAATAAAACCAAAGGAGAAAAAAAATAGGCCTGTTTTACAACCTATTATGATTACCACATCTACAACACCTAAACAACACCTTTGTACCGCTACCTAGACAGTGTTACTGTAAATACGGAAATAGCACATTGATATATTTAGATGAGTGGAAAAACAACATATGGATGTAGAGACTGTTGATAGTTTGTGTCGTAAAAAGGACCTGCTACACTACAGAGCAGTCCCTCTAAAAACGACTTCGTGTTCTTTAGAAAGTCTACAACTCCTGAATTTGGACTTGACTGGAGATTGCCAAATTTTTTGCAGGCAATATGTAACCCGTGTTATAAAAGTATTCTGCAACTGTGTGGGGATACAAGGAAGTGAATGTGAAAGTTAATATAAACCTCATGAGATCAGCTATTGAAGGACAAAGCAGTCACGCAACAAAAGTGCCTCAGTGACTTCTCTTTCTGAAAAAGTGAAGCGTGTTCTCACTAGCTTCAACTCAAGAACACTGTGCCTACACTCAATAAAACAATGTGGTAATTATCTTTTCTTTGAGATAATTACAGCTTTTAGTCCGACACATTCAGGAATCGTGTGCAGCGCTGTGTTATTATCAAGCACTCTGGCTTGAACTGATAAACTTGCTCCTTCAGCAGTTTTAGGCAGACATCATATTTATTCACTCAAGATAAGCAAAAATGCTCGTATCAGTGCGATTCCCGTGCGCTGAGCTACCTGTTTCATTCTGCAGCGACGTCCTCGCAGCGCTGAGTCCTCACCAGGGGACATGAAGGCTGCAGGGAGCCTCCATCTACTGCAAAAATGTAACCTGCAGCTCTGCTTCACTGTGATTAAAGCGTGACCCATGATGTGTCACCACACTACACCCCCTGCCTTTATACCCTCGGGTGGTTTATTTATATCCTCAAAGAACTATAAATCCCCAGGTGAAAGTGCTGCCCTTTTCACCAATCAATCTCTCCTCCTGGGCCACTTTGCATCAGAACAGTAAAGTCAGTGCAATAAGACGTAGCTGTGCAATGATAAACAGCATCCATTTTCCCTCCACAAAACATTTAATGTGTTAATTATATTAGCAATTTTGGTGAAATAGCTCCAGTTAGGCCTCCATAATACCAGTGGCACAACTTTTGCTGCTGCATAAATTTCCCAAACCCCCTCAGCAGCACTAAATAGTTTGTGAGCATTTACAGCCCATGACCTTTATAATTGTGGTTACCTCATTGAAGGTTTATGCTGCAAAAATACTTTTCTGTAAGTGCTATTACATTTTCTTCCATGCAGGACGGGCTGCACTGGCACCACCTCCCCTGTGACCAGTGGGTGCACATCCACACAGACTGTCTGGGACATTTGGTTTTACAGTCTGTGAAAACAGCCTTTGTTAAACACAACATTCCTCACTAGTCACATTGGTGAGCCAGTACTTGCACACCTCTAACCCCCACTCCCACCCCCACCCTTCTGTAGCCACACTCACGGTCCCATCCCCTGCCAAGGCTCGACCGTCTACAAGCAGGGAGAGGTCAGCTCACTGCTGACGCTACGCACTTGTGTTTGCGGCTCCACATAGGTCTTTCCCATAATGAGCTGTGTCTGGAATGACCCTCAGCAGTACACACTGACCTTTGTCAGTGTGTATGCTTCATACGTGCGGACAATTAAGACAGTGACCTGTTACCGAGCAGATTCACACTATTAAAGCATAAAGCTTCTACTCTTTGCAGGTTTGTCAAAAGATTTGCTGGTTGGCTGTGTTTTTATTAACTGCTGTTTAATTACCCGTTATTTCGTCTGTTTAATACTGCAGTGGTGAGACTTACTGTAAGTAGAAGCACAAGCACAGAAACAAATTCACTCTTTGTTGAGGTTCAAACTGACTCAAATGAATGCACTGCATATATGTATGTATGTATGTATGTA
>JAPQRN010000006.1:20940551-20967714 GCA_037367275.1 Coranthus polyacanthus | reverse complement strand
TCTCACTCCTCGATGTCTAAGTCCTCTAGTTTATGGCCTCAGAGATGAAGCATTTTTTCATGCACTGAAAAATGTCTATAAATGTTATAGTAAAAAATTTTAAGTGACAAATCAGACTAGTGATTTTCCACATAAAAAGTGCCCATTTTATTTAGTAATTTTAAAATCAGTAGTAAAGATTAAAAGACATGTTAAAAATTATATTTACTGCCATCAAAAATGTAAATGAAAGCTCAACATTTAAAACTAAGCTGAACATCAAACTTTATTTTTTGCATCACTGGCTGCTGACTGAAGTGAATATATTTGTCAGATCTTCGCTCACTGATACTATTCATGCTCTATTTTCTATGGACTGCTAAAGAGGGTTTTTTTTGTTAAAATGCAGGACTTTAATGAACACCAATTTACCTAATATTTGTCAAGTTCATACTTTTATGACATAAACAAACTTTTATGATATAAAAGTATGAACTTAACCTAATTTAATAATGTCAGACAGAGTCAGTGTCACTCTTTCCTCGTGTTTGCTCTTATAATATGAAACAATAAAAAATACTAGAAACATGAAATGATATAACTGTGCAGTCGGGGACTATGTAAATGGATTTGGTTCCAGGGCTGCACTGTTTCAGTCTTTCACAACCCTTTCTTCAGATTTGCTCCCTAAATTGTTTTGAACACCCACACTTGAAGGCAAGGAGCAGCTACCGCAAGGCGTTCTGCTAAACTTCAAATTGAAACAACAGGCAGAAGTGGGGGTAGGGGTATATGTTATCTTCTGTTTAGAACAACACAGATATACAGATCACCCTTCAAGATATACACATTTCAACAAAATCCCCCTCAACACACTTACTGACTCAAATATATATTCATTTTATTTGTAGTTATTATTTGAACAGTGAAACAAAACAATAATTTTTTTTTCAAACAACAGTTTTATATCTTATAAATACCTTTACAACAAAAAACATACAATAAACATGGTGATCCAATTAATTTCCAAAAGCTCATTGACATTCATCAATCAAATAAATAGCCCTAAATAACAATTACTGCCAGCACTTTTATGTGTGAGTAATGAATTATAAATACATAATTGTTAGCAGTTCATTTGATTCCCTTTGTAAAATTCTATTTTTGTGTAAGTGTAAACATGTCAAAGGCTTTAAAAGAAATAGGGATATAAACTTTGCAATCAGTAGAAACTTCGACGTGTGCTTATTTTTCTGTTTTCAAACGTGTATTTTCTTAGTCCTCACGTAGATAAGCCTCATGCACCTCGTGTTCTTCGCTGTCATCTAGGAAGGCAGCGTATTCTGCCATCCTTTGGATTTCTTCTACTTTAGTCTCAGCCAACTTCTTGTCTGCATCCGCTGAGAGTTTCCGTGCCTCCTCCACCTGGGACTGAGCCACCTGAATGTTTGTCCTTACTGTGATGGATGCCTGCTCGGCTCCTGGAAGCACAAATACAAAGACACATCTCGTTAAAGTGCTGAGATATTTTGAGGGTTTTCATAAACTGAAGTTCAGACGTGATAGTGGGGACCTGAAGAAGGTACTGCTGCCTATTAACTCCAATTAATTCCAATGATTACATCTATAGCATTTGAGTCCTTGAATTTTAAGTAATAACATGTGTCACAGGACATTATAACTTGTGGTTCAGTTGGTCATTTCATTTATTTAGACATTCAGTCGCACATTTTACTCACCTGAAATGTACGCTGCCTCAGCTGCCATTTTAGACAAGTTGACAGCATTGATCCAGGTTGACTCATAGCGTTTGCATTCTGCAAGTCTGTCAGCAGCCTGCAAGGACAAAGAAATTATAAATGCATTCCTATGATGCCACCAAGAGAACATTTCATATGACATTTCTTAAGTTAAACTGACCTCTGCACGATGGCCGTTGATCACCTGCCAGAGGGAATCCTCCTCTGCTGGAGTCAGTTTTCCCAGTGATGCTAAATATCGTCTTTGAACAGTAATGCGTGTGTGAACAGCCTGTTAAACAGAGGACATCAGTCAGACATTCAAAGGCCTGTATCTAAGCCATTAACATGATAATGGTATTGTCATGACAATGTGAACATCTGCAGTGTGTAATCATCTGATGAACTATCGAAAAACAAACTGGGCAGTAAGACCCATTAGTGCCTCCTTTATCTAATACAGTAGGTTTCAAATGTTTTAAATAGTATCCAAACCTACCTTTGAATAATCTGTAAAGGCGTCGATGAGAGCCAGCGTGGTCTGGGAGAGGAAAGTACTTGAACTGTCTGTGACCACTGAGGCTGCTCTTCTGATCAGGGAGTCATTCGATAGGTTTTCCTCCCGCTACGAACAGAAATATACAGAAATGAACTTCCTTCTTTCTTCGGTGTTCAGAGTTTAGTACATTGAACTGGTAGACATGTCATATAATCTGTGGAAGTGACCCACCTGTGTAAAAGGGACAGGGTAATGCCTGCGGTCAACGCTTAAAGATATTTTGCTTATGTGCGCAGTGTCTGTCCATTCCTGGACCTCGGGCTTCCTGCAGCTGAGTATGCCAATCTCTGAACTAATGTGAAAAGATTAAAAAAAAAACAGGAGATTAACAGGATGACTGAATTTCAAAGCGCTCAAAGTCCTGTAGTGCTGCCACTTGTTGTTTAAATAAATCTACTGGTGATACATCAGCAGTCAAAGCATTTATGTGTTCATATTATAGGCTGTGGCACCTTAACTGAAATATTCTCCCTGCGACTACAAAAAATAATGTGAAAGAAAGCTGAACAAAGTCATACAAAGTGGTTCATTCAATTCATTTCTCTTGTGGTAACTCAAAAATATATACTGTTAGTGCTGCTACACAGTATACTGTATTCATGTACTGTGGTTAGTTGTAGCATAAAGTGTTGAACTGGGAGCATATCAGTGACTGACTTGAGTGAAAACTCTTGTGAAGACACAGATCGCAACGTACTAATAATATACCCACTGTAAAAGTGACATTTTAGGATTTGTGTTACTGTTTGCAGTATAATCTAATGTTACGCCTGATTTTACTGGTGTTATTTAGCGCCTACCTTAGAAAACGGATGCAGGCTGCTTCCCTCCTGAGGACGCTCTTGTTGGTTTGTCTTTGCAGTCCTCCAGCAGCACGGCTGGCACACACTGAACAGCGAACAGCTTGCATGTTGGGAGATGAATTAGATCGGCTGCACTTTTTGAACAATCTGATAAGTTCTACTCAAAATAACTTTCTGACCAAAATTCTAATCTGCTGTCTGCTTACTGTTGAATTTCACCTCAACTAAAAGAAAAAGAAAGAGCAACGCTTGAGGCCTCGCCGTCTGCTCTACTACTCCAAACTGTCATGCACTGTGATATTTATAAGGCCCCAGCACCATTGCGTTGCGCAAAATGTATTGATCTGTTGACTCTGCCTGTAAATGTACGTATTTGACATTATTTGAGAAAGAGAACAGAGACACATATTACGTGCAGCCTGCATTTTATCTCTCTTTCTATTGTGTGTATGAGTGTATGTATGAGAAGGAGGAACAGGTCAAGAAAGCTTTAAGATAAATTTTAGCAGACCTTATTATGTAACTTTGGGTTAGAACTGTCACACTTGGGCCTGAGGGAATGAGTGCTCTCTACAATACTGAACGCACTGAGGTAAAATTGACGGAAACTGTTCGATTCGATGAGTTCTTGTAGTGTTTAGGACCATTATCCTATCAGCTTCAGTTTAGTGTTCTGATATTTGGAGATGTTGTTCCAGTGACTGACAGATATGAAATGAAGAAAACATCTTTACTCATTCATACGTAGGTAGAAACATAAGGTTGTGAAAGGTAGTTTCGTAGTTAAAAAAAAAAAAATCTTCTTTCTTCATTTGGATGTTCTTAAATGTTCATGTACAGCCCTTCCTCAGAAGACATTTGTCTTTGAAACAGCAGTTTTTCAAAACTGCTTAAACCAGTGTCTTTGTGAAGGACTGACACTGGACTCTTATTATTTTGTAAGAGACACAGAAGTTTCTGGTAACCAATAAATGAATGATGACGTTTAATTTTTTACTTTTTCTTTACTTTTTTTTTTTTTACTCTTCTGTCTGATAGCTAACTGACATACTCTTTACATTTGGGTTGTACTTCATTCTCTTTTTCATACTGTATATGTACTTTACGGTTAAACCAGTTGCTTTGACAGCCCTGACTCCGCGTCACTAGGTGGTGTTTTTCATGCCCCTGCGTCGCAGAGAGCTGCTCCCCTTGCAGCGCTCTGCACTGTATCCTCACCTCTATCCCCTGTATTATTGTTCTTTCCATGTTCTTTGCATCAGCCTTCCCTTAGCGTCTGCCAAGAACACATTCTAGCGTCTGTGGAGATTTTCCTTAGGTTTTTCAACTGTGGTCAGCAACAAGTCAACGTTACTTCTTCATCATGTATCACAATCATATATTGTTATTTTAAAATAATGAAAGTGGCCAAAACTGCATCAGCTGTGGTGTTCATTCATAGAAGCTGCTGTTGTTCAGATTGATTTCGTGTTGTTTGTTAAAGTCAGGTACTTTATCTACATATTGTTTAGTCTCACTCCAAGATGTCTACGTCCTCCAGTTTATGGCCTCGGGCATGAAAAATATTCTCTTGGACTGAAAAAATATGTCTTCTTTGACTTACACAAAAGAAATATTTAATTATCATGATTATTATTACATTGCACTATCCAACTGTTCATTTTCAAAGTCTGAGTAAAGCTGCAGTATTGTTTTACATTTGTTTTCACTCCATACACTAAATATTCTGAGTCCGAGGCCAAGCTTTTCCTAAAATGAATACAGCGTGCATACTTAAAGCAAAACACGTCTGTTAAACATATATCTGTTGTGACAGATGTTTTACCAAACAGCAAACATTTAGATGTTAAAGTCGGAAAAATTACGCACAATACGTTAATTATGACAGATTTCTGTATATTTCTGTGTATAGCACATTGATTCTATATACAATAGTGAACAATTTCCTCCCGGCTTTTATAATTATTAACTATTTTTGTTCTAATGAAAGCTTATGTTTTAAGCATTTGTCACAATTTTAACAATAGGATACATAGTCTGCAATGTTATTCGCTTTGGTGGAAAGCACTGGGAACCAGCTGAAAGTTTGTTTTGTAAAGTTTTTGGTCTAATCCCACGCAGTCCTGATTACTGACGCAGAACTTACGTAAAGAGCTGGCGAGCCCCTTTGAGCTGCTCCACACAGAGTCAACTTGTTTGTCAAACAAATGAAAACTTGAGATTGCACAATTAGACTCCAGAGCTTTACGTTAATAATCATCTAGTCTGTTAATTACTAAGCAGGGGATACGAAGCCAGCTCTCTGGGCTCCGGAGATATCGCACAGTAACTCAATTCAAGTGTTGTACAAGTCATTTAACTAATAAAACATATCCATTTAGATTAAAATGTCTTTTTACAAAAATACTAGTGATGCATCTTCAAGCTAGTTTGACACTTTGATTATTCATTTCAATAATGTGTGACACAAAATGCTGTGAAAAACGATACGTTAAAAGTAAAAGGGAACCTGGTTTGCGCCAGATCAGTGTTTTTCAAGGTGTTTATCTTTTGCACTGGAGTTCACCAACATCTGAGATAAGCATGAAGCTGTACTCAGTACTGCATCGCTACTGCCATAAAAGAAGTTTTGCTTGAAGTTAATTCACTCCAGTGGGCATGAGGTTAGAGAAGAGTTTTGAGAAACGAAATGTTAGACATCCTGATTAATCCTATTTTTTTTTTTTTAAATCATGAAGGCAAAAAGTTAACACAACAATATATTCATCAGTGGGTTTTTATTTTAAGAAGTTTAATAGAACCTTAATCAAGGATTGCATTTTACTTTATCCATACTTTGGTGATTCTCAAGTAGTAAAGCTAAAATATGAAAAATGACTGGATATCAAGCAGTAGAACGTGCACAATCCTGATGTTACATGGCTTTAAATCCTCTCTCTATCTCCGAACAGACAGACAGCGTGTTTTCACACAAGTGCAATGTCCATTAAACCTACGTTAACCCTTCTGCTGTTAACAGGAGTTGCTGAATCTAAGAAAATACATTCAAAATTAAAATATGCAGCTATTACATTACCATTTAATATCACTTGAAAACATTGGCCCTTACGTTAAAAAAAGTACTTGTGCAATTATGTACTGATGGATTATGAATAGTTAAAATTCAAATCAAATGCAGTGATTGTAAGGAAAAAGCTAGCCTCGTCAGTTCATTAATCTAGACCACACAAAGAGATGATGTTTTATTAGGATCAGAGGTTCTGGTATCCTGCTGCAGTCCCAGTCCTGTAGTGACTGGACTCACCTAGACTAGACGTGGACCTCATATGAATGACAGCGACATCTACAGCGCACAAACAGACATCTACTAGACTTTGGTCAATCAGACTGAAGCTGGAAGAAAAAGGTCTGAGGGAGCCTGCCAGAACACATGGCAAACTGCATCGTACGAGATACAGCTGAAATAACTGACCCCATTCACCAGAAACTGCCCAGTCAGCAGGATCATCACAGTGCCAGCGATCAATACAGCGGTTCAGCTTTCCAGCTGGAAAAGGCTCAGAGACTGCACCAAATCAGCGAAAAACACACATAAAGGGACACCAGCTGCTGCCAGTCTGTCCAGACATTTCTCCCAAACTGTCACCACTTAATTGCCGTTAAATTCAGAGTTTATCAGAGTTTATATTTCCAACTATTACATGTAAGTAGGGATGGGTACCAAACTTATGAAACCCACTGAGGACCAAAAAATGTCTTGTTGTTTGATACCAAATTTAAATAACTAAGATGTAAATCTCATCAGTGTCACTGCAGGCAGCAAGCGCAAACAGCTTTGAACTATTTTTTATTAACGATATTATGTTAACAAACAACTTCAAGCTGTTGTAAATAGGTTTATTTTTATGTTGTAAAGCTGCTTTGAGTGTATACAAATCCAAATGAAACAGAAGACTTGTACAATAATGTGTTCTTTTCTTTTTTCAAGTATCAACACGTGTCAGTTTTCTATTGTAAAACAGATACTGTATATTCTATATCTTGTGATCGATCATAGTACCATCTTATTAGACAAATATATTATGTGTTCTTCACCTAAACTGCTTAAATCTTGGATCTGCATGAATCACAATCACTCCAGGTTTCAGGTTTCATCCAAAAATATCGCACGGAATGAATAACTGTGAATATATATATAACAAATCTGACGCATTAATGTGTGACCGGCATTTACAGTAACTGGTGAAATTCAACTACATCCTAATTGTATAAGTTTAATTTCAATATCTGCCCATAAGCCCATTATCTCATGTCCCCGTTGAAATCTGTTGTTAATGAGAAATATAATGCTTTATGACAACAGCCTGAATTTAATGTTTCTCTGGAGGATTTAGGCCCTGCCAAACATATTGTAATGAGAATAAATGCATCAGGCAATTGGAAGATCCTCCCAGAGATGCTGTTCACTGAGAGCACCTCATATGATAAGAACAACAGAAATGTGAAGCTCAGTCTTTTCACTGATGCAGGTAAATGGTCTCTTACTGAATATGCGATAGGATGTATTCAGTTACATTGTCAATATGGGTTTAATTGGGGGAATGCAGGCAAACAATTTTTCCCTATAAAGTTGGATTTTTTTTTTTGTATCGGGCATTTGTAGATGAAATATAAATGTCTATGCTGAGTTTCAGATTCTACTTTAATTCTGGAGTTAAGCTAATGATGTGATTTTTTTTTTTAAATGTCGCAATATAGTATCTGTATATCTTAAGTAATAGGTTTTCTGTGGTCCACAGATGAAAAATGCAGAACCTGACTGACTTTCAAGCCAATGCGACGTCCCATAACAGCCTGTCTACGATCATTAAGATGTGTGTGGTTATCCCCTTCTTCTGTGTCTTCCTCTGTTGCATCGTTGTCATGTTGCACACCTTTGCGTCTCACAGGCGGTTTCTGGAGACCTCGCGTTACATCCTGTTTGCCTACATGCTGATCAATGACACCCTTCAGGTCCTGTCGTCTGTGCTGCTCTTCCACCTTGTTGTCGGTCAGGTGAAATTTGCCATTATCTACTGTATTCCTCTTCTGTTTGTATCCACTGCCACTTTCCAGAACACGCCTTTAATCCTGGCCACAATGTCACTGGAGCGCTACATTGCGATCATCTATCCCCTGCAGTGCCCGGCTGCCTGGCGCTCAGACCATATTTGGATCATTATTCTGTCCCTGTGGCTCATTAGCTGCGTCTTCCCCTTGATTGACTTCTGCATCGGGAAGTATGATCCTTCAGTGAATGCCCTCTTTACCCCTGTGATTTGCAAAACTGTACTTATCAACTCATCTCCGGTCCAGAGGCTCTTCAAGGCTGCTGTAAGTGTGCTCTTCTTCGCAGTGGTGGCTGTCGTCATCTTCTTCACCTATGTGAAAATCCTGCTGGAAACCAGGAAGCTGAGACAGGACCGTGTGTCTGTGACCAAAGCCATGCACACTGTGCTGCTGCATGGCTTTCAGCTGATGCTGTGTGTGATGGCCTTCACGCACCCTATCACTGAAACTCTCATAGCGCTCCAGGGCTGGCAACCACAAGATTTGGCCTTTTTCAATTATTTCTGTTTTGTCCTGATTCCACGCTTTCTTAGTCCACTCATTTACGGTTTCCGGGATCAGAGTCTCAGGGGCTACATTAGGAAAAGGTTCCTTTGCTGCTGTAAGAAGGTCGACCCCTGTGTCAGAGGCAGACTGCAGGGCAACTTGTCTGCTTTTTGAGCTGATTAGTTTGAGTCTGGCAAAAGAAATGCACAATGTATGTTAATAGATGTATTTGTGATGTTTAAAAGTCTGTTCTCATACCATAAATGAGATAAAAGGTTTCTAATTCTAATGTGACTCGCAGCCTTGAAAACAGAGAACAAACAAGTAAAATCAGTCACTTTGGATCAGCCTCTTGTACCCTCCGATGCCCTGTTTCATTAACCTTTTTTGTGGATACATTGGCATTATTTTTGAGGCAAAATCAACAGTTTTATTTGGTCCAACGCTGTTAAACATAAACCAGGCTTTGCCCCTAAATCTGTGCCAGCAGCATCAACAAATATTATTCAATTGTGTGAGTGAATTTAAGGTATCCTTGTAGTCTGATGTTCAAACTCATTCTGTCACAGTTAAGTTTCTGGGCAGTAAATATTTTGGCCTTATGTAATAACATTTTATTTTACAATACAACAGAGGTTATACAGTGAAATATAGCCTTGAATCACAAAAGATACTGATGTTCTCATGACATCTGGATGAAAGTTATGTTTTTCTTCTCAGATGCATTGTTGGAAAATATAAATATTAGAACTGATGCTTGTCAAACTGTGCTTTAAATAAGAATATTTATAATATGACATAGTAAGAAAATAAATACCTGAACAGTTAGCGAAGTAATCCTGAAAACCGCTGTCACAATATATAAATTAAAGATTTGGATTCTGTCTTTTTATTTTATTTACGGCTTTTTTTCTACATTGAATTAGAAAAACAAACATTTGGTGTTGCTTTGCCGGATTTTTTACTCACATTTGCACAGAAGAAAACGCTGATGGCTTTACAAGTCACGTTTATGACAAATGTTGACTTTTCACTTCTCTGTCAGTGAACCAATAATTATTTCCAAAGCTGTACGTTGTACCCGCTTGTAGTACAGGGTGTTCACCGGCAGGTGTCGCTGTAACTCCAAACACAATACATTCATTTAATTAGAAACTAATGATTTATCATGTTGTGCCGAGCTTCAAAAACAAGACAAACATTTTAAATAGCACGTTATTTGATCATTCGTACCATTTATCATCATACAACAAGGCGGACCACGTTTCCGAAACAGAACGCGCAGACTACACCCTTCACAAACTG
Organism: Coranthus polyacanthus; assembly: GCA_037367275.1. Classification (NCBI taxonomy): domain Eukaryota; kingdom Metazoa; phylum Chordata; class Actinopteri; order Kurtiformes; family Apogonidae; genus Coranthus; species Coranthus polyacanthus. The sequence continues at coordinate 20,957,734 of JAPQRN010000006.1, read as the reverse complement.
GCGCTGGGCCCTAATTTAATAAACTTTTATCTGTTCCTGCTGTTATATAGCAGATGGATCTTTGGCTGGAGGTGTCGTGCAGCACAGAGAAACCAAGTGCCCAGAGTTGTGTGCGCGCTCCGTGAAAGCTGATCCCAGAGCAGAGGAGTCCCGCACAGAGCAGAGGCGCGTTGGATTCACAGGGAGAGCCAGGCGCAAACCCTGAGGAGCCTCAGTACAGTTGAGGACAGAGCTTCAGCCACGAGAGGAGCCACTTACAAACCTAAACTAGTGAGGCAGGGACAGAGTAACGCAACGTTTATCATCTGCGCTGGACATGAAGCATCTTCCGTGCGTTCTGTTCAGTTTGGCTCTCCTGACGTGCGGCGCAGTCCCCGGGTGTTTAGGTGAAATGTATACGTCGCTGCTGAACGTGAAGCAGGCCATCAGTGTCGAGCGGAAGCTGATCGATTACTTGAGAACTTACATTGACCACGAGTTAGAGAGACTGGCAGACATCAGACGGTGAGTGTGTGCGTTTTGTTTTTGATTTTTTTCATGAGTTTTAGTGATGCTCGGTGACCGCACCGCACCCCAGGCCTGTGAAGAATTAAAGAAAAGAAGAAGAAGAAGAAAAAACCCGCATCAAATGACAGCAGGATTTTAAAATACAGTCAGACATTAGTGCACGTTAGAGTGTAGAGATGATATCATCCAGTGACACATCCTGGACCTCCTCCACAGACAGTGAGCAACACGTTTTTTGTATCACGAAGACAGCGCATGTGGTGGTTCTGCTTCAATGTGTTCGCAATTTCTCATTCGGAAGTAAAAGCCGTGCATTTGAATAATACTAAATTGGATATAGCTGTTCAGTCCACCAACTGGTGCTCTGGTTTACATCTCAAATTATACGTCCACCTCATGGGAGAAGAGCACACTCACAGCGCTGTTTCCGAATTTATTTTCCCTTCAGAATCAATAAATTGTCCAAATAAAATAAAATTCAGCGGCAGAATTTCTATGTTAAACTACCTTCCTGTTAGAGGCCTCTATCTTCTTGGTACCAGGAGGATGAAAGACATGATTTAACCACTTCAATCACTTGTTATCATTTCATAGAAATGATTCATATTTTCTTTTCTTTGTGGAAATGAGGCCTCAGGGTGGAGGAATGAATGATGAATGAGGAATGATCACATTGATTCATGTATTCAAATAATGTATTTGTATAGGCTAATGCTGTTTGGGATGGAGGCAGCTTTGTGTCCCTCAGGTAACCACAGTTTACGTTCTTTCCCGCAGTTTTTATGCCAAAGTGTCAGACCTGCACACTGAGGTTTACAAAGGCCAGGCGACTGCGATGGCAAACCCGCTGGTTGCGTTCACCTTGATCAAGCGGCTGCATTCAGAGTGGCTGAATGTGGTTTACAGCAACGAAGCTCTTGAAAACACACAAGGTTAACACATCTGGTGGTGATAAGTAACCCCCCACTTTGTTTGCTGTCACCACCCAACCCCCTAGTTCACCTTTTGACCTTCTGTTGTCCAGCTCTCAGGTCCAGTTACGAGAAGGAAGAGGGCGGTTTGCCCAAACTGGAAGACCTCCAGGGGGCTGCCAAGGGGCTGATGAGGCTCCAGGATGTATATGCTCTCCAAGTTGCGAGCCTCGTGAGGGGTCATTTCCGGAGAGTCACTAAAGGAGAGCCTACAGATATCTATATGCCCTCTGTGTCTGTCCCACTATCTGGCGACGACTGCTTTCTGGTCGGAAAGGTACACATTCATTTTTTTTTTTTTTATTTCTAAGATGTGTAAGAAGGGTGATTCTGTGCTCAAGTGAGGAAATGAAATGAAGAGATATTTGGAGGATGTAGCTGTGAAGATTTCCCTCACTGATGAACATCCCATTCCAACAGTCTGCGAAATAGTTTTGTTCCAAATCTGCCAGTCACGTATGGTGGGAATCCAGACGCTCCGCCTGGAAAAAGCTCTTCCCGTGGTGTGCCTGGGAATCCATTTCATGTGAAGATGAAAATACATTCTAAGTATGAAAGAGAGAAAAATCTTTTCCCCGCAATAAATTCCAGTGTTTATGTACAGTGGTGATGTGTAAGGGCAGGGCATGTGTGGGAGAGGCATCCTCTAGTATGGAAAAGACATTATGTGTGGAGCGGAGCAGCGTTGCCTTCACTTGCACGGAGGCTGAGATTATTTGAGGCTGTAAACAAAGATGCTTAGGTTCAGGGTGTTGTCACTAAAAGACCTGTCAGCACATGCATTTATTTGACTGTTAAAGGACTCCTCATAACCAGCTGGGTTTGTTAACAGGAGCTTGTTCCTTGTCTGGTACACAAGGGGGGGATTTTAAAGTTCTCTTGTATTCTTTTAATCCCATATGGGGATCTGCAGACCGTCTTTTTTTCCTGAACACTGGCTTCAATTTCCGAACAGACCAGGAAATCACAAATGATGTGGTGTTAATTCATTGTGTCTGATATGCTGAGCGTGAGTGTATGTAGTTGACAGGGTTAAATGGTGCACTGGAATCTGTGTTGGTGTGCTGCCCGGAGGACTGTGGATTGGACCGGATTGGTTTGGATTGGAGTGGATAGTCCCCGAGAGGCAATTTGGTTCGCAAACAGTAGTCAACACAACCAATACGCGTCATAAACTAAAGGTCACATAAACATACAGTAGATGTCAGTAGATGTTGTCATAATAAAAGTTGCGATAAGGTATAAAAGCACTGAGAGTCTGTCAGTCCTTTGACAAAATGCATGTGCACTAACAAGGAACGGCTGATCTCAGATATCTGTTTGATTTGGCCCTCCCATGAAAATGTACTGACCTCTTTGTGGCAGGGAGAGAGCCCTTAACTTGATAAACGTCTTCCAGGCTGCAGAAGATCAAGCTTCGAGCAGTATTTTTTTTCCTCTGGGTCAGGTGAATTTCTGTGATCAGCATATTTGTTGCTCTATTAAAATATTAACAATGTACTTGCCTGAGGAGCTGCTCTTAATTGCTTAGGCTGTCAGGCTGCTGAGAACAAATGTGAAGGTGGACTAGTGAAATTAGAGGAAAAATGCATTCCTATGAGACAAATGATTCAAGCGGGCAAAAGCAGACAAGAAAAGATGGAAAGGAACTGTATATAATGAATTGTAATGCAGTGCGTTTTTAGATATTTTCTGGGTTAATCCTCTTCATCATCTCTCAACCTTTTCAATTGTATTTTTGTGATATTACTCTAGTAAAATAAAAGTAGCCAAAAGATTGTTGCCTTATCACAGGTGGCCTATGATCAAGAGGACTACTACCATTCAGTGCAGTGGCTGGAGGAGTCAGTTCGTCTCTTCAGAGGAGCAGGAGGAGACTGGAGCCCTGAGAATGAAGGGACTTTAGAAGATGCACTGGATCACCTGGCCTTCTCCCATTTTAAAGTAGGTGTAAAAACCACTGTGAAACATACTTATAAAACGATTGACGTATGGGTGACTCTGATTTGAATTCCTCTTACTTTTTCAGACAGGAAACGTCTCCTATGCTTTAAGTCTATCTCAAGAGTTACTGCATCACGGTAAGATTTTCCTCTGATTTAAGCCCTTCTGCACCGTAATAGTCCCCGCAGACAGTTCTTTATATGAGTCTTTACATGTGTTTTACTTCTCAGATCCAGTGAATGGAAGAGTTTTGCAGAATGTTGAGAAATATGAGAAGCTGCTAATGGAGAGCCCACACATATCACGCAGAGGTGATGGGTTGAGGAGACCTACCTCTAAATATTTAAGGACCAGGGACACTTACGAGAGACTGTGTCAGACCCAAGGCTCTCAGGTATTTATCACATCTAATCACTCTGAAAACATACCGTAGATCATGAACATATCTGAACAAATCGGTTCAACCACTAGACTTTTCTTCATTGCATTATACAAACCAGCTGCACAAAGGAATTCTGCTTTTACAAAAAACACACTTAAATGTACATCGCTTACTAATAAATACAGTTTTTCATTGCTGTATGGAACGACTTAAAGCGGTCAGGAAGTCCTTCGTTTGGTATTTACAGCTGTATTTATTATTTAAATCACGCTTTGGTATAAACGCAACAAAATATGATAAACCATAAACACACAAAGTATCAGTTAAACACACCCAAGTATTCGATCACACCTTTGAGTCACACTTCATATTCAGTTGTTGTAAGAAATAAGCTCGTAATTAAACCTTTTTTTTTTGCGTACTTATTATGAAGTTGCTTTTATTTTAAGCTTACGTGGGGGGAGAACAATGCCACAATGACAGATGTTTTGGGGTTGAACAAGAAAAACATTTCTTGTTTTGATCTTCTTAATGGACTTCAGATGCCTGTTTCTCCTAACAGCGAGTACATTTTGAAAACCCCAGACTATTCTGCGACTATTTCACCAGCGGCAGTCCAGGTCTTCTCCTGGGCCCAGTAAAACGTGAAGTGCTGAGCCTGCGGCCCTATGTGGTCCTGTATCACGACTTCATCACCGACGCAGAATCTGAAGACATCAAGCGCGTTGCCCAGCCAGGAGTAAGTGCCAGCAGCGAGCATTTTTCACATCACTTGTGGGAAGAAAAAAACACCAATGTGGCTCCAAAATGTCAGCCTTTAATTTGAAATATTTAACCTTATGTTGAAATCAACAAACAGAACATCTAATTGGTATGTTTCTCTTGCAAGTGGACTCCAAAAGACATCAATCTAAATTAAATTGTTTCATTTTATCAAGAGAAGTGTCTGATTTTTGCAAGTATGCAGGTAATCTGGTGTTGCTGTGAGTTTTTTTCTGGCTGCTGGGGGCTAAGCCAGCTCTGCACCGATTCCTACTGGAAAGATCCTGGAAAGACCCTATGGAGAGAGGGTTGGTCTGAGTCCAAACATTTAGCAAGGCTTAAAGGAATGAGGGATACATTACTATGAAAACTGGGCTTAGCTCCCCAAACTGTGCAACTTACTCTACTGGTATACCATGAGTCCACTTTCATCTACCTTCTGTATCTATCTGAAAGCTATGTGTTTTTCAGTGCATTGTCCTAAGCTGCATACAGTATGCTGACTCAGTTACTTTGGGGGAAATTTGGTGGCCAAATTCAGTTGGTACCCTATAGTTTGTGTCAGGTTTTGGCATTGTTGAGTGGGTTTTCCATCCCACGCTCAGATGGAAACCCCTGTACTTATTTCATCATTATGTCAGCTTGTGGGCTGATTGAAAACAGGCCCAGTGTATGGTATTAGTTTGGAGCAGTGAGCAACATCCAAGCATGGTTTACACTTTGTTCTTTCTGGATTTCAGAGCACTATATAAAGGGATCAAGTAAGAAAAAAGACAAGGTTTATTGTTTTGATAACAGTTAAATGATCAACCACTAAGCTTTCTTGGAACTGATATTTTTTTTAGTATATTTGAAATGTTTTTCATCCCTTGAAACTGAGAAAAGTAACGTCACCCCAGCGTCACCTTATGTTTGATCTGCAAAGTCAGAAATGACACGTTCCGTTCGCTCCGAAGGACATTGTACCGCTTTGTGTGCTGTTCAAAATTGGGAAAACTTGTATGAAATTAGCAGCAGGCAGTATGACTCAGTCAGAATAAATCACAGAGAGGCTCGGTTTTAAGAACAGATTTAGTCCCAAACATCTGGCCTTCTCCAGACTTTTTCCAGACGTTTAGATGCTCTTTAGCAGCTGAGGAGCAACGAGATGGAACTTGAAAGTGGTACCTGTTACAAAGGTTCCAGCATTCTTGTGCTATCAGCAAGTCAGCACTTTTTGCATCCTTTGTCTTGGTTCATTGTTGATTGTCATTCATTCCCCCATTACTCCCTCCTCTCCTCATACGGAGACTAGAAAGATAGTGTAAGTAACTCACCAGTTTTTGAATTTGCCTTATCTGCTCTCAAATGTTGCCATCGGATCATGTTTTCATGCTGTTTGCTCTTCTACTATTAGATTTTTGTCGGGGCTGGACGTCAGAGTTTGCCTGCTGTAATGATCACAGACATAAATGCTGTTTTCTGTCTTTGCTGACAAGTTAAGAAGATCTGTGGTTGCAGCTGGAGAGAAGCAAGCAACAGCAGATTATCGCATCAGCAAGAGGTACAGTATAGCAGACATTTGTTTGTGGCCTGCTGTTTAGTATCAGTAATTTGACTCATGCGACTTTAATTACATCCATTTTAATCAGAAAACAGATGATAGATGTATCCACTGGGCTTATTTTTAGTGCATGGGTGAAGGACTCAGCTCACTCTGTTGTTGGGAAGCTGGACCAGAGGATCTCCATGCTCACAGGTTTGAATGTGACGCATCCATATGGCGAGTACCTTCAAGTGGTGAATTATGGGATCGGTGGCCATTATGAGCCTCACTTTGACCACGCTACAGTAAGATTATTAATGTTATTAATATTGTTTTAGAAGTTGTCATATCGTCTGGCTCAGTTTTCTAATGTCAGTTTACATTTTCATGCGTCCAGTCTCCTTCGAGTCCTGTGTTCAAACTGAAAACTGGGAATCGAGTGGCAACCTTTATGATATATGTAAGTGAATTCTTACATCTTATGACTTTTGCATGAACCAGATAGTAACTAGAGGCTCTTGGCTAAAGGCTAGGCTCTTATTGGATGTTTCAAAACCTAAATTAAAAACATAGACATCCACACTTGCCATCGATTCTGCAAGATTTTTGGAACAACCTCGCTGAAGCATTCAGAGTAATCCAAGCTCGGCTCTTAAATTACTCTTTTAAAGAGGTTCTGTCATGCAATAAACTTTAATCAATTGCCCATGACCTCTGTTATTACAAGTATTCCTGACTTTATATTTCTTGCCTTCTCATTTGTCCAGTTTTGTACCAGTTTTTTTAAATACATTTTTTTCAGCTGCCAGCTGTAAAAGATGTCTGGTAACCATCATTTGCTACTTTCTAAAAAGCAACAGACTGGATTATTAACAATGTTAATTAAAAGTAAACACTGAATAAAAGTAGGTTGTGAGGTAGGAGAGAATAGCATTTTGTGAGGCTTTGAAAACAGTGCTGCAGAAGGATTAGCTTTTCATAACATGAGCACATAAACACAAGACACAACTCTGAAGGAATGTCGTTTTCCACAGCTCAGCTCTGTCGAGGCAGGTGGGTCCACAGCCTTCATCTATGCCAACTTCAGTGTTCCTGTAGTGGAGGTAAACACACTGTGACCGTCAAAGATGATACTTGATGTCATTTTTGCCTCGAGCTAGAATGTTTTCACTTCATCCTACTCCTCGCCCACATTTTCTGTTGCAGCTGTCAAAATGCTAAATGGTCAGATCCTAACGTCAACTGTCAGGAGATTTCTTTCCACAATACTGCTATTGTATAGCTGAACTCAGAGAAGGTGGAAGGTGACAAATGAACTTCTGTGGAAATGTTTAACAGATCATCCCTGGGGTTTAAATTTGCACCTTTAATGAGATGAAGAACTAAAACTCATAAACTGATAAAGCTAGCAAAGAAATATGTGAATACTGCATATCAAAAGTGATTCTTCCTGACGGTTTTCGTGTCACAGAAAGCTGCCATCTTCTGGTGGAATCTCCATAGAAATGGTCAAGGGGATGTAGACACCCTGCATGCTGGCTGCCCAGTGCTTATTGGGGACAAATGGGGTAAGACTAATAATTTGTTAATTTTTTCAACAGGACCAGTGACCGATGCGTATTTGTGAATAAAGCAAATCTTGAGATAATGTCTTGTCTTGTTTAAACACATTAAACTTTTTTTGGCAACATTTTCATGCTCCGCAACAGTTATCCAGTGTTCAGGATCGCTGTTATACAGGAGGTCATATACAGGTTCATGTTCAAGCCACATCTGTGCTGCATTATGCTCTTAGAGATGTTGCAGAGTGCAGTTCAAACGCTGAATGCTCATCTTGGAAGCTTGACATCTGCTGCTGGTTGGCCCAGACCGTCTAACTCCATCGCTCAAACGTGTGTCTGGAAAGCAAACTAAGTGGGATATTAATCATCCCAAAACAGCTGCAAAAGCATTTGCTGCCTGCATTGTTTCACTCAACCATATTTAGCTGTATTGAAAAGTGATAGTGATAGTGAAGTTATATCATTATAACACAATTTGCTATTATTTTCTTTTTGTTCCAGTGGCAAACAAATGGATTCATGAGCATGGTCAAGAGTTCCAACATCGCTGCAGCCTGAATCCTGAAGAGTGAGAGGGGTGGAGCAATAGCTGGGCCCTTTGGAGTACAAGAGCCAGCCTTTACAATTGTGAGGCACGCTTGCAGGCGGAGAGAAGACGGGAGCCAGAAAGTGAGCACACAGGCAGGGGAGGTGAGAGCTGTTCAAGGGGAAGCCTGCATCTGTGATTGGATCCTCAGGCCCCAGGGAGCCTGCAGCGCACAGCGGACACTGCTGCAATGGACATGGATAAAATAAGGCTGAGCTGCGCTTGTGGAGGGTGGAGCTGAAGTGTAGTGGGGCAGTTGGCAATCGGCCCCCGGAGGCCAAGTTCTCTCTAACTCCTACTGGCCAGTTCGTGCAGATGGAGAGAGGCCTCTGCCTTCACACACTGTGCTGATTTCAGTTCACTGTGCGAGGCTGTTTGCCTCCTACCTACAGTTTGCTAAGAAACCTGCAGCCCTTTTTTCTGCACTGGGCCCACTCTAAGGTCTGTCATTAGAAATGCTCAACACTGCTGGCGTTTGTACACACTCAGAACTTTATTTTAAAATGTGTGCCAGGGTTTACAAAGATGCATAATATGTCCAATTAAATTACAGTGACTTATATAGAAACAAATACACAACATCTAGATTCTTCATTTGATGCACATGGCTGGAAATTTATGGGTTTGAATATTTGATGCAATGAAAATGTAATAATGCCTTCGTCAAGAACTGAAAAAAACAGATACAGAATACTCTACATTGTTGTATTTGTTGAGAAATAAAAACATTTTCATCATAACTCAAAGCTCTTGTATTAAAGCTTACTCTACAGTGTCCTCTTTCCACTTGGTTTGTGTCCTTCAAAGGTTTTTGTTACATGCTCTTCTCTAAGTTGTTATCTATGACTTCACTGCAGTTCAGACTGGTGCTGTGAGTCAGAGGAATCGAGTGTGGCTTTTTATTTCCAGCTGACTAAATAATGTGGTCATCATTGTCTGTAGGAGACAGTTTCAATTTGGGTTGATGTGGCTGACTGTCTAATGGAACAGATGAACCATATCTCTTTGTGAGCTTCAGGGGCTGGCTGCCATTAATCACTAATAGGGATCCTGTCTGCTCCAGACTTTGCATCTGAACTAACACAGCAAACGCTCTCAGCATACCAGTCAGATATCTCAGATATCTGTGTCTAAATAGGTCAGACTCCCTCTTCATCATCTGTATGTGACTGTTTTGGGGCATCCAGCCGCTTGAGTGGCAGATATCAGTGAGAGTGAAACAGTAGGAGGAAAAAAACAAGACCCTGCTAACCCACATTAAGATGTGTTCTCGCTTTCAACTCATTCTATGTCCACAAACAACACCTTTCACTGACACAGAAAATATAGGAAGAAGCCATGCACATTCCTCGGTACATGCTCAACAGCAGGAGTTGATGAACAGGAAGATCACCTTTTAGGAAACCTCTTTATCAGTCTCACTGCAGCTATTAAACGTAAGGCTCATAGTATTGAAAGTGTTACAGATAAATAAAGATCCAAACCCTAAGTGACCACTACACCACAACGCCACTACTATGTTTGAATGAAAACAATAGACTCCTTTGACCATGATACAAACAGATCTTAAAGGTGCATTTGGGTCAGTCAAAGATTTCATTTTAATTCCTGAATACAGATCTAGAGGTAATGTTTAAACCATTAAATGCTATTTTTTGACGCAACATTTCAGGCAAGCAGAAAGTCCGAATTATGTTTTCACATGGCCATCTGAAAACCTGAAAACTAACGTTTCCCAGAAGTTAAACGGCTTCGTTCTGCGCTCCTCCTGTATCCCCTCAGTGACCCTCACTGTTACCATGATAACCACAACAAACATACCTCTAGGCATGTGTTGCCATACATTTCAGATTTCACCCCCACCATGCCTAAAGACTAGCCAAAGCATTCATGACTAGGCCATAGCTCTGCCTCGGCACATTAGAACACAGTAATTCTGCACAAAATGCATACATTTTTCAACACCTCTGGAACCTAGGTAACCTGTGGAAATGCAGAGAAGTTGGTAAATATATGTTAGTGGTAATGAACGTGCTGAACTGACAGACAGAAAGGCCAATACCTGCTGCTGACTGAAACTGCACAGTATGAAGTAAAGCATAATGCAGCAGGCCTTTAGGTAAGATGAATGCTTCCCTCTGGTGGTGACGAAAAGTATGTCCAGTGGAGTCAGTAAAATAATTCATTTTTACTGCATGAGTTGCTGGGACATCAGAGGGATGATTCAACACTTTTCAAACCAACTTTTCTTTCAAAGCATATTGTTTTTAAATAAATGCAGGAACAGACTCCATACAATTCTCGCAAGACATTGTGAAGCCCTTCAAAGTTGTAGAGTCCAACATGATGGGTTTCACTGATTTTTTTGGGGGGTCAGATAGCCTGAGAAACCACTGTTTTTGTAGATTAGACATAACATGCTCTCAAGCCCACAGATGTATTTCCATTTGTACATAAACTACGTGAAAATGTATGGTGCTTGTATGAAATAATTTTCTTTTGTTGTGTCATTTTAATACTAGGTAATGCGCATGTACGTCGTTTGAATTACGACGGATATATTCAATATAATTATAAGTAGCTATGTCTTGGGGGGGAAAAAGTCTTGAAAAAACTAGAAACCCGACATTTGAATGGGAAACTCAATTACCCATAATGCCTCTACCAATGGTAGCGGCAGCGGAGGCGGGACAGAAGTTATCGGTGAGACTTTTGTTGCTCGGTAACAGTTTTGCGCGCTAGGTTTGTGTGTGTACGTGTGTGCGTGTACAACCTGAACAGCTCCGTTAAACGGATTAGTAGTTAAATGAGATGTGATACAATCATGTCTACTAACTGTTTAGCCACAGCTTTGTCCGTTCACCAGTCACCATATTCACTGAGCTGAGAAATGAAGAGCAGAAAACAGAGGACAGTCAAAGCTGGAAGCAGCAAAAGGAAAGGTAAACTGTTGTTAGCTTAGCCTGCTAACATGACAGCTAAGTTGTTTAACTAGCTAGCTGTTACCGTCAGCTGTCATTAGCCTGGCGTATAGCTAACGTTAAAGCTAACTACAATGCAAATGTATCTTACGCTGTGTTGGGTCATGTGTCGCTTTCCCCCGATTTTTAGTGGTGTTTCTAACTAGTTAGCCCAAGCTACTCCCCACTAACTAACGTCAGTCTTTTTTTAATGTTAACCCTGTGACTTTACTTGTTAGCAGTTTGTGGTTTTCTTGCACACATACACACAGAAATCGCAGCAGAAATGTGTTGATGAAAAATACAATCAAATCTTGTTAGAGTGGTTGATTGTTACAGAGTAATACAGAGTAATTGCTGCAACTAAGCATCACTCTGACATATTCTTTCATCTGGAAAGGTCCATTGCAGTGTAGGACTGGAGGATGTGGCCAAAATGTTACCACGTTAAACATTTTCATATCAGTAGATATCCATAATTACTACAATAAATATCAAACCATTATTTCTTTAAGTTGAAAGACCGGTTTTTGATCCTGAATGAAAGTTTAAGAAATTTGTAGTTTTAAATTGACAAAAGATCTAACTAGATGAAAGCGGTATAAAATGGAACTAGATGAAAGCGATGCAAACAACATAAAAGATATAACAAGTTGAAAATCACATGAAAGCAATATAATAATAGAATTAGAGGAAAAGGATTATTGTTTTATCTCCCAGCTCTATTACAATACTTACTCACTTTCCTGTGATCAAACACAACCTTTGCAGCCCCCAGCGATGTTTCTCCATCAACCAGCCTCCCTCCTCTAGTAGAGGGCCAGCTGAGATGCTTCCTCCGCGTGACAGTAAGCCGGGTGTTATGGACAGTTCACAAACCTCCTTCAGCAACATTAGTCAGGCTGCGCTGGTGGGGGGAGTCATCCAACGGGACTTTTTTCTTTCCGAGAGATGGATCACAGACATCACAGAAGACTATCAAGACCACAGCACGTTTCCCCATCCGCTGTGGTCCAAAGCAGTTCACCTCATACCTTACAGGTAACAAAGAGCGCTTTCACGTGGTTTGGTAAACATCTATTAAATTGGCCACTAATCTGTTATTCATGAACAGATATGGGATCGTTGGTGCTGGAAATTCTCACAAAACCGGACCATTTGCCAATTGCACGGGCTCAGGTCGCTGGCATCCCCCGTCTCTCTCTCTCACACCCCATAACTGGATTTTACACCCTTGTATCTCCAACATCTGAGAAACTGGGGGAGTTACAGGTAAGTGCACACTGGAGTTTACTGGAGTAAGCTGCATCTTGTGAATACCCTCTACACTGACGTTTTCTTTTTCTGGAAAGGTAGACTAACCTGTCAACTGCAGTGGGGCTGCACGATTTGGTGGGAAAACTTGTGGACGGTCTTGTGATTGCAAATTGAGTCTACTTGCTTGGTTATCAAAGAAAATGCACAGATTACGGATCATTTTGAAATGTGCATTTTTTTTCAAACATGAACATAAAAATGTGTTCTATGGACCTCTACATTATTTGTGTCCTTAACAAAGTTTTTAATTGAATTGGATAAAATTAAACTAGTATATAAACTTTTTAACAACTTTGTAGCAACTTTCATTTTTGGTTTATTACCCATTGTTTTGTGGTTGCTGCCAATTTATGAATGCAGACATTGTGTAATAACTCAACTGCTTACAGAACACTCTACCCCACTTGCATTTTGGATTACAGAAAACTGAGGACAGTATGCAATTACCAGCATTTTCTTAGACAGCACAGTATAAGCCTACATTATATCTTTTTCTTTAATCAACTTAATGCAGGTTTCCCTTTATTTGGAGCCTCTGACCGAAGCCTATGACAGCAGCAGCTCAGGTCCCACCACAGACCTCAGCACTGAAAGACCACAACTCGCCACATCAGCTGTGCCATCGCAGCTCATATCACTCCCAGCTGGCAGCGGCAAAGAGTCTGCGGGGAGCAGCGGTGGAAACACACCAAGGTTTGAAATTGTTGTTTTTTGCCTGTTCATAATCAGACATCTGTTTGAACATCCAGTATTGAGTTTAAGTGGAAGCTTAATCACCTAACTGTAAATATATTGCTTCATTCATTTCAGGGGGAAAGACCATTTATATTTCCAAAATAAAGACAAAGAAGAGTCTCTGGAGAACCAGATGCCGATTACAAATACATCTCAGAATGGTCAAACAGCTGTGAATCCTCTAAGTGAAGAACCAGGTCATGGACAAACAACCAATGATCTCATCTCAGGTATAGATGCATTATGACTTAACATAACCACAAAGGCACACAATGGCTACTTCCTAAAATATTTCTGACATTTTTTCTCATCTCAGTTATTCTGGAGCGTGGCAACAAACTTAGAAACGCTATGGTGGTATCAGCGGTGAAATGTGACATGAATTCTGCTCTGACTCTCAAAGATACTCCTCTGCCTCTCCCAAAGGACAATATCTTGTCGTCTACCAAGTTAGTATTTTAGGAAAGACATGTAAGAGCTGTAAAAATGTATATAACTTCATATTTCACCATGTCTTGTACTTCTTCGTCTGCAGACCCTTCTCTTCACCCTCAGGTATGTTTCTTCAAAATATTCTGCTTGCTGATTCGAACCTCAAACGCTCTGATGACGTGGCTGTAGTCTCAGACCATGGCTTAGACTGCCCTGTTGACATGGACAACAGAGCAGTAGACCTCCTCCTTGGAAGGTATTTTATTAATTATTTTACTTTTAAACTTTACACTGTTTATATATTTTTTTCAAATTGCTTACTCTCTTTCTCTGTTTTTTTAGCATAAATACATCTCCTTTACCTCCTTGGGATGGGGAAGGATCCTTCCCTGAATCTCTGTCTGGCCATAGCAGTGTGTGTGGGGATAGTGAGCTCAATGACCCACAATATGATCAGAGCCTACTGGAAAATTTGTTCTACAAAACTCCTGTAAGTAGATCATATATTCTATGATTGTCCAAGAAAATCATGTTTATCAATTATTTTATTAGTCAGCTAGTTTACTTGATTTCTCACAAAAGATTTTCTGATTATTGTCTATCTTTCAGATGTCAGATACCAGAACAGATGGCACAGAGTTGGAGGTACAAGGGACAGAACCTTCAATAAAAAGCCAGCCCAAAAACCAAATCTTAGGTGGGGCTGGGAAACCACTGACACATCCTGGACCCAAGATTAGTGAAGAGTAAGGATCTTCACATCTCTCTTGAGTGGAACGTAATGAGTAAAAAGCTCCTTAGAAGCCAAGGTAGAAGGTGGAGAGTCTGTCATCCAGTTTCTACTTTCAAATGTAGCATTTTAAAATAGAAAGACAGACAAAATAAGACAATATATGGCAGAACATAAAATGTTATTTTAGTATAAGCACATCACTTACTGTTCTTTCATATTTATTGGCCGTCTTTTCACTGTGTTCAGTCCAGAATTAGACAGTGGTTTTCCTCCTGGACTGACTGCAAATCAGCGGAACTTGCTGGGTTTGATCCAACTGGCTAGAGTGTCCATCGACTCCCTGACTTTACCTTCAGGAAGCACAAATATCACACCCAGAAAGGCCTCTAATAAAGGGAAGCCTCCTCGTCCACTAACCAGCAAGAAATGGTTGGAAACTATTTGACATTATTATATTAAAACACGTACTCAAATTAACTCGCAATTATAATTTAAAGGAAACCTGTTTTATCTTCCTCTTTCATCAGCACATATTTTATCGAATATGTGTTCCCAAGAGCTTCCATATCCCGTCAACATGATCGCAGTAAGGTAGCAGCTGAAGAAGTGACGAGAGTTGTTTCCAGTAAAGTCACAGGAGATGGTATGATTTGCTAGAATTTGCTTTAATTAAACTCACGTCTATATAGAATAACACTGACTTTTTCATAGAATGTATTGTTTGGTTTTGTGGCTGTCACGGAAAATTTGAACATTGTACACTCTTCTGTTTTTTTAAGTTGTGAAGTTCCATCAGCGCTCTGTGTTTCCTGTCCACTTAAGTCCGACAACAGTTAAACAGTGGTGGGAAACTGACCTAATTTTCAAGATTTATTCACGAAAAAGTGACCAAAAGAAGGTAAGTGGACCAAGTGAACAAGTAAGCAACATTAGACCTTAAATGTTACTGTGTTTTAGCTAAGCTATTACTGCAGGGTTAACATAATGTTAGTGTCACATACCATTAGTTAACATTTGCACTCTAGTGCTTTCTAGTTCAAAAGGTGAGATGTTGACTTGGAGGTTGGAGGTTATCTTAATGTGTCCAATAATATGAAATCAATTATAAAACCAATCATATAAAAGTAAATGGATTCATGGTTTATTTTGTTAATACACAAAAAATCAAATAAAGAAATTTAATTGCATATAATTTTCTATTTGGGTTTATATTATCGTGATAATGTGACTTCTTTTATTGCAGCCTGTTTTTGTTGGTAAAGCAGTTCACCCACTGCGCCGTCTGCTGCAGAGCAAGCAGCTAACTCAGTCTGTTGTGTTGCCTGTGAGTGTGGAAGGGAAGAGTGAAACAAAGGAGACCGGACCTCTCAAGGTAATATGCAGTTTTATGCCCAAAGATTAATGTTCACAAGCCTATTTGATATTTGATACAAGATATTTGTTACTGAAATGCCAGTGACACCCTTCTTTTTCAGGTGACACTAGAACTTGTTGCAGAAAATAAAGACTTAACCTCTGAAAAAAGCAAAAGCAGGTTGTCTTTGGTAGATGCATCTGCTTCACATCCTGCACCCAGTCCACAGAAACAGCCCAGCTCCAGGTCTCTAAATATTGACGTTGTCACAGAGGAGTTACCCGTTGGATCTCCAGAGGTTCCTAGGCTAAATGTTTGGAGTCCCCAGAAGCTCTCAGAAGAACCCTCTTCTCATCCTGATCTCCACACAGTTCCTCATAAATCATGGCAGCAGGTAGAGGAGGACCCTGAGATCTTGCTGCATACGTTACTCATGGTGCCAGATGGAAGGAACTTTCACTGTGGGCCTCTGCAAGCTCCAAACGTGTACTTGAACTGTAAACTCTTCTGGTGTGATGAGATTGCCAGATCTTCTGTCAGCTGGGGTCAGGCAAACCCTTCTTTCAACTTTGTGCAGGTATGCCAAAGAGATCAAGTCTCCTAACAAAATTCATTTTACCTTGTCTTAATTGCTGAATCCTACTTGGTCATGTACCTTGTTTGTCTTAGGTGACTCCTGTGGCCTTAACAACTAAACTGCTGCAACGGATGAAGAACAATGTAATGGTGATTGAAGTGTGGCAGAAGATGGGAAGCTCAGGGCAGGATAAGCTCCTTGGTCTTGTTAAATTACCTCTCCACCAGTTCTACATGTCATTTAGGCAAGTTGTGACAAGTAGGAAGTCATTCTGAACAGAATTCACATTTTTTGTCTGGAAGTAGGGATTAAATTGACAAATATTGAATGGTAATTTGATGGTAAATTGACCAAAACACTTGTAATGTCTGCTTTAAGACCATACAAATGTCCTAGTGTAGCTGGATTAATTACATATAACCATCCTCTCTCCTTTTAATCCCTTCCAGAGACCAGAAGATCACCCACCTTCTCCTCCAAGCACAGTACCCTGTTTTAGGGGTGGACTGCTACATGCCGGTCATTGATGTGTTCTCAGGCAGCTGTAAGGGAAACCTCCGGGTTATTTTGGCAATGGGTCGTTCAGAGCAGATACTTGCCCTGCAGCGTACAAGAGATGAAGAATATGACTCTTTGTCTCATCCTGTGAGACCATTTCATTTGCTTGATCACCAGCCACATTCACAAACAAAGGTCAGTATTACTATTGGATATATGATATGTATTTCTCTGTTGTTAAATGGTGACTTCCCAGCCCACTGATGGAAAAATGAATCACCAGATGATTTTCTCATATGCTGTTACTGTCAAAATATGGTCTACATCATTAAAAAATC
>JAPQRN010000006.1:20907556-20934911 GCA_037367275.1 Coranthus polyacanthus | reverse complement strand
TTTCAGCTCCTGGAGCTTTTTCTTGTAACCTGCAGAAACCTGGTTTATTTTAGCTCCCAGTTAAAAATGGTGTCCTTTCTTTCTCTGACAGGCTGTCCTCTCACAGACCGGCGTGAAGGGACGCCGTGCTGTTGTGTTTCATATGTCACAGCGGACTCTGCTGAACCAGTGTCCACGGC
Source organism: Coranthus polyacanthus (assembly GCA_037367275.1). Lineage (NCBI taxonomy): Eukaryota > Metazoa > Chordata > Actinopteri > Kurtiformes > Apogonidae > Coranthus > Coranthus polyacanthus. Next base: position 20,934,732 of record JAPQRN010000006.1, on the reverse strand, counting down.
CGTCATAGCCGACAGTGACTGCCCCGTGTGGGACCATCAGCATGAGTGCAGGTCGAGTCATATTAAAGACATGAGCTAATACATCTACATTACTAAAACAACTTCTGTCTGATGATTTGCTTCAAACTTACAGGCTTTCAAAGCAGCTCCTCATTGATCCACAGCAATCTCTTGTGTTCAAAGTCTGGCACAAAGGAGGTAAAGGATGCATTTTTCTTTTAAACGATCTGTATTGTATGAATCTGTGTATTACATAAAGTCATTCTTTGTGTTGTTTTGCTCCCGCAGAAATTGATCGGGTGATTGGATTTGCTGCTGTAGACCTCTCCCCATTGCTCTGTGGGTTTCAGTCAGTATGTGGCTGGTACAACATCACAGATTTCAGTGGACAGTGTCACGGCCAGCTCAAAGTGTCCATCACACCCTTAAAGGGCGTCCACGGCCTCCGGGGACAAAGAAAATCTGTGTGCGAAGAAGCTGCCAAAACCTCATCGGTGAGAGCAGTGTATTCATACATAATGTAGGAGAAAAAGAAATCTGCATTTGTTTATTTTCTTTATTTGAATGTTTTGTATTTTTATATTCTCATGTGTCATTTACCGGCTTTATTCTAGACCCTCCCTCTCAGCTACCAAACCACAGCCACATACAACAGCTTCCCATCTCACATCAGCCGTTATACTGAACAGAGGATCTCATCCCCCAACCACACAGACAAGCTGTTCATTGAAAGGTTTTTGAAGTGTTGTTAACATGTTTGACATCATTTGAAATTAATCTCCACAGTCTACAGGTGTATTTATGGGTCATTTGTACTTAACTGTCCTAGATCCAGTGAGAGTGATCGTCATTTTGAACATATGGACAAAGTTCGTCTTTATCATCAGACTCTGCAGGAGCAAACTGCAGCTGGAGACATCAGTCCATCCACCTCAGTCCTGCTTTCAACACTCAGGTACTGGTCCTCAGATAGACATCAGTCTGTCATCACTGCGTTGTATATTTGTTTTTTGACATTAAACCTTTGATATGGACATCTTTTTTTTTAGGAAAAAACTAAGTGAGCTTGACAACATTCAAAGATACTTCAACCGTAAGCTCTCAACTCCCACATTTCCTTCTGTGAGTGATCAGGACTTTTACACCAATCAAGAGGAACAGAGGAACTCTGAGACAGACACAAGTCAGCTTCTTCTCAAGTCCAACCAATTAGTTGGAGAAGTCAACAGTATAATTAGGGGTGAGCACTTATCCTTTTCTGAATGAGATTCACTTTATGTTCGATTAGACTCTGGAAATACTGCACACTAATTACCAGATGCTGCTCCAATGTGTTGTAACTAGTCTTCATCAAGTACATCATTTGAGCTTTAAAACAGCTAGAATGAATGCATTTTAAAATGTCATTTTAGTCATTTGACCACTTAAATATATTTCTCACTAACATTACACCTAAAATTGTCCCTGTCTTCACCAGGACTGCAAGAAAAACCTCTGGAAACAATTCCCTCCAACCCCCAGAGCATCTTAACTTCCCCTGTTGATGACAGCAACCCTCACACTGTCCCTGAGAGTATCCTGGCTCCATGCAGGGCTTCAGTGTCTTCTCAGCGTGATTTGTCCCCTCCACTGTCACCATGTCCAAAGATATCTGAAGACCCTGTGAACTCTGAGGCTGAGGAGGAAAAAGACAGGCCAAACTACACCGAGAATGAGAGCAGAGAAGCAACAGATGAAGACGAAGAAGATGGAACAGGTTGCAGAAGGGAAGAGGAAGCTGCTTCTGATGATGATGATGAGGAAGATGAAGATTATGAGGAGGTCGTAGTAAAGCCCAGGCATTTAAATGAGGTGACTTCTTTAACAGACAGAACCAGTCCTTGGACCAGTATCTTGTCAGACCCTGATCTGGTTTCTTTGGAGAGTCTAGACGCACCAGAAGAGCTGGACCTGAGCCAAGGTGAGGAAGACAAACAGGAGCTCACATCGCAGACAGTAAATGTACACAGTCATGGGTCCAGTGGAAAACACAAGTGTTCCAAAGAAGAGGAACGCCATCAAACTGCATCAGCAAGCGACGCTTCAGACACAGAAAATGATGAAGCCATGACACGGGAAGAGAAAGAGCCCAACAGCACCAATAAGGGGTTAAGTGACGCATGTTTACCACCCGCACCAGAGCAGCCCACAGAAAGCCACGATGCTTCATCTTCCCTGCACAGTGAAGACACACAGCTCCAACTGTATCCTTTATTGTTATAAAGGAAAATATTATATTTTCTGACAGCCACGTAGAATTAACTCATATTTACTATTAAAGTCTATCCATCTAGTTCAGTCATAACTGGCTGGTAGATACATCAGTATTTTCTTTAACATCCTATCTTAAGCTCCATTCTTGGGGAAGTCCCAAATTTCTTCCTCCCCTCTCACCAACTGGAGGCGTCAATGAGAGCGATACGTTTGGCTCCTTCTTTCTCCCAGTCGTCCAGTGACCCGGTAAGTATTTGTCACCAACTCCCACTTTGGCTTTCACACTCCCTCAATGTCTCCACAACCTCAGTTTTAAGTCTCATGGTCACTTCAGTACCTTGATAATAATATAACCTTTGACTTTTAGCTTCGGTCTTTTATAACAATTGTATCATTGCCATACATGCTGAGCAGAGGCCAGTCAAGAAGAGTGACGCTGTATACCCACTTAACTTCAGTCTAAATGTACTCTTTTTTTTTTTTGCAGCATCAACATATTGAGGTCCGTCTACTGTTAAGTAACATATTTGTACAGCAGTTAGAAATGATGCCGCAAACCTCTACTTGATATAATTCCTGCTACTTTTATGAAATCACTCTTGATTTCTAAAATTAAAATGTCGAATCCAGTTGCTATAAACAATCAACCTCCATTGATTGTTTAAGGAACATAGTTTTAGTCTTGTTTCTACAGCCTTGAGCTTTGCAAAAGGAGTGGTTTAAACAATCTAAAGACCAAAAGAGTCATTTGTCTTTCTGTCTCGTCTGTCACCTTCAGCACAGTCTCCTCGTGCATACTGCAGTGATGTAACCAAAGATCTGGAGGGTTTTAATGCACGAGGAAAACACTGCCCTGCCTCTGCCCTGACCATTAACACCATTCTTAACACGGGGGCGTTGGCATTCATACAAACTAAAAATTGTAACGAAGTAAATCAAGGCTTTTATGAAGGTTTCTTTTTTTAGGAATGGTAACAGGTGATTTGATTTTTAAATGTCACGTCATGAATGAAACTTCAGAAGGTAGCTGTAAAAAGAAAGACTGTCGTCAGGGTTCATCAGCAGATCACTTGGCTTTGCCGCTTCTTACCTTATGGCCTCATTTCACACACCAGTTGACCGCACTTAAAACTTGTGGATGTATTTCCAGACAGAGATTATAGTATCAAAATATAATGTATATGAACTTTGGTTTGCTAGTATATTACAAACCTGTAACAGCGCAGCGATACGTTTACGTTTTTTCTCAGTGACTCCCAGTCAGAGGCTGTGTCACACCAGTGTTCAAGTATCTCGTTTCAGAGAGGGTTTGGAGAAAACAGAGGATTGTACTTTCTGTACAGGCTGACGCGTGGGACACCTGTTTAACAGACTGGAGAGATTGTTCTCATTTCTACACTTTAACATGTACATTAAGCAAAGAAAGGCTTGTTCTCTTTGAATGGTGACTCATTTGTACTCTCACCTCAACACATAATTTCTTCTTTGACTAATTACTGGTATTATATAGTGGTAAGCACGGGTGAAGAGTGAAAAGTTAGACTTCTGAAACAAGATATTCAAGTACTACTAGAAATAGTATGTTGAAACTCTCAGCTCAGGCACTTCCACTAGTTGTGTTTCTGTTTTGATCCTTGACACTAGTTGTGTTTCTGTTTTGATCCTTGACACTAGTTGTGTTTCTGTTTTGATCCTTGACACTAGTTGTGTTTCTGTTTTGATCCTTGACACTAGTTGTATTTTTATTTTGATCCTTGCAGGGGCAGAGTCCTCCAGGTCAAAGCCTTCCACGCGCGAGAGGCCCTCGACAGCGTCCCGACATGTCACCATCATCCATGAGGAAAGAGACTGAAAGAATAGCAAAAATATTTGCAGCTCACTTTAATGAGGGTCATCAGCACTAAGCTATTTGAGCTGGCTCTGCTTTTATGACTCATTTCTACTGCTTACAAGTTTTAGATCATGAAAAGATCGTGTAAATTAAGTGTAATATTTTGTATTTTTATAAATAAATATTTACTATGGTTTTTTTTCCCCAACACGAAATCACATTTTTATACTGATAATAGCTCTTTTTGGATAAAAAAAAGTGGCTAATTGAAGTGGTCCAGTGTGTGTGTCCTAAGTGTATGAACATGTGCCTGGAAGGTCATTGCACGGTTGTGTTTGGACAACTTTAAAAATGCATAAAACCGTCATCTGAAGTCAAGACGTTTGTGACATAATGAACAGATGCATGTCAGGTTTGAAATGTCAATAAAATGTCAATAAAATGCAAAGGCAGATGCACAATATTTTAATTGCTACAATTTATTTAAAAAAGCTCAGGGTTTACTGGTGTAAAAGCAGGTGAATCATTACTCCGTGGTAAATAGAGAGGCTTTTGACATTCCTCAGCTGTGGAGTGATGTATTTACATGCAGTGAGTGTGGTTTTCACGCAGGGCGGTGCAGTTCTTGAGTCAACAAGTGCGCAGAGGAGGCTGAACTTCAGTCCGTCACTGTCGCTCGTATCCGGGCAGGTGTTTGCGCTGCTCTGCGGCTATTTCCAAGCCGGTGTTTCGAGACGGGTTTTCTTCATCTGAGACTGACATACAGTGGAATGATAGTTCGGCGCTTCTTTGTGAACGATGGCGCAACTAAAGGACTTACTTTTCAAAAGACAAAATTCCCGCTCCCTGAAACTTGACGTTGGTCGGTGACGGAGACGTTTTGAGAGGATACGCAATGCAAACATTCAAGTTAGAAATGACCCTTTAATGCGTCTTTTTATCTATGGGCTTGTGTCTGGTTGGCTTTTGTTTTTTTTTTTTGATCCTTTGCTGAATCACTGATCATGGCTGGTGGAAACCCGGCTGAACTGACCCCCACGGTCGCCGTCAAAATCTTTTCAGCCGGAACAGCTGGATGCGTGGCCGACCTGGTCACCTTTCCACTGGACACGGCTAAAGTCAGACTGCAGGTGAGAATCAAGACCATCGGCTGCATTTCAAGTCAATGCACATCCACTGCATTTTTTTTTCCCCCAACAGGCTGAAAAACCGGGAGGAAATTAATGCTACAGTTCATACCCATCGAAATGATAATAGGCCTATAAGTCAAAGCTGATCATTCATCATAAGCCTAAATACACAATGTGTCTCTAACGCATCTTGAAGAGTTAATAAAACAATATAGACCCGATTTGTTAGGAAGTAAATCTTTACCACGTTCTATTGTGTATTAATGTTTACTTCAGATTCAAGACAAGTCCTGTCTAAATGGCCAGAAGGTTAAATACAGAGGTGTGTTTGGCACCATCTTCACCATGGTGAAGACCGAGGGGCCGAGGAGTCTGTACAGCGGGCTGGTGGCGGGGCTGCACAGACAGATGAGCTTCGCCTCAGTCCGCATCGGCCTGTACGACACCATGAAGCAGTTCTACACCAGGGGATCAGAAAGTATGTGCCAACAGGTGTCCTCCAACAGTCAGAACCGGAGAGACAGCTGCTGAAACCTGACGCCAAGTGCAAAGTTGTTGCATGACTGTCACAGATTTGCGCAGTTTGGCCTGTTCATCTTTTTATTCCTGTCGTACTTGATTTCTTTTTTCTGCCCCGTCGTTTCCACCGTGTGTATGAAAGAAGAGCCGAGTGTTCTCAGCAAATGTTCCGAACATTATAGAACAGGGACCAAAAAAAAAAAAAGAATCCAAATTTAACCACAAAGCATAATATGGAAGTTCACTTTTAGCCTAGAAGAACTCCATTGTCCAAAAACCAAATCTCCTCCAGGTTGTAGGTCAAAGTGTAGATTCTTCTATGTGGGAACATGTCACGCCGGAGGCACAGATACTATCTCCACATCCACCAAAGACATAATTAACTCACAGCAGAGAGAACAGGCCTATCCCATGGCAGATTGCAGGTGTGGTATTTCCATCCTGATCCACCCAACCGTGTTTACAGATACTGTGACTAGTTAAACTGGTCGTCCAGCTCTGCTCCAAGCCCTGCAGTTTTTTCATAAACAACGTGATGGTGAACCCGTAGGAGGTGTTCATCAGATGTTGTCATTTCTTAGCGATTTAATGAAGCACAAATGTCTCACGTCTCGGAACGGCTCTGTCAAATATAAAACACATTCATGAAAACTATCATTTTAACCGGAGAACAAAAACATCCGAATGTCAGTTCAGACAGGCCTCAGCCTTTTTCACAGATGTCATTTTAGGAAAGTGCAGGTTCATCTTTCATCCCCTCTCTGTACTGTCTCACTCTCCGACACTTCAACATACAGTTTTATTTGTAACACGTGTGTTTTTCCTTCATCAAAAAAGTCACAGCTGTAAAAGACGCCCCTCCACTTCGTTCGTCTCTCTGTTATGTTAGCTTGCCTGTGTTGGCAGACAAACGTTAAAGGCACTTGCGGTTCTTTCTACAGATGTTGGGATTGGGAGTCGGCTGCTGGCGGGCTGCACGACGGGAGCCATGGCTGTGGCCTTCGCTCAGCCCACCGATGTGGTCAAAGTGAGGTTCCAGGCTCAGATCCGCCTGCCAGAGAGCGGAGCTGTGAAGAGATACAACAGCACTCTTGAGGCCTATAAGACCATTGCCAGGGACGAGGGCATAAAAGGCCTCTGGAAAGGTAGATTCTAATGTTTGTTGTGACTTCTACAGAGCCTAAGCGTTAGATATTAAGTTCCAAACTGTGAAGTGACGAGGACAAACTGTTGATCTGTCTTTTCAGGTTGTTTTCCAAATATAGCTCGTAACGCCATTGTCAACTGCTCTGAGCTGGTGACCTATGACATTATCAAAGAGCTCATCCTGAAGTACAAGCTCATGACAGGTTAGAGATCAAAATACAATCCAAAGCCTCTCTCTGCTATCTCTTCTTGTCACTGGTCTTTGATGGAAATGTTCTCCGTTCAACAGACAACATGCCGTGTCACTTCACCGCAGCCTTTGCAGCAGGTTTTTGCACCACTATTGTAGCTTCACCTGTGGATGTGGTAAAAACACGCTACATGAACTCAGTGCCAGGGCAGTACAGCGGTGCTATTAACTGCGCCCTCACCATGCTGATTAAAGAGGGACCCACATCCTTCTATAAGGGGTTTGTACCGCAAGATGTCCGAATTTCTAATAGATAAAGACTGTGACAAGGCAAGGAGTGAAGTGGCATTCTGTCTTTTCCCTTCTTCAGATTCATGCCGTCATTCCTTCGTCTCGGATCCTGGAACATAGTGATGTTTGTGAGCTTCGAGCAGATTAAGAGAGCTGTGATAAGACTTCAGCAGTACCGGGATTCTCCACTCTGATCCGTCGAGCACAGGAGTGGAACTACTGGCAGCCCGACAGTTTGTGTCAAGCAAACCACAGACCTCTCTTTTCTTCTAAGAGGGTGTTGTGATGGTTGCTGCTGGTCTGGACCTGTTCCTCCTCAGGGATACAAGTGCATACACCTCTTTTTAAAGGGACAGTGCTCCAAAGACAAAGTGCAAAGAAGATTCTAATGTTGTCCAACGTAAGTCAGTCTGGTGTGGATAGGGTGCACGTGGACGTGTCCAAACACAGACATTTTTTGGATACTGTTGGTTGGGTATTTCCATGTAAAATGTGTTCTTTCAGTTGAGAGTCTCCTTGTTGTTATTATGTTCATCTGTGCATCCTTGAAAATATGAATTATTTGGGAATAAGGCTGTGAATAACATTTATTTTCGTTGTCTGTTTTTATAGTTTAAAGTTAGTCTGTCTTAGTCTGGTCTTAAAGAGATTTAATCAGTCGCGTGTTTTGTCCAAGTAACAGCCTAACAACCTAAAAGTTTAATTCATTATCACAAAAAAAAGCAAAAATCCTCACAAATGAAAAGCTGAACCTTTAACAGGTTGTCAAAAGAGCTGGCTGTTTTTCAGTCAACTGATCTAGTAATTAACACATCTTTAACATAACTTTAATATCTCTATTAAATAACTCATGACTAATTGTGAACATTAAAGCAGAGTTACTGGTTTCCACAGTTTAATTACATTACAGTGAAGCACGCTTTTCCACACCAGTCAATCCTGAAATTAAATATGAGATCATATATATATATATATACATGTACGTTGAAGGGCCTTGAATATTGTCTTCCATGTATGTATCTCTGGCAATAAATTATCATTATTAAGGAATAAGCCAAAGATAAGCTATTTTTATACATAAAAACATCTCAACGTCGTGCAGAATCATACCTTTAAAACACAGGAACCACATCGAGAAGGCTCAGTAATACTCCAAAAATAAAACACACTTTGAATGGATTAAACCATGTTTTGATAAGGACAATGTTAGAAAAAGGTCATCCAGCTTTGACCCACATTCGTAGTCAATAAACCCCTCCGTCGTCACCTGCTCTACTACCACCAGATGCTGTTACAGATACTCTAATCCCCTTTACTCCTCACAATTCAGGGAAACAATATGCAGATAAAAACTATCAATATGAAACAGTTTTAAGAATATTTTAAATATTTTCTTGGTGTCAGAACACACTGATGTAAAACAGTAATCTAAAGATGCACAGTAATATAATTTCAATACATTGGTGGGAGGTGGGTCTGTTGTGACATCCAAAAGCTGTATTTAGAGGTGAAAAAAGCCTCCATGTAAAAATAACCTGGACCAGGAAAGAGACATGGAGGTTAAAGCGACAATAAACACAAAACAAGCAGCTGACAGATGAGAAAATTGCCCAATTTGAGTCTTGTGGGACAAAAGAGGCTGCTGACATAGCTGTAACTGAAGTCTGTAGTGTAACAAAAGCCTTTTAACATGCTTCACCTTGCTAATCATCTCCTGTAGTGCCAGGAAGGTTTCTCCATGGTTCACCTGGTATGGCAAGCTGTACCGTGCCATATGGCACTCTGGCTAACCCTCTGAGTTCATGAGGTGAGTTCTTGGCGTAATAAAATACAAAGATATTGAACAAGCGATGCGGTAACACTATGTTGTGACAAGAGAAACCTTATCAGAGAGTTACTGTTTGACATCAGTGAGGACTCGGGTATCTCTGAGTTTAAAGGAAACGAAGGTCAGTTCATGGTCCTTCGCCGACCTTGGCAGGAGTCTCTGCAAGCAGAGGGCTGTAGGTATCATGTGACGTTAGCAGTTCAAGTTCACTCTCACAACAACTGAACCAAGTGTGTGCTGTTCACTATTTATATACCTAGAGACAACACAAAGATTAACACTTTTCTAACCGACATTATCGCACGTTTTCTGGGCTTTGAGTTTTGTCTAAAGCAGCTCTAATACCTCACTGTGAAAATACTCCACTACAAGTAGAGGTTCTGCATTCAAAGCCTCACTGAAGGAAAATGTACTTTGAGTATAAAAAATAAAGCTTCTCACTGTGCATTAAAATGGGCCCTGTCAGAGTCTCACCATATGATATTTTTGGATTCATTTTACTGCTGTGCATGCTCATTTGAACTACTTCATGTCCTTCATCATGTTCTAGAAGATCACCACGCGTTTGTAGCATCACCTTCCTGTGAGAAAAAAGTTTTCATGCGCTCGGAAACAACAGGCCTGTTTATTTAGAGTTTATAAACACAAATAAACACTTCACTCTTCACTTTATCCACAAATGTCACCATACGCGGGTTTCACTGGACGGGGATTGGATGAAAAACCCGTCATCGTGAAAGTAACTAAAGCCAAATGTAGGAACAAGTGCGATATTTGCCCCGTGAAACGCAGTGGAACAGAAGCGTAAAAGCGGCACGAACTGGAAATGCTCGGGTAAAGTACACACACCTCAAATCGGTCCTCAAGTCCAGTACTTCAGCACAGACCTTGCCCTCACTGCGGCCCCTGTTCGTGCCTCCTGTGCTGTCCCTTCAGCGGCTGGAGACGGACGGGTCTCGCCGGCCATCTAAAGCCTCGTCCGTGCGGTCCCGGATGCAGGGACACGCCGTTCAAGCAAAACGAGAAATGCTGCAGACAGTGGGCAGCGTCGACGTGCGCGCCGAGGGGCAGCAGGAACGGAGGATGGATCAGAGCAGGAGACGTGAGGGAATGACAGCAGGGAGGCAGGAAAACAGCTGGGACCCTGTTGGGATTATGGAGCTGCTGCGGAAAGCCCGCCGAGAAACACTGAGCACTGGGGTGAATCTCGTCGGCTCTCTGGCTTCGTTTCCAGTCGGTCGCGTCCTGCGCTTTTTTCAGCAGAAACAAACTGATGTGGTGGCTTTTACGCAAGCTGAGAAATGACTCCAAGAAGTACGCGGGTGGCATTTCCCCCTCTTCAAACCTCTGAAACAGCAGCTGTAGGGAGCGGGGAAACATTTTAGACATTTCATTTAGATTGAGCAGGTATAAGACCCCTGATTTACACCTTTGTGTAAACGCCTTAATATGTGAAAAAAAGGCCAACGAGGAACAATGTAACCACAGTAACTTAATACCTCGAAGGCCACCTGAAAGAAGATTTAAAGAAACAATGTTGGCATGAGAAATAAAAAAAATATATATATACTAAGCGTAATTCCAAATCTCAAATTGTCATTTATTTCAACAGGTCAAAAACTCACCATCACAAGCACAACTTATGTGCTTTTTGCTGTAGTTCATTTTAAACGTTCGCCTTTTCAATAGTATGGGCAAAAACATCGAGGTGTTTTTACTATTAACTGTAAGGAAAATGAAAAGCCTTACCTCACACTCCTCCTCAGCATCATTGATCTTCTTCAGCAGACAGCGCTGAGCGGACTGAACACTGGTCTTCTCTGCTAAAAAAAAAAAAAAAAAAAAAAAAAAAACCAAGACAAGCAAAACTCAGTTCACGGTCGCACACAGGACTCACACTGCAGTTCCATTCATAGGTTCAAAACTCACCGAGTCGCTCTCGTTTGGCCTGGATGATGCTCGTCAGTTTCTCCAGTTCTTTGTACTTTATCGCGAGCAGGAGCTTTGCATCTCTGAACTCAGCGCTGCGTTTAAGGGGCGTCGGAAACCCCGCGTTCCGCCATGACAAACGTGCAGCGTTTTGCAACACATCGGACATGGCATCAAACGCTGTCAATCTCACAGGCTGCTTAAATAACCTTCTGTTTGTTCGTGGTCATTTCCATGGTTTGACTGACAATGTGCAGCGTGTATTTGAGTGTTAGAAAGTCCAAATTGAAATCCACATATCTTCAAAAATAGACAGTTTTGGTCTAAATTAACACCTACTGTAGCAGCCTGCGTATAGTTACTTATTCATTTACTATAGCTACTTGCCGACTGAAGTAATTCTCCTGGTTTTGAATGTTTAATGATAGTTTACAGCTATTAAATGCCCCTTTGACACTGCATTGCACATGGTGTCTGTGTAAGACATTGTCTCCACAGTGTGCTGTCCAGCTTCGTCCTGTTGGTTCTCTGCTGACCAGGGAGGAGCCTGTCCACTCTGCTCACTACGCCTCCCTCAGAATAACTCTGCCTCAGCTATATGTGGCTCCAGTTAATCCTTAAGACGGCCGCTGCTCAGGTCCTCCTCCCTGCTCCTCAGTGAAAGTCATGCTCTTGAGACACAAGGGAGTGTCCCTCCTGAGACCAGCAGGACAACATGCAGATTAGCCGCTCTGACCCTCCACGCCGGACACCTTCACTGTGTAAGTAAATGATTTATGTCACATTTCAGTTAACGCAGAGGTTTATTCGTTTTTCAGATGTCGAAAGTGTGTTCATGTAACTAGAACCAGAGGGCCTTCTGAATTGTACGACATATAAACTAACTAAGGTGTTTATCATTTTCAGGACAGGTGTTTCAGAGCTTTCGTTATTACAAAAACACTGATTGTTATTTGTGCTCACACTGTAACAGACTTTAAAACGTAGTACACGCTGTGTGTTAAAGCTTTCCACCTCGTTACATAAGAAGCTTTCCAGGTCCCTGGACGGTATTTTTGGCAGCAGTGAGTCTCCTCTTGAGGAACTGAATGTTATTCGCAGCTTCACTGTTGTCAAAGGGGGACATTTCTCATTTCCTGTGCGTGTGTTTTTAGTTTCACTGATGCCTTTAATTCTTATATTAACAAGTTTAGTTCATTTAGGGTATTAAATGAAAAAAAACTAACTTTGAATTGATTTCTTTTGATGCGTAAAATGGAAGGTAATGCAAGTGAATTGTTCAACATACAAGTAAGTATGTACAGAAGTATCACAGCAGATTTTCTGACATGTAGTAGCTGGAAAAATCACAGGTGAAACTCACTCCTGTTGAGCATTAAATGAGCCAGTTAAAATTAAGGCATCATTTATGTTTTTATATCTGTTTTCCTGCTACATAATGTGAAAAACATCCACTGCACCTCATTCAGAGCAAAGCGTTGAACGTCGACTGAAGGGATATTTATCACACAAATGTAACAACAAAAAGAGTCTGCAAAGCTGAGGCTGGTTTTGACAGTTTTCATTTATGGGTGAAGTTGTTAAAGAGCCTCAACACGATGTGCTTTGCATGTTTACATATGTATTACTACGATCTACTTCCTAAAGTGTTGCATATGCTGTACATTTATGCCACAGGTTTTCACTGCAGGATACTATGAAGAATAGTAACAAGGATGCTATGTGGTCAGAAAATCGAAGTCAAAAGACAAACTAAAACTATGAGCGAACATGGAAACGCTGCTGTTTCACTGCTTTAAAAGGGGTGACTGTTCAGGTTTAAAGGTCTCTTGCAGAAATGATTAAAGACAGTTTCCACTTGACAGTTGATTTGAACGAGAAAATACTTTCATAAGCATAGTCATATCAGATGTTGTCAGCCTCACCTTAATGGTATTTTACCTTTCAGTTACTGTGAGTCAACATCTCTACACCTTTCCTTCTCTCAGTGCGGTGATGTACTCATTCCTCTGGTGTTTTCACCAAACTGGTGACAGTAAGAACTCTGAGCTGTGAGCGAACAGGAACAAACCACCATGAGCGCCGAAACCGCGTGCCGGGCAGAGCTCGACTCGGAGCACCACGCTGAGCTGGCCGACCTGGTGGCAGCCATGAACGTGGCCGCCAACCGTATGACCCCGCCCAATGGGTACAGGTCGCACAGAGCTCAGCTCTCAGACAGGAAGCTGTCACTGCAGGAGCGAGGGAGTCGCATGGCCCGACAGCGCACGATTGAGACCAAACGGGTGTCCATCACCGATGCTGATGTGAGGAGCCGCTAGTTGGAGTTTGACACAGTTTGTAATGTCTTTGTAATGTAAGTTCTTTTACTGATTCTCCTTCACATTTTTACAGGACTGTGTTCAGCTCAACCAATATAAACTGAAGAAAGAAATTGGAAAGGTGACTAGAAACAGCAGTCATGTAATTATTTATTGATCAAGAGAAAAATAGAAGATGGATTTTAAATAAACTGTTTTATTCTTTTTCTGCCACAGGGTTCATATGGAGTGGTGAAATTAGCTTACGATGAAGATTCTGAGGAGTACTATGTAAGCTGAATGTTAGAAATGGTGCATTCAAGGTCATCTTTACATGAGAGTCTGTTCTTACTAATATCTGCCACATTTCACTTCCACAGGCAATGAAGGTTGTGTCAAAGAAGAGACTGATGAAGCAATGTGGCTTTTTTCGTGAGTGAAATTGGTCCATTCAGTAGCAGATATGTATATTTTTTGCTCTTTACGTGGGCCCTGGTGGTGATTTGGTGATGTGCGTGATTCCAGGCCGGCCGCCGACTCAAGGAATGAACTCACAGCAGGACGTGCTCGCTAAAGCCACGTTGCCTCTGGAGAGAGTGTACAAGGAGATCGCCATCCTGAAGAAACTGGACCATCCCAATGTTGTTAAATTAGTAGAGGTACATGTAATAACTCGCTCACTGTACATGGGCTTCAAAGAAGAAGTCTGATTACAGTGGAGCTCTGGATCATTATTATTACAAGTTAGTAGTGGCAACAGTTAATGGTAGACCTGCAGGTTTTAATTGAATGTGCAGACAACATGATGGAAATGTAAAATAAAAACAGACTAACACACAAAGTGACAAGAAAAGAGACACATGTATCTCATGTTACTCTAACAATTAGTACAAATAAATTACTGTTATCAAGAGCGAGATAAACTTTTATGTCCCAAGGGAAATTTGTTTTGCATTCATGTATTTGTGTAAAGTGGAAGGATATGACACTGATAAGGTAATGTGTCTTGCAGGTGCTTGATGATCCTGATGAAGATGGACTTCACATGGGTACGGCCTGTTTTGTCCTTTTTTTTCCAGTAACAGGATTTAAAAGTCCAGTGTGTAAGATTCAGGGGGATGTAGGAGGATCTAATTGAAGACATGGAATATAATATTCATAATTATGTTTTTGTTAGTGTACAATAACAAGGAAAAAGAGAACGATTGTGTTTTATTTACCTTAGAATGAGCCATTTGTATCAACTGAGGGAGTGGGGGACATTTCACGCCATGTTCCTGCAGTAGCTCACAAAGACTTTTTCTTCTCCATTTTCCGCTTTATAGTGGATGGCATCTGGTGTTAAGGTGCATTACCGTCACGTAGATTTAATATCCCTTTAACTAAAAAGGCTAGAAAGGACAAAAACACTGATTCTGATGAGGGATTCCACTGGTTACAATCTAGTTTCACTGCTAGGTGTCACTAAATATCACACGCAGGAGCTTTAAGTGCTCATGTATATTTTACAGAATGAAATAGAATTAAATTCTAATTATTTATTCTCAAGCCTTCGAACTGATGACAAAAGGGTACGTTGTTTTGCATTTGTTTGTTCTGTCACAGTCTGTTTTGGTGGTAGTTTGAACATTTGAAGAGCTGCTAAATGTCACTGGAGATGTGATATCCTTTACGTAATTGTTTTGTCGGTCAGGCCGGTGATGGAGGTGCCTACAGATAACCCTTTCACAGAGGAGCAGGCTCGCTTTTACTTCAGAGATGTCGTCCTGGGAATTGAATATTGTAAGTCTACAAATTAGATTCAAGCCCATTTCTTACAGAGAGTTGAAGGTATTCGCATTCGTTTTGTTAAAAACGGATTCTTTATCATAGCCCATCACAACAAATTCTGTCTCAAGTGCTGTAAAATGCTCATATTTTTTTTAGCTGATCAGTTTATCCACGTTGTCTTCTCACCTCTGTCTGCAGTGCACTATCACAAGATCATCCACAGAGACATCAAACCCTCCAACCTGCTCCTGGGAGACGACGGTCACGTCAAGATTGCTGACTTTGGCGTGAGCAACGAGTTCGAGGGGACGGACGCCCTGCTGTCGAGCACGGCTGGGACCCCGGCCTTCATGGCACCTGAGATGATGACTGAACACGAGCAGAGCTTCAGCGGGAAGGTGAGACAAAACCTCTCCTGTTTGACTACTCTTGCCCGGTGGTTTGTCTCGCTCATGACTGCGTTTAATTGCAAGACATTATCAAGAAATTATGTCCAGCCGCCTACTGTGAGCTTTTCAGTAATGACCCACTCCTGATAATTACTGTGTTTGTTTACCAGGCATTAGACGTGTGGGCGATGGGAGTCACACTTTACTGTTTTGTCTTTGGGATGGTAAGCTAGTTCGCATCTTAAGTTAAATTGAATAAAATGCCAATCGAACGCATTTTTTAGAGACTTTAATGATTTCCTTATTCCACTCCAGTGCCCTTTTTATGATGAATTCATTGTTCCGCTGCACAACAAGATCAAGAACAAACCTGTGGAGTTTCCAGCGATGTAAGGAAACATCAGAAACATTTAGATACTGTGCAAGGTTTAAGTATGTTTTTCTTGGTTTAGTTATTTCTTACGTGTTCCACCATATCAGCATGTGATCAAACCATGGTGCGTTTATAGAGTCACACAGTTTAAAAGCTTGTGACAACAGGTCTGTAAGCTTCTTTTTAGGGCATATCTAATTAATGCCTGAATTATAAACTTACAAATGCTTAGTGCTTCATCTGGAGACCTTTCTATTCAAACTGTTACCTATTTATTTGCTGCAGTGTATTCATTGTGAATATGTTTCTCTAGTCATTGCTTATCAGTGCTGCTTTATTTTCCGTAAAATTCTTTTTATTTTTTAACAAATAATGCACGTTGGCACAATTACAAGTGCTACTTTTTTGTTATTGTTGTTGTTTATTGATATTACACATATGTGACAAATAGTTTTAGTAAAGAAAACTGCTTTTGAATCATGTTTTGTCTCGAGTTCGAGGAAATTGATCACAGGTAGTTGGACATTTATATAAGGGCGATATCGTAATACCTGAAAACCATCAGAGACCCCTTTGCTTATGTTTTTTTTTTTTTTTCGTAGGCCATCGATAAGTGAAGAATTAAAGGATCTCACTGAAAGGATGCTGGATAAAAACCCCGAAACAAGAATCACCATCCCTGAAATTAAGGTGAGAAAGACAAGTGACGACGTTGTAATTGAAGTGGCAGATCAACACTAATGGGTACTCAGTACACAGCTGTATTGCCTTTTCGTGAATAGATGTTTCGTGCTGTTACAGCTCCATCCGTGGGTGACGGAGAGCGGTTTGAATCCACTTCCTCTGGAGGAGGAGCACTGCACGGCGCTGGAGGTCACTGAGGAGGAGGTGCAGAACAGCATCAAACTCATCCCCAGCCTTTCCACTGTGGTGAGTCACACAAAGCTGTAAAGTGTAGTACTGTCGCTTTTAGATTGAAATATCCAGGCAGCTGTGCAT
Source organism: Coranthus polyacanthus (assembly GCA_037367275.1). NCBI lineage: Eukaryota > Metazoa > Chordata > Actinopteri > Kurtiformes > Apogonidae > Coranthus > Coranthus polyacanthus. The sequence continues at coordinate 20,917,784 of JAPQRN010000006.1, read as the reverse complement.
TCATTGAGCTTTTCCTCCAGTTTGGAGGCCTTCTCCTTAAATCTCTTTTCCTCTGTTGCATTAAAGACATCTTTTTTAATCCCAAAATGGTCTTTCTATCAGTGAAATTCCTTTCAGTGGGTCAAGCTGGAAGTTTACAGATATAAGGAAAGACTTTGCAGGTGGCACAAAAATGATATTTAGTTGATGTCGTTGCATTTAAACCCTTTAAAAAGGCCATAAGTTTACGTGATATTCTGAGTGAAATCAGTGAATCATATACAAGAGAGGCATTCAATTATAAACTATGAAGAAATGTTTTTACAATTCTACTGTTCTGTAATGTAAAGTGGTAGGAATCTTATTGTGACTCTGTCTGATGTCCTCTGCAGATTCTGGTAAAGTCCATGCTGAGGAAGCGGTCTTTCAGTAATCCCTTTGAGTGTCAGACCAGACGGGCAGAAAGGTCCATGTCTGCCCCTGGAGGTCTTCTTACGTAAGTAGCCTACTCTGCAAATCCTGCTCCTGCTCCTGCTCCGCCAAACTGCTAGCTCTGCGATTAGGCCTCTAACAAAACAAAGCAGCGAGCAGATGCCGGGATAAAAATAGTCTCAGTCAGTTACGCGTATGTTTCGTAGATGTCTCTCATCTACTGCATTTGAACATTTTAAAATTCTATCTAAATAAGTCATTTGATGATCAGTGAATCTCTGGATATTGACTGAACCTCTTGTAGTGTATTTGTTTTGTTTGAGAGGTTAAATTAACAGCCTGCTCGGGCAGATAAAAGCATTTGTCCTCCCCTGATAAGCTAAATGGAAGCCCCTACGGCAGCAGTAATGGCTTCGCTGCTTTTGTTTTCCATTAACAAGCCGGTCCTGTCTGCGGGAGGCCACTGGCACAGCTAATTACACCTCCACGTGAAGAAATGTGGAGCTGCAGCTACATCCTCCTCCACACTCGCCCAGTCGCCACCAGTACACAGCACTGCAGACTCCCACACAGTCAAATCTGTGGAGAGAGTATGGATCAAGCTGTCTGTACATATGACTAATGTTACATTCATACAGCAAAATCTTGGACAGCAGAAGGTGTGAGTTGGCCTTGAGGAGATGCTGTAATCTAGGCTGCAAAAGAAGATCAAAAAGTTTTCCATTTGATCTTCTTGGAGGGATGATGTTTTGTGGCTCTCGTGTATTTTTTTTTTTGTGGGCAGTGAAATTGTAAAATAGTCATGTATTTTCAAACTGACCTCTGGATTTTTTTTTTTTTATTACACAAGCAGAGTTTATAACAGTTGTATATTTTTAATTACAGCGTTTTATTTTCTAGCATCCTTTTTCCAAACAGTTATTGGATTGGCCGTTCGCTCAAGCAAGAGCCAATTACGTTATTGGCTTCGTCCTGTTTGTCTTGTCCTGTGTCCCATGTTAAACTAAAACAGTCATGAGGAAAAAAATCGGTCGTTTTGGGGCAAACACTGCTGAAAAAATGACCCACAAGAAAGTCTGTCATTCTAAAAGGAGGCAACATGAAATAGTGTTGAAATTTTCAATAAAAAAAAAATGAAAGATTTATTTACAATTGTTTTCATGGATTTTGTCTGTCAAGTTCTTTCACAACGTCAATTTATTCACAGTAATACTGGAAAAACTCGCCCCGTGTTCTCGAGCAAAAACACTTCAACTAATCAGCGCGATAGCAAGATGACATGTTGTTATTGTTGAGAAAAAGTCACATTTACTGTTAGTCAGTAGTGTTTAAATTATCACCTCTGACATCACGTCTCCTTCTTGCAGCGATTCGTGGGGCTTATTGGGGTCTTCGCCTCAGCTTCATCCTTCCTTGAGGTAAATATTTCAGGAGCCTTTAGGTTTGGCTTGTACCTTTGGTAAACAGCTCATCGGTTGTTTGTTCAGCCTTAAGAGGATTTAAGACGAGACAAGTCAACACAAAGTTCCCAACAACGAGCTGTACTTAGAGTAAACAGACACGCACACAGTTGTGGAGTGCTTTGTGTTGGCTTTCCCGTCTCCTCTTGTCTCCTCTTGAGGTTGACGTGCTCAAAACGTGATGAGCTGTGCGGTGGAGGACGTGTAGTCAATGACATTTTTAGTCTAGTGTTACCCTCCCCGCCATCCTCCTCCTCCTCCTCCTCCTCCTCCTCCTCCTCCTCCTCCTCATCTGCAATCTCAGTACCTTCAACCACATGATCGAGCTCTTGTCACCCACAGGAAAATCAGCAACGAGGGCAGCAGAGAAGGAGAGTTAGAGGACCTGTACGAAGATGAAACATTTACAGAATGTGCAGATTAATCTGACTTAGAAAAAGATTTTACAAAGAGGAAGAGCAAGCGCAGCGTTTGTTTTATACCTTTCTTTATGCCTCGTCCTGTCCTTTTTTTTTTTCTTGGCTTTTGCTCCGAGCTTGCTTATATGTGTATTTAATAATGAAGAGAATGATTAAAAATGAATGATTGTATTTCATGAATCAAATGATAACAATTCAGACGATATTGTCCATTATGTGCATCTTTAAATTACAGCTGGCCCATGTAATGCAATTTATTTCTTATTGGAATGTTGTGAAAAATGGGAATATGCTTTAAAAGAAGATATTTTTACATTTTCCTACAGATGTTGAAGATAATAAAAGTTCTAATTTTGACCTTTGCCTTTGAGTGATTGCAGAAAAAGGCAGTGTTTTTGCGTAAATGAAATGTCTTCATTAGAGGGCAGCATTGTGAAACGTGATTTATTTCCTCTTTTAACGACAGTCCTTCTTCTTAAGACGTCTTACAAATAATAATAATAATAAAACTGAATAAATTCCTTCGATTGACATCTGCACAAGCAAATAATCAAACACTACACACGATGAAATATAGGAATCGTCTCCTGAATTCACTTCACTGACCTTCCAGTTTCAAAGCACTTTGTCACCTGGACCAGTAGAGGGCAGCAGTGTCCTGTATGAGCTCAGCCTTAAAGGCTCAGAGCTCAAGTCCTTCTTAAAACAACACCCTGTCCTGCTAAAGTACAACAAAGCTACACCATTCAGCTGAAGCACGGAGCAAAAACAATCTTTAAAGGTCAGGGATTTGTAAGAACTAAAAGATGCTGCTCCTATTATGAGATCATTTCAGTCTTCATGGCCTCTGTTTCTTTTAGATGGTCATAACACAGCCCACTTCCTCAAAAGAAAAAGTATTTCATTTTTTTTTTTTACACGTATTATTCTTTAGAAGGAATAGCCTTTCTTGGTAATGAAAGGATCTGCCAATACAACAGCAAGTTACAAAAATAGGAGATAGATTTACAGGATGTTGGAGAAAGAAGTGGGATTTTTGAAAAACCATAATAAATACTGACAATGACATTGGAGATTCAAGCATTTTTCATTAGACTCTGTGACAGTAGTGTTTTTGAAGTCACTGTTTGGATATATTATTCAATGCCTACTGTATCTCAACGCTGCTTCCTCCTCTCCTTTGATGGTGCTGTAAAAATAGATTGTTATGCACTGACGATAAGGAGGAAGGATGATGCTGCAAAATGTAGCGCTCTGCTGCCAGTCACCATCACGCCACCACCGCCCTGATCAGCGCAGGTTGGAGGTTTATGAGGTTGAGCTGTGGATAATCTAGGTAGACTTTATTGAGGTAAACCTTCAAACAGAAGACAGCATGCTGCGGAGTGGGCCTGACGGTTTCTCTGGAGGTGTAGGTGGAACGATATCTCTGATGGTCTGAGGCAGAGAAAACGAAGCGATGGCAACACACGAGACATGTATTTTAACCTGAATCTATGCATGGGTATTTTTTTGAGCTTTGCTGTGTAACTACTAGAGATTAGGAAACACGTAAAGATCAGGAGGTATCAGGATGCTCAAACAGACAAGAAAAAAAAAAAGGTTCAATCAGTTTAAACCATTGATTATAAGAGACTGAAAAAAAACATTGAAAAATATTCTGAACCAAAGTCAAAATCCAATCCATGGAAATGTATATGTATTAAGTGGATATGGTATTTTTCAGGTCCATTGTGGACAGATTAATCGGATCAAACAGAACATACAGGATACGGAAAACAGGCAGCTTTAACGTCAGTATATTAATTCAAAATAATACGGATGATGCTGTTTTTCACTTTTGCGCCGAGAGTTAGATGAGAAGAAGGATCCTGCTTCTGCTATGATACGATTAAATGTAAAGGCTGGAGGTTTAGCTGAGCTAGTGTGTGAATACATGAAACAAATAATAATAAATAAATCAGAACAAAAAATGTAATGTTTTTCTTAAGTTTCAAAATGCTAACGCTATAAAAATCAGAAGGTAGGACAATTTTACTAACAATATAGGGAAGCTATTATTTCTCATTTTCTTTCTAAATAATAGGCATCATACAGCTTTGGAAATAATTATTAGACCACCTGTGATTTTCCTTCCACATGACCTTGATATCCTGTTCTGGGAATATGAATTAGATTGTTTTTCAACATCACACGTTCTTCGTTTATGTTACTTGCTATTGAGAAAATAGTTTTTTTCGTTGTCATTCATTTCAGTGCAGCTTATTTCTTTATTATTTACGCGTAAAGAAAGCATTTCATGTTTCGTTTGCCCGATTTTTTTTGCGTCACATTTGCACACGAGAAAACCCCGATGGCTTTAAAAGTCACGACAAACGTTGACTTTGCCACAGTGGTTGGATAATTACTTCCAAAGCTTTGAACAGATCACGAGCTCCATTTAATAATCGTCAGAGAGGGTGATATTGAATCATTTCTCTCTGTTCAGTTGGAGCCATATGGAGGCTGTGTTTGCCTATTCTCTTCTGTCATCCTGAATCCTTGAGTAGCCCGTACAGAAGCAGAGAAAATTGTTTAGATAATGAAACACATAAACACTCATGTTTTCACACCGTTGTCATGTACAAATGCAAAACTACGATATAAGCTACTGGTCCCAGAAAGCGTGTGAGAGACCATTTGTATTCCTGCAGTCAGCCCATTTTTCTGTCGTTGCAGTTATGTGAAGACCAAAGAGGAGTGTTTCTGAGGAAAGATTTCTGTGGAAACTGTTGCCATGCAACAGCACAATACTGCGCTCATACTGAGTAGTAACTTCACTGTATGACTGCTCTTTTTCCTGAGCTTGCTGGCTGAGTAGTAATGCTGGCCCTATTCAAATCTGCACTACTTTATTTGATTGTGTTCTTCTCTTTATATTCTATTTCTAAATACAGTAAAAAGGATTTTTATTTTGGGGCTGTAACTGTGGTGTCGTTGTTTCATCGATGGGCAGGGGAAACTTCGCTTCGGCGTCTGGTTCCACACCCAGACTCTGTTCAGTTTCCACTTCCAGAGCCAGCTGTAGTTCAGCCTCACATATTTCATTAAACACTGACCCTTGGCTCTCTTTGTTAACCCTCTATTTCTGTCACCGGTTAATGTTTTACCCCCTCAGCTACAACCACTCCACCTCACTAGCCCGTCTATCTCTATGCTCACGTTATGCACAACAAGTGACCCCAGTGGCCCGCTGTCGACTGACGTGTACATACCTCCAGGCATCAAAGTGGAGGAAGGTCTTTCTTTTCTTTTTTTTTTCTCCTCTCTCATCTTTGCAATGTCGGGAATCCCCTGTGCACATACATAATGAGTCACCAGCTCAGGCGTCAGGTAGACTCAAAGACACCGAAAGATATAATTGTTCAACCAGCTAGCACCTGAAGAGCACACCGCGAAACAAAGCATGTCTGACTAAACACTTACAATAAAAGACAGCACAGACGCCTCACACTCATGTAACTACAGATGCAGCACAGAGAACAACAAATCAAAAGACGCTGGTACGGAGACGCCAACAGACTTGATATCTTATTAAAAGCCCGCCACTATACGACGAATTAAAATGAATCCATGAGTTTTCATATTACCTTTTAATCATTTCTAGTTAAGTATCACATTATGGTCCTGCTTAGTGTGGGAGTTTGACTTCCACAAATAGATAATACATTTGTTGTGCAACTTCACACCGTTGCCTGCTAGACAAGTGATGTCATTTTGCTTCCAGTCTTTCTCCTCTCACTTTGAGTTTTTTTTTTTTATTTCTAATGTGTTAAAGCATGGTGACATTTCTGACAGGCATGACTCTGAACAAACACCAGAGAAAAACGTGGCAGTTTTTTTTTTTTTTTAACGTATGACGCTGGTAAATGTAGGCATTTCACTGTGTGTGGCTTCACCCCTCAAACAGGCAACATGTCGACTGACTGTTCAACTGTCCAGGAAGTTATTTATGCATCATTAGTGACTCTTAATGTCAGCGCAACACAGAAACACATCAAGAACTGTTCAAACGATTACTCTAAGTAGTACTACTTCGTATTAGTAAGTAGTTCTTAAAGTCATAAGGGGGAAATAAAGTCCTGTAAACAGTGTTTTAAAAGAATTCACAATTGTCTATTTAAAAATATGGGATTATAGTAAAATAAAGATACTCTTCGCGAATGCTTAAATGGGAAATAAACGGATCAATTATCAGTTCGGACGGAGACGTTTGCACATTCTGTTATTCTGATGATGCTGTTGTGTGACGTAACTGTGAGAAAACGGGGGGGGGGGACTTAATTTTAGACTCACCTTTTTTCAAACTTCTGTTCATCATAAAGCCTCTGCTGTTCTGAAACATCACCTCACATATTAGTTGGTAAAGATCAGTTTGATTGTCACGAATGGGAAACGGCAAATTCCTCCACGATTTAAACGAAAAAAGACAGATGGTGAACATTTGGGGGATGAAGCTCGGCTAAAAGTCATGCGATGACACTTTCCCGCTGCCTATCAGATGCTATGTATACTGGAATGTTTTGGGACAAAAGCTCCCTAAAATAGTCTCTTAAAACCTTCGGCTGAACGTTGTGGCACTTTTTGATAAATAATACAAAGTCTAAATGTTAGTTTGAATTATTCATCTCGCAGCAGTCATGCATAACAGCTGTCTTTGTGCCCGAAAGAGCGCTCTTTGTCTTATCACAACTTAATGCTAAAAGGAAAGAATATAATGCGGCACAAGGAAGCAGCATCGGACTTGATTATATTTATCATATGTGTGATTTGTTGCCATGTCGTGTATTTGCTCAGCTGAGGGTAAAAATGATGAATCAGACTTTCTTAAGTGAAGACATGAACTCTCAGCATCCATACAGAGACACAGTCTCTATAGTAGAGAGCCTGTCACATTGATGTCTCTGGTCTATTCACTGTCTACTCACAGGCTGCAGGGAGGCCTATTTATAGATCTGTCTCTGTTCTCTACTTCTACATCGGTCCCCTATTTCTCTCCATCTCTCTCCTCCCCTCCCTCTAATGGATTGATATTTCTGGAGCTGTGCAGCTATTATCTTCTTTGCATCTTTGAGGTGCAGATCACATTGTGTCAGATCCTAAACTTCTCAAAATCTGACTTGTCTGCGTGTTTGTGGCGTGGTGAACAGAAACATAATCCTCTCTAGTATTACCTAGCGCTGAGGAAAAGTGATGAATTAAGTGTTGAATCCAAGGGTTTGTTTCTAAAACCTTATCGGTCACGAGCTGTCATGTTTCACCTCCTTGGCTCTCAGCTCACAAGCGATTTGATCTCTCACCATTTTGTCTTTGAATCTTTTTTTCAGGGAACGTCTTCAGTTTGAATTAGCTGTGAGCCAGGACGGCCACTTAGAGCACCGACTCTATCCATGAAACTTGGTGGCTGATGATGAATGGCTCAGCGATGACTGAGACCAGCCTGATCTAAATGGGGCTGAACACCTCTTAGTGCAGAAATGTGTAGACAGACAGAAACGCTGCATTCAGTGTGGACTTAACAAAGGAAATCAATAGGCTGCAACAAAGCTCCGAGTTTGTGATGACCTTTTGAAAAAAAATCACTAAGCTCGTGTGTCCAGCAACCGAAGGACTCACGATTGTCATAAAAACAATTAATGTGACGATAAGAAACAAGACTACTGACACGAATGTATATAAGCCTGAGCATACGGAGACTGGCTGCAACGATTAATCGACTAATCACAGCTCAGCATCGACCTGGTGCTCCTTGAAATGTTTTTTTATCATAACGCTAAGGCTTTTTAGCACCTTGTTTGGTTGTGACGTGACACGATGTGTTTGATTTCATGTCATGTATTTTTTATGTGTTGTTTTGTGATGGGTTGTGATTTTTATCTTTGAATGATATTTTTGTTTTTGCATCAGGCCAAAGACAAATTTCTGCCTTTTGTGCACAAAAAGTAAAGTGTTTCAATTCCTATTTCTATTGTCGACTACTAAAGTAATCGTTTCAGCTATTTTGATAATCAATAATCAGGTGAGTAATTTATTGAGAAAAAAAAGTTCAAATTCTCTGGTACCAGCTCCTTAAATATCGTGAATATTTTCTGCTTTCGTTCCTCCTCTATGACAGTAAACTAAATATATTTGGGTTGGGAACCATTTGAGGATGTTAGTCGCAATTAAACCTACAAATATGTTAGCATCAGTATGCTGTGTTCAGTGTGCAGAACACTCCGTTTAATAATAATATGTACTGGATTAAATAAATGGGTTATCACTAGTTTAAAATGTGTAAGCATCACTTTAATAATACAGCTGGTACTATGAAGGTGGGTCTTTATATAAAGCATGCCCAGGTCTGTTAATCTGTAAAAATAAATGATAGTTTATGAGTTGTTCACATAATAATAATCTGAAAGGAACAAATAACTAAAGCAGTCACTACTGTAGACTATTTAAGTAAATATACTTATACTACAGGATGTGAAAACAACTACCATTCAACAATCTGATAAAACATGTAATACTCAGACTGAATCTATCATTCTATATATATATATATATATTTATTTTAATTTATGAGGGCCTTTTTAAAAAAAAGTGCTGATGTAAAAATGGCCTCACAGTGGGAATGCAGCGATGCTGACGAGGAATTCGGTCCAGTGGTTTAGAGGGCATTCGCCTATAGGTGACATAATTATGGTTCAGTGATCGCTTGTGTATTGTCAGCCTGGAATACACGCCTGCCCTCGGGGAAATGAAGCCTCGTTTGATGAAAGTGATCAGACAGACCAGCTACTGTGTACATGGGGCATGTATACGTGAGTGCTTTTCTGTTCCGTCCGTTTCCTGTAGATGTGACCTTTAAAGCATAATCTCCAGGGATGCGGATTAGATCAATTAAATAAACTGATTTGAATTGATGTGTGTGCTTCATGCAAACAGCTGATACAGCACGTTTTTTATGACAAAGATCTATTTAGTTTCAGTTTGATTTAACACAATTGTGCCATGAAAAGTTCTAAATTGAATTTGTAGCTGCTGGAGATTCAATTACATGACCATCAGCAGGCCCCGGCGTGTTTTGGGATGTGTAATATCACCAACATTTACCAATAAAGATGACACCGGTGTCCCTGAAAGTATAGCAGTGCATTAAAACACAGGCTCTAGGATAGGTTGGTGCTGAATCCTAATGCCTCCTGTGTGCTTTGAGCTTTCATTTTTTACAGGATGCAATAGGTGTCTGAGCAGTGCAGCAAGGAGCTGGGCTAATAGTGGGATACTTATTATAGCCCTAGCAACAGGAATGGGATTGGTGGCTGAGGAGAGTGAGCCTATCAGCGATTGGCTGGCGAGGAGGACCGTTCAAAGCACAGAATTTCATCTCATGAAAGGTTCAGTGCAGCAAGCTGCAGCGAGAGGCTGCAGTCTGAGGGTGGATGATCCAACAGCTTGCCACTTCAGCTTATCAATCACTGTGGGGGCTCCACACCTTGTTTGAAATACACAGATATTCATAATAACTCCGGCATACTCAGCCTTTTGACTGAAAATGACCACATGCACGTTCATCTAAATGCCAAAGGGATGCAGACTCTCCATCTATGGTGCATCATGAGATGCAGGATCTTATTTCTTTTTATTGCAAAGCTCCTCTGCTGCGACCATAAAAGCTGTTGTCTTTTGAAGCAATATTCTTTGATCTATGTCCTAATTTAGCTAACGATTAGCAAAGTGCCCCTATGAAGAGCCTCGTTTAAGGCGTACAGTAGTTGTTGTGTGAGCTGGCAGCATCTCTGCACTGCAGCTAATACTCCATCTCATACAGTATGTTCACCCACAGACACTATGCATGCATATACATTACACATATACTCCTAATTTGGACACACACACACACACACACACACA
>JAPQRN010000006.1:20894693-20907456 GCA_037367275.1 Coranthus polyacanthus | reverse complement strand
ACACACACACACACACACACACACAAACCTGTAATGCAACCCACAAAGGGTTACATAAAGTCAAACTGACTTCCTCTATCAATGTGTGGGCTGGCATTTTTGCTGTAAAACTCAACAGAAATCGTCAAAATTATTTCATTAATGAATTTACAGGATGAAAACGAATGGGCTGTGGTGTTTTTAGTATGACAGTAATAGAGAGAAAAGAAAATAAAGAATAATACTGATAAACAAATAACTTTAATGGGCAACAGATGGCAACCAAAATTTCAGAGCATACAGTTTGTATCTCGTTTTGAGCTAACGTCCCCCTTCTTCTTGACGTCCATTAGGTCAGCTCTTCTTTGATCTAATTCAAATGATTTTTTTTTTTTTTTTTTTTAACTTCTTCTCAGATCTTATATATTTGTATGTTTTCATGTCACAAAATCCCAAATAATGAAAACATAAAAAAAAAAAAAAAAAAAAAAAAAAAAAAAACAAATCACAGAGAAAAACACAAATAATTTAAAAAAAAAAACAATGCGTGTATTCTTGGCAATGAGTGAAAGTCTCCTGACATGGTTTCTGAAAGGATTCGAAAACAAAAAGTGAGATAAAGAGTCCAGTTCGCCACTCATTTTCATACATCGCAGCGTGGGATTTAACTCCACTCTAATATTTATAAGTTGTGTGAGCAGTTGCGCAGAATGGCATTAGGATTTCATGCTATTTGTCTGGCGAGCCTTCAAGACCATCAACTTTATACCCGGTTAAAAATAAATCAAAGCAGCTGTGACATACAGTGTGAGCTCATGGAGGCTGACTCATGATGGTGGCATAATTGGCATACATGAACAAGGTTGTGTGACTGACCTTAAGGCTTTTGGTTTCTCTCTTAAGCCATCACATGTGAAATAAAAAATAATGTCCCCAAAACTGCCATCTTGCGTATTTTTTTATGAAAATAAAGTCCCCAAAAACTACCAACTGCTTTAATAAATTAATGTAATAATCTATAGATCTAGCAGCATTATGAAGATAAATCCATCCAGCAGCTTTCTGTACTCTTAAGCAGCTTCCTAGTGTCTAAGGTTTGAACTGAAGACGTGAATTCTCGCATTTGTTAATCAATAACCAGCTCTACTGAGTCGCCTATGCTTTTCCTTGTGAATCTATTTGTGCATTGGTGTTGAATATTCATATGTACGTGTTGTACAGAGCGTCGTACGCACACACGTAACCGAGGACCCATCGAAGGGAACGTATTACATTTTGAATACATGCTTGCAGGAACGTAAAATACTGGCAGATAAATCCTTTTTTCTGTAAAGGTTGACTTGCAAATGAGGCATATTAAATAAAGATACAGGCACAAAAAGAAAGCACATACTGTACTCAGGGCACAAAACAAAGTGTTCAAACATTTTCTATGAAATGGCTTTCCTTAAAAACATTTTTATGGGTGACGATACAACAATACACTAGACCACCACGGAAATGGTGCATTTATAATTTAGTCATATTCTTTTTTATTATCATAGCTATTATTTCGGTTCTTGTGCAACTGCTACATAATGACTCACATTCAAGATATTTTGTCACTCAGGAACAGCTAAAAGGTATAAAAACAAAAAAAAAAAAAAAAGTATACTGTCAGAAATAAAATATGGTCCATGTTGTGAATTAATAACAGAAACATTGAGCCTGAAAACTTCACCATTATTAAAACTGGATAGCATGACAGAAAAAAGTACTTAAATACTGTTCAAAGAACAAAATATATCATAATCATACTTCAATGTGACAAACACCACCTGGTAAGATTAAGTGATCACTGGTGGATTTTTATCTTCCTTTTTTTTTCTTTCATTAACAAATTAAATACACATATTGCATGTCACTATAGCAACGCCCATTACAGGTCAATTTTTACGATCACCATTTTGGTATAGCAAATCAAAACCATAACAAAACGAAATAAATTAGAAATTAGAAATTAACATCAGACAAAGCCTGTTTTCTCAATCATATGAATACTTAACACCCACAGTATAAGTTAATAAAGTCAAGCTACTGTATATAAATACATCACCAGCATGCACAATATTGAATAATCGATATTATTGTTGTCATCATCTTACACTGAAGAAACAGTATAGTAGGCAAGTGCATTTAATAAAACAAACACAGAAGTAAACCACAAACTCTGAAGCTGCTTTTATTTTTATTTTTTTTTGTCATTTTCTTTTTGTGTTATATCGTTAAGTCTCTGCCTTTAGTAATCATCACCTCCAAAAGAATCTATGGTTCCAGTGACATAGTTGGAGAAGATAACAGACTATTCTGTGAGATGCCGAATACACTTTAGACAGAAGGAGGGGATTAAGTTGTTCTATCTTGTAATCAAACTCAAACTTATTTATCTTTCCAAAAAATTTGTAAGGGGGTTAATGCTCGGGTTTAAAACTTCTTTTTTTTTTCTCTCTTTTCTCATTGGTAATGTGAGATTAACATCAATGGCTTTCAGGGCCCTTTCTCATATATGGACTACTACTGGAACCAATGCAAACTATTTTTGTGAGGCATTCCCATTCAAGCATTTTCTCTCTCAAGTGACTCAAATGCATCTCTATCACGCAAAAACCTAACTAAGCAGCTTATCTTGATAGAACAAGATCAGTTCCTATGCCAGTGTGAGGCTGCCATTTCAATCCAACAACAACCACTTCAGGCTGATTGACTGACATATCAGTGGTTTTGGCAAATGTCAAAGAGAAAATCAAGAAGACGGAGGCCCTTTCAACTGTATATATATTTCTATATATATTTAAACTAAGATTTAACCTCCACTCTCACCTCTCTTTTGATTCTTTTCTTTTAACACATGGAAAAATAAAGAACTGCTGCTGCGGTAGTATCATCGGCAAAAGCGGCTGCCAAAGTCCACCGGCCCTTCATATTTTTTCGAAGTGTGGTTTCTCTTTAATTGTTGCCCTCCCCTCCCTCGTCATCCTGCTGGTCACTTGTCCACAGTGTCAAGTTGTCTCGGAGCAGCTGCATGATGAGAGTGGAGTCTTTGTAGGAGTCCTCGTTGAGGGTGTCGAGCTCGGCGATGGCGTCATCAAAGGCAGTCTTGGCCAGATGACAGGCCTGCTCTGGGGCGTTCTGGATCTCGTAGTAAAACACAGAGTAGTTGAGAGCTAAGCCCAGGCGGATGGGGTGGGTGGGCTGCATGTGCTCCTTGCTGATCTCGTGGGCCTCGTTGTAGGCCTTCTCCGATGACTCGACCACGGTGGCCCTCTTCTCCCCCGTGGCTACCTCGGCCAGGTACCGGTAGTAGTCGCCCTTCATCTTCAGGTAGAAGACCTTGCTCTCGTGCTGCGTTTCGCTGCAGTTCTTGATCAGGAAGTTGTCCAGAAGGTTGAGCACATCCTGGCACACGGCCTCCAGCTCCTTCTCAATCTTCTCCCGGTAGGCCCTCACCATCTCAATCTTCTTCTCGTTGCCGTCAGCAGAGGTCTTCTGCTCAATGCTGGAGATGACCCTCCAGGAGGAGCGACGGGCGCCCACCACATTCTTGTAGGCCACAGACAAGAGGTTCCTCTCTTCATTAGACAGGGCCTCGTTCAGCTCTGTTACCTGGAAGACAAACAGGAGGGACCATTTAATCACCAATTTAAGAGCACAACCCACGAGTAAGAGCACCAGAATGTATTGTTCAAGAAAATCTAGCATCAACACTGAAAACTTCTTCAGCCCAGTGCTCAGTACAGGAGACGAGCAATATTTCATTTGTCATGTGCAATTCCTAGTTTCCATGGCAATCCGTTCATTTAGTGCACCACTAGCTCCAGCTGCCACGTGGACAGCTAATGCTAGTTAGTGAGAAACGATATTCAAGATAGTCGGCAGTGGGGGTTGGGAAGGGCGAAGGCGAAAGGAGGTCTGGAGATGGCTAAAATGTTCCCACGAGCACTCCAGGGCAGCTGCACTGTAAGTGAAAACCATCACTGCACAGGACGGTTCACGTGTCCCAGTGACCTTCTCTCTGGTTGAAACTGACCTTTTTACCTGTCTAAAACACCATGCTTTGACATCACTCTGAGTTACACTGTTAAATTTAGATTCTGACACGTTAGGACCACGGTTATTGAAGCTGCCGTGTTACTACGAGAGGACGTATAATTCCATTTTCAAACTCAACCCAGTGTTTTAACATGGCTTCTTCCAGATCAAAATGAATTGGAAAATGTGCTGCATACAAACTAGAATGATGACAACGTAGGTAAAAAAAAAAATTCAGAGGAAATGTGTAATTGGCTTTAATCTGACGTGCCTCTCCTTGATGTTTTGACATTCTCCGCTCAGGCAGAGGAGCACAAACATGGCGCAGGATCGCAGACGTCACACTGAGGCCATAAAGACGAGGGCACAACCTATAGAGATAGAAGGCCTTCGCGATGCCCGGCCACAAACTGTCTCAGAAACCTACCAAGATGATCTAACTGTAAATGAGCAGTGTGTGAAATTTACACATAATAAAATGACTCAGCTGTTGTATTTGTAGAAAAAAAAAAACACACAAAAAAACAAATGGGTCACCTCTCTAAATGCAGTGAACAGCTGTTTGAGAAGATGTGCCAGATATGTGTAAGAATATGCTGAAAATGCAAAACACTGGTACTGATATAGTCTTAAACGCTAGGGATATTTTAAAGCTAAAAGCCTCTGTCCAAAAACCTGCAGAAATCCTGGTACGTGGAGAGCAATCAAGGTATTATTTCACGAAAAACACAAATGTGATCGGTTGTGGCTTGTCATTTTTGGCTGCAATGGCCAGGGATTCCCTTTGATTAGAGAGTGAGAGTACACACCCCTGCAAAAGGGCCTAGTTTGGACCGCACTGACATGGCAGATTGTTTAAAGGGAAAGGAATCCCTCCCTGCACACACATCATCCCACCTCCTGCAACCAGAAACCCTCGATGACAAATGATCCACAGGGGCTCACTTCTTCGCTTCTAAGGGAACACGAGACCAAATGTTCCTCCTTTTGAAGCAAAGCATGATGATTTTAATCTGCATGTGAGCTCATACGGGCCCGAGCTAAGACTCACCAGGACGCTGCTGGTTCCAGTTTAAATTGGTGTGACACAGCATTTTTTTTTTTTTTTTTTCGCCCCGTTCGCACAGATTTGAACTCACTGGTGAATCAAGTTTCCAGAATTTCTTAAGAGGCCAGAGGGGGAGGGAGAAAAAAAAAAAAGGAAAAAAAAAAAAAAAAAAAGAAAAAAAAGCAGACAAAGACTCTGTCCTCTACACCGGCCAATAAGAGCTGAGAAATATCCTGTGAGGCAGGCCACCCATGTCATCCTCTTTCCATCAACGTCGGCAGCAAATATTACTCTACTTAATCAGGGCCATTAACCCAAAATGACATCAAATTGCTGTAGGATATCACGAGGAACCTGCCTTGACACGGAAACAGCACATGCAGTGACATGCACAGATTGAGGCGTGAGAAGGAAATAAAGTGAACATGAGAGGAGAAAACAAAGCTCTGTATCAAATCTGATCATATTGACTCACTGCAATATGACAAAGAATATTCTAGAGAGATTCTACTGCCTCCTACGTTTGTTTGGAGTAAAGAGCAGCCACTGGGTTCTGGGTGAAGCATTTTATTAAAGCGGGCATGCTTTAAAAACGCCCGTCAGCCTTGTTTACTTGCATGAAAAGCGAGTGGTTTCTGTTAATTTATATTATTTAATGTGACAAAGAGAGGAAGAAGAGAGGGAGGAGGAGGAAGAGGAGGAGGAGGAGGAGGAGGAAGAAGAAGAGGAGGAGGAGGAGGAGGAGGAGGAGGAGGAGGAGGGGGCAGCAGCAGTTGATAGGCTTTTTCCGAGCAACCTCACATGGCTCCCAGCAGCAGTAGCTTTTAGAAATTCGGCATAATGGAGGAAGGGGAGGTGGGGTAGTAAAGGGAAGGGAGTAAAACAGCAAATGCATCGGAGCAGGGCTATTATACCATATGAGCCTCTTCTAAAGGAGTGAAACAAGCCCAGGCCCGTATATGCAATACATTGTAATATCCCTTCATTGAACCGCACGGCCGACAAAAAAAAAAAAAAAAAAAAAAAAAAAAAAAAAGGCACCCCCCAAGTAGTAGACGATTTGTAATAGACTCAGAAAAAAAAAAAAAGACCCCACAACTGTCGATGAATTAGCCACAGGATTTTAAAAAATAAATAAATACAGCAGAATATCATTTTTCTATAATCCCTGCTTGTGGTGTGGTGAAATCATGTCAGCCTAATCCCAGTTTTTCTGCCAACAGTCAATCAGTCGAGATTGCGCGGCCGAGCCCTTTTACGCAAACCGCTCCGTTTGATACAACATAATCCCAACACACATCTACAACGGTATTATCATTTTTTTAATGGACTTACCGATTTCATAGCAGCAGCCATATCATCATATCTCTCAGCCTGTTCAGCCAGCCTGGCTTTCTGCACCAGCTGCTCGCGATCAACCATTTTTCGGATATTTGGTTGTTTTTTGTCGAGCTGCTCTACTCGGGGTTTTGGGGATGAAATGATTGATATTTTAATCGCAATGCAGTGAAATCCTACGCGAACCTAATGCTGCAGCTGTTCCCTGCTGTCTGTCTGTGCTCCGCGCAGACGGGACACCCTCTCTCCTCTCTCCCTCCCCCCTCCTCGCACGCTCTCCCTCGGCTGCGTCATCACTCGGAAAGGTGGGTGTCTGTGCCAATGATGTAACACCCCATACATGGGCACCAGAGGGCCAGGCGCGGAGGGATGGATGGGAGCAGCGCTGGGCTTTGGCCTTCTGGGAAATGCAGTTCTCCGTGGCTGCACGCCTCGGCCAGGGGCGTGTCCAGGCCTCTCTATTACGGGGGTCCCGGTGTGACACAGCAGCTCACATTGCAGGCTGCTGCAAACAGGAGGATAAATAACGACAACAACGGACCTGAGGCTGGGGTGAAGCCTGAACTGACGAGGCTGTGCGTGCTTTGTGTAGCCTAGTCTGTGCAGCTTTGGAAATTATTCTTAAATTCAATGTAACAGCCCCTTTTGGCATTCTGTTCTGGGGACATTCATCGTTTCTAGATTGTTTTTTCAACATCAGATGTTCTTCATTTCTGTTACTTGTTGGGAAAACTGGGTTTTGTGTCATCATTCACCTCAGTGTTTTTGTGAGATTTTTGCCTCACGTTTTCACTTCACCTCATTTCACTACTTTGTCACTGTGGTCTAATAATTATTTCCAAAGCTGAATGATTTAGTTGTGTTAATCCCCGTGTGTTGTTTGCACTGGCTTTGATTAAAAAATAATACAAATGAGAATTCAAAATAAGAATAAGAATTTCCGTCTTAATTCTTCTTTTCTCTTTTGACCTTATTAAAACCACATATATATAAATAATCTAGTACCGCTAATAAAGATGACAAATGACTATAAAACACTAGTATTATTCCAAATACGTATACATGTACTATTGTTATGTGGGACTTACATATACATGATATCTTTTGTTTGTTTGTAATGAAACTGCATAATTTTAATGCTTCATATCGGCTACAACATGTTGTGCACATTTAACCCATTACAATGTAGGAAAAAGAAAAAATGCTGAAATGTGACTGTAATTTACCTATATTTTTTTCTATCGCTTCACAAAATCAAAGATAAAACATTTAATGTCCTTACAGGAGATAAACCAACACAGTCCACGTTTTCAGTATTTATTCTGGGCCCCACAGTTAGAGTTATATATTTACATATATATATATATATATATATAGTATGTGTGTGTTTTAAATCGTGGCCTCATCATTTTTGCAAAGCAACTCGCAGGGCGTCCCTGAACTGTAATTTGAGAGCACAGCGTTTCCTGTCCTCAAGGCCACATGTTAGTGAGCAATGCAAAGGGCAAACTCTGCTGGTGAGGTTGGATTTGTGCAGCTTTTATGAACAGCGGTGGAAAGAAAACCTGATGTATAACCTGCTTCTCAAAGGCAGCAGGTTATACATCAAGGAATGTTTCAATCAGCTGAAGTCAGAAAGAGTCAGAAACACACGTGTGACTGATAATCATAAATTATAATTTCCGTTTTCGGTTGATTCCACCAGTCTGATCAATACGAGTTTATTACAGTAAAGCTGTTGATCGAGGCTTTTAACGGCTCCCCCTTCTGGCTAAAAAAGGAACTGAAAACATTTTGAGGTGAACTCATGTTTCTCACACTGTCTTAAACTCCTTTCAACACACTGAACCACAGAATGCATTAGTAGAGGTGAAGACATGGCTGCCCTATGAATACCTCATAAATAACTAAAAAGAAACACATACAAACATGAAAAACTACTGCTTCCTTTTTAAACCATCAGTTGGTCCAAAAATGTATTCTGAAAGACGGTTCTTTATGTAAAGGTAACATAAAGACCCATAACTTTCCTTGATAATTAAGAACATACACATACACCCGAAGTGTTTTTGTCACCGTACCTCTGAGTTTTCCTCTCCTCTGTCCCTTGTTAAACCTCACAACCCTTCCTCTGCTCTTGCAGGAGGAGATTATCACCTGCTGACCTGGCCAGAGGTCAAGACAGGAAGTGTTGACTTTCAGTGAAACTGGGTCAAGTCATGAAAGGAGGAGGTGCCAAGTGACGGTAAAAGACACCACGACATTATCTCTGCATCACACAGAAGCAAGACTTTATCTTCTAAAGATGTTTTACATATTGGTCAAAGTCTACCGTGTAGTTTTTCAATATAAATGTCTTTTCTCTTATTATATTTCACACAGAAGCCTGTGAGATGGCAGCCTAATTTGAAAGAAATAACAACTAAAACAAATAACTGCTAATGAGAACGGTTTCCAGTTTCCATCCAACCCGTCTCTTTTTGCTGTTTTAAGATTCTTTGTCTACATTTTTCATTCAGGAATTACATGCAGCCTTTAGTTACATCCCGTCCAATCCTAAAGACCTGCGTGTTTCAATCTGACCCAGTCAACGTAGTTCTCTGCAGCTAATGAATAAATACAGTCTAAAATGTCTTTTAAAACCCTTCCATTTGCTCTGTACAGTGTCTTACAGTGCAGCGGGCAGAGCTGAAGCCATGAATCTATCCACTTGCTTCAAAGAGGATTACTGTACCTGCTGCTTAGCTTAGTTACCTCAAATTAGGATAAGGGTAAGGAGAGTTCTGCTGCCTACAGCAGCCATCTGTCTGCCAAGTGGACAGCAGAGCGCTCACACGGGTGTAAATGGAGACAAGGCTGGAGTTGGATGTTTTGATATATCCAGATGAAGTGAGGATTGCTACTCCGGAGGAACTCGCAGAATGGGAACTTGAAACTGCAAGCCAGGTGTCTATACCCACTGTGCGACTCTTTGTAGCACTTTACCCATACAACCCTGCTGCAATGTCTCCAAACTATGAGACGGCTGCAGAGGAGCTGCCTTTTGTACCAGGCCAGATAATCAAGGTAAAAACTACACTGACGTCTCTTTCTCTTGCAATTTGTCATAGTTTTAGAAATGATGGTATATGGTTTTTAAGTGATGCTCTTTATGTGCAGTGGCAGGTTTTCTCACATGATAACTGGAATAGATGGGGCTTTTTTTTTTTTTTTCCTCCGACAGAACACGTTTCCTGTTTGCTTTAGATTCGAGCCGGGTTGAACATTTTCAAAGAGATGCGCTTTTTTCTTCATTTCCTGTTTTCTGCTGCCACATGCAAATGATCACATACAGTTTAAGCCTAAACCAGAGTAATTAAACCCTCCCTGTTATGTGCTAGGTGTTTGGAGATAAAGACTCTGATGGATTCTATCACGGTGAATCCGGCGGACTCTCTGGTTACGTGCCAAGTAACATGGTGGCTGAAGTTCCCGTGGATGATGAATACCTGAAGCATCTACTGATGCAGCAGGGATTCATCCCTGTGGACCACACAGGTATCAAGTCTCTACAGGACACAGGATCAACCAGTGGTATGCCCAAAATCTGGATCCATGAACTGAATAAAAAACGTTTTACCTTCACCTTTACAACTACTGTCTCATAAGTATTGAGCAAGGCCAGCACTGGTGTGGGTGTATGTAGTTGTAGGAAGTTACCTAAATAGCTGACAAGATGATCATAGATGAGGACAAATTGTACCATACTACTATACTATTACAAAAGCTACATTTAAGTTCAAATTTCAAAAGAAAATGGCGCTGATGATTCATTTCAGTGCTCTGACTCAAAGGTATTTATTTCTTAAGTACTTGCCGTTGCTTTCTGGGTGTTGGTGCTTTGAGTTGTTGATGTGCAGATGTTGTATTTGCAGATTTTTGTATTTTTTTTAAAGGAGTTTTTGCATTGCGGCCAACAGGTATGTCTTTAACACCCGATCTGAGCGATGTGGCCAGTATTCCTGATGATGTGGTTGTTCGAAGAATGGTGGCCTTATTCGACTATGATCCATGGGAAAGTTCGCCTAACATGGACAGTGAAGTAAGTTAAAGACAAAGTCTCTTTTAAACCAGTTTCTTCAACTCTAATTTGTTTCAAATACATCAGTTCCTGACCTAAAAGTGTTGTCGTCTCAGGTTGAACTTGGCTTTCGTTCAGGAGACATCATCTATGTGTTAGGTGACATGGATCAAGACGGGTTCTACTATGTAAGCGTTATCTTCACAGTTACAACGATTACAACGATTACCATGCAGTTAACTGCTTTGTGCGCATAAACTTAACTTTCATTTCAATTTTAGGGAGATCTACATGGAAGACGAGGTTTGGTCCCGTCAAACTTTCTGCAGCCGCTGCCATGGAATTAGAATAAAAGCCATGTTAGGTTTTATGCTACAAATGCCAACTCTCAGACACAGCAGTTTCATAGAAATTTGAATGTAATTTTTTGTTGAAAATGTTTAGTTTTTTCAAATATTTTTACAATACTAGTACAGCACCTGCTTTAGAGGGCAGATTAATGAGGGCCTCTGTATATAAGCTGCTTATTAATATGGATAACCGGATCAGCGATGTGAAGAGAGTTTTCATCAAACGCTTATCAGATAAATAATTTTTTTAATTCAACAATACATCAATGATAATTACAAGTTGTTAGATGACAATACAGAAAAAATTAAAAACATCATAAACAATGAGAATAATTCACAGTCAAATCTCATTTTGATTCAGGATTTATTTAGTATTTACTCATGTCATGAAGCCCAGTATGAGCCACTGTGTCTCCAAAATAAAACTGCATTTTTTTCTGTAAATGTAATTCAACATTTCAGTCATATCAGATGCAAAAGAATAGTGTATAGCCTTAAAATGCACTTTTAGTCTCAGACCAGAGTGTATTAATAGTTACCCACATTTGCCTTATGCACAGTTTTTTAATGACTGGAATTTTTTTTTTTTCTTGTGACGATTCAGGCAAAAACCATTTTTTTGTTTTGCAGCAATTTTTATGTGAAACAGAAACTTTGTATAAAAATATTAGCGTAATTATGTTTGTTTCTGTTTCACCTGCAGAAACGAAAAATAAACTGCTAAATTTCTACAGTGTTTCCTGATTTCTGATGACGGTTCTGTGTGCGCTGGCGTCTGATTTTACTCAATGAAATGACATATTTTTGCAGCATGGTTGGATTGCCTTCATCGCATCCATTTGTACTAAAAGAAACACAGTTTAAAAGTTGATTTGTAAAAGCAAAAGAGAAATTACGCAGGTTTCATGAAGCAAATTCACAAAGCTTTTACAAACAGTCCTTTGGTTTCTTCTTTTGTTTTCCTCTGCAGCCAACAGTATACTCATCCATAAAGTAGGAAACACTACACTGTGTAGTGAAGTTTAGTAGTGCTTTCTACTTTATGGGTGACAACACTGTACATCAGTAGCTTCTCGTCGCTCCCCTGCAACCACTAAAGATAGGAAATCAGGACTAAAAGTTTGAAAAGATTACATTACACACAAGCAGAACAAGAACATACTCAAACATGATTTTGTAACTTGAAAGAAAGTCCAACACTTTGTGTAATATTCGACCACAGAGTTTAACATTAATGTAGAATGACGCTGATCCTGTGCATCAACGGTACATGAGGCTCTAACATCAAACTCTGTAACAGAAAAAAAAAAAACAAGAAAGAAAATAGCATTAGATTCAAATTTGAATGACGTCGCTCGCTCTCAGGTCTTACCAGCGCTTGGACTCCCATGAAGAAAGAAAACCCAGAAGTGAACGTGATCTTTTTATTAACCCCGTCTGAGCCACGTGGTTCAACAGGAAAAGCTGTAACGTTCACACACTTTCGCATACATGAACGCACACACACGAAGTGTACATGCAGAGAAGTGTGTGAAGATGCACGCACACACACACACACACACACTCACAGAGGTGGAAAATTATTAAGTAACGGAAAATTTTACAAATCGGCATAAATTCATTCAATGTTGTAAGTTGTTTTTTAGGAATAATCTTCTTTATGGGTTGAAATAAATGTGTAAAACTTGAGCTTTTGCAGGTGGATCTAATATTTTCAGGAGGCAAACGGTACATAAAATATAATTCTATTTATTTTTCACACATTTTATGCTCATTATAGCCGTGACATGTCTTGCAAAAGTCAAGCAACGCGCCCTATACTCAGTTCTAATATCTCACAATTGTACTAGAATTTTAGGAAGTGTACCTCATTACTTTACACATTTGTGCACACACCCACACACACACACACACACACAC
>JAPQRN010000006.1:20866111-20877898 GCA_037367275.1 Coranthus polyacanthus | reverse complement strand
GGACGAGGAGGACGAGGAGGACGAGGAGGACGAGGAGGACGAGGAGGAGGGGGAGGAGGTGTCAGCTGCACCAATTACACCAGGACATCCTCAAGTTCTCCAGTGGAGATGAGTGTTGTTTTGTTCAATCGCTTGATCTTTTTTACTCTTTCACTGATACTCCTCTCTGCTCATCGACAACCCACAGCTGCACCATCAGTCCTTGGTGTGGATGTTGGTCACCCTGTACCATCCTTCCACCTCCTTTTACCTTAGATACAGTTGAAGTAAGATGATTCATAGCTTCAGAAAATCTCTAACACATCTCATTATTATTGCGGAACGCCCTCCTTCTTACAATATGTTAAATTTGGATGTCATTCTATCTCTTTCTAACCCATTAATATTCTGCTTTAACAGCCTCTTGTCTTCTGGTTTTTAGGCTTTCTGGACGGTTTTGGGAACCAGCTGCATTCAACTACAATGTTGGACAATAATATCTGGCTCACACTTTGTGTCCTAATTCATCCCAAATGTGATGGATGGGGTTTAAGCCAAGGCTGTCTGCGAGTTCATCCTCATCAAACTTGGTGAAAAAAATATACTCTATGGACCTGTGTTTGTGCACAAGGACAATATGATGCAGAAACAGGTCTTCCCCAAACTGTTTCCACAAAGGTTGTTGTCAAAGATATGGTTGTGTGTTGTTGAACCAGGAGGCTAAGAGGCTTATCTTAAACAATGGAAAACCACTGCAACACAAACTTGCACAAAAAGTGAAGCACTGGCAGGTTTCTGTGTGTTACTCAAATCACCAGCCAACCTGCAGTCTGTGCAGGACAGCTGTACCTGCGTGTAACATTCAGGAACACATATCTCTGTAACACAACTCACAAACTGTTCAAGGGGAAGGCATTTAAAGAAACATTTATCTTTTAGTTAATCTTAGTGTTTGTGTGAATGCATTTGTATTTAATCGTGTGCATTTGCAGCATTAATCTGCAGGTAGAGGATGATAAACGACCATTTAATCATTTAGATATTGATGAAATCAAACACTGTGTGTACATGGAATCAGTCTGGATGAGTTCTAAGTACGTATGTGTGTTGACCTCTCTTAGAATCTTTACTTTTATTGTTTCATTTGCACATGCATGACCACATTTTTGTCTATAATTTCTTCTGTTAAGTACATGCCTGTATATCAGATATTCTCAGTAATTTGTACCCATAGTATAAAATACTCTTTTAATCAGTATGCAGTTGTATAAACATATTTTATGGTATAAACAGGAAGCATGAAACATATTCTCAAAGGTCATTGCAGATCAAATGGAAAATTCCTGCTGCCTTTTCTTCCTTCACTGTGAGAATTTTTTTTTTTTCTTCACAGATCCAACTGTGTTAGTTGCTATTACAGCTTATGGTCATGTCTGAATGCCAAGCTCCTTTGAATACTTGGTTGTGCTCCAAAAATCTTGAGCTGAATCATGAAAGTCTGCATTGTTGCATCGTTCCCACTGGTCTCAGGATTTACAGGATAAGATCTGATGCTGTACAACAGATCGGAAAATCTTTTCTCAACTTGCCAAAGTGTTGTTTATAATTATGTCAGACGTTAATGACATCTCTTTCGGCTGTCGCTGTCTTTCAAACTCATTCAAAGTCTTCTTATGCAGCCATGTGAGAATCAGCTGACCTGGAGGATTTCGGTCGAAACCCGTGCGTGGTGTCGCTGTAGTGAGGGATGAAAGTAATGTGAAGAGTGAGCACCTAATCTGTGTGGAGAATGTGACCCAGCCTAAAACCACACTGGGGTGTGCGTGGTGTGGCCAAAGTCCTCAGCCCCCTCGAAACAAAAGAACAAAGTGCATAACCTCAAAGTGTGATAGTTTATTGGCTCGATATGTGATATGGAAAGAATGGCTCACAAAAAAACACAGACATTAGGCTTAACAGGTAATTGTTAAGATGGTGCGCCTTTGAAATTCCCTTCATACGTGTGTTCGTGTAATGTTTTGTCATATTTTGGGTGTTTTTCTTTTCTCCTTTTATCCTGCTATTTCTAAATACAAACAAGGCACTAACAAATGCATTCGCAATCATTCATAAATTTTATTATAGACATGCAGAATACAGTATTATAAAACATGATTCTTGGATCACAAACATAATTTCTGTCCATTTCTGTGATTTAAATGCTGCACCAGGAAGAGATTACACTGTCGCTTCTAATGTATAAACCCCTCGTGAAGCCTCTAGCTTGCCAGCAAAGTCGTTTTGTTTTTTTTTAACCTACTGTATCAGCCTACCCTTGCTCCGCTTGCACCACGTATCTCATTGCTGTTGGAGAGACAAAGCTGCTTTCCGTCTCTTCTTCTGGGTGAATTGTTCCTTTGCTCTCTCAATAGATAACTGCATTGGGCTCAGGAGGGGAGTTGCTGAAGTGGTCAAGCAGAGCGACTGATCTGAATTTTCCGACCTCTTTAGATGGAGCTCTTCGGCAGCGGTGGCTTTGGATGGCAGGGGTGTAAATGTCATTGGTTTGTGTTGAGCTTGCTCAGGGATAGAAAGTCTACCACTGGCAGCAGCAGGCATGGCTTTCTTTCTTGGTTTTCTCTGCTGTCCGATCGCCTGCCTGTGTCTTTTTGTAACGATAAAAGGCGTGGTTGTGACACTAGTGAAAAGCCTCCATTCCTTGTGAGTTTCTGCTTCTTCTGTGGGCCCACTAAATGCGGCCGTGGGCGCGGGGCTGTTCAGAGCACTACTTGCCTGTGGGGTCGAGAAAATCGGGACCATATTTTCAAAGCTGTTCTGAAAAGGAGGTAGTTCATTTGAAAGAGATAAAACTGTTTTCCTCCTCCTGTTTCTCAGTCCTTTCTCCTTTGACCTTTGCCTTTTTGTTTTCAAAACGCTAAAGGAAGTATTCAGAGCTGTAACCTGGACTGAAACCCTTCCTCCATAAGCGTCTGCCGTGTGAGACACTTGCCGCTCTGTGTAGGGGACTGATGGTACAGTCGGAGTCCCGCCACGAGGGATCACTTTCAGATTGTCTGCAGAGGAATTTTCGTGGGCCGGGGCCACAATGGGAGAAGCAGAGCCGCCTTTCCTCTTTTTTTTCCTTCCCTCTCTGTCTTTTCTCTCCTCTGATCTGTTCCTTTTGACTTTGGGGATTACAATGGGAGTACTGGCTGTGCTGACAACTGGTCGCCTTTCAGTGTCGCTCACAAAGCCTTGCTGCTGAGGCTTTGCTGTTGACGTTGTGGTGACGATGGTGGGGACAGAAGTGGCAGTTGAGCTGTCTGTTGCATTCATTACAGACTGAGCAATGTTCAATGCAACCATGTCAGAGGATTGAGGGTGGACTATTTTGCTCTTCCTCCTCCGCCCCTTTCTCAAGCCTCTTCTTTTGGCCTTATGTGGAATGACACTAATCGTACTCGTTGATGTAGAGGGGGGAATTGTTTCTGCGTTCAGAGTCTTCATGTCAGTGTCCGACTGTGCTGGCTTCTCCTGGACTGGACTTGGTGATGTAATGGAAACTGCCTCCTTATCCACCGCTGGTTCATCTTTCATGACTTCATTAGACGGCTCCTCTTGACCTGCTAGCTCATATTCATTCTCATTCACTCTGTTTGAGTTTCTACTTGACTGGACGTGTTTGTGCGATTCACTGATGAAGTTACTCAGAGCGATGATGTCTTCTGCTTTGCTGCCAGATGGTGAAACTGTGGTTCCGTCCTCAATTTTAACACCTGCCTCTGCTTTCTGCTTTCTCTTTCTTCCTTTTCCTTTTCGCTTTTTAGCAGTTTTCTTCTTCTTCCCTAAGTTCTTTTTCTTCTTCTTCTCAGAGCTTTGCGTGTCACCTTTCTCTGAGTCGGTGTTGGAGCTTTGAGAGGTGGAGACAGTAGCGAGCACTTTGATGAAGTCTTCTGCAGCAGTGACTACATTTCGAAGCGACGGCTCCTCTGGGCTGCTGGTCTGGGAGCCTGACATGGTAGACTGGGTTGTAGTGTCTGATTTCTCTTGCTCGTCACTCGTCACCTTTTTCTTAGAAGGTGCTACCGTGAGCTCATCAATGACATCAATACCCCCAAAGTCATACGGGACCGCCTCTTTCAGCACGGCGATGGGGAGCTTCTCATATCGCTTACATCTATGAGAGAGTGGACGATGGGGAGGTTGTGGTGATTTCAGAAGGTAATACAGCTCAGTATGCTACAAAGCTTCTTAAGTTTAACACCTGATACTTACAGGCCATACCAGTGCCGCTCTGCACACTGCTCTTCATAGACAAACTCAAAGCAAGGGACTCCGATGACGTTGAAGAACGCCTGGCCTACAACCCTGGAAGATGTGTCATTGACTGTCCTTAGACAATCCTTCAGCCTGCAGAATGTGAAAGAAATGAGAACACTGTCACTTGCAGTCACCTCTTTCAGTAATCACTCAAATGCAAAAAGGAAAGGCAACACAGTTTGACTCAGTGTCTACACGTGTCTTACAATATAACACAACTCACAGTCTCAGGGATTACATTAACCTATATTCTCAAAGGAAGTCCTGTTAGACCTACCTGACACGCAACTTCATTCATGTTACATTAATTTACTGCTTTACATGAAAGAGAAACTTTTTAAAGAGAAAAAAAATACTAAAACTATTTACTTCACAATAAGATCTGCCCAATCTGATATTTATCAAAATCACCGACTTTACTGGATTTATTTTTAGGTGTAAAGTTTTTGGGGGTTTTTATATGTAAATTTTCCTTTAAAAACCCTAAGGTTTCTGATCAGTGCATATGAGTCCCCGGAATATGAGCTGGATAAAGTAACATCTGAAGTTTTATTTATTTTGATGCAGTGTTATCGAATGCTTTAACGTGTTACATACATGAAAGAGCATATAACATATATACACAGATGAATAACAGATACAAGTTTTACTCACGTATTATCACAGTCACAATGACAAATGGAGTGCCATTTGAAATTAGTATAGCCATATTTTGAAGAGAAGGCGTGGATGACATGAGGGCAGTGGTCATGGGTCCGGCAGCAGCTGTCGGTTTCTGCAAAATCTCCTGCAACAATGATTGTCAGAATGAATTCATCGTATTGTGCGCGCAACGTACTCTGCTTCGTTAGCAAATACTGAAGTCATATCTGATATTACAACCTACCCAACTGGTCATAATGATCAGCCATGTTGCCGGCTCCACACCAAAGGGTCCCGGGATAAGTAAAGCCTCTCTTGGATCTTTTTACAGCCGTGTCCTGTTGCGCTGTGCTTTCACTGGTATCCTTTCCCAGGCTCCCAGCGCGCCCCGACCTCTTCTTAAAATCCCGGCACATCAGCTTGGCTTCATCCATGCGCACAAAACGCGTGTCCGACTGCCGCCCGGCTCTCTGTTCTTTCAGTCCCAATCTGCACTCATGCATGAAAGATTTCACCTGCATCTGGTTCACTGTCACGGAGCAGTTGACAAGCTTCCCCGTGGGACTGACGACGGAGCGCACTACCTCGGCTCCTTCTGACACCTGGTAGAGGAAATTCTCCCCCACCGTGGACATTTTTGCGCAGAAAGTGCCGTTGAGCATGGTGAACATCTCTTTGCTCTGCTTCTCCGCGTCCAAAGCGCGGCTCAGAAAGTCGCCTTTCACGAAGTTTCTGTCCAGATAAGACAGAAAGACAAAAAAGACCGACCACATGATGCGGCGAGTGGCACTTTCAGCACCACGCGTAATGGAGACAGCTCCTCTCGGTTTTCCGGCGCTTTCGAGCAGCCCTCCCACTTTTAAATCGAAGCTCAAGTGGTGCGATTATTAATACGATAATAGCGACGCTGGGAGGAGTCAGCCGAATTAACCTCTAGATTATGCACATTCTGGAGTAATGTATCTTTATTGCACGGGAACTGGTCGCTGATACACGCTGAAAGTAGATACGCCCTTGTTACATTACCTCTCTGAATTAAAACCTGCAGGAGGAAAGTACAGGGTTAATATGGGAGTGTGTGGACCACGAAGCACCGGCACCTTTCACTGCACAGAGCGATGACCGCAAGTTACCTCCCAACCCCCCAGAATGCGGAGATTTACTTTGGGAACACGCATGGAGGAGGTTCAACTTGCCCCGTTTTCCATGGTAACAGCCATGGGGTGATTGTGCCAACCCTGGAGATTGGACATCTTTCAAGTGCCACAAAACAGGGACTGAATTGGTGATGACCTAAATCACAATGCAGGCACAAAACTCTTTCATTGTGGAATGTGGAGAAAGGTTGGCGCTGTCGCACGCAACCAAACTGACCAAAGAGACTCAGCGGCCAACTAGGATGAGTCTGATTCTGAACTGAGAGACGCATCCCTGTCGGTCAAAGAGCTCAAATCAAGAAAAAATATGATGGTTGTCTCGTTTTAATTGTTAAACTTGGCTTTTTTTTTTGTCCCAAAAGCCCGGAAAATAAGTCAAGATGGACTATTTGACTGCCGTGTATTCAGATTCCGTCTGTATTTTACAACGGGCTTGTCAGGGATGACTTTTGACGTTGATGAAATGAAGGTATATTTAAGTATTCGCAGCTACAGTGCACCTGCTCTTGTTTTTATCATCATCCTGCAACAGCTCAGCCGAGGAGCATGATTCACGCAGAACATTTTTGTCTCATACGTGTCCGACAGGCTGGGTTTCTAACCTCTATGTGACTAGATATATAGGATACTTTTTTTTTTTTCGTCCCTTGCAACAAAACAACCAAAGACAGAAAAGCACTTGTGGGTCTGGTTTCTAATCAGCCCAGTGTTTTGTCACATGGCTGGTCTTACTCGGAGCTCTAGAGGCGGAGATTCAGCCTACTCAAGGCACTGAAATCCGATTGCTGGAAGGCGGAGAGAAATGATGTAAAATCAGCAGAGGCAACATTCGATCAAATCTTGAACAAAAAAAAAAAAAAAAAGTTTCTCATGAATTAAAATGGTCACCGCAGGAGGGATTTAGGACAAAATAAAATAATCCTCTATCCTGTTCCGGGCAAGGAAAGGTTTAGAGTCAATATGGAGTGAACTGAACTGAACCAGACACTTGAAAATGATTGCATTTTTCCCCGCTGTGTGCGTTCTTTTCATTTGCCCTCCTCTCATCTCCACAGATAGATAAACTGCAGAACAGCGCCCCCTATGGAGCAACTGAGGAGTCGATACCTGGTCCAGTGATTTGAGGACCGGTGCAGCTCCGAGTTCACCACAACATGGCAAAAAAAAAGAAAAAAATAGAGGTATTAAGTACAAATCAACAGCTACTTCTACATAAAGAAAGTGTCTACAATCTGTTAACTTGTAACTGTCACAAATATGCAAGTATATAAGAATTTTTAGTCAAATTTATGAGTTCATTGGGTTTGAGATGCACGCAAGACAAAAGTGTGGGAAAGTACAGTTATCATTGGCGGGAAGTGAAGACTCAGTCTTGAGCTCAGCTTGAAATCTGTTGCATGGAACTGCGATGGAATTTCAGACATCAGTTTATTTAATAACTGTAAACTGAGTTCCCAGTCCGAGAGCTGAGAAACATACTGTGAATACAGTAAACTCCTTCTGAACGTGGGGGATTTTGTTGACCCAGCAGTGAACACGATAACAGGACGAGCTTGTTTAGACACCGATCCTCTGCTGATTCTAAACACCTGGAGGCAGAAGTATGGAGTTATGAAGATGGCTGCTCATTAACAACCTCAGTCATACGGAGAGGAAAAACATATTTTTACACGATCTTCGGTCAGAGTTTACTTAGCCTATTGGTGATCATTATCAAGTGACTGTAGTGCACAGTGTCGGTAAAATCAAAGCTATGGGTTGACATCTACATTTTTCATCAGATGAGATGAAGTGCTGAGACTTTTCTATCAATTCATCCAGCTATTTGATGATGCGTTACAGCTTTACATTCAGTCTGCCTTTAGAAAAGGGTTTCGGCCCTTCCGCTTTCTGCTGTCTCAGCTGTTGTCTCTCCTGCAGGAGTCTGCAGATGAGGAGGAGACCTTTGTAATCCTCCAAACGCAGATTACATAAACCATAAACCATTCTGTCGCTCTCTCAGGATCCACATCTCCTGATTTTCGTCGCTTTTAGTTTATTGGTCCCTGACAAGAGTAACACACACACATTTCACTCATCAACTCCTCATTACCAACACTCCTGACACTTTGAGTCTTCACACCACATGCTTATCATTGTCCGTCCTTATGACTATTTATAATATAATTTGTCATCCTGACCTGTCTTTTTATCTTCTTTATCCCTGGTTATGACAGTGACAAAGTGAATTATCACAGCGAGGTCAGTGTGAGAACAATAAACACATGATATGACTCACTGTTAGGTTTATTCCTGACAAAACACTGCCAGTCTTTCTTGCCGGGTTTTCTATATTCTATTCAAGTGAAAGGAAAATAATGGCTGCCTGGAGTGAAGGAAAAATCATTAAATGAAGAAAATAGCATGACATGCTGTAATAAGTGTTATGAAGAAGTGGAAGAAGTGTTCAGATCCTTTACTTTAGTTAAAAGTTCTGTATTCGATACCTTATTTAAGTAAAGGTATGCAAGTATTATCAAACAAATGTATTTTAAGGTAGATACTGTGCAGTAAAACGGTCCCTTTCAGTGTTTTACTATTATATATGATATATATGATTTGGATTCATATTACATCAATGTGTATGTTACATTTTACTGCAGTAGATGTTAAAGGTTGAGCTCATTTAACTACTTTATATACTGTCGAGTAGTTTAATCTACAGAAATACACACAGTGCAGTACAGCATGTTTGTAGCATCACCATCTTCTCTAAAAACTCTCTAAAAACCTCTCACGAGCAGAAAAACAGGCTGCTTTCAGCTTTATGACAAAGCACTTCGAAGCGAATCCAAGAGGGTTTTCAAGTGTTTATTTATCTTAAGAAGCAGCCCATAAATAAACGCTTCAGCACTGGAGACTGGAGCAGAAGTATTATTATTATGCCTATATTCAACCAGTGGGATACATTTTTAAAGTGGGATAAACATGTAAGATCAATTGTTAAAAGACACGCTGACGCTGCCTGTTCATTCCTTTTCTAAAGTCCTGAAGTGACTGCTGGAGTGGAGAATAAGTAACTTAAAGTTCAGTGTGTGCAGCAGCCCCCTCCCACCCATGATTCGCCCCCTCTGGAACCTGATATTGGCACTTGCTCATTCACAGTCCGGTTCATTCACCTCACTTCTCTCTCTCAAACGGCGCAGACGAGTGTTGTTTCTCAAATGGACGTCTTGGCTGTTCCCGCAGACAGGCATAAAGGATGGTATCTTTCTCTGATGGCACCAAACACAAAAGGACCAACGTTTGCCTGGCTGGACCCGTCCAGACTCTACTGCAACTCCCAGGTATGACACAGGATAACACAGCCACCTAGCTGGGAAACTACTGCTTCTGTTGTCTTCTTTTTTACTGAATATAGTCTGATACTTATTTGTAGTTGCATAAACATGCATGATGTGCGAGCAGCTCATATGTATGTTCTTTTCTTTCTGTCTTTGCACGTAATTCAGGCTCTCGCAGACTGCGTCAAAGACCTTCTCAGCCCATTCCACGACGACACCATTGACATTGTTGCTGGGATTGATGCGATGGGATTCATTCTTGGTAAAACAATGAATTTTAAGAGAGAGCATGAATAAAACACATGGAGTCTCGTGCTAGTCTTATTTAAAGAGAGGGTCCCCATGCTCATTGGTCAGGAAACCTAACCCAGTACACTAAATTTAGATATTCCTGTCGTGCTGCAGTACAACTCCTCTAAACACACCACGACTTATGGCACATAGTACTGCATGACAATGTGTGAAAGCATTACCTGTCTAAATGAGACTGGAGTTCACGGAAGGTGGTGCTTGTCTGTTTTTCAGGGGCATCTGTTGCTGCTACGCTCGGAAAAGGTTTCCTGGCTGTTCGCAAAGCAGGACACTTGTGTGTAGCAACTCAAAACCAGAACTACACTGACTACACAGGCAGAGAAAAGACTCTGGAAGTAAGAGTGGATGTGCTAAAACCAGGTTAATCTTTGCTTTTTTTTTGCTTTTTTTTTTACCCTTTAACATCCTGCATGTCACACATTTTTTGTGGGAGGTTAAGTATTTATGCAGCCGGTAATGTTTAGACACTTCACAGATCACTTGATGGGTTTCTGTGACATTTTTGACCGGTGTTGTTTGTGTGAATGTGCAGTCTTTGGGTGGTTTGGGATTGTTTTTATGCACACATCAATAAACACCAAGTAACCCTCAGAGAAATAAGAGGCATCCTGAGGGTCACATCTAGTACTAACACCATGTGGTAAAACTCATACTAGGGAAACGACCTCCTAAAAGTATTAAAGCTGAACCTAAACATATGTAAAAGAATTTAGACACATATCACAGGTTTGGAGGAGCTTCACAAATCTAAAACCTATTTGAAAGCACATGATTCACTTCACTTTGTCCCATTATTTCCTTTGACACAGCACCCTCTAGCGCTGGTTGAAGCAAATTACAGCCACACGCACAAGGTGTTATCAGTGAGTTTAAGGCTCAGTAGATAAGCGGACCGCTTGTTCTTCCAGGTGTGAGGGTGTTGATAGTGGACCAATGGATAGAGACCGGGGGCACCATGAAAGCTGCAGTTGAGCTGGTGGAAAGGCTGGGTGCAACCGTTGTAGGTCTGTCTGCATTTTAACATCACAACGCCATTATTCACGAACCCCCGTGGCCTAATTTAAACACCACTGTCTCTCCTGCAGGTGTAGCAGCTGTGGCCATTGAAAACACTGAAGGGGGGAAGTGGATTAAGGAAAATTACAAATTCTCTCACTGCATCCCCGAAGAGCTCCAGAACCAAATTGACCAGAAGTATCTTAACTCCTTCAAAAGTTTCAACAGCTGAAGACGAAAGTGTCTTTTCCTAAAATGAAGAAAAATGGCAATAGTTTTTTAAATGCTGAGATGGCCAAAATATACTTTTATTTGTACAGAAATGTATTTTTAAATTACAATACAATCCTTGTTAAAAATGACTTTGAAAATAAAAACAACACTGATTTTAACAGTTAAATGTTCTTGAAATGTTCTTGAAATATGTGTTGAGAACGTGGGACGTATTTCTTCCCTTTTTAACTATTTGTATTTTATGAAAAACATACTAGCATGATCATGAAAATGAGTACACAGTTTTATATAAAAAAAAGAATAGTCCATATTCACTTGATCAAACGTACAAGTACCTGGGACATAAAAGTACCTATGATGCACATAAAGAATAATGAGAAGAGGCCAAAAACCTACACAACTAAAGGTAAACAAACTAAATTATTGCATAGCAAAACAAAGCCATAGCAGCAAAACATATAATTAATTTAAGCCCTAAGTAAAGTAGACATTAGATACAGCATGGTAAAAACAGCCACGGTCATTCTTTGGCATCTTGGCAGAATAACTATCCTCAACAGAGAAACTCTGTGTAATTGCTGGGTCACTCTGTAACTTCAGACAAGTTAAACTGAGCAACACCACAAGAATCTCATGGAGGAAAATTCTTTCAAGGCCAGGAAAAACTGAATTCAATCATGTCAGGAAGTAAAACTCCTCCTGCTTTTACCACAGAGTCGCTCCCATGTGCTGAGAGCCGTCGCTCACTTTCCACTGACAGAACTCCTCGTGTTCAGTCCGTACCTTCAAGTACCTTTGAAAACCCTCCCTCCGTCCCTCCGTCCGTCCTCCCCGTCCCTCCGTCC
>JAPQRN010000006.1:20850652-20861996 GCA_037367275.1 Coranthus polyacanthus | reverse complement strand
TGTCACTAGTTTTTTTGTTGTTATTCTGATTCAGGGGATTCTACTATTTTCTTAGAAATTCCTGCACTAATCTGAAGGAAAAAACGCTGTCCCATATTATCAATCATCCATATGTGGAGATGTAGACTGAGAGGTTTTATGGCCTTAGAAAATCTGAGTCTTGTCAACTTTCATGAAGTTAGACATTTACAGGACCTTCGTATATGAAGTGACCGCTTACCTATTAATCAGACAGGTTTTCCCCACAGCCAGGTCACCCACAACAATGACCTTAGAGATTTTAAATCTGCTGAAAAGAGAAAAGGAAAAAGCAACGAGTAAAGAAGTGCACAAACCACCTCCTACGGTGTCAGGTACGTGCTGGGCTCACCCCACAGTGCCAGTGCGCTGCTCCTGGCAGGCAGTCTTCACTTTGTTGTTGAAATCGTCCTTAATGTGGACCGCAGCCTCTTTCCTGAAATACTAAAAAGACACACGAAGAGCTTTGTGAGGAGTCAGACACTTTTCCAGACGATGCAGACCAAGAGGAGCTGCAGTAGTGACGGTCTTACCTGAGGGAGCTGAGCGATCACACGGTCCCTTCGGACCGGGGGCAGGACGCTCATGGCTGAAACACGGACGGACATGGAGCCTCCAAGTAAATGTTTAGCAGAGAAACATGTGCTGTGCTGAAAAGACAGAGAGAACAGACCCTGCTATGAGTCACTTAAAGTCGTTCAGGCAAATTACACTGAATCACTGTCAGCCCAGGCATCAGACCTGAGGCTTATTTCTTCTGTTCGCTGCACTTTCCAATAAGATCAGTTCATCTGCACCCGAAGGAGACAGACACGAACAAAACTCTGCGCGAAGAGGATTGATTTATTTAGCCTTGAAGCAAAAGTGTCAGTTCCAGCTTTGTTAGGTGAGGATTTGCTCCATCACTATAAACAGGACCTTGGTATTTGGGAAACTTGTGATCAGCCTGTACTTCATGTGACCAACATGCATCCAGTCACAACAGAGGAGATTAATAACCACGTTGTGTTTGAAACCCTAGCTCCAGCCTCCTTCTCCTCTTCTCTCATTCAATTAAACAAACTAGATATCTGATTTGAAGTTCGACGCAGAGTGAAACAGCCAGGACATCGTCAGCACCAGAGTGAACTTCATATCCCCGTGTTTCACCGCTGGACAAACATGACATAATTACAGAACGTGGTTGTGATCCATTGTGTGGCCTCACGCAGAGACAGACCAGACAAATCCACGTACAGAGCACATCGGGTTTAATCCTGTTGTTCATAAGTAAAGAATTCCTCTATTTGCTTTGGTTTTGAAACTGAAACGGAACCGAGCGACTGGCAGATGATGCGGGTTCCGTTTTCTTCCACCGACAAACGAGCGTTAACTCAGCATACACGTCCGACCAAAACTTTTCTTTTTTCTTTTTTTTTGTTGTTGTTGCAAAAAACAGTTTTTAGCGGTGACTTAACGCTCAGAGACGTCGGTGCTGAACTCACCGACGCCGGGGGACGGTCCGGGTCCGGGTTCGGGTCCGGGTTCGGGTCCGGTTGCTCTTCTCCTTCTGCTGTGTTTTCCTCCCACGGAGATGCCTCTTACCGTACTGTAAACTGACTCCGCTGCGTGGACGTACACTCTCTTTACGGAGGTAAAAAGGAAGTTGAGGGGGAGCAGGAACGACACACGGAGCCGCCGCCGCTCGCTCACTTCCCCGGGTTTCTTTTACTCCCAGACGTGTCTCCCCTGCTGGAGGAAATGAGGAAGCATCGGGGAAATAGGGAAAAAAGAAAAGGAGGAAGGGAAAAAAAAAGCTTTGTGTTGAACTAGACAAATGCGTAAATGTCTCACATGTCAAACAGAACGTAACCTTTTAAGGACCTTTTACTTCTTCTGCGTCTTCTCGTTATTTATTTAATTCTGCCTAAAATACTTATTTACCACCTCCTTCTCCTTGCCACCTCCCTTCTTTAGCCGCGTTTGTAAATGAACACAATTAAGAGTGAGACTAAGGCTTATTAAAAACTAAGATCGTGAATGAAACTATGAATAAAACTCTCGCATTAAAAAAAAAAAAAATCGTTTCCTGTTTGTCAATTAACTGTGTAGCCTGTAGAGGGCGCCAAAAGGCTTACATTCTAAACTCCATGAACCGTGTTTGCATGAAAACCTGATTTAAAATGAAACCATATTACTGAAGAATAAAGATAACATCCTAACAGTATTTCTTTTTATTTTAGCTGACTTATTTTGCCCGCTACGTAAGTTTTAGATGCTAAGATATAGTACGAGCACTTCAATCTTCTCTGAATGTGCTTTTCTGAGTTATAGGTGGATGTAAATGTGAGTGAGTACATGTACGACGTGAAACAGACAATAAATACACTCAAACATTCCTGGGATTTTAAATACTTTTTTTTAATTCACTCAACAATCCAAAATACAGGGCTCCTAAAAAAGAAGATACATTGCTGTGATCATGGTCAATTGATTTCATATTTATCTGAAAAACCTCTACACTCTATCGTTCTGCACTATGTTTGCTTATTCTCTTTAAATCTGCTCTGCTTTGAAAAGGCACACCGGTAAAGGCACTAAAACACAGATCTCACACGTCTAAACTCTGTCCATGTCAGTTTGGATTCTCTTGCCGTTGGCTGAAATAGAGTGACAATCAAATTAAATGCACTGATCGTTCAGTTTTAAATGTCACTGTCAGCACGTCCGATTTACGGCACGATGATGAAATTCACTGTGGTCAAATTGTATCATTATTAGAAATATACATATCAAAAGGGAATGCACATTTGAGGACGTTATTTACAAAATGGTAAATATTCATTTTCCACAAAAAGAGGAAATCTTCATCTGAACATTTCAGTCGATATCTTTA
Source organism: Coranthus polyacanthus (assembly GCA_037367275.1). Lineage (NCBI taxonomy): Eukaryota > Metazoa > Chordata > Actinopteri > Kurtiformes > Apogonidae > Coranthus > Coranthus polyacanthus. The sequence goes on along the minus strand of JAPQRN010000006.1, from coordinate 20,859,103 downwards.
AAAAAAAAGTCTATGCTGTAAATCATTATTTTACAAACGAGCAAGCATTGAGATATTACTTCACACCAAGTACAACTACTGTTGACGCATGATCCGTAATGATCGTACTGTTTTCCACTCATTCCTAAAGGCTTCTCTCGGTGCCCCCGTCCCGATGAGCAAAATTATCAAACTGTTACGTAGCAGGAAGATCCAGCTTCAGCTTTCTGTAAAATACCTCCAGATTTCAATGCAAAGTGTAAGAAGAGAACCATGAGTGTGCCATTATCTTTCAGTGCTGTTTGTAATCACTGAATGCTCCTGGACTGCATTGTCTTACGTTGATCTCTTAAGTACCATTTCAGTCTCTTCAGCCACAGTTGGCATCATAGAAACAGAGGGAGAGGATGCACTGTTTCTATTAAACACAGTGCGTTTTAAAACGCTAGAGTCCAACGTGTGAAAATGGCAGGTTGTTGAAACACCCAGGCAAAAGATTTGAACTTTCCCTACACAAAAAAACACTGCTTTCCATGCAAATGTTAAAGACGTGTGGCGACAAACATCTCAGTTGTCAGCAAGGAATGTTAGCAACCGCTCAAAGCAAGTTCACATTTGAAATATTTATCACACAGGTGTTTTGAAGGATAACCGTCACTGATTAAATGTGTTTTTTTGACTAGACAGAAGTACTTCTACTACGACTACATCTCAAACAAAACAAACTTGAGAAATGTTAATTTAATGCAGAATCTTGGCTTGACTTAAAGTGCTGCTGTATTGTACTTTTATGAGCAGAAAGACACATTTTGGACTTTCCTACATCGCTGGAATGCAGCAGGTAAACGAGGCCACCACCAAAAGTACATTTGGAAGGTCATTCTTTGGCAGTGAGACACAATGCAACGGGGGAACCTGTCGACATGAAGAAACGGCGTCGGTTACAGTTTAAAAAAGACAAAAAATGTAAACTCCCACCCTTAATAAAAACATATATAAGCATGATACACTCCTGCAGTCCTATAAACGCCCCGCAGTCAATCATTGAGAAACTTTCTGGTGTTGTTGTTGTGCGTTCCATTTTGTCCCACGTAGCTCTTGCGCTGAGGAAAGAAGTCAGCGCGGAGGAGGCGGTAGAAATAAATCAGGATCATAATATTCATCGCTATCATGGTGATGAGAAAGTATCCACCGTGGTCCAGCTGGGAGTAGTTGTGGATGATGTACCAGGTGAGGTAAAACTGGGTGCTCAAACGGAAGGTGATGTAGGTGAAGAGGTTGGCCACTTTGTTAATGTGGTACATGGAGGAGGCCTGAGCACCCGCCAGCTTCAGCATCAGCCGGAGATGCAGGGTGACACTGTTGACCTCCACGAAGAGCGCGATGACCGCACCGGCGACATACAGCTGAGTGTAGAGGCTGTACAGGAAACACCAGATCACCTGAGGAAACACACACAGGGGGGAGGTGTTTATTTGGTACCTTCTAGTATTTAGAACAGAGGGACACTTGATGCCATATAGACTCAAAGTAAACGACATGTCCCTGGGAACACATCACAGTGTCAAAAATGGCGACAACTTATGTGGTTTTACGAAAATTACAGAGAGAAATATACAGAGAAATAAAATATATCAGGCTCTAATAGTTTGTTGAGCTCAAATGAAGGTAATATGTGTAGTATTACTTGGTTGTGGTATTTCTGTGATTTGTTCACACTAAGAAAAACACAGCAAAAGGAAATAAAAAAATACGATCAAACTTTTAACACCCACTTTCTGACTCCTGAGCAGTACAGTAGAGAGCTCAGGTTTCTACATAAAGAGGTCCCCTTCCCAGTATTTATGAACTGCTCACTAGGATCAGTCCAGTCTCTCCGATAGTAGTTTTTGTGATGGAGTTTTAAACTACTTCAGTCGTGACCTTAGATCTGCTGCCGCTATGTCCACTTTCAAAAGAAAACGGACTTTTGTGAAACGTTCGACTTGTAATTTTCCGCTGAGTGTGTATTTGTGGATTGCAGTGCACTGCCGTGTCTCATGTAATAATGAGGAGTATTAAGGCTCTTGTTCGCTCTCATGCGGTGGGTTTCAAGTCTGCAGGTCTAGACAGCAGTTAAATACATTTAAAGATCTAGAAGTAGATAAAAATCTACACCGTGTGAGGGAAGTTATCAGGAGTACCATTAAGTATATTTGATATATTTCATTGTAAGATGTTTTTTTTTTATCGTTCCTCATATAAACAGTCAGCGTTTCCTCGGCCCTCTCTGGATTTGTTAGTTTGGTGCATTGTTGATGAATAATCAAACTGTCTGAGTTTCTACTTTCTCCCATATGTATTGACTTTACAAGCAGTATGAAGTTAATATTCCACACATTTACACCTTACATGCACAAGCAATGTGTACACCTCACCTTGATGTTAACTACTGCCTCAATGGGTTTTGTGTGGTTATTTAAACCAGAAATGCCACCTTGATAGAGCAAAAAAAACAATATTAACTGGCCACCTTACCAGTGCATGGTGTAGTAGGAATTCCCATGATCCTCTTGCATGTCCAGTGAGGATTATATCACAGGCATCTTGCACAAAGTATCCTGAGAGGAAGGAAAAAGTAATTTTATGTAACGAGCCTGTTTTGAAAATGTATGGAGTGGAAAGTACAGATATTAGTGTTAAAAAAAATGTAGGGAGTAAAAGTAAAAAGTTGTTGGAAAAAGATCTACTCAAGTAAAGTACAGATAACTGAAAACCATTCAGAACTGAAACTGCCTTCTACTTGTATAAAACTACAGACTCAACAGAACACGACTATAACAAAGCATCTATTGTGCTTTAAAGTTCTTTGTCTTCATTGTGATCCACCAGGTAAAGCTCGTGAAAATGTAATGTCAGTGCGAGGTAATGAAGTTAGTTAATGAAGGCCACTGGCATTGTCAACCAAACAGGTGTGACTCGACAAACCCAACACATCTGAGCGTGTTGTTTTACTGTTTCTCCACACCCTAAGGTATTGCTGGATATGATTTGGATGGTTTTATTCATTAAAACCTGAGATTTTAGCTTCAAGGTAACGTGCGCTTGAAAAAAAAACTACACATGCTTTGAATTACAGGCAAGTTCTTTACATGTCTCTGGTTTTTTTGACATTCAGTTTTGTGTCACCTCATACTTCACTACGCCACATAACACAACATGTAGCTAGAGATATTTGACAAGTTCCTGTCACTGTACCTATACATTATAGAGTACACTTAATCCAGTTGTATTATATTGTTAATCAGTCTCAGTAAAGGTTTCTACAATCACAGTGTTAAATGTTATGAATGAGTATTTGTGTCTGTTCCTTATTTCTAGAAGCTGCCAAGTAAATAATTCAAAACATGGCCACGGTTATCAAACTGAATGCCTCAAGATATTCGAGTGACTAAGAGTCCTTTCTGTGCCAAGGAATGACTGGCACGCTGTGGATATTGAGAGACACAACCATTCACTATGTTAAAGAACATGACCTCCTCTATCTAGTGCAGATGGCCTCAGTGGAACTGATAGGTGTTTTTGCGGTTGTTAAGGCAGACCTCCACAGATTTGTGTCTTCATGGTTACACAAAGATGCACATAAGACCTAACTACACACAGCCCAACCAGACCAACAAGTCTTTAGGGGATTGTGGTTGGCTTCCATGGTGATTCAGAGGAGCCACCCATTTGCCGGCTCTGACAATCAGGAAAACTGGGCGGATCTTTTTGTTCTTTCTCTGAAAAAAAACAGCAACTGGAAAGGTGGCAAAGGTTTCAGTTGAAGGATGGATAAAACAACGCCGTCATCCAACATCTCTTCTAACAATTCCCTCATGAAAAAAAAAAAACCCCGAACTTCAAAACGGTTTAATACTAAACAAAATGTGTCTTTCGAAGTCACGTCTTCGTTAAGATATGAAAGGTGCCCTATTCATGTAGTTGTTGTTGTGGAGAATCTTCTACTGACCTGTTGAGACGCAAACGAGCAGGTAGGACAGAGGCGTGTGGTAAGAGTGGATGTTGCTCAGCGTGTCTGGCCAGACCACCACACTGGAGAGGGATACAGGTTATGGAGAGAAGGGTCTGTATACGCCTCAGACATACATGGGCTCACTCCTGGAGAGAAAAGCCTGACTAAGCAGAAACATTAATATCAGCTGTTATGGATTTTCTGACCCCTGGACCAATAGACATCTTTGTAGCAATTCTGCTGAAATTAGATGAACATTTCTCTGTTTATATGTCTAAACTAAATGACTTCTTTGACTGTATTCTCAAACGGGCTCACTGGTTTCATTAGTCTTTGTCACAAGCTGTTCGGCAGAGTGGGCACACCTCAAACAGAAATGTTCTTGTGTATGTTGCCTCCCTGTATAAATAGAGAGCGGACGCACAGAGGCAGACTTATTGTTAAGAAATAACCTAGTATGTACAATGACATGTAAAGCAAAGCAGCGATTTAAGTTTGACTTTGGAAGCAAAATAACCTAACTTTGAAGTGAAAATTGACTTCACACACAAATGCTCTCAACCACTGCTAACTTTCCCTGCCCCCAAAAAAGTAGTCTCTCAAAGTGCTTTCACAAGAATCTTTAGCCAGCAGGTTTTTCCAGTTGATTATCTGTGCACTCCTGCATGGTTTCCTACTTGTTTTTCTCACAAACGTCTGATTCACACTCAACAAATACTTGTATGGTTCATACTGTACAGTGGCATTTCACCCCTCCCCACTTAAAAATACCAATGTCTCCCCCGTCCCTCGCCCTGTCTGAACATGTCCTTATTCCCCCCCCCCCCCCCGCTGAATGGACTGGCTGCCACAGGGTGTCACTGACCCACACACAACCCCCCCATCCCACACACACACACACACACACACACACACATATAAACGCATCATGTGGATTGTGAATGGACAATGGTGTCCCAGTGTGCATGGATAGACAGAGGCAAATGGATGGAGACTTACCAGGTCAGGGCCCATGTCCCAGTCAGCAGGGAGTGCACCATGGAGACGGAGAGGTTCCTCCATTTCCAGTAGCGGAAGTTATCCTGCTCCACCACCTTGGGTACGGGCAACCTGTGGAGTAACCGGCCGACCACCCTGAAAAGCAGAGAGCACAGCAACACTGACGGGCCTGGGTGACTTCGCAGCACAGGAAGCAGGGCCTCCATCCTCTCCTCCCCACCCTGCTGTCCCTCTGTCTCTTTGGCGCTTGCTCTTATTTACTACACTTCCCTTCGTCCTTTCTCTCTCTTTGCTTTTTCACTCTTCTGTCAACATCTCCTCTGCGCGTTGACGGACGGATACGCACGGTATGTGATGGGAGTGTTCCCCAGTAGAGGGGTCTGCAGAGGGGGGGGGGGGATAGAAGCTGCAGCTGCAGGAGGTGATAGTTCTGCTTCTTTCTTTTTTTTTCCCCCCAAGTTCGTTTCCGTAGAGCTGAGGCTGCAGCCTGTTTCTTCTCGCGTTTTAAGCGCCCTGAGCCTAAAAAGAGGCTTGGAACGGATTCCCGTAACAGTTCATTCCAGTGCGAAGGCGTCTGTCTTCACGCAGAGCCCCGTAACGATGTGTGCCGCCGCTCTCAACCCGCCTGTCTGAGCAGAACGGAGGGGGAGTGGTGTGGAGGGAACGGGGTGGGTGCCGCCGCTGCCGCTGCTGCTGCTGCGCCCTCTAAACACAGAAACAAGGTGGGGCGGAGATCATATTACGCAATGAGGAAAATATCAATGGAGAGATGGCCGAATAGTGATTTTACTGTAATTAAATGGGAAAACAGGGGTTACGTGTCGTGCGTAAAGCCTTCTCTCGGCGCGCTGCTGTACGCTTGTGCCAAACACCAAAAGTCAGGCCGTTTTTTGTTTCATCACACGGAGTAAATATCCATGCGATAGCGCTGACGAATACCGCCGGGAATGTCCCACTAGCATACACAGAACACTGGAAACAACGAGAGAGAGAGACTGATGACTTTTTGTCTGTGTGTTTGCTTGAAAATAACTGGTCCGCGAACACGCACTATTGAGGACTGTGAGCGACAACTGTAGACGAAAAAAAAAAAAAAAGTAGTGACCTGAGCTCTGGTTAGTTAGATATCACCAACAAGGTCCCACATTCACATCTCAGCTGTTGTGTTCCCCTCCGCCCATGTCATGGTTATTCATCTCATAGTTCACATCAGACACCGAATAGAGCTACAGAGTGAATCCATCTCAGTTTGAAATGAAGTTATCTTGTTCAACAGGTACTGAACAATAAAAATCGGTTATCCACGACAAAGAGGGCTTGCAAGCCGAGGAGTTATGGAATCAACCACTTGCTTGACAACTATGTGTCGAGAGGAAATGTCATTGGCACTAAAGACAGAAGTGAAAATGTTTTTTTTCCCTCATAGTTGAGTTACTAGTAGTAGAGTTTTGAGGGCACGGTTGATGCTTCTATCGGCTCAGGTGTGGACAACAATCTTCACTCTGGCCTTATCTCCACTACCGAGCTTTTAACCAACCATCCTCAGTAATCAGGTCTGTAGCCACTCCAAGTCTAGATACAAACCGCTAGTAATCAAGTTGACCAAGACCAATACATTATCTGGAAGCTCAAAGAGACTGGCTTCAAGACTCTTCAGAACTTGCGGTAATAGCACCAATTTCTGTTACTGTAAATATGAATGAGACTGATAGCAAAACCACCACACATCATTGTTAGGATTGGACCATAACTGTATGAATCTCGTATGTTAAACAGGCAGCCTCAGTCCTGCCCTACTATAACTTTTTCCATAAACACAGCATAGCTCTGGTTCCCCATAGCTGGCCTCTCTGCTGCTGGCGGAGATTGGAGAAAGGGACATAAAAGCACATGCACTATCACCTGAACTGCTACTCTGTCTATGTTCTGTGCATAACTGGCACTTAGCCTTCGCTTTATGTTCCTTTTCAGTATCCTTAATAAAGTCTATTCGCCTCTCTGCTTTTTTCAGAAAGGTCTCCTGCACATGTGTTGTTCTCTCACATCTGCTTTACATCACATGCAGTGCACTATAAATACAAACCAAATGTGTGCAGTGCCTATTATCTATACAAAAATAACACTCTTGAAGGTTCAGTGTGTAATCTTTGGTGACATCTACTGTTGAAGTTTCAGATTGTACTGCTCCGTCCCCTACAGCGGCCGCTACAAAACACAAAAGGCCCTCAGTAGAGTCACCGTTTGCTTTGTCCATTTTGGGCTTCTCAGTTAAGGAGATAATACCTATGGTCCACACTCAAACATCAGACGCAAAAGAGAAGGAATACTACCTCCTATAAAATGGAAAAATGAAGAGGAAGTCCCTTCCAGGCTACTGTAAAAACCATAGTAGCGCATAGTAGGGTGATATGGCCAAAAAAAAAAAAATCTCAATTTTTTTTCAGTGATGTAGACAATTCACAATTTGAATAGATGTTTTTCTGTCTACATGAACTCAAGATGCAAAATGATTTGAAAATAGTTTCCTTTGCGAAAATTACAAACCATATACAGTATGTGCAATATTTGTTAAGAAATAATCATGTTAAATAAATAAAGCAGAACTGGTAGGCAGTGACTGGAGAAACATATTCACAACAAATGTATTATAACGAACAACCAGGTTACGTTTGAATTTTTGTTGAACAAGAAAAGTCTCCAGAGGAAGCATTCATCTCAATGTTGTGATTTTCATGATTTTCAGAAAGCGAAAACTTGATGAACTGAATTAATTCGATGCATTGCCCAGCCCTACGCCATAGATGTAAACAGCTCAGTATAATGAGAACACAACAGAGTGAAAACCAGTGAAAACATAGTTATTCATATTCATAGTCACTTGTGTCTTTAGATCCCCTTAAATCTGGACCTTTCAATAAAAGTCAGCACAGTAATGATGTTTTCATTGGCTTACACTGACCATACTCACTCTGCTGTATTTACTTATATCTTACTACTGTACTCACTTGATGATTTCTGCCTGTTGGAAGTGTTTTCAGTACTTTTACTTTACTTTTATCCCAAGTAAAAGAAGGTCTTACTCATTATACAGAATATCTCCTTTCAAGATCTTATATTATTGTAGAATATTATATTGTTGTGTTTATCACTCTGTGAGAGCATTATAACGTTATATAGTTAGCTGAGACTATTTTAAAGAACTTGTACACTGATTAGTCATATAGTGCTGCATCAGGTCATATTATTATATCATTTTGTACAGTAAAAGTAAGTAACTTTAAGTGTCAAATAAATGTAATAGATCAAAATGTACAATATTTCACTCTGTAGAAGGATAGAAGTATGAAATAGCATGCTTTGGTAAAGAACAAGGATGTCAAATTTGTATTTAGGTACATTTACAGAGTTAGGAACATTAATTCACATCTCATGACATTTTGTTCTGCCAGTTGGTGACCCATTACAAATGTTCTGCAACC
>JAPQRN010000006.1:20834960-20850552 GCA_037367275.1 Coranthus polyacanthus | reverse complement strand
GACCATATGAAGACCATGTGAAGACCATATGAAGACCATATGAAGACCATATGAAGACCATGTGAAGACCATATGAAAACCATATGAAGGATGGAAATGTGTGACGTATAGTAGCATGTGCTCAATTTTTTTTTTTTTGTACATGTTTATTACAGAAAATAAGCTAAGGCCATTGAGTTTCAGGTAGAAAAAATGTATACTTGTACCCTTTTTCTTTTTGTAAAAATGTGAAAAGGGTCAATTTGACCCGAATACCACACATGGGTTAAAATGCTGCCAAGCCTTTCACTGAGTGAGAGTGAAACAATCCAACTACAGACTTCTCTGTAATTAATATGATCAAAATTTAATTACCTGTGCTTTTATGTATCAGACATTGAAACAAAGGGCAAAAGAAGAGCTGAATATTTGCTGAGGCTATAACAATAGATAACGACCCTTTATTTTTTGCTGATGTAGGAAACTTGAAGCATGAAATATGAACCATATAATTAATCTCCTTATATCCACTGACTACAGAGCTCTGTGTAACAAAACACTCTGCAGTTAAAAAAAAAAAGAAACCTAATATTCTAGTTTGTGTTTCCTGGTTTCCTATGGTTATTTTGTTGTGGTGTGAGACAATGACAGTCTGGCCTTTGCTTTGAGGTATTACAAAACCTGTAATACCTCCCAGTTTTAGGCATTTAAAGAAACATCCAAGGATTTCTGATGTAAGATGCAAAAGAGCCCTCAGACAGCTTCATAAACCAAACAACAAAGACCATTTGTTGCACTCTTGAGAAGGTTCCCCAATATCACATTATGTGTCTGCGGCGGGAATGTTTGTGCCAGGCTCAGCAGCACTGAACCATATTGATTCTGGGGTTATTTTTCTTTCCTCCGAGGTCTGTTGGGATACAGCTACTGTGAAGACTGTGCAACCAGTCAATGCAGAGAAAATCCTAGGGTTAATTGATTTCCAGCAGGTCTAGCAAAAAAATAAAAAAGATCTGCGGTGGTCAGGAAAAGACTCAGTTTCATTCCGGATCTATACGTTCCATTTCAGGCACAACCACTCTGCTAAACATAGCGGAAGTATCCTGCTATGAAACAACCACGCACAACTTCCTGCTGAGATGTTTCTTGAGAAATTAATGGCAGATAATACACCTCGGGCCAAGATTCATTCCTGGGGTTCAGCATCAGTTTCACTCTCCTACATGTTGCATTCCTGGACACTGACTGTTGCGTCTGGAGACAAAACTATTGCTGAAAGAAGGTGACAGCACAAGGCCAAATATGTCACTAAGCTGGTCTAAGGAGTGGCGTCCATGCTGCAAGACTCCTTCAGGTCGTCCTATGCTGAGATTCTATATCCATGAGAAAGAGCACTTCATTCTCACCTCTCATCTCCGTCCACCTAGCTTCATGAAAGAAGAAAAGTGTAGAGAAAAGTTTTTAATTACACACTAAAAACTGAGACTGAGGCGAACTGATACTTAGTAAATAAATAAAAGCAACCTTTACTTGATAAAATAGGCTAAAGGTAGTTCTAAAAAAACATCTAACATGTTAATGTCGTATTATATATATTACATTATTTTCTATTTATTTATAGCATTTATTGATAAAACTGTAACCATTTTCAGTAGAAAACAAATCTAATCTTATAATACTGAGTAGACTTTAATCTCATTTTATAGTCATAGGTTTCAATGACTTTTGAGTTCCCACCTAATTCTGCATTTCTTACATTGTCACTGTGCTAGAATTAATGTTTTTAAAGTGCATTTTAATAGTTTTAGAACTTTAAATCTACTCAATATATGAGTAGACAAAGTAACATATGACGATCTTATAGAATATGACACATTTCTGTGGATTAAACGACCAAAAGAATCAAATTAACTCACCCTTAAAAATCTACAGCATTACACGTAACATACCTGTACACATTAATGTAGCAGTAAAATGAATCTAAAAAATTTATATAATATTAAAACACTGGCGGGGACCATTTTACTGCACAATGACTTGACTTTTCATTCTTTAAGTAGACGTTTGCTGATAAAACTTTTCAGATCACTGTTTGTGGTGATATGTCATTATTTCAGATTGATGATAAGTGGAGGAATGTACCTGAGCACAACACAGAGAAGGCTTTGTAACAGCACAAACTATTTATTATCTCCATCATGCTGGAAAGAGGAAACGGCGCTCACACAAGCCTGCGTATCTCTGGCACTTTTTAATCATCAGTGTCTGGATGTAAGACTATAGCACTGCCTCCTTCCGTCTCTCACTCATGCCCTACTGTCTCCATTTCCGTTTTCACTTTGGGTAATTTGCTGTCTGGCATGGATCCTAAAGTCAGCATTGTAGCCCAGGGGTTCCCAACCTTTGTCAGCTCAAGACCCAAAAGAGAAATTTATTGAAATTCAATAAATGCACTTTTCTACCTTATCCATATTACGGACAAGTGCACGAGTTGGGGACGGAATGTCGCTTCACAATGACTGTAATGCCAGAAAGCTAGTCACCAACTAACATACAGCAATAACACATATCAGGAAATTCATTCATTTTCATAGCGTTGTAATTTTGAGCAGGGAATGGCTGTCGTATCTTATTTTTTTAAATGTAACCCTTACTACCTGTCTCCATCTTTGTTTAAAGGTTTTGTATGTTTCTGTTTAGGATTAAGGATTTTATTGGTCCCAGTTACTGTAATTAAAATGATTATTTAGCAGTTCTTCTCTTAAAGTCACTGTTAATTGAAAACAAAGGAAATGCCTGTAGTTGTGGGGATATAGTGAACTACGCGGTCAGCAAAGAAATACTCATAGCTTTTTCCTCCTATTAGACTCTGTTTCCAACAAGACTGCTGGTTTAAAATGACATTTTTCCTAAAAAATATTGAGGGATTAAAGTGTTTTGGTAACTTTAACAGATGCGGGACAGTTTTATTCCCCCCGCCCGCGCTCTTGCTTTTTGTCCCTCGCTGGTTCCTGTAGTACAGCGGGGACGGGTTGCCTGGAGACGGCGGAAACGTTTTGGTGAAGCAGCGATGGAAAAGTATGAGAAAATCAAAGTAGTTGGAAGAGGAGCATTTGGGTAAAGTCAGAGTTGGTTTATTATTCGTTGCCTTTATGCCATATATTTCGTATTCTGTACACGTCGAAATACAGCGCTGACAGACCTAAACGAAGGAAAGAACTAGCCAGAAGTCAGAAAGATATCACTTGTTTCCAATAATCTGTAACGGGATGTGTCGAGGCGTCGGGATGTTAGCGCCGCCCTCAGAAGTTAGCTAGACTTGACAGGAAAAATAACGGGAAAAAAACTTGATAAGAAAGCAAACAAGCGTGAGCTTTGTAATAGACGTTTTTCCTACGCCACGTTCAGGCTTTAATAACATGGCAGCTGTGAAGTTTTTAAAATAAAGTTTGTGTGAAGACTTGGTAGTTTAACCTAGCTTGTTTTTTTCTTCAATAATCTGCTGAAGTTACATCAAAGATTATCTGACTAGGATCTAGGATCTTTGGTCACATCACTGTGGATTAGTTGCTGGTGTTTTCTACGCCTCATATAGCGTTACGTGGATATTTAATAATACTGAGCTGTGTCTGTAATCTTTCAGATAACTGGGCGACAAGGCCCAGAAATTGATCAGTTCTCCATTTTGTGTTCAGTTCTGGACGATTCGCGATTTTAATCTTTTTTTTCTGCTTACACGAACTCGAGACAAAAAAGTAAACTAAACACTAAAACTAAAGACTAAAAAGTAGTTTCTTTACTAAGGCCATGCTAAAAACATTAGAGTTTTTGTTGATCAAGAAGGGTCTCCAGAAGAAGCAGTAATCTTGATTTTGTGATTCAGGTCTTTTATCATTTAATTTTTCGTTCATTGTCTAACTGGTATGTCTTGGACTTTCAAACTGGGAAAGTTTTACACTGTGATAGAAATCAAACAACACTTCTTATAATGCATTATTACATCTCACCACACATAGGTCTAGATTTCAGGGGATGCGTCAATATTTAGAAAGATTTACAGAAGAGAGATTTATCCACCCCCCCTGTAATAAAATCACAAATGAAGCAGAGGACTTGAATTATGTGCTCATACAACCACTGAATGTTTTGCGGCAAACATAATTATCCCACCACAGCCCTTTAACGAGGTCTCATTCTCTAAAAGACTATCAGTGATTTAATCAGTTATGGACAAAATGTGTTGTAGGTCTATTCTAGTTTTCTGTCAACTTCAGTATTTCTGAAATCATCATGAAACACAGATATGTGTGATACGTTCTGAACATGCTGAACGCTTTGAACATGATCAGAAATCTTGCTGAAAAACATATGAACTGTTCAATTCCAGAAGTTTAAAGATTACTTACAGTTGGGCAAAATAATGTATCACTGACATGAATCAGTGCCACATGCACATGTAAAGAGGTTATTTCCACATATAAAAGACAAAAAAATGACAGAAGACAAAAACATGCCTCTATGTGTATGGGATCATATTAAATGAGAAAAGTTGCTATGCAGGAGAGTAAATATTTGAAAGCCTTACTGCTTTACATTCCATTATGTTTTGAATTGTAACCTGTTGCCTGAATTTTGTGTCATTTCCACCATAAACTTATACAGAAAAGGTCCAAATTGGTGCCTAAAAAGTCACAGAAAGCAGCAAATGAAGTGTTTGATGCTCAAAATTTCCTGGGGGAGGAACCCCTGATCCCTTCTTAATATGCCCCCCCAAAAGTACAAATGAAACCTACACCCATGTTTCTACATTGCCTCTATACATTAAGTCAAATCCTGATGTACTTTTCCAGTAGTGTCACATTTAACATTTATCTACAATGTAGATTCTAGATTATAATAATAAACCATACATGTTTGTCAGTAACAAAAGGAGTGCTAAGGCTGATTAAGCAGAACAAAACAAAATCAAAACTACCACAAAATGTTCTATTATACTACTTACACAAGAAAATGCCCTGCAAATTGTCTTCCTTTTCCTTCCCTGTCAGGATCGTTCACCTGTGCCGTAGGCGCAGTGATGGGGCTTTTGTCATCCTGAAGGAGATTCCAGTGGAGCAGATGTCTCGAGATGAGCGCCTGGCAGCTCAGAATGAGTGTCAGGTGCTGAAGCTGCTTAACCACCCAAATATCATAGAGTACTATGAGAACTTCCTTGAAGACAAAGCACTCATGATAGCCATGGAGTATGCACCAGGTAATATTACTGTAATATCTAATAACATGACCGCCTTTTGTTCATTGTCTAACAGTTCACTTTTCCCATGGTTTTGTGCTGTGGGGCTCTATACCTTTTTTCATTCCCATGTCAAGCCTGGGAGGGCCAAATGAGAACATCTAATATTAATCCCTGTGGTGGGGATTCGTAGGGTAATTTGATAAGGTAACCTTTCTGTTAGAAGGTATATTGTTAAAGAGGTAGATTGACATTATTGACTCCACAATTCCGCAGGAAGGTCAAGAACCAGATCGTCTTTATTATTCTTTAATTCCTTCTTGTTTTCTATCTGCAGGTGGAACTTTGGCTGATTACATACAGAAGCGCTGTAACTCTCTGCTAGATGAGGACACCATCCTTCACTTCTTTGTACAGATCTTGCTTGCCCTGTACCACGTGCACAACAAACTCATCTTGCACAGGGACCTTAAGACGCAGAATATTCTTCTTGATAAGCACCAAATGATTGTCAAAATTGGTGATTTTGGCATCTCCAAAATCCTTGTCAGCAAGAGCAAAGCTTACACTGTGAGCATACTTCTGTTAACTTGAAACTCGAGTAATTTTGTTGATGCTTAGGGCATATCCTGGATCCACAGGATCACCTTCATATATTTGTGTTATATCATGAGGTTGAAAGGGCCACTTAAACAAGTACTAGCACAAATTATTTTCTTTGTGCTCCACAGGTGGTTGGGACCCCTTGCTATATCTCCCCAGAGCTGTGCGAAGGAAAGCCATATAATCAGAAGAGTGACATCTGGGCCCTGGGCTGTGTGCTTTACGAACTTGCCAGTCTGAAGAGAGCCTTCGAGGCTGCTGTACTAAAATTATTTAATTTATAGTAATATCTTTCTCATGTTATGGCTCTTTTTTGCTAGCTTTGAAAGTAATATTTCTCTGATTCATTGTATAATTTATAAATGATTGCTGAGTAGAGGGTGGAAAGGTAACAGACTCACCCTAACTATGACAAGTGTTACAAGTTACAAGTGTTCTATGAATAATGAAATTACAGACACTAGAGCACTACATATTTCACATGTCGTCTCCAGTGTATTGTATAATTCAACACTTTTTACTTTCACTTTCAGAATCTACCTGCACTCGTCCTGAAGATCATGAGCGGTACCTTTGCTCCAATTTCAGACCGGTACAGCCCAGAACTCCGGCAGCTTATTCTCAACATGCTTAATCTGGATCCATCCAAACGGCCTCAACTCAATGAAATAATGGCTCTTCCCATATGCATTCGACCCCTTCTTAATCTCTACACAGATATAGGCAATGTAAAAATGCGCAGGTACTGTCAAGTATTCATTAGTTAGATGTTTTTAAATATATGCTTTGAGTTTAAAATGTCTTGTATTTGGTGCACACAATTCACACTACACTGTTTTTTTTTGTTTGTTTGTTTTTTCAGGATTGAGAAACCCCTGTCCACTGTGCATACCGGTCCTCAAGGTAGACCAGGAGGGAGAGTACCTACCAACAGGTCAAGAGGTGAAGCACATGCACCATTATTTTGCAACAGAATGAGCTGGACCAGGTCGAATGTGGTGCTTTTTCATTTTGATTGTGATTTCTTGTACTGAAACAGATGGAACAGCGGCTTTAGGGACAGGTAAAGTGCATTCCCTCCCACTGTCCTCTGTGTATACTTGGGGTAGTGGCATCTCAATGCCCCTTCGCCTGCCAATGCTCAACACTGAGGTGCTTCAGGTGTCTTTGGGCCGCACCCAGAAGATGGGAGTAACCAAGTCAGGCCGTCTTATTACTTGGGAGGTCAGTAAACTAAAAGCACCTAACATACTGTAAACAAAACATCTACTATGGTGTTTTGTTTTTTATTTCCACAGATAACAGCTGGATAAAAGTAAAAGATTTTACATCAAAGTAGTTCTACATATGTTCACTGAGAACCAGATATTATCACAGGGGCTATAATATCTGGTTCACAATCAAAATGTAGTTCTACATATTTTCTATAATATCTGGTTCACTGAGAGCTTCTTTGTAGTTTGTTCTCTGGGTCATAGGAAATACAAAAAATGTAAAATTGAGTAAGGCAGGCTGAAGAAATAGGTACATTAAAACCATTCAACATTAGCAAAAAAGATCATCTCTCTGTGTCTAATGATCATTTGTTGCCACAGGCTCCATCAGTTGCCTCCGGTGATGCAACTCTACCTGGTGTGGTGGAGCAGATGCAGCCTCAGTTCATTTCACGCTTCCTAGAGGGTCAGTCCGGAGTTACCATCAAATCTGTGTCCTGTGGTGATCTCTTTACCACCTGCATGACAGGTTTGTGGGCCATCCCTCTCTCGATTGCAATTGGAGAGATCGCATCCATGCCCAGTCAGCCAAAGAGCAAAGAGCTGAGCAAAAGGAAATCGATGATTGTACTCTGCTTTCTGCCCTCACACACTGCACAGCAACTCTGTAAAACACCAAGAGCAGCATTTGAACGCAAATGAAAGTGTGGATGCAATCTGGACTTGATCTGATAGTGTGGATCCACTCATAAAAAAGGCTCTCCATGCTTACCTAGCAGTCTGGAGGTACAGTTTTATGCTCAAACTCTGGTGCTCTGTCAGTCATACTGCAGCATTTCAAAGCAAATAACACAGGATTAAAGACCCTCCCTACCAGCTCAGTTGCCATTCCATTATTTTTCTCTGTAGTGACACAGATTAGTGTTTTCTAGATAGGGATTAAACACATTCTGTTGGTCAATATACATAAAGATACACCTACACACATCAAGTAATAGTACCTCTAATCCCTTCTTTTTATTTTCAATTTGCAGACAGGGGCATTATCATGACTTTCGGAAGTGGAAGCAATGGTTGTCTTGGACATGGTAACTTCAATGATGTAACACAGGTACTCATTCACATGTAACTACATTAAATTATTTTCATTCTTTCATTCATTCATTGAACTTTTGGAATCATTGAGGGCATGCCCTTATTTCCAATGAAGTTGAGAAAACAAAACCAAATACATATATAGAAATGATTACAAACAAGCAAACCTAACAGAACATCATTAATCATCGTTTTTAATGGACCTGTAGCTACAATAGTGTTAAGTTTTAATGTACTGTATATTGTAAAATGTTCCAGGCATATGGAACACAAAAACCAAAATCAGATTTTAATAAAGAGGTGATATACGGTGGCATGTTGCCGTTTAAGTCTTTATAAATAAAAAGAAACCCATGCCTGTCATGTTACCTTACTGTTACCGTTGACTGCCACACTCTATATTAAATACACACTAAATACCAGTTTATTTCATATTCTCAGTCTTAAAGTAATGCAGTAGCTGTGCCATAAATCTAACCTTCATTAATGATCTGTTTCATTTATGAATTGTTGGTTGATTGTTTATAAGTAATACTTGCCATCTATTTAAATACATCTACATTGATTTTTGTTCTTTGACTATGTTTTTGCTCTCAGCCCAAGATAGTAGAAGCACTCCTTGGCTATGAGCTGATTCAGGTGTCATGTGGAGCCTCCCATGTACTCGCTGTGACCAATGAAAGAGAAGTATTTGCCTGGGGAAGAGGAGACAATGGTAGAGTAAAAAAGCTGGTTGTTTTTGTATTCACTGTGGCCTACCATGATGGTGTGTTTTTGTATTTCACTGATTTATGACAGCACCATCTAAGCATACAGTTTAATTGTTAGGTTTCCTCTGTATTTAAGGTCGCCTTGGGTTAGGCACCCAAGATACCCACAATTCTCCACAGCAGGTGTGTTTACCTGTAGAATTTGAGGCCCAGAGGGTGGTGTGTGGAGTTGACTGCTCCATGATTATCAGTATTCAACACAGCATAGTGGCATGTGGAAGCAACAGGTAATTATTCTATTTTTCCACCCAAAACTATGGCAATTACTCTTATAAACTGACATGAGCAGCGAAACATGAGAGGACGTAGACCTAGAATTTCATACCTCTCACAGGTCTCCAGGAAGTTATATTCAGTCTGCATTAGATGGTAGATCAAAGGAGATGCTATGGCGCAGAGAGATAGTGTGCACAACCTGTGAAACAGCATTCTCCTGATGTGACATACACTTTGTTTTCTCTCATTGTTAATACGTCTCTCAGAGAGGTTTCAGACAGGATATAGTGCTCTGTAGGAGTAGGAGTAGTAAAAAAACACATATACCCGCAGCTTAACTGCTAGCTGCAGCTGCAGTGGCTTATAGGAAACAGGAAAAAAAACACATTTAAGGAATTGTGACAAACATTTACACTTTGTGTTTAAAGAATGATCTAAAAGATTTTGATAAATACTAGCTGTTCTGTACCTGGACTTGTCACTTTTTGTTGTGGTCAGGTTCAACAAACTTGGGTTGGATAAGATAACAGCAGGAGAAGAACCAAATACATCCAATCAGGTAGAAGAAGTCCATTCGTACAATCCTGTCCAATCAGCCCCACTGAACAGTGAGAAGATCGTTTACATTGATATTGGAACAGCTCATTCTGTTGCTGTTACAGGTGAAATATTCCCAGTATTATTCTGTCTCACTGAATTTTGAAAATCCACTAAGCACCCTTAAAACTGGAAATTGATTTGTCATAGATTCTTAAGCTGTTACTTATATTTTCTTTTTCAGAGCGAGGTCAGTGTTTTACCTTTGGCAGTAACCAGCATGGTCAGAAGGGCTGCAGTTCCCGTCGTAGCAGTCGTATGCCCTACCTGGTGCCTGGTGTGCAAGCTATCACCATGGCTGCTTGTGGAGATGCTTTTACCTTAGCTATTGGATCTGGTGAGTAGAAGGACGCACGTGTTACTTTCTCAGTGTATGATTTTAAAAGTGTTCACTGCACGGTAAAGCAATAACCTGGAGGGACTGATTTGTGGTGCATTCACGTAAACTCTTTAGTCTTAGACTTAGTACTTTGAGAGTCATCTGTTAAACAGCAATGCATTCAAAAGCCATTGTTGGGACATGAAAGACATACGTATATGGCTGTTGTGAAATGGATAATGTGAACTTGGTAGTATTACTTTAAAGTTGCAAAGTCATAATGTACCTTGAAAAATGAGCACTGGGGACTCTCTGTTATCATATAAATATAGACTGATTTCTATGCAGTGGACCTGGGTCCAGAAGGTGACGTCTATGCTTGCTCATGAGTGCCTCACTGTATCTTAACCACTCCTCAGCATCGGCAACAGTGTGCAACACTTGCTACCGTTAGCTTAGGAATCCTAACTAACAGCAACAAACACTGTCTTCCAGCACAACACAGATACACAAACTTCATGTAAGCATGTGAGAACACACACAAACAACAGGATGCTGACTGCAGTTCCTTTAATGGCCAGCGGTGTTATTAATTACTTTGGGTTTCCTGAATGTACTTTTACTGTACTGTAGAGTTTCCAACACACACACACACGTGCAGTCCACATGAACTAAAAATAAGTATTTTCAGAAAGGCACTTTTTGTGAAATCCTCACTCAAAAAGTTTTTTTTAGAGTTGTGTACGAGTAGGACTTTTATGAGTAAACACAGCAGGGTTCAGCTAAGCTCTGAGTAGCGACAACATTGCTCAGATATCTGTGGTTCAGCTGATTAAATCTTCAATGTGATGGATTTTGCAAATTGAACAAGTTTCAAGTTTCTGCAAGTCTTATTTTCATGCCAAACTGAAATTCTGAAGCTTGTGGTTGCATGGATGGTTTAAAATCAACCAAAAAACATGGTATGCCTCAAAAAGTGGTTTGGAGCAACTCAGCTAATGGGCTTAAATATGCAAAACCCTCAACACTGTCCTCAACATGTAGGTTAGCATATACGTCTGTGACAGATTTGTGTGCATGTGATTTGTTCTTTTAGCTGTGGGTGAAATGGTAAAATGTCATATCGTGCCAGTGATTGGCTCCCCTGGGAATAAAGCCAGCAGTGCCAGCCATGCCTGTAGGTTTTCTTTGTCAAGGAAGGGCTTTGTTCAGCTTTAACATCCTACAGATAGAGCCATTATGCTGTCACTGTAGGAGACGCTGAGCTGTCAGTTAAAGATTTGTGTGGATTAATGCATCCTGGGGCTGCTCTGTGAATTTGGGGAATGATGACCAGTTTCCACCTCTCCTGTTTTCTACAGAAGGGGAGGTGTACACCTGGGGAAAAGGGGCCCGTGGCCGCCTTGGAAGGAAAGAGGAGGATTCTGGGATACCAAAGGCGGTGCAGCTTGATGAGAGTCACCCATTCACGGTGACATCAGTGGCTTGTTGTCATGGCAACACTCTTCTGGCAGTGAAACGTAATATTTTGCTTATTACCCTTTGTTAAGCAACACTGTGAAATGTAAGGATGTGGTGGAAACTAACAGCAAGTTCTAACCCCCAGATGAGAGACACGCTGAACCTGAGACAAGCTTTTATTAATAATATCAACAAAGATGCATGTTTTATGTATTTCGAATAATAAAGCTGAAAAGACTCATATTTCTTCTCAAGTAGCTATGTATGTTACGTATGTCAGGGCAGTTTTTTTTACATCAGCATACTAGTTTTTCCAGCAATCTCATAATAAAATGACATTTGAATCCCGTTTTGCAGCAACAGGCCTCTTACTGAGGGGAAACAGGAGAAATGTATTTAGCTATTTGTACCGCTTTCTCCCAATGGTGACGGTGCAAAAGCCACAGTTTCTAACAAAAGGCTGAATAACAGCGGAGGTGGGATTAAAACTGTGGCTCTTCATTCAAATTTCAAATTGAAAATACATGCAGATTTTGAACAGATTAAATTGCGTCACAATTTAATAAGTAACAGCGATGTTGGTAATCCTTGCTACAGGCCACAGGGCAGGGATGAAGCGTTTCTTTGATCCACATCATGTGATGAGGACACAGAGATTGAATGACATGACTCTATTAGAGATTTGGGATATTTGAGGATTTACATACAATATATAGTAGATTATATACCTTTATTCAGAAAGATTACAGACCCACTAAGCAGTCTGTTTATATTTAACCTTACACCTACAAATACTGTTATGATGTAAAGCCTGTGATTATTGTAGCAGGCACAGGAATCAGGTGTCACTGTACAAATGAAAACTGTACACATATTTGCATGAAAGTATATCATTTCTACACATATTTAAAATCTTTATTTATCACCGTCTTCTTGTCTATTTCTAAGTCTAAAAGCGGAAATTGGGCACTGAAGTCTTTACCACACCTGTATAAAAATGTATGTCCTAAAACTTTTGAGAAAATCCATAAAACATCAAAATCAAAAATAAACGCACAGGAATTGCAGATATAAGCATACAGCTGTTTAGTTTAGGATCTTCTGTCATGCTGGTAACATGATCGACTTGCATTGATATTTAAATAACCATTAACCATTATTGACCTCATTATTAGGAGATTGATTTATTGCTTTCCTCTTGTTCTTTGCTCTCTTTGTTTTAGCTTTGCTTGAGGAACCTGTCCCGAGATGATTTTGTCCTGAAAAGTAATTTAAACCCACTCGGAGGTTGTCATGAAGCCCGGTGGTGACGTGAGGTGAAGGACAGCTTCCTCTGAATAACTCCAGCCAGAGGCCCATCTGCACTTTCCATTTCATGCTGCAGCTTTGAATTTCACTTGATCTTTCGATCTGTTTTTTTATCCAGTATATTATCTTCTTGCAGCGGTCTCACGTCATGGGCCAAACCACTGGAAAAGATCCAAACCTGTTTGTTTCAACAGGTGTAACTCACAGGCAGGCTGGATGTTGTAACGCTGTTAGTGAAGATAACAGCGCAGGAAGTCATTAGGCAACTTTCATGTGGTGAGCTATTGTCCTCTTTCACGTGCAATGTTACCATGACAAGTCATGAAAGGCCAGTAAAAGTCAAACTGGTTTGAGCTCTCTCTCTAAGCCGGAGGTGAATGAGATGATACAAACCTTAGAAATGAAAAGAATGAAAGCCACTTGAATGCGTTGTAACTCATCAGTCAAATGAACCAAACACACTAATCTTGATCACACTGTCAGAGGTCACGTCGTACGTATTGGATTAGTTCAACAATGGATTTGTAACTCATCAGCATTGTTCAAACCAGATAACGATGTGCTGTTATTTAGTTTTGAGGCTTTATTGTGTTGAACACACTGCTAATTTTGTGTTGGTTCAGTGTTGTAACTCCCGCTGAAATGTGTATTTTTATTTTCAATGAGATGTATATGCATCATAAATTCTGTTCGACCTAAGGCTGTTGAAAAACAAACTGCAGAGTAGATTCCAACAGCCCTGTTTTCGTATTTTTATTATCTATGGTGACTTTTTTTCAGTGTTAAAGCTTTACCAGTCATGCTCTTTGGTGAATATCTGAATTCATATTTGAATACCGTGAAGCATGAGCTGCGTGAGGAGTCCTGTGGTTCATTGTGTAGTTCAGGGTTTTCCATATCATAGTAAGACTTCGGTGCAGCACCTAAAGCTGAAGAGAAACGATACTGTGTTAGCCCAGTTAGTTTTCTGGAAATAAGCTTTTAAAAGTGGGGGTCGTCTATTATTTGCTAAATTGGAATCCACCTTACAACGAGCCTCAACAACTCCTGGTAAAAATAGTACGCGTTAAAATACGGGCTTCTGATGGATGTCCAGAAAGGTGAAATGAAATGTCACAACGGCAGGATTATCATGATTTAATTACACAGAACCACCGTGAAATACCTTTCCCTGTAACTTTAAGAGCAGTTTTTAATCAAATACACTATTTCAGCATTCCTTTCACTGGTAACGTTTAAATAAGTGAATTATTTCACAAATTACACCTACGAGTAATTGTTGTCTTTTCAATATATACTTTTATATACACATAAATGGCTTCCCATTGTTTTCTTGTGTGATGATGTAATGGTGATGTAATCCCATGGCAATACATCACATTAGGTGAAAACTGATCTAAATGTATTTGATGTGCATGTGGGATCTTTAAACCCTCAAATAAAAATACTGGGTTTTTTTTTTTTTTGCTGTTTTTAGCGCTGCAGTTAAGTGATTCTGTAATAATTCTATGCATTAAAACATCAAATGCGGGTTGAAAATACTGTATTACTTGTGTTTTTTTTTTTCTTAGATGCCTGCCTTACCACCAGAGGGCATCTATCACCACCGGCAGCACCACTGGCTTATTATCGTTGTATTAGGTCAGTTAGACGTATTGCTTTAACCTAAAACAATAATAATAAAAAAAAACCTTGTGCATTTTAATGTGAGCAATTAATTAGGCATGAATATATATATATATTTTAAAAACCCCATACAATTCCCTCATCAGGTTAAGGTTGTACAGGCTAATGTAGAATACATTCTAGTGAATAAAATACATATTCAATATTAATTAGGCGTTTAGGTATGGAAGCAAACAACTGATCTCAGTCGATTTCACTGCAGTGAGACATAAGCCTAATTAAAGATCCATGAGGGAGATCAGAGGGATAAAATGGTGTGAACGGAGCATTTCAGCTTCTTGACTCCTCCTGCGTGGAGAAGGAGGCGGGACTCGGTGCACCTAAACAGACGGAGGGGTTGTGCATTGTGCTCAGTCTGTTAGTACTGCATCCACAGAGGGGAAAGAGGCCATACAGCAGCACCGCCAGCCCAGAATCAACCCTCAGCTGCACTGGATTGTCCACCTTTGTTTTTGTTTCCCCCCCCCCCCGTTGCCATCATTCGTCCGGTTGCAGGAGGAAAAAAAGCCGGGGAGGATTCGCCTCCTTTAAGCCCGATCGGTCGGTGGCGGAAGGGGGGACGTGATATGAACCCCTCATCGGCTTGAACGGCAGCGCAACAGCTCAGCTTAAATAGCCCCGTTTACCGGGGGGGGGGGGGTTGAGGACAGCGGGGGGATCAAAGAGGACATTTTATACCTAGAACCTGCAGCTGAAGGCCGGAGAAGCAGCGAAAGAAAACTGCAACGATGCCCGGGTTTGATTACAAGTTTCTGGAAAAGCCAAAGAGACGCTTCCAGTGTCCGCTCTGCAGCAAGGCGATGCGGGAGCCGGTCCAAGTGTCTACCTGTGGACACCGCTTCTGTGACACCTGTCTCCAAGAATTTCTAAGGTACCGTGTTGTATGTGTTTGTGTGTGCAGAACAGACACGGTCAGAGATCCACCTCTCTGCAGGCGATACTTGTCTAGTTTCGGTCGAGCGATAGTAAATAAAGGATGTGTAGGTGTGTCCTCCTCACCTTTCCTCCACAGGGCTTTACATTAATAGGATTTTAGCCTTTTTGCACGGTGATACGAGGCACGGTACAAAGCATCTCGAGTGAAGTCCCCCCCCCCAGTCCCCCCCCCGTT
>JAPQRN010000006.1:20758907-20834238 GCA_037367275.1 Coranthus polyacanthus | reverse complement strand
TGTGTCGAGACGCGTTGAGAGAAAGTCTTTTTGTTTTACCATTTGGTTGACTGCACTGTCAAAAAGGTTGCTAAGTTGCATACAGTGACAGACGCTCTCAAACAATGAGACAATTAGGGGCGACAAGCTAATGTCTCACCTAAAGGATCTAACCTTCACAGACTGTATAACCTCTTCATAAACGTCCTGCCAGGTTGTTATACTTCAGTGTCACCTTGAAATAAAGTCAACCTCTTCGAGACTAAGTAGATAACATAATGTGACTATGTCAGTTTCTTTATGCTGTATATGGAAAATGATAGTATGTTGTCATTCAAGACTGTGGAGAAGCTTGCTGACTTAATCTCACGCCTTAAAGCTGTAAATGCATTTAAATGTGGCATTTTGATGGTAAAATTCAATTTTACAGGTCATAAAAACTCTGTGGCGCGCTGTATGTCTAGAAGGAAATCAGGCCAGTCTGACTGCAGTTGTTTGCAGTTCTGAGTTTTATTTCAGTCATGAATCTGGTCTTGCATTTCACTATAACAAGTACTGAGAAAGATCTTAAGCTGTCTTCAGTTTTACTAGATGAAATCTGAAGACGCCTGGAGGGAAAATGCGAAAATATAAACTATTTGAAAAGCAGTTTGTCTGTTGGGGCAGAAAAATATGTCAACACAGACAATTTAAATCAGATCTAATGATAAGCAAGTCTTATGTCAGTAAAATAGTCTACTAGTTGACAGGAAACGTGAATTAATGTGAATTCATTAAAAACTTTCAGTAGAGTTTTAAGTTTGCTCTGTGAGTCATCGGGAAGCCTCCTCTGGCTTTCTAGACACCAGAAAATTACATCTGGCTGAAAAGCAGAACATCACATGAACAAAGAGAGCGAGGGAGGAATAGTGTTCACTGCTGATCAATGAGTTTGGCCCTCTGCTTTGTCTGCCTCATCCTGCCCGCCTCCGTGTTCGTCCTCCAGTTTACACTCTTTTACTCCCACAGACTGACTGAGTTTAACACGTTTCCCAACTTATGAATTTTTTTTATTGAGTAACTGTGTGCTGTGCGTTTGGACGGGGTCTCAGTGTAGGTGCGAGTATGATTTGTTCCCCATCTGCATCATCTAGAGATGTGCAGTAGCTGAAACAATCCTGTGATCAATCATTTGCACACTTTAATTTCATAAGTAACTAATACAAGAAATTCTGAAACCAGGCGAACAGTGTCTTACTTTCCAATAAGGGCTTTATGCACATTGTAACTAATAGCCTTAATAAATCGTTAAACAGCGACTTATTACAAATCAGTTAAAAAACCATTAATGAGACCAACCTCTGGGTTTCCAGATTGTGAAAACTACCTGTGACTGGTAAGATTACTTAACTCGCAGCCAATTTTGATCAAAGTACATTTATTGACTACCTAAGAACACAACTTCTTTATCCAGTTCCTAAAAACACATTTAGAACGGATGTGGTAACCACTCATGAATCATTACTTCTATTAAGTAGAACTTGTGTCGTAGTATTACATCAGATATTTGCACTGACAAGTCTAATCAAAAGACATACGTTCTGTTACTTAGGATGTTGTTACATGCTAATGTAAAAATCAGTATCTCTCAGTAATTATTCAACTTATATCAGTTGTTGCTTCACATTTAACTTCCTGGTGGAAAAAATGTAAATATGCATTTATATCAACGACTCTTGAGCCTCACACGTAGCGGTCAGCTGAGGCCGCTGGCTCTATTGTCACCTCAAAGTGCCAGTTGAGGCCACTTCATCGCCCTCGGACAGCACATGGATCTTTTGTGTTCAATGAGCTCAAGTTTATTGAGGCCGACACACAGTAGTTAGCTAATGCGTTGCCCATTGTGCAACTAGGTTGATGTTTTCCTGTAATAATTGAAGGCTGAGTAACATCCAGTCCAGGCTTGCCAACCGAGTCTGCCCACTTTCACACTGACAGCTCTGTCACTCTCTCCGGAGCCCACTGCTGTGTTGCAACAAGCCGCACAAACTCAAGAATGCTTCTGGATGGCATGACTTGAGTTCTAATCATCATGTCCCAAGAAATAGTTGTCGCTGAATTCAAGTATAAAATTTTCAGTTCCATAATGTTATTTTAAAAACTGTTAATCCTGTATTTATACTTCAGTAGAATTCAAAATGAGCTGGAAATGAGCTGGAACTGACAGGCTCTCAAGGAAAAATGCACACATGAATTGTTCTTACTTTACCATGTCCATGCTGGTGTGTGCTCCTGTGTCCACAGGCATGTTAGCATGTGATGCTAATGGGGAGTGTTTCCGGTCTCGGAGGAATGTGTAAATACTCTACAATGGCAGTCCTGAAGGCTGCCCCAGCTCTGAAGGAGAGTCATGGGGTAAAAGCAGCCCTGCCCTGAAGCCTTAACACTCACAGCAATCAAATATGAGTCACATGCTTCAGCAATTCAGTGCATGCTGACTTGGGCAGGTCTTTGTTTTAGGAACAATAAGAACACTGCCTCTTTAATAATAGAGAATAAACACTTAATGCCATGTAACACAGTTTTCTTCACTGTGTGAGGGCTAAGTCGGGCTTATGGCCGTGCCACACATGCCAAGGCTCATGGTTCATCAGTCTTGGGTCTACTGAGCATGAGCAATGCCATGCAATGTGACACTGGTGCCTCTGTGGGGATGATGCAGCGCTGTACCACAGCCTTGACAGGGGTATAATTGGTTTGTTCGGCTCTGTAGCTTCTTCCTACAGGCCACACAGCAGCCGTGCAACTGCTGACTTACCCAGAGTCACGAGGAACTCCAAAGTGGGCTAATATGAGAAATTTTCACGGCTCGATTATTCACTGTCCAAAAACAGGGGAGTGTTTTTGGAATGGGCTGTGATCCATTTTACCTTTCACACATCTTGTAGTGCAGTGTTTTTTTGTTTTTTTTTTCCCATCGATGCTCTGTACTGTGAAACCTTTTTCCTTTTTGGTCTGAATGCACAGTCACCTATTGTCTGTTGAGATCATATTTCACTCGCAGCTGTCTGTCTTATCAAATAAGTGGAAAGACTTTATTAGATGTAAAATCAGTTCTACTTTCCAATAAGTCATAGTTATTAAATGGATTTAAATTATGGCAAATTGCTTATTAATGATCAATGAATCATTTTCTGATGCTATAAAAATCTGTTTTGAGCCATTAAAAAGGAACAAATCTGGGTTTTTGCTGTGAAATATCACTCTGACTTGTGTTCACCCCCGTCTGTTTGGTAATATCTGAAGAACAAAATGTATACTTAATAAAATCTTAATGAATTTTCTTTTGGCCAAATTCTCTGGCTTTTCTACAAGAATTGGTCCATCAGGGGGTTTCCCTGAATAATTAAAGCGCTCTAAAGTGTCCTGCTGGAGGATAAACACCTGTGTGTGGAATTTTTCAAAATGGCAACCCAAAAGTTGTTGTTTTCGATGACTTATAGCCTGGAGAACAACACCAAACCCTTTGTGACTTGTAAGAAAATTAAAAGACATGAGATGCGTTTGTCTCTGAACATGGTTAGCGAACCTTTCCCCCTTTAAATACATGATTAATTCCCTTCTGTCCATTGTGTGTGTGTGTGACTGTGTGGAGGGATGTATAGAGAGGCACTGTGGCTGCTGTGACAAGGTGTTTCTTAAAAGCCTAAATGGAGCTCTGTTGCATTGGTGCCCAGTGTTGTGTGTAAGTCTGGCACTTTAGGCAGCTGGGGCTTTGTTTCTCTGTGGGTATCTGTATCTGAATGGGACCAATGCCATGGATGGCTGATGAATGACTGTGTGTTCATTGCTATCCCCGTCCCTCAGTCCCATCACAGAGACATTCACAGTCCCCTGCAGGTGTCCAAAAGGCCGCCCAGGCATCCTGGGTTCAGATCCGGGAGTTCAGGGGGACTCTGCCGTCCATCCTTCCCTGATGACAACGGTGGTCAGTGAGCTGCACAGAGAGATGTTCTGTTTAGCTGAATGAAAGCCCTCAGGCCTCCGCTCTGCACTTTGCCTCTTAGAGCTGAGACTGAGGCTGCTGTCAGCTGATGTACTTGGGGTGACAGAGCTGGAAACAGGCCAGTAAATTTTAACACATCAATGCATAGAAGGAGCCGCTCACTCGGAGAACTGACCCAGGCTTAGAGGAAAAAAACACCGCAAGGTACACTCATCAGTTTGTCTAAGTAAAGACCAAACAATCCTTTGCTCACTTGACGGTACCTACAGTTCCACAATGTAAAGTCAGGAAACAAACACTCACTGCTGTGAAGTGGTTTCACCCACTCTCTTATTTCTGCAGCAGTGAGTAGCAGCAGTCAGCGCTTACTGACTGTTCCCAAACTGTACACGAACGAACGATTATGTGAGAAGTCACTGATCTTCAAAGTTTAACGTGGGTCTTCACTTCCTGCTCTTTAAACATTCACAACATAGTACCGCACGTTTACACTGAGTGTGTCTGGAAGAGGTTTGATGGAAAGATGCAGTTATGTAGTTTGGTTTCTTTCTCAATTAAACTGTGTCTCTAATGTGTCAGGAAATATGTTTTGCTTTAGTTTGATTTGCCCATCTGTCCACGCAAGGCGCACACTTTGAACATTTAAGAACCTAAACCAACAACAGGAAATTGCTCCACATCAGTGTTTTATGGGAATAAGGAAATGGATGTTGACATCTGATAGCGAGCAATTATCTGTGTTTAGAAAAGCTGGCATGAAAAATTCAACTCCTCAGTGTGTTTCAAACTACATGCGAGTCCATGTGACTTTTGTTTACAAGCAAAAAGTCCACTTTCCCACTATAGTTTGGAATAAAGATAAGGGGCAGAATAAATATCGCCTTAGACGGACAAAAAGAGGTTTTACGAAGTTTGCTTGATACCACTTTTCTAGTATTCACCATGACAATGGGTGGGGAAAAAATTAATTTGCTATGAAGCGTTCGTGCTCTAAGCGTTTCCACCACCCCAGAGACAGAGACAGATATTAGCTGGTCTGTTTCAGGATAAGGTAATTGTGGCGAGTCTCCTGGGAGGAAGCTGAGAGGCTTTAGAGATGCAGCTGTAATGATGACATCGTTGAGAGAAAGTGTCCTGACCATTTCACACAGCTGCAGAGGTCCCCCATCACACAGACAAGTAAAGATATTATTATGACAGCTGTTTGCGTGAATGTAAAGAACGAGAGCAGGCACTTGCATCAGGATGAAACTCACTTTTCTGAAGATGTAGGGGCACTTAAAATTCTTTGGTGGGTTTTCTCGTTGAATTGCTTAGCCTCTTGAAACCCACTTCGTGACGGGGCAGCTCTCAATGCGTCGCTTTTAGGTCGCTTCATCTGTCTGTGAGGAAGTTTATTAGTGACAGCCAGTTCAGGCATAATTCATTGCTTTTGAAAGACGTCTGAAAGTGACTGATTATATTTGATTCGCAAGCAAAACAGCCATAAGAGTTCAGCCAGCTGCAGCTATAGACGAGCGTACACCCCAAAGGCTCTCACTGGTTCGTTTTTGGTGTTTAAAAACAACTCTACGCCTGTAGTTGACTTCTAAATGAACCGTGACTCCGTAAAGATCAGTCAGTGACCGCACGTAGTGTCTTCTCGCTACTGACCCTAATTATGTGGTTGACAACAATGTGAAAGTTTAGACGGAGGCAATTTGTGGTCTAGGGAAAGTCCTAAATCTGTGACTCAACTTCCACACACCTGATTCACTTGCAGTGAACAACTTCAAATTACTGCAATTTTGGTTTGAGTTCATGTTCCAACCAGAGCTGCATCATCGTGGTAGGTGGGTTGATTATTGTAGAATCGATTTTTTGGGTTTTTATTGTCAATACAAAGACCTAATTGCTGTATTTAGGGGAAAAAAAGTCTATATTTTGATTGCAATTAAGGCTTTTAAAACGTGTTTTTTTGGCTCCAATTTCTGTCGGTTAGAAAGATCATGGGGTATTTTTCAGTCCTGTTTCTACATTGAACAGGGTGTGGTGGTAAACTGTACTGTAAAAACTGTATTTTTATTAGTGTCCCTTTTAATCACATAGGGGACCAGCAGTGCGTTTGCAGACACCACTTATAGACATGCCTCAACTTGCCCACCTCTATAAGAGGTCCTTTAAAATGAATCTCTCAGTCATTTGGCCCAAACAAAGACGGAAAACATTCCAGCTATGCAGCGGAGCACCTTGCCCCTCACACAGTGAGCGTGCTGGGACCAAGCCGCCAAACCCAACCCTGCTGCTGGATCGCAGCCAGTTGGCCCAGATCTGAAAAGCATGGCTAGTGCTTACACGTGCCTGGGTATGCTTGCTATGTGAAGCAGCCTAGGTAAAGATATGTTTATCATAAGATATACATACATGCAGTGTTGTACCGCAAAATGCGTGAGCCTCTTAAAGAGTTTGTAATGAAGGGTTGTAGTTGGAGTAAAAAACATGTAGATGAGTGCTAATCACTGTTTTACTGCTGCAGATATTTTAAAGTGTGAGTTTGCAGTTTGTAATCAGCAGTTCAAAACCTTCTCAGTGCTCAGTCTCGCTACATCTGCGCTCTGCTCCCTATTGTACTAATTGACGCTCCTCCAATCTGTTTGTCTTGTGCACAGGTCACTGAGCCTGTCGAAAAGCCAACAGACCCACTGTGCATATGCATATACAGCAATACGCACATGTTCAAATTCCCACAGACATTTTTTTCCAGCAGGGTGCTTTTGTTTTTCTGATTTGCATCAAACTCTGCATAACTGAATTTCCAAAACAGGGTGTCAAATGAAGTCTTAGACGCCATCAAGCACACAGTCACTACCCACAATGACAATTTCCCAATTAGGAAGTGAATATAGAGAAAAAAATGTTCTGTGAAATAAATGACTGACAATGCAGACAAAGTTCTTGAGGTTCACTTGAATTTGAGCCATTCTGTTGACAGTAACAGATGTAATGTCACATTATTATTCATATAGGAAGTGATGACCTCTAGCGTAAAACGAGATGGCCAGCTTTTTGTATGTTAGGTGCATAAATATGCAGCATATACCAATACACGATGGAGGAGGATTTTCACTTAATCGCCCATGCCAGCTTCATATATGACGCTCCTGTGATTGCACAGGTTTGGTTGTGTTCGAGACCCATCTTTAGGGGCAGGCAGCTGAGTGGCCGGTACTGTGGTTGCTGAGCTGATGGGCAGGCATGTGAGGAATCTGTGTCTGAGGTCTGAAAGGAGAGCAGCTGGGAGCGAGGCAGGGAGCGGAGAAGTGGGCAGCTCTGTGCAGAGGCACCTGTCTTTAGTGAAAGGCTCCTCTGTAGAGCAGAACAGGTGTCGGCAGAGCAGTTAAGCCCTTCACTTGAAGCATACGCAGTGAATTAAAGTCATTTATCCACAGGGGCTCCCATCAATGTTAAGGTCATTGCCCAGTTGCCCTCTGCCTTTCCGCCCTTTTCTGCAACGAGTCTTCCTTCCTTCCTGCCAAGACTCTTCCATCTTCCTCTCATCAGCTGGTGTGTTTACTGTGGTGGTCCTTTAACCAAACAGCTCAATGACTCTGTCAAGTACACTAAGTCCCTTGTGTTGTGTCTCAGGACCTTACTCACAGCTCATTTTAAGATATGTCAACACAGAGTAATGTTCTGAACCCACTTCTTCCTCCCTCTGCACAGGCTAACTATTGATCTCATTAAAGGGCTGTGTAGAGGAAGTGGTCTTGTCAGGTGCATGTCTAGATGAATCACTCAGTCAACTCATTCAGGATGAAGGAGAGTTTGGTTTTGTAGGCTTTCCCAGCTCGCCAACCACGCACAGTGGTCGATTCAGTTAGATTTACCTTTGCATGAAACTAGAGTTGCAGCTAATGATTATTTACATCATGGAATAACTTGACTGTCACACAATAAAATATCTGACAATAGTAAAAATTTAAAAAGCCATCCAACTTATTTAATTTGTATGTTTTGTGTGACCAACACATGACGTACTTTTTGTCTTTTTCTTTTTCATCAGGTACCCAATTAGTCTACTAATCATTTCAGCTCTGAATTTAACAATAAAACATATAAACTTTAAACAATTTAATAATTTCAGCACGCAGTCTATTCACAGCCCGCTGTTTATTTAACGCAGAAAGAATCGTTCTTACACTGCATAAAAAAGTCACTTGACAATGTATTTCCAAAAATAATGTCTCCTTTTTTCATGATTGTTATTAAGAGGGACGTGTGACAACTCTATGAGTTATTTATTTTTTCTTCTTTTGTGCTGTCCCTCTGCTCTTTTATGCGCTGTATGAAAAATCTTGTCATTTATCTCATTGTTGCTCCCAGCAACAGGGGCAGGTTGAAGAATTCATGCTAGATGAACAATGCAGCTGAGGCGTTTTGAAACAAAGGAGACGATTTGACGTCAGCACCTCGCCTCACTGAACAAAGAAATTGCATCCACAAAGCAGAGAAGTGGACAACTGCAGGAGGCGCAGCTCGGAGCTGGCTCAGAATCAGTCATAGGAGGAGATAGCATGTACAGGCTGGAGGCGGTTTTCTTTATTCTTTTGGACTTTATCTACATGTACTCTTCAGATTCGGGACTGATAAAGAAAACAGGAGCCACAGCAGGTCTTAGATGTGATAATGGCCACTGCATGCAGGGAGCAGAGATTGTTTACTTTTTGTGAATTAGTGCATGTGTCTGTGTGTGCTCACTGTCTGCTGACTGCTCTCTCTCTCTCACATAGACACCTAAAAAGCCCTCACCTTCCCTCCCAGTTTCCATGGACACAAAAGCACAGGACCTAAAATTGTCACAGTGATGTGCACACCTCACAGACCTGAAGCAGCTTACTGACAAATCAGGAAAAGGAGCTTTTCCGCCAGCAGTTCAATGGAAATGCTAATGAGACGGGAGCAAAAATTCACATTATATGACACTGTTTTCTTTTTGAATATTTCAAAGAAGAGCGATACGTCAATTTGAATAGTTTTTGATGGTAAGCAGCATTTAGGAGAAAGGGTTGGACAAGACTGAGAGAAAAGTTCACCGTGACTCCTGACACATCAAACTCATGGCTGTGCTTCCCCTGTGATGATGATGATGATGATGATGATGAATCATGGCGAAGCAGGTCTTACACACAGAGGAAAATCCAAATGATTATTCTGTGTGGATTTTGCACCATCTTCTGTTCGCTGTGACTTCACATGCTCTCTAGAAGAGTTGTAGTGATTCAAACGTGAATGTGCTCATCCATTTCAAAGCATTTAAAACAATCAATCAGTGAGTGGGACTCACTGTGTTGACACATTAATAAGTACATTTTACTGTTAATGATCCTGTGCGATCAGACTTGCTCTTCTCCGCCGCTTGCTAATTAATGGATGTGTCACAGAGGGCATTGCACATTTTTCCAAAGGTGTTCTTGTGGGATCGGACTAAAATAACTCCCTCACACCGCAAAGCTGATAATGGTTTATCCACACCTGCTATCTTGCATACACATAGCAGGTCAGCTCAAGAGCTGTGTGTGTGTTGAGTGGAGTACTTATCTATGAAGGACAGCAAAGAAAAGATAGCTGGTAAATGATGGCAGAGCCGTTCTTTCTGGTGTTATAAGAGATTTGATAGAGTTCACGTTCAAAGCAACAAACTGGGCCATCACACCAGCAATGACCTGCTAAAACGGAACAATGGCAGATGATTCTTTTCTCCGGAGTTCCATACAGAGCCGAAAAATACAGCACATAATGAAACACTCTAGGCTGCATTTAGAAACGAAGGTTAAGACAGTTAACTCGTCATCAGGATGATAGTTATATGAAGTAAATTATAGGCATGATTGTATTACATGACCTGTTTGTTTTTTTTGTTTTTTTTTTCCCCTGTTTTTATTCTATTTTCCGGTGTGCAGGGTGAACAGGTGCAGGTTAATTAAAGGATCTGTTGTCAGTAAGATGCTACTGGTTGGAGAGATTATCTGCACTGCCCACCTGCTGCTGCTGCTGGTCAGAGAGGACGAGAGAGGCACTGCAGAAGTGAGGAAATAATCTCCTCACTGATCAGTCACTTACATATATCTAAGTCTTCTTTGTTGGATGTTAAGTTTGGCTTGTTTACAGCTCTCTTTTGCTACACATATTCTTAAAGGCATGACAGACTGCAGTAAAAGGTTTAATTGAAGGGTGATGAGAGCTGTGTTTCTCGGAGGCTCTATCCCCCGGGGGCACAAATTTGCGTGCATTTAAAAACAACAGCCTTCTTTGTCTGCTGTGGGACTTGGCATCGAGGGTAGAAGCTATAAACAAGCAAAGTGAATCACTACGCTTATGAGTTGCTCTAAAGTGTGACTTATGATGGGAGCATGCAAAGCAGCCGCTCGTCCTCACCTCTTCTGCTACCATGAGCTCGTGTGTCTATAGGTGCTACTTTTTCAGAGCAGGATCGTGAAACTTTACCTCTAAGTGGCCTCTGATTGATGTTTTGCCTTCTGGTCGCCAAGAGTGGTTAAGTTCTCCTTAAAGAGAGACTGTCCCCCTGGGTTTCTGGGTGAAACAGATCTTGGCGGTTTTGGAACTCATAAAATAAAACCCAAGGAGAGCAAAAGGAGGTCATTACGTGGGCATAATGTGTCGTTAGAACCAGCTAACAAGCCATCGGCATATTCCTCGTTCCTCATTTTTCCACATAGGCTGAGACTGACTTGACAATAAAGGCGTTTGCTTGTTTTAAGTCAACATTCAATTATCCTCCTTAGTGATGACCTCATACATGGTGTTTAAAGTGGTTGAAGGAGCATGAAACCTCTGGATGTAAAGTCCTTTTTTAAAACATTTTAATGGCTTTTTAACACAAAAGCCTTGTGGGATGTTGTGCCAAGATCGCGTTTTTAATCTTTATTACGACGAGGGAGGATAGTAGAAACACTCCATTAAAGCTTGATCCAAATTTGACCGATGGAGGTTTCATATTTCAAGACTGCACCTCCGCTCCGGAAAATGATCCTGGGCTTATAAATCTTATGTGCATTCACGCTTCATCTAAAGGAGTGATGAAAGTGAAATGCTTAGTGAAATGATAATACGATTTTTGGCAATTGTAGGGCTTTGTGCAGCTCCAAATTTACAGGACATTAACCTCCCTTTTCCCCCTTTTGATGATCTGTGAGATATTAGGATAATTAACAAAATATGAGACACAACATTTTAACTAAGTACTATTTTCAGATTTTCAGATGTGTGGTTATGAACATTCACACTGCAACATTCGCATGCTGATTGAAAATGCATGACATTAATTTTCCCTTATTTTGATAGACGGCTTGTACAATAGCCCAAAGCGCACTGCTGCTTCCACACTTAATCTGTGTTAGTGCTGCGATTTCATGCTGTGCTGCTTGATGATTGTGACTCCAATAGCTGATTCATTAATGCCGTTTGAGGGGAAAAATGAAGCAACTGTGTCTAGTGCTGCTTTTCTGATGCCATATGCATACAGTTGGCAGACAGTTCTCCTTTTAATAGGCCAGGCGATGTCTTGGCAGCCTCGTAGCCCCTCGGTCCAGTGCAGGCATTCCACAGGATTAGTGTGGCAGCGTGGCAGCTCCTCGAAGCTAGCCGACGCTGCTGCAGATCGCGCTTTTGAGCAGAAATCTGCCCTCTGATGCTGAGCTAAAATTAGATCAGCCATCTGTGATTAAAACCGCTAAAAGTCACACGTGTCTGTGGAAATTTATAGCATGTAACTGCTTCCATTTGGGCTACCTTGCTGAAAAACAGTGGCTCACTCTCTTGTTTTTAAGCAGCGTTTGAATCTTTGCAAATGTGTGACAGTGGGTAGTAAAAATGGAGAGTGGGGTGTTTCACACCTATTGCACCCTTGACAGCAGCTTTTAGCACTTTTTTCACAGACCAGTAGGTCGTTCTCACATGTGCGACATGTTAAAGCTCAGGACTTTCATTGATCTCCGGGCGCAGTCCTCCACCCTCCCCGCCCTCCCACAAACCGCCCTTCAACCAGATCAAACGTAAAGCCTCTCCTTTCAAGCCTTCCTCTACTTTCATGTACACAGTGCAAGCTCCTGTGTGTGTGCGTGTCCGCCTCCGTTACGGTGGTCTTTTCACTGTGTGTGTAGTTTGCCACAGCAGCGTGGGTGTGGGTGACTGCACTCATGCATGCAAGAGCTCAGCTGCCGGTACAATTGATGGGACAGACTTCTCTTCTCATCCCCCACCCTGCGCCCACATCAGCAGCAGTTAATGAAAGTGGATTGATTTTCCTGTACCTCATGCATGCGGCGTATAATCTGGGGGATGAAATCGACCAGGAAAACAAAAGATCCTGCAACATTCTATTACATTTGCTGTTTTATTTACTTGATTGCCTGCCAAGCCCAGGAGAACACAATCTGTATAGGTATGAAACTGCATAACCTTGCCTGAAATCCATATCATTTTTGAGCACTTCTTTCTATTGAGGGTATAATATCACAGGGAGTCCTAAAACTTGACTTTACGATAGCTTTAAATTCATACACTCAACAGAAACAAGGTAAGAAGCCATGGATTAGCATTTCATGTTATAGGCCTCCCCTTCCTGTAAAGACTCCATGTCAAGGCCCGATCACACTGATGGAAGAAGACAGTGCAAGGGATTATAAATACTTGTAAGCGCTGTCTCCCCTCCTCACACACTTAAGGATAGATTATGGCATCTTGCAGGCTTGCGCTCAGCCTGCAGATGGCTGCTCCTCCTCCCTCTGGCCCTCCCTCTGTCTATTCATCCGTCCTTCCCCTTCCTTCCTTCCTTCCTCTCACCCTCTCTCGCTCTGTTTTTTTTGTTGCCAGCTTGTCTTCTGGCAGGTGGCTCCTTCCTTTTACTCTAGTTGCACACAGTTTGCTATCATGGCAGTATGTCTAAGATGCACCTCTGGCAATCTGATGAGTCATCGTCTAATTGCTCACAAACGTCTGATTTTGCCACATAAGCTTCTGTGGCTCACTTTTATAAGCACGCAAGCAAATATTTCCGTCCAGGAATTGTAGATTTGCTTTCAGGAAAGAGTACACATACGTTCGTTATAGTGACCTTATCAGTAAAGGGCGATTGATGAGCAGCATTATAACAACATTAGCTGCACATCATGTTTATTTAGTTTAGCATGCCTGTTTTTTTGTGGTCATCGCTTTAGGATAGTACGGACAAAAATAAAAAGAAGACCTGCTCAGAACACAGTTCATTTAGTTGAAATATAAAGGAGCCCAATCACTGTTAAACAAGACTAATACTACTCTATTATCAGCTCCTAGTGCTGCTGCAAAGCTGACATTTAAAAAAAGCAAACTTTGCTAACCTTTGAACGCTTTGTAGCCGTGTGAACCAGCTCACGGATGGCCTGTGCTCACAAATGTCAGCACGGTAAGGTGAACTGCAAGTAAAAAAAAAAACAAAAAAAATGAATATTACATATTACATAAGTGATGACGCCATGAACAAGGATGGCCTCAGGTGTCCTGACAGTCGGATTTACAATGTGTGTGCTCATAAAATGATCTCTGCGTAGGCACATTACAGAAAGGTGGAAACAATATCCCAGCAGCAAAAAAAAAAACACGTTCTTTTGTTCATGTTTTGTAGGTAGTGCAGCGTAGCTCGTAGTAAAACCTTCCTTTAATGGTTTGACATGTTTTTTTAGTTTTTTTTTTTATCTTGGTCTACATTTGGTCCCAGCGAGTGTTACATGGGGTGCTGAAAATGAAGCCAGGGAAACAGGCCAGACTTCCACCCACACTCAAAATCATACTCTGGTAGTTGTGCCTTTCTTTCACTTGCATCATTTTTGCCTGCTTTGGCAAAGCAACACAATAAAAATAGTATATTTCAGTATAAAGAAGCACAAAATATTATTGAGATTTGAAACTACATACGTGCAAAAGCTTCACTGAGCTTGATGTATATGTGTAACAATCATTGAAAGGGGTTTAATTTTCCGCCTGTCTTTTTAGGCTTGTCTGACAGTGAGTCTGATGTAATTTATTTCTGTCTTGTTGATGACCATGACCTGCAGACTGTCAGCCATTGTTGCTTCATATGAAACAGCTGCCAGTGTCTGTTAGTGACCGGCAGAGGAAATCAGATAGGATTTTACAGGTGCCACGTACTTGACAGGCGTGCACCTCAGGCCTCTTTCTATCGAACTCAACAAACAGGTTCCTGAAATGCATTAAAAGCAATCGAAGGGACTTGAATAAACAGGCAATAGAAGAATGAATCCCTGTTTTTGCTATCTTTATTTAATGCAACAATTTATGTATGTTTCACCCTAGTTGATGCACTTTCCGATGGCTTCTTTGCCGACTTGTGATATGTGTGGGATTAAAGTCCTAAATTACTGAAATGATAAATCACACAGTTCTAATATTTGTCAGATGGTCCCTGCGTTTGGTGAAATATGGTCTGTAATTTCTGGAGAGTTTATACCTCACAAATTTTAAAAAAGGACAGATTTGAAAATGATTAAGTGTACAGAAAACCTCCATAAATTCAACCAAATTACACACAGAAATTATTGTATTTTAGTCCTTCTCGTGCAGGGACTTTGTGTGCGTAGTACCTCTCTAGTAGTATTCACTACAGGGAGTATAGTTTTTGTGCTCTTTGTGTCATATTATTCATATATTCATATTATCCTACCAGAGAATAATTTGTGTCT
Organism: Coranthus polyacanthus; assembly: GCA_037367275.1. Classification (NCBI taxonomy): domain Eukaryota; kingdom Metazoa; phylum Chordata; class Actinopteri; order Kurtiformes; family Apogonidae; genus Coranthus; species Coranthus polyacanthus. The sequence continues at coordinate 20,819,538 of JAPQRN010000006.1, read as the reverse complement.
GATATTTGGAGTTCACCAACAGGAATATACGGTAACAATAAAGCAACTTTTAACCTCATTTACTCTGCTTTATTCGAAAGAACGCAGCTTTGCTTGTGGGTTTTAGAAGTGGCAAAGGAGAATGCCACCTCAGTTTCCTGAAGGCTTACACAAAATATAATCTCCAACAAGCCACAGGTATGGACGGCTAATCTTGTAGGTATTAAATCCCACACAAGAAGCTGTCACAGCGTCATTCAGTGTGGACGTCCCACACAGAAAGCCTGTGAGGAGCGGTCGATCCACCTGTGTGCCAGTGTGTCATCACACTCTGTGAAAGTAGGAGCTGCTCCTCCCTTTTCAGACAAATGAGAGGGCTGCATTGAGCTCATCTGAAAGCCAACTCTGCCGTGGGCGAAGGGAGCTCATCCTCATGGCGTATCAGGTTGCACAGGTGGAAACACCACCCGGCCTCGGCCCCGTCACTCGACCTCATTTAGGGGCTGCTTTAGTCAGCACAGTGTGCTCACATGTGGGTGGTAATCCAGCTAGTCGTGAGGATGAGAAGTACTGTAGATCTTCTGCAGGCGTAACACCCTCTGCAGCTTTATGGTCGTGTTGCTGAAAGTACTGTGTTATATGTTGCATTGTCATTTGATTGGTGGGTTATTTCTCATCATTTATGATAACTTATAAGAAGCAGAGATGGATTTATACCCTTGAGCTGCTTCAGAAAAATACGCACACTAAATCTGTTTGATTTTTCAGTGCGCTCTTCAAACTGTTCCCCCTTAAAATGCCACGCACACCAGTGGAGCGTCTACGAAGACGGCTTTCTATTTTCATTTGGAAGAAATTGAAACAAATTGTGGATTGTGGTGAGACGGCTACAGAGACAGCTCGGAAAACATAAAAATAAGCTATTAAATCTTTGGAAAAACTTTTGGCTTTCTTATGGTGAAGTTTAAAAATGAAAGTGGCAGAAATCTTTAAAAGTCATTGTGATTGATGTCCATCTTGGCAGCAGAATAATAGTTCCATGTAGTTTTACACACACGATCATAATTAAGCCCTTTCGTCTGGAAACATCCGTGTGTAAACTGTAGCAACATTGTCACACGCTGCTTAATTTAAGCGGGGGACATTTTTTCTGTTAGTATCCGGCATAAACTGCACTGTCTTTCTGCCTTTGTTCAGTGTAGGAGGCTTGGAAGAAGGACGTCATGACTACAAACAGTTTTATACACAGATACTCAAAACCAGATGGATCTTGGGGGATTATGGCAACTCTATCTGAGATAAAACCAAATTCCTGTTTTCTCCCAACTTCCTGAGAGGAGAAGCAGGGAGTTTGGTTTCAGCTGGGACACCAAAGGCCTGCACAGAGGGCAGTGGTGGAATGTAAGGTTTTGTTTGTGTATATAAAAGTTAATCTGGGTTATAACTTGAAAAGACAAAAGGGTTTAGCATGTGGATGAACATAAAAGCTTGTAGTGAGCCCCAAGTAGAGATAAGCAAACCGGTCCAGTCGAGGCTCCCGATGCTATCGGAGTCAACGAGGAAAGCGACAGAGGTCTGTTTAGAGTGTTAATGTGCCACAGGTTTCCACTCTCCAAAGCCCTCATGCTTTTGATTTAGTTTGTTTAGTGTGTCTCGACAGCCTTTCCCGCGACAATCGCAAACATTGAGAGCTTTGTTTAGGAGTCTCTGTTACTCAGTAAAGAGCAGGTTTCAAGGTTGCTCCGTGGTCACCGGCTCTTGTTTGTGAGGAGGCAGGCTGTCACCAACATGTCCTCTCTGTGTGGCCCACAGGCTGGTCGCTGTCGCTTGAAAAACACCCCTCCGCTCTGCACCGGTGAGATTAAACCTGAGGGATTTGTACTTCTTACCGTCTGCCTGTCAAGAGCCGTGCGCAGAGTGACGAAGCATGTTGTGACGGCTGTCCTCGTGGTATCAACTGGATGAATGGATGGACGTTTAATCTGCGCCTGAAAAGAAGATTTGAGGCCAGGGGAGAGAGAGAGGGCAATTAGAGGGGAGAGGGATTTAGGGTCCGAAGCACTGAAGGGTTTGACTCTTCGATGCATTTCACCTGCGCTGTTTATTGCAAGCTAACGCAGTGTGATAATATGTATCCCCTTGTGTGACAATGAATTTGAGGTGATTTGAACGTGTCTGCAGCAGAACAGCTGTAGAGCCTGCTCCGCTCTCACGGTATGAGAGGACAGAGGGGGGCCATGAAAGTTTAATGAGGTGATTGTATTATACAGTATGCAGTCCAGTGTGTAGCTGTTCCACTGTGACATCCCCACACAGGCCTGTTACATGTGTTTATCAGTCTCACCCAATGGATGTTCATTGACTAGGGCGTGACTAGAAAACTGTAGGAGACAAACATTTGCGTGAAACTTAACAGGCAGTTGGGTGTTTGTGAGGCGCAAGTAGCTACATGTATGGGTGCACACAAAGGAGTTTTCCCTTTGGGGTTTGTGTAACATGTTTATCCTTTAATAACTGGATTAAGCCAGCAACTAATGACTAATGTCATTGTCATTTAAGCACAGTATTATTTTAATGATTATTCGCTCAGTTATTTAGTGTGTTTAGTGTTGTGTCCATGACCGTTTCCCAGAGCCAGAGGTGACCTCTTCAAGTAGTGTTGTGTGGCCAAAAACACAACGCTCGCCAATTTACAGTCACATAGGCAGAGAAATCAGCAAATCCTCGTGTTTGAGAAAGTGGAATAAGGAATTGTTTTGCATTTCTGTTTGATAAATCTGGCCTCAGATTAATTGGCATCAATTTGGTAGTGACAAAGAGGTTATCACAAGTCATATCGACACCGCAATATTGAACAATGTTATTGCACATCACAGATTCATATCGTGCAGGCCTAATTTATTGATACAAAATCAGCAGTTCACCTTCTGTCCTGTGGGAAACTATGACAAGCTTTTTAACTATTTATAGTCATAGATGATAACAATAGAACTCAATAAACAAACAAAACTAAACACGCAGCCGTACGTGTAATATTCAGTCATTATCGTCAGGCTGCTCCGTCAGGTACTTAAAGAAATTGTTACTCAGTGGAGATGGATAGAATTGAATTGGAACTGAGTTACTCTGTGCTGTCACAAAGCGGCAGTGGATTCAACTCCTGCACGACAGAGGGAGTCGAGCGTTATTATCAGCAGTGGGCTGAGCACACGAATGTGTGGCTGCGGGACCTTCTCTGCGACCATGGAATGAATTAGTCTATGACAGTCTGTGACTAGGCTCTTTTCGCCTGTCTGCCTCTCTGTGCGTCAGATGCGGGCCGTGAGCTGGATAGGGCCTCTGGCTGTAGCACGCCTGCACCTACATCACCCTTGTCCAGCACTGAGAGGCTGTCGCTTCCCATTTCCTCTCTGTGTGTGGTTGCGGGACAAGCAGTGCTCTCTGTACGTACACTGTGAAACCCACTCCGACTCCTCCCGCAATAGCTGAGATGATTCCTCTGTGATGCCGATGAGTAGTGTAAATGATTTCACACTGCACATGAGATGCTGACTGGGCTCTCCCTGCCTCTAATCGATTGACCCTCTTTTACAGCCGATGTGGCTTGTTAATTGGTCTCCAGCTCCCTGCTGACACAGTGACCCTAATGGAGGAGAATTACTGCTGTCTCGTCATGCATTAACCTCCCTCCTCCTTCTCCCTTCATCAACCCTCCCTCCCTCCCTCTCTACCCCAACCTCTGCTCCCATCCCCCCCTTCAGCACACTCACTTGTTTCACAGCAGCTGGGCAGACGGGGCGAAGTGCACATGCACTCCCGTCCTGTCACATGGCTGTGTGCCTCTGGGAGTCTCAGTCAGGTGACACTGCAGCCAACCAAATTAAAGCACCAAAAGGCAAGCCGTTACTGTTAGAACAGTGTAGTCCCTTAATTAGTTTAAACATAAATTAGACATGGTCTGGGTTATGAGAGGTCTCTTTGCACACGAGGTCAGATGGAGCTTCAGGGCTCTAATAAAACAATGGGCATTTCTGTTTGGCAGATCTCAGGCAGGAAACAAAAGAAGTATTTAAAAAATACAATGAAGTGTCAGTGTATTAGGCCTGAGAATGAAGACTGAGAGCGTATGCGATCCGGACCCTGTTGACATCTCAAGAGATCAGCCAGCAATTGCCTTTTGTGTGTTTCAAGTAACCTTTGTGGGTCTGTACGGTTTGGGAGCTTAAATTCTGTGGAGCTGCTCACCCCTAGTGGCTGCTGTCTCCATTATTTACAAGTGTGAATATTTCATGATGACATCAGGGTAGGGGTGTGCAGCATTGGGATAGGGCTGCCCTAATAAGCCGTGGCACCCGGCTCATCTAGTCCTAAAAACAGGCCAGGAGGGCTCCACTGTGGCTCCGCAAAAACTGCACAGGGGTCTGTAGTAAAACAAGAATTCAACTTATTTTGGGTTTAAACCGTTGCAGTAAGAAAAATAAAACTTGTCTCACTCTTGCACTAGCAAATCAGGTAATCATTCCTGAGGCAGAGCCTCGAGCATAAAGGAGAGGTTTTTACTACTTTATTCTCAGGAAATCAGATTCACAGTGTTGTCTTGGTTGGGAAAAGTAGGTCAAAGATAAGATTACGTAGTCATTGTAAATTGTAAGCAAAACAGTAAAAGATGTTTGTAAGTGAAATCCACAATCATCCCTTTATTTATTATAGATAAACAGACTTAAAGTTTTGTCCTTTATCGCAATAAAATTCTATGCAGACGTGTCCTCTGACTGAGAGGAGATTAAAGAGGCAATGTCATTAAAGCCAGTGACTCAGAGATCTAACTTTTTTGTGCTGCGTGTTTGTATGTCATACAGTGTGATGAGTCAGAGAACTTGTAATGTGCTTGAAGAGACTGAATAAAACTAAAAGCAACACAGTGTTGCTCATACAGACCATCAAAGCAGTGCCTTTTAGCGCTACTTGCTGTCAGTCAGGGTCAGTGTTAGTAATCTCAGTGAATGTTGAATATGATTTAAAAGTGCCTCCTTGTCCTTGTCGAGACGCTCGCAGCCTGTTTTTGTCTGCACTCAACTTTTATTCTGAGCAATACCAATAGTAACAAAACATTTTCTCTTGTTTTTTGTAGTGAGGGAGTCTTCAAGTGTCCTGAGGACCAGCTGCCATTGGACTATGCCAAGGTATGAGAACCCTCTTACAACACACTGCCACTGAGTCCTCAGTGAAAAAATATAACACTTCAATATCAAACACCACTCATTATTAGTTTGAATACAGTTGAAGTACAGATGCTGCAAAACTCTAATTGCACTTGATTGCCGAGAATTCCAAAAAGGCAGCTCAGGTACCGACAGCCTGTTACGACAGTGACTTCACCCCTTAAGGACCAGTGATTTTTTTATATTGTCATTGGCGTATGTAAAGCTTGTGACAGAAGAACTGTAAGACGCACAGGAGGAGTTGTTTTAAAGCCAACATACTCAAGTGGAAATGTGCTCATTTAGCGTGGAGCTAAAAGACAACCATCAGCAGCTACCACTACATCAACTACATCAGCTCAAACATGAGAGAAAAACTTCTTTTTTTTTGGTTCTGGTCTTTCAGTAAGTCATATTTGAATAGCATTAACGAGACCATGCTCTGTGTTACAGTTATGAAAGTCACCACATTTTACATCGGGTCAACTACTTCTGTGAAAAATGCGATTCTAACTTTGTGGGAGACAGTGACTTTTTAATCTGTGGTGTCACTGTTGGAATGATAATTAAATAAATAATAAATAAAAGCAGTGAATCGTTAGATGGCGTTAAAGCAATAATCCCAAAGTCAGAGGTTGCATTTCATTTCATTACAATGTGAAAGCAGATCATTTGGTTGATCTGATAAAAGTCGAGGGGATAATTATTAAAAGCACTGTGGTTTTTCCCTTAAATCTCTCCCAGTCCAGAGACATAAAACTATATCCAAATTTCACTTGGCTTATTTTTCTTTGCTTTTTTTTTTTTTAAAGGCGCTTAATCAGATTGTGCTTAGGGGAAAAAAGATAATGACTAACTGTATTCAGAGTCAGAGGATGGCTCCGTCCCAGTTGTGAAGTGAGAGAGTGCAAAACAAGGATAAGAGCTTAATTCTAAACTATGCATGAGAGACTTTAAAAGCTATTAAAGAACGATGGACACTAAATGATCATCCCTATGTCTGAGCAGCTTTTGGCATCCGCTGATTGCACAAGTGTCGGAGAGTCGGCGGCTATATGTAATTCTCCCGTGCCATTAGCATTAGCCTGAATTAGCCACTGAGCCATTAACCCAGAGCTGCAGCAGGATCAGCGGGGCAGCAGCGCCGCTCTGCATGCTGTGCTCAGAGCGACGAAGGCGCCTGTAATAGCAGGGACTCCCCACGGGAAGGATGTGCTCATGGCACACCTGTCAGACGTTGTTATTTACCAAGGCCCTCACAGGCTCCCAGTCGCCTGTAAATTACCCTGCGCTGGTGGTCTATTGTCAGTGTTGTTGTAATGCTCACTGCACACTGTCCTTCGCTTACTCTGAAAACATGCACAAACACAACCTTCCTCTGACAGAACAACAGTAAGAGTGCTGCAGTCATTATTAAAGGATTTTACTGCTGCTGCTGTAGTAGTAGTAATAGTAGTGTGGGACTTCACCCAACAATGGCAGAAGCAGACAGAATAAACCCCCAAGTTTGAGCTCCAAAGAGCTTAACCCCCCCCCCCTCCGATCTGCCTGGGACTAAGTTATTAAAAGGTCATTATTGCTGTCCCCTGCAGATTCCAAGAGTGGAACAATGAAAGAGTGTTTCAGTTTGCTTTAGAGGATTTTTCCTTCTTTGCCTGCCGTCAAAGAATGTGATTATGGCAGCAAAAATACCGTAGCCTTTACTGTGACTGTGCAGTGCAGTAAGTCAAAGTTTGGTTTTCATTTTCAATCCAAATGTGCTTTATTTACAAGCACTAGTGCATTTAAAACAGTTACTAATCCTCACAGGTTCCACTTAAACACTGCACATTAAAAGGCATTCATTAATCTTAAAACAGCAGGTTGAAACAATGAGTGAGATGAGTATATTTAAATAGCCGTGGCTTTGATTTGAATATTTTTGCATGTTCCGGTGCAGAGGCACGCGAGCGCAGTCGGTCTGTTACTGAGCTGTTTGTTTGGAGGGCTGTTGTGACATTTTGAGGAAGTGGCTTTTCTTGTTTGACCAGTGCTCCGCTGCTGTGACAGCATGGGGGGATGGAGAGGCATACAGAGCTGTAAATCCTCAGCACAGCATACTGTAGGGGAGGATTTGGGGTGTTTGGGCAAAAACTGACTCATCCCCATCGCTCAGTGACTGGAGAAAAAAAAATAAATCACTGCATTCTCTGCTCTCTCTCAAAGGTCCCATAAACCAAGGAACCAACTCATTATCACTGCAGCGCTTGGCTCGAGACTTACTGCTCTTTTAGCAGACTGTCTCAACAGTTTGATTTTACACTTTTCCGGATCAGGGATTCTTCTTGTGGTTAAAAAAAACTAGTTTCGTATGAATTTATGTAGAAATCATCAGTGTTGCTGTCTTTCTAAAAATAAACTTACATATCTGAATAGCCTTTAATTGAACAGCCTTTACAATACAACTGTAGTCTATTACATTTGTTGCTCTAGTGGACTATATTGCCCGTGTTTCCTTTACTGTAATGTTGTATGCGATTTTGAACATGTCACTTTGCCGTGGTCTTTCATTATTCATTCTGGGGTCTGTGTCAGAGAGGAGTAAGATATGAGGCTCATTAATTTTAGTGTGAGTCATTTTTCTTCCATTTCATGACATGAAAAAATAGTGTGCAATGCAATTCTTCAGTTCTTCACCGCAAAAAGAGGCCGCAAAGTATAAGTGAGGACTACAGGTGCGGACTTTGAATGTTGAGATTAACTTGCGATTGAACTCAACATTCATCATTCATTGAGTGATGTCAGCTACACATATGCTGTATAAGTAGAGTCGACCAACTTGACCTGCTCAGCTCCTCTAATCTGACGTCCTCCGACCTGCTTTTCTCCTACAGATCTACCCGGATCCAGAGCTGGAGCAGCAGATCTTGGCGCTGCCCATCCGCTGCATCCACAGTGAGGAGGGCTGCCGCTGGACCGGCCAGATGAAGCAGCTGCAGGTGAGGGGCTTTGCCCCTTCCTTTCCAGCTTTGTTGCTCTGTGTTATCAGTGTTGCCTTACACACTTTGACTTGTGTATACCTGCTGCCTCCCCTCCTCGCCTCTTGTTGTTTTCTGGTTGAAGCCTGGCAGAATGCCCACCCGTGGGTGTGTGCGATGCGAATGACACATTCCCTCTCTGTCTCCCTCAGGGCCACTTCTCCACCTGCGCCTTCAATGTGATACCCTGCCCCAATCGTTGCTCAGTCAAGCTGACGCGTCGCGACTTGCCCGACCACCTGCAGCACGACTGCCCCAAGCGCAAAGTCAAGTGCGAGTTTTGCGGCAGTGAGTTTACTGGCGAAGCCTACGAGGTAAACACCAAAACCAAACCTGTTTTTCTTTCTTTTTCTCCCTGGGACAGCTCTGCAGAAGCTTGACGTAAACACACTGAGTGACGCCACAGAATTTCCACGTCTGTATAAAAAGCCTCTTTGAGAGAAGCACTAGAACATGTGTCACGGCCTTCAGAGTCTATTTTGAAAGAACACGTGTGTTGGCAGAAGGAAAGAGGCTTTGACTGGGTCTTTCATACTGAATGTGTTTTCCTCAATGAGAAGGCTCAAGTACCTCAGAGGTCTCCTCACTAACACCTCGGTCATTTTTACCAAGCTGCCCCTCCTCTGTTTACTCTGGTCCACGCGGTCTCCACTGTGTACACATCGACCAGGGCATTAATCCACCTTTCTGCTTTCCCACTGATGTTTAACATTGGCTGTCATTCAAAGTATTTCAGCACCCTAGCCGAAGTCCTAACCATACACTACGTAGGCATACTCCATTTTCCAAGTGCCATTCTTACAAAAACACACATACCTGTACCTATCTACTAATAGCATGTGTTTCCGTTTTTTTTCCTAGAATCACCAGGGTGTGTGTCCCCAGGAGAGTGTTTACTGCGAGAATAAGTGCGGGGCAAGGATGATGCGTCGTCTTCTGTCCCAACACAGCATGGCAGAGTGTCCAAAGCGCACACAGCCCTGCAAATACTGCGGCAAAGAGTTTGTCTACGACACAATCCAGGTCAGTTTACTATTGCAATGTCTAGTTTTCTCCAAAGGACTGCTCTTATTCTTTCATATTTGGTGTGCAGTGTTTGAGCACCTGCCTCTCCTTGTGGCTCTACATCACAGCATATGTCAGTGTAATTGTGTAACTGTTTTCCTTATATAATGTGCAGTTATTCATTATTATTTGAACATTTCTTTGCATATTGGCATAAACGCTTGGCACGTAATGTTTAATGTATTTTTTAATGAAGTTGCTGGATTTTGTATGATTTTTATGGCAGCAACGTTTTTTTGTGGCCTCACATCGCGGGATTTAATGCTTTCTTATTTTGTATTTTTCCTCCTCATTTTTAATATGAAGTGTTTTCCTTTAGAAGTGTCATTTAAAGGACATTTTTCTCTGACCATCCATTCATTTTTTGACCCTATGTCTGTTCTTGTCACTCGAGCTGTCAGTCATATTAACCTTGTCCTGTACTGCTCAACAGAACCACCAGTACCACTGCCCTCGGTTTCCTGTCCAGTGCCCAAACCAGTGCGGCACACCCAACATTGCCCGGGAGGATCTGGCTAACCATGTGAAGGACAACTGCGGCAGTGCGCTCGTCCTCTGCCCCTTTAAAGATGCCGGCTGCAAACACAGGGTAAGCCTCACCCACACAGTCGAACCTTAAAATATACCGTAATACTGTTAACACTGCTACTGAAATGCTAATGAACTGCTTGGTTTGTTTGTTTGTGTTGTTTACACGCTCTCTGCTCGGTATATTTCTTTCATATTTGTGCTCGCTAGGTCCGTGGTGATGATTTCTTCTTTTCAAACATACAAACTCTGTCTGTAGGGTCTGTTTTAATGAGAACAACACGTCTATATTCTGACAACACATGTATTTCTATTTTTGAACCTGACGTCAATTTGAGAAAATGTGGATACGCTCGAGGAAGAGCGGCAGATGAGCCTCTTACTGTGTTAAGAATTACAAGGCATCTGGAAAGCTTGATGTATAATATTTACAGATGGTCTGGCAGGAAGCAAAATGCATCTATTAAACCAAATACCGACTATTAAATATTATAATCCAAGTGCCTTCATCATGCTCAGTATGGAAGAAGTAGCTACAGTATGTGCTTGTAATTTCTGTGTAGCTGTTCATGTGTCGAATTTGTATGAATTACAAATGACCACACTAATGACGCGCTGTGCAGCAGCTTCTACATTTTTAATCTCTCTTCTCTCTCTGCAGTGCCCCAAACTGGCTATTGGTCGTCACCTGGAGGACACCACTAAGTCTCATCTGACTATGATGTGTAACCTGGTGGGGCGCCAGAGGCAGGAGATCCTGGAGCTGAGGAGGGAGATGGAGGAGCTGTCTGTCAGCCACGACGGCGTTCTCATCTGGAAGCTCAACGACTATTCCCGTAAGCTCCAGGAGGCCAAACTCCGAAGTAACCATGAGTTCTTCAGTCCACCCTTCTACACTCATCGCTACGGCTACAAGCTGCAGGTGTCGGCCTTTTTAAACGGTAACGGCAGCGGCGAGGGCTCCCACCTCTCCGTGTACATCCGCGTGTTGCCCGGAGAATACGACAACCTGCTGGAGTGGCCCTTCTCCTACAAGGTGACTTTCTCCATCTTGGACCAGAGCGACCCATCGCTTTCCAAACCACAGCATATCACCGAGACCTTCAACCCGGACCCCAACTGGAAAAACTTCCAGAAGCCCTGCAGCAGCCGCAACTCGCTGGACGAGAGCACCCTGGGCTTCGGCTACCCCAAATTCATCTCTCACGAGGAGATCAAGAAGAGGAACTACATCCGAGACAACTGCATCTTCATCAAGGCTTCTATAGAGATTCCCCAGAAGATAATGGCTTAAGATATGATCCTTGTTTTCTTTTTTTATGAAAGAGACAGATAGGTTAAAGACTGGAAAAGACACATAACCTTGAAAACTTCTACACACTTGCCCTTTAGATACTTTCTGCCCCTACAGCCTCTCCACCACAGAGCTTGAAGCAAGTCTGTTTGGCTGTGTTAGCTGACTCGAAGGACCTTGATATATCACAGAGGAGAAAGTGTTTGGTGTGCAGAACCATCACTCTCTGGTGTTTTTTTTTTTTTTTCATTGTTTTTTATCTATTTGTTGACCTTTATTACAGTCTACAACAAAAACGCCTTGGATATCAAACAGTGCCTAGAGAGTTTATCTTAAGTTATATTTTTGTTGTTATTTCTGCAGTACAAATGTTAAAGATTATGGAAAAAGGTATAAAGAGGAGTGAAAGGCTTCACTGAGCCTCTGCACTTAAAGTAGAAAGAAAGTTAGAAGCTGGTTGGTTAGTGATGTCCCGCTTCCGGGGATCTGGGGTGATCTGAAGAAGAGGGAGCTCAGCAGACTCAAGCTCAAGCCCAGCTGCCTTTTGTTTACATGTTCGTACAGTATACTCCCAGTAATCCTTTAACAAACACAGAGCCCTTGGTGCGAAACCACTCGGGACGTTTGTGCACACAAACTGACAAATCAATGTTTTCAGGTGAGAAACTTGCAGCATCTGGTGATTTTTCGCATTATACCTAAGAATTAGAAAGTTTTTTATTTTGGCCTGCATATGAGATAAAACTGCATCAGAAAAAAAAAAGAAATATAACGAAGGCAAAGCTGTTTTTTTGTTGTTGTTTTTTTTTAAAAGTTGAAACAAGATTTTCACCTGACAGGAGATCCATCCATTACAGTCAACTTCGCAGACATACCAAACTCACACTTCATAGACTCTCTATGAAGCTTCATATCTATTGTGGAGTCCACCAATAGACAAAAAGCACCTTTTGTTGGTCTTCAGATGAGCAGAGCAGACAAAGAGGCCAGCCACACTTGTCAGAGAACATGTGCATTTAATAGTGAAGGAAAAGCCATGTGGCCTTTTTATACAGTATGTCTTCGCATGAGGGTGGGGGGTGAGCAGGGCAACATAAACACCTGCATGCTTCATGTGCTACCACCTGGACCACATTTTTGTACTGTAACCTGTATTCTTGAAATCCTCTCCCGTTGATGGCTATTTTTTTTCTCTTTTTCTGACTGCAACAGTTTGAAAGTTGTCCTTTAAGAAAAAGTTTTTTTGTTAAATTTGTTTGTTTTCTATAAAAAGAAAATGTGAACAGCGTTGGTTTATTACGTAGAAAGACAATGTTTTGAATCATCTGAACACTTGGCTGTGAAGTGTATTGTTTTTACATAGCCCGGCCATGGTTGGTGTACACAGGCTGTTTGAAAAGATGGTTAATGACACGGTGTCTGCAAATATGTGGGTGTCTCGGGACTGACTGCACCTTTGTTGTTACCATGGTCACCGGTGTCTATCTTCAGCTCGACACACGATGTGACGATGAGGAGCAGCTAAAGATAAACAGCCCGGTGGAAAACACCTGTATCAGACTCTTATCACAGCACCATCAGAGGGGTGGAGGACTTTGATTATACAGTACATTCATGATGTTTGTGAATACTAATGTAAAAATGCAGAAGCACATTCTGTCTTTTATTATACATGGAAATTCCTGATTTCTTGTCATAATACCAGCTGATATTTTACAGTGATTTAAAGAAGTGAGAAGATAAAAAAAAAACAACCTTTTTTGTAAGATTCTGTATTTTTAAAAATGCTTAGCTGTTTTATACAAACACTTTTTTTTTTTGTTGGAGAGTCGGGGTTGACTTTGGGAATTTTCAGACCCTTTTCTTCTCTTGGACATTTGGATAATTTGTTTGTCCGTGTGGTTTGAGCCTCACATTCTGTCTGTATTATTTCCTCTTAAAAGTATTTATTTTAAGGAGCCATTAAGTGAGTTTGAACAGATGGCACCAATGTTTTAATATGTTGATTGAGGAGTGCTTGTCAATTTCTTAATTGAAATAAAATACCATATATTATAACTCCTTGACATCTTGGTATTTTGTGTAGCGGAGTGCATGTCTTTTTAAAGTCTGGTGTGCAGAGAGTCTTAAAACGGTTGTCTACTGTATATAAACATTGTTGTGGACATAATGTAACAGAAACTTACCCCACAGGTTTCCCCTGGATTAGATTACACCTCACTACTGAAATGTATATTAAGGGCGTACACCAGCTTCTTTCTCTGGCACTTCAGTGTTGAAGGACTTGTTCATGGTCGGAAGCAAAGCAGCGAAGGCCAACATATCCTGACTTTTAATCCGACTTGTCCCAGAACGCAACTTTATGTTGTCCCTTCAGATTTTCCTAACCAAAACCACCCATGCTTATCAAACTTCCCCTCCTTATTGTGTGAGTGCAGGTCAGTACTCCTCATCCACCATTGTCTTCTTTATTACTATTATGCTCAGATTTATCTCCAAGTCTCCAAGGAAGTCTTCTTAAATCCAATGTGGAAATCAATACAAAAAAGGCCAGATCTGATGACGGTTTCAACCAGATTCAAATACACTCAGCGTTAATCAGATCCAACCCAACACTAAGACCAGAAGCAGCAGCAGCAGCTTTTAACAGAACATCTATAACTGATATTTTTCTGCACGTTTTCTGTTGACAGTTACCAGAGCAGATATCGGACACACTTAGGCAGAGTACACAGTAGTTTGGACTGAAAAATCTGAGAAAGGTTCAGTGTGTGATACTTAGCAACATATAGTGGTGAAGTTGCAGATTGTAACCAACTGAATAACCCATACAGTCAGCGTTTGGTTTGTCTGTTCTGGGCTTTCTTCTCTTCCTCCTTCTTATATATTAACTAGTTCACACCCGAAAATAGTGTGACGTTAATGCACCTTTACGCGGGATATCACACACTATAAAACATAAAAGAGGAAGAGGAAGTCTGTTCTGAGCAACTGTAGGAAGATGATGGACTCTGAACAGCAACCTGCTCCTCTCTGATATAAACGGCACATTGTAAGGTAACAAAAAACACAATGATTCTTATTTTTGTGTGACTATATACTTATAGAAACATAACTATGACTACCATATCCCATTGCTGCAGTTAGATCCTCTGAACTCTTACACGTTGGACCTTTAAGTATTTCCGCTGTGCTTGTTTTACAGGTTTTATTAGAAATGGACGTGAAGAGAGGAGAAGATTTCTACCATTCTGGCAACGCACAAAGAATTGCATGCACTTCGAACACGGTGAATTAATAACAGCATTAAAGACAACATTCAATTATGCATTCATGAAATGTATTATCATATTAATTCTTAATGAAACTAAAAGGCTGTAAAGCTCATCTCAACATCCACATTGAGCTCAATGCAGAGCCAAGCTGCTACTTTACAGTCAAACATTTGCCTCCTGTCCTGCCTCCACTTATTCATATTTCATCCCTTGTTTATTTGGGACTTCTGTCTTCAGAACTTCACAATAATAACACATAATCCCCCTTGGCTTTCTCATCCGTCTGTTTAGTAATCATTAAAGATGAGTCACTTTTATTAGAGCAAACTATGACTGTAGTTTAGTCCCAAAAAAGCACCATCTGATCAAGTCACGCCTAGTTTGTTTTTACTACCATTAAATGATCTACCGATGTGAGTTACATTTTGTTGTAGTGGCCTTTCTTTCTTTCTCTCTTTCTTTCTTCCTTATCTTTTTTTTTTTTTTTTGCTCCAACCCTGCTCAGGATAGAGACAAGTGAAGGAGCAGAGGAAAGAGGGCAGAGGAAGTGAGGCAGACACCAGCCCTACTTTGAAGCCATGCCAGGAGTTTGCATTAGTTTGCAGCTTGCATGATGTTCGCTGCAGTAGGATTTCGGAAGAAGGAAAATGAGCTCTTAATGTCAAAGTAACTGAGAGGTCCCTTAGGAGGACAGTCCTGTTTTCCACTTACTGTACAATGATCGGCCAAAGTCTTCCAAAAAAAAAAAAAAAAAGTGTAATGTCAACTCACTCGGTGCATGTTTTTCCCTTTAAAATGAAAACATCTGTTTTAGAAATACTTCTTTTTCATGCAACACCATGCCTAAGTCAATACAGTCAATATTCTTAAAATACATGTTGCGTGAGCTTTTTTCGTTAAGGATAGTTGTTTACTTGGCAAAAAATTTCCCTTGAGAGGGATCATTCATTTCATTTCAGGGAGGGGTCCTTGACTCAGGACAGTCCCCTCTGTCTCCCTTCAGATGAATACAGAGAGCTGAAGTCTAAAGCCGTACTGACGGCCTCAAACTTTCCTGGCAAAGGGTGTACAACCAACAGCCTTGTGCTGCTTCAGGGCAATGCAGAGTGAAAATAGTAACAGCTAATTACATGTTACCAAGCTCCACGTTTCCCATGCAGAGCAGAGTCACGTGCAGCTCAGTGTACAGTGCTGCACTTTGGCTTTTCTGTCTTTCAAATGACCCTCTGCTCTCTTGGTAAATGATTCACAGGTACAGTCACGTTTTCACACTGTGAAAACACTACACATCAGTGTAGTTCAAGCTCGTTAAGATCACCCAACCTTTGGTCAACGTACGCTTAAAGCCAGATGCCAGCTGGGTTAGAAAAGGAGGACGAAGAGGAACAGGAGGAGGTGAAGGAAGGCAAAAAAAAAAGGACCCAACCCATGAGGCTTTCCTCACCCATAAAAAACAACACATCAAAGAGGTGCTGTGGTTTATAAAGCGGTGCCATGCTGTCGTCCCTCATACTGAAGTTAAACAATTCTGCCTCAACGCAGGAACTGAACTGCTGGTGGTATGTTGGTATACCCACGTCCTACAAAACTCTGAGCACTGGTAAACATCTGAGCTGCGCACTTCACAGTCACACACAGCATTTGACAAAAGCTCCAATGTTTGAATGGGGTGAAGAGTTTGGAGTCTGGATGGAATTCTTGACAGTCAGTTGCCTAAAAAGTTTGAAATCAAGAATCACCTTCATGTATGTCTTCAAGTATCCAAAATAAATCTTCTATTCACCAACATATAATAACAATACTATTTTTTTAATATTAAATATTTCAAAACTAAAGTTACAAGGTACTTCACAAGTGCACAGATAGCACGTTGTAGAAAATAAAACTAAATAAAATGCAATAAACGGGAATTTCCAGAGCAAAAAACAACCGATAAACATAAAGAGATCAAAACAGAATGTAAGGACACATAAACCCCCCCCCCATCCAATTAGACATGAAAAAATAATTTTATAAATGCTCATATGCACAGGTTTGTCATTGAAACCTTTTTAAAAAGAGACACTGACTCCTCTCATCTGATATTTGAGGACAACATGTGTTGGAGCTGAAAGTGTAAAAAGCAGGATCCCTTTTGTTTTCCACCCCACTTATCCCTTCAAAGCAAAAAATCAGAGTGTGAAATTATTGTGCATTTGTGAATATTGTGCCAGGACCTTAGCACATATTGCACCCAACACATATCTCATGCATAAATGATTAAAAAAATATCTGAAATACTGAGCTGAGGCCTCATATGAGTCATCCAGTGCAACGAGAGGCCTGACTGATACTCAAACCGGGCACTACTTGCCATTTGTTGGATCTAGGTTGGAGTGTGTGAGACTACAAATAAAAACTGAAGGAGAAATTTCCATTATTTGCCAGCAGTTTGACCAGTTTGAAATGGACGGTCACAGGGTAAGGCTGAAGAATGAGAAATACATCTGAATGATTTATTATTCTGGAACAAGATAAAGCCTCTCCTATGTATTGATTTATATGTTCCCTCTGAGGGAGTGATTGATCATTTTCATCTTTTTTTCCAAAGCTAGACTAGTCGTCCAGAAGCACTGACCCGGGGTTAAAAGCCAGATGCTCCGTGGCTACCTGCCAGCATGATGCCGCTGCCGGGCCCGGATCAATGACTGACCTGGATTGCTGGTGTAACAAACTAGCTCGGGGGGAAGGGACTGGAGGCGTCCTCAGGTCACTCACTCACCCACACACATCGATAAATCTCTGATCAATCATAATAAATGTGATAAAAATACTCTGAGTTTGACTGGATTTCAGAGGTAGGTAGAGGTAGGAGTGTATGAAGCAGCAGACGATCCCACATCCACATCACATGAATAATAAAACAATGATCTAATTTTAATCACGCACCCGTGATACCCATTGTTGTGAACAAGCAGAATTTCTATTACTTTTATTATTATTTTACTCAAAATGTCAACATGCATTCTGTTGATTGTTTCAAAAAGCTCTCTTATAGCCCTCTTTTAGTTGTATTTTCTGTGATTTCAAGTGTTCCTTGACTGGTTGCTATTCTTTTATGTATTATTTTGTTTCCACAGCGGTTCGTCTGTCCGTCCCCGTTATGTTTAAATATCTCAGGAGCAGTTTGACAGAATTTCTTCAAATTTGGCACAAACTTTCACTTGGACTCGAGGATGAACTGATTAGATTTTGGTGGCCAAAGGTCAAAGGTTAAGTTCATTGTGACCTCACAAAAAAAAAAAAAAACTGCATGAACATATTAGGATGCATCTGATTGAACTTATGGTTCGAACATGAACAATAAACACAAGAACCTCAGGCAGTACATAAAAAAGGAATAGCATATAGAAATATATATAGAAATAACATGATAGAGTGAACTTATGGTTCTTGTTGATTCATTTGTATGTGCTCTGGTTTTAGCATTTGCGATTTCTCTCATATTTTACTTCTTTTGTATTGATGATATATATTATATAGAGTGAGAACCTGTGTTTCATAAAAAAAAAATAAAGCTTTATTTACTTACACTGTAAAAAGTAAGACTGGGGTGAATGAATGAATAAATAAATAAATCCAGTGTTGGATTTATTGGATTTATTCATAAAATAGGCTAAAGGCCTAAAGCTCAAACGTGTCCAAAAACATATTTCAAATATGTGATATGTGACGTCTCTTCTTGTCTGTGCAGGTTTTTATTGACGTTCATCCGCTGTGGGGGAGGGGTTCTCTGCGCTCAACCAAAATCTCAGTTTAAGGACAAATATTTACAAGTGAGCCAGTGAAACTTGAAGCCATTACTGTTGATAGACTGAACATGTCTGGAGGGGATCTTTAACCATCTGACTCTATATCCTGAAACACTCCGGTTTAAACAGAAAAAAAGCAAAAAAATTCCCCTGAGATTCAACTAAAATGCTCATCAACCAGAATTAGCTCAATCTTGGATTTAACCATTGCCACGCCAGAATCCTCTCGCTGCTAAACACGGCGTTTTATTGCGCTTGTGGATTCAAATCTCTTTGGCATGAAGTCCTGCAGATAATCTTAACTCCAGCCTTTAGCCCCTAAGTAATGGCTTTCTGCGGGTTCGACCGAGCAGCCCATAATCCCGCCGTATGTTAAAAGGCCACATGGCTGAGAAAAGTCTTTAAGAATAAAGCAGAAATTGTATGATCTTTTGACCTACTTATAACTTAAATATTCTGGAGCTCTACATATTTAAACTCACTACCAGCTGGTTAAGGCTTGCTGACGTATTAAATTATTCTTGAATGGGACAAAGCGGTTCTACGCATCCTAAACCTCTTACCCCACAGATGAGAATTAGTCTGATTAGATGCACAGTAAAGCCAATAACTTGACGCTCTCTGTGATCTGTTTGTGTCCTTGTGTACAGGCGGATTTCTTTTAGTGAGTGTCTACATGTTTTATTTATGTACAATTACTTTACTCAACAGTGTAAACAGGGATGTTTTCCAGCAGCGTCAGTTATCATGTGTGAGAAATGATTGATCTGAGCACGGATGGATAGTGGTTTTGATAACTTTAGATTGAGACACTTTTTACGTTTTGTTTGTTTGTTTTTTTTATCTGTTCTTATATTTTTTTGTTGTTTCGTCTTCTACATACCTGATGGTCAGATATATCAAGGAAGTGAGACTGTGTGCAAGAGGTTTTTCCTCGTTGTTCATAACTAATGACTTAAAAACCACAAGTCTATTCTTTTACTTCTTTTTGATTGCAGAGTAAATGTCTTAAATCTAGCTACATGTGCCACACAACAGTAATGTTACAGCGATTACTGTGAAATTGATGCAAACTGCAGTGCGTAAAGCTGGCACAGCTGTAGTTGATTTTCATGTTGTTCAGAAACTAAAAATGCAGAAATATGAGGCATACATTTATTTAAGGTGGAAGATATGGGGACGCTTACAAAAGGTTACAAACAATACAATACATACGATATTGTACTCCTCGAGTGATGCCCTGTAGTAGCAATGTCACACTCCTGTCAAGCTCAGTTTAATCCTATTACAACCACTTTCATCATCACCAAGATATCTAGATTGAATTTCCTGTGTCAACAGAGATTATACTGGGAGGCGAATGGGGTTTCTGAAGCATCCAGATGGGCAGAAGTGACTGGAACTGATCAGTAATAGTTTAAGTATAGATTATATAGTTCACCACTGGCCCGGGACGCAACACAACCAGCTCTTTGTCCATCAAATGCCATTTAATTATCCATTTGTTCACAAAGATCAAAGAGTAAACCAAATCCAGCTGACATCTCAGTTGCATTTGAAGACTACAAAAAGTAGTCAAATGTTATCCTTTCATGGGAAGGAGAGGAAATCAAAAAATACAGAGAAAAGAGAGAAAATCTTGACCAGATGGTCCAAGCAAGATTATCCTCTAAACATGGCTTCCCAGTCTCTCTGAGCCTTTAATGGCAACACTGTCCTTTGAAAGAAGTAGGGGAATAAACAGTTTTGCTGTGTGTCAAGCAGGTCTCTCCACTGGGGGTCTGTGTATGTTTGTGTCTGTGTACAGATGCGTGTTTGCTAACGCGCGGTCAGGGAAGGGTTAGTCAAATAAGTGTGGTTTGTCTTTTGACCCAGCTGCATTGAAACACACAGCACCACCCACACTTGTCTTGAGCTGTATTCCCACATCTGTGCTGTGGCTCAAATATCACTGCTTCCCCCACAAGCATCTGCTATAGGCAAAGGACGCAGCCCAGCAGAACGCTCTGCTCTCAGATGTCTCATGTCTTACTCAGCTGGAGTCGCCGCCCTTATCATCTGGGATAACCTCACCTCTTAATGTGAAATATTAACTCTTAAGCCTCATTTTATTGAGAATGCTGCCCTCTTTTATGTAAAATCCAAACAAACACGTCCAGCCAACCTCCTTTGCTGCATTAGGATTTACCTCGTCCTGAGGAGGAGGAGGAGGAGGAGGAGGAGCGGTCAGTTTCAGATCACCGGTGGGTGTTATTTTGGCCATCTGATGGACGCAGAGAGGACGGTGTGAGCAGAGGTAGAGTGGCGCGGTTGCCAGGGTGAATGTGCTCTGTTTCTCCAAGCCAGCCTCTGATAGGCCAGATCCATGACTGAGGGGAGGAAATTCTGCCAATTGGAAACAATTGATGTTTTGTTGCCGGGCCAAGCTGTCCTGACACAAGACATTTATTGGCAATGAGAGTACTCCTCAGGTTTGAAAAGGTAACACATAAAAAAAAACCATCAACCACCAGCATCTAAACCCTAGAGATAATAAATAATAATAAAATGTACTCTGTTCAGGTTTAGAAAGATGCTGATCTTGTCCATTTCTCATAAAATGACAGGCTAACATAAAATTTAGATGAAAAACAATACTGTATGCTGTACATTTCTCATTTGTTCAATGCAGGGAATATTTACACTTCTAAATCTGAACAGTTCGTACAAACAGATCCACCCTGTTTTTAATAAACTCTTGTCCGTCTATGATTTCAAGCTGTGTGAAGCCGTGGGACATTTCTGAACAACTGAGATGAAAAACAACGAGCTCAGTATTCTCTGTTGAGGGTTCTGTCGCTTCTAACTATTCTTACATTTTATTACATCCTTTATAACAGGGGTGTGAGCATGAAAACCTATTAAGCAAAGGCTTTTATTCCCTCCTTTCAATGTAAAAAAAAAAAGAAAAAAAGTTGTTCCCTCTGGATGTGGACATTAAAACTTTGTTGCTTTTGTTCTCATTCAGCAGATCATGTTACGAGGGGGCAAATGACAAACTAATCATGAAAACTTCAAAGAAAATGTAAATTTTCTAATTTTACTCGTCATTAAAAACTTTTTGCTGACCTGTGCCAGAAGATTTCTATATGTGTCACTTGTAACTGTAATCCAGTGAACAAGGGCAGTTGTGTGTGCATAAGGTGAGCCATGCTGTAATGTATGTTGGCAGGATGTCACCTATTAGTTACGCATTTTAAACAGCCAGACAGTAATTGTCAACTGCAAACGATTAATTGAAAGGGGCAGGCGAGCTTAAACAATTGGAGCTAATTGCATTACTCTTTTGGACCATGATGACTATTGTCAGGCTGAAATTTGCCCCCTCAGCACTGCTAATTGCATATGTAAATCAACAATATCTGGCCCCTAACAAGAGGGGAGAGTTAATGTGATAAAGGAATTCGTCCGCTGTGCTTGATTTACAGCAGGCCTGGCAGCCGTCCACTGGTGGAGCCCAAAGCCGACTACAGGGATCCAGCCAACTTTGTTTGAATGCGGGCTGACGTCACAGTATCAGTCAAAGGTAACGATTTCAGCGACTCTGTTTTTTGAAAGCGCAGACGTCTCAGAGTGACGTTTCACCCAGGGCGGCGGAAGGCAGCGTTGAGGACAATGAGGCAGAAGAGGTCAAGTTTCAATTCCCTGCAGCTCCCTCTCAATCCTGCTGCAGAGTTGACTTCATCCTCCTCCTTGGTGTGTTTTGAGCAGTCCTTCACAGGGAGAGACAGAGCACATCTGGAGCTGCAGCCATGGGGCCAAAAAACGCGGCGCCAGCCCCAACTCTGGGCCAACACCACAAATACACTCACACAGAAGCACACACTCGTCCCCGTTTGTCCCAGGACGCCGCTGTACGGTGGTACCAAAGTGTAGGTTTTCAACCATTAACTATGCTCCCTGAAGTTCTGGAGTACGCTATTGTTACCTACAAGTATATTTCCCGTAAAGGGAACAGTTTTCAGCTTTGGCCCAACAAAGCTGAAAAGAGTCACTCTACTTAAAAAAAATCCCTCTGACTGAAGTGCCCTTAAAAGCTTCTTAAATTAATCCTGAGAAATTAACATAAGCAGATACCATTCCTTTCTCATTGGGGCAGGGCAGACCCTCATGCATGTTAATTGTTCACAGCTTTTATAATCCAGTCTTCCGCATGTGGGACCCGATCCAGTCTGTCTGTTTTTGATTAAGACTCAGCCACGTGGGATGAGAGAATCTGAGAGAGGGATCTGCGGTACATTTTTTAGGGTTGTGGTATCCAAAACTATTGTCTTGATTGGCTGACTGAAACTTTTCTGTCATGCTCAGAGTTGTGATTATTGTTAATTTGCCCAACTGAATGAAAATAATACATGCCAAATAGAGCTGGGTAATCACATAGTATGTGGAAAGGACAGAGAGCAGATCTGTGTTGGTTGGTTACTCCTTTTTGGGGATTAAAAAAGCATTTTGATCTTACACCACCCTAAAAACCTCACGGAGTCTCTAGAACTTCTGGCACTTTCATGAGAATCAATCGTTCAGAGACTATGTTTGTCCAGATTTGTGTCACTTTTGTGAGAATGAAAATAGGGCAGAAGAGTAAAACGTCTAGTATGATGGTTACCACATGTTTGTTATAATGATGCTCACTTAAAAACAGTATCTTTGACATGGAGGAAAAAGGAAAAAAATTTAATGTAATTTTCAAATTTCAAGTTATTAACAGGTCCCTTTAGGGTGTCTTTTACTGCGCAATTTGGAACATTTAAAAGAGATAAAAGAAGAAAAACCCAGAAGAAGAGACATGCAAAACAATAAACTCAAACAACCAGAATGTAAAGCAGACACAAAAATGAATTTTGAAGAACATGTGCATGTTTACAGACTATAAAAGTGTATCTTCTGAGTTAATGAGCTGAGCTGGCGTATAATGCTGTCTATCTGTGTCACCGTTGAGCTCTTCGCCTATTGAACTGAACATATTGAGGCAATGCATAGCATCATATTTCATCTTCTCGAGTTATATTGGGAAATCAAGGAAGAAAAAAGGAGAAAGCACACAATGTCACAGGATTACACAGTTCTTTTTGTACAGTTTAAATGCATACATCCATAATACTGCATTTCAATTTAAATGCATTGTGCGGCTTTAAAGATCGTCCTTTTATCTTCAACATGAACAGCCAGCCCCTGTGGTCCCTTGCTTTACAGATTTGCGGGCCCTGATTGGAACCCAAAGCAGACCAGGGTGCACATTTTGGGGACGGGGTAATGAAGATGAATCATAAGGCCGTCAGACAGCTACAGCTGTGCAGTATTGATGGGTCACCAGGGAGCCTTTCATCACAGACAAAGCAGTTTGTCCTGTTGTGCCTCCACACTTGATCAGTGTGTCAGGTTTCAAGCACATGAACTGGATTAGCGATGTGTGGCACCAGGGCGACGTCAACCACACCCTGACTAAGCAGTGGCTGGTGTGTTGAGGAGGTCCTGCTTTGTTTTCTCTATAAACACAAAGTACATTTAAGACTTGTTGTTGCAGGATGGTGCCCATTTACTGCCGCCGAAGCCACTGTTGTAAAGCAGTCTGAGGAATGTTGCTGGAATTTGGCCCCGCTGTAGAGAAGGTAACCACGTAAACCACGATTTATACAAAAGGCTCACTTTTTCCACTCTCAAATTAATGTAGTTTATGTTTCATTCTGATACGAGGACATAGTGAAGCCACAGTCATTATTTTGTACATTTGTATGTAGAGGCGACCCCCAGTGATCAATACACAAATTATATACACAATATTTATTTATTTAACCTTTTTATTTAACCGGGAAAGGACTCATTGAGATTAAAAATGTCATTTTCAGGAGTGTCCTGGCCAAGACAGGCAGCAACACAGTTAACAAAGTTTATACAGACAGGACTGGAGCCATAAAACTACACAAACATTAAACATCTCATTATAAAATAAGTTAAAGAGACATGAAATAACAAACATAATGAGCAAGTATTCATCAAATGTGCAAATAATCGTCAATATCAAGATATAAAGGAATCAGGCAAAACATCTACATCCACATGTCAGATGTGTCCAAGTCATTTAAAATCACTTTGAATGCATTTAGCGAGAGCAGCTCCTTACGTGTTTTGGCAGTTCATTCCAAGCAGAGGGAGCAGCATATTTCAACGTTTTGTTTTTTTTTCAGTTCAGTAAAGGCCTTTAGTACGGTGAGAAAGTAAGACGAGTGGAGAAGAAAGACCATCCAACACCAGCATATGACAAACAATGAAGAGTGACTGCTTTGAAATGTATAATAAACCTCAGTGATCCAGCACATGTACGATTACAGTACTACTAATATAATATAACACAACAATTTTTAAATATGCTTTTTGTAAATAGGAAAGTTCCGGATAATAAATACAGTTCACATGTGATGTATAATCGACCTATAAAACACATTAAATAAATATGTTTTACTTGATCTGTCACAAGGTCCGTAGTCCAGCAACACTGTGTGTGTTTTGTTCAACGACACTTCACAAGTCCTACCAGGGTTTATTGAACCTGTGTGTATATTGCTCATTGACTTCATTATCTGCTTTCACGCTGCAGTTTGGACTGAGCTCAACGTTCTTGCTTTTTTAATACACTGTAGTGACTCCAGTGTCCTTTGTGTCACTGCTCAAACTGCTTGAGTCACACATTCCATTTATATAGACGCATACTTTAACAACTGGGAGCAAAGTAAAACATTAAACCATGTTCAACAGTCAAACAGCTCATGGACTTTCAGTTGGCATCGTGTCCCATCGATGCCATTTATTAGGACTGTGTCAGAGAGCTTCTCGTTTTCAGGGAACGTCTGGCTGTTTTCCCAGAGCCTGACCACAATGGAGCTGAAACTGCGAGGTGCTCTCCCGCTCTTTATCACCAAATTCTTAAATCGAATTAGATAAAACAAGCGTTGTGCGAAACTCCCATGAAGAAAGGGGGTTGTGATGAAGCAGCGAATGTGTTAGGACACAACAATGCAATGCTTGGTGTCAGATTTCGAGCTGCTCTTACTTAGATTGCCATTAAACACCAAGAGCCTTTTGCCTCTTTGAGTTAAAATCATGCAGGCAGGTTAAGTTAAAAACATTTAGAACAAGTAGGTTGTCAGCTGCACACGAGTAAAGATTAACAGTTAGGGTGACTTTAATTAAAGTCTAAGTGCAACCAAAGAAAAGACCATTTTTTTCACCTACCACCAGTGATAATGCAGATAGTTTTGGTTTTCTTTTAAGTCTTTCATTTCTGTGCTTTATGCCACCACCCAAACGCTGGATGTAGTTCCAATAAAAACACTTCATGGTGAGTTCTGTGACTATTCTGAGAAAAGGAGAAAAGACTTTGTGTTGTTAAATTTCAAACAGTAATGAAACTGCATCCACCCGTGAAAACACATGCCTCAAAATCTGGCCACGTGATTTCAGTAAAACTGCGCGGCTTCAAACTAAATATGGTGATAAAACATATTTTTTGTGACTCTTTCTAAAGGTTAAATGTCATAAATAAAACATTTGATTTCTAAGATTGTACACCCATCATTTTTCTTCCACCAAGACCATTTGAGCAAAATTTGACTTTAAAATGTACTAAAATACTCAAATAAATAATTTAAAAAAAGAAAACCCAGAGAAAAAAAGGGACTGAATCTGTATAATAAAACAAAGCCAGTGGAAAACCAATATAACAAAACCTTTCTGTGACTAAGTGAGAAACTTGCAGCGTAGTTTGACTCAAGAATGCATCTTGAATGTAGAATCACTGCAGATGAAAAGAGCAGGAAAAGGAGAAAGAATTGTATGTGCTGTTGCAGCCAAATTATGAAAACTGTGTTGTTGTCACATTTTCTCATCCAACAAAGAATGCTCTCTTTAACCCCTCTCCACACTGCTGCATACATAATGACAGGCTAGACGCAGTGAAGCCAACTGAAAATAGATAATGATGTGTTATCTCAGTCACTGAGGTTGTTCAGTATGTAACGGTGCCAGTCCCCCGAAGAAAACATCAGCAACGATGTCTCAT
Organism: Coranthus polyacanthus; assembly: GCA_037367275.1. Classification (NCBI taxonomy): domain Eukaryota; kingdom Metazoa; phylum Chordata; class Actinopteri; order Kurtiformes; family Apogonidae; genus Coranthus; species Coranthus polyacanthus. The sequence continues at coordinate 20,793,293 of JAPQRN010000006.1, read as the reverse complement.
GTATCTATCATGCTCCTTTAGATGCAGCCGTGCTCCTGCTCCATCAGTATCAGCCCCGTCTATTCAAGTCGCATACGTCTGTAACAGTGTCACACTGACAGGATGTACATGTGGGGGTGGGCGCAGCGAACTCGGCCCGGCGTGGGCCTTTGAAACACGAGTGACTCAGAGGTGGTTATCTTTAGTCTGGCAAGTAAATACAACGATGAGGTCATTCCAATCTCGGGGTATTTTGTCTGCGACAGTGATTCTGTTGAATCGTTTTAATGAAAGAAAAACCCTAAAGTTTCTGAAAAGTTCCATATTGCATTTTCAGGAAACCTTAAAGCTGCAGGAGCTGAAATCAGAGGAAAAAAAACACCAGAATTTGAAAACACACACCTTCCCTCTGCAGCTCTCTCTCTTCCAAATCAAACGACTAAATATTAATATAGATGAACATGACGCTGTTTCACGCCGCTGTCGGAAACAGAAGACACTTTTCCAAGCTTCTGTGTCGAGCCACAGAGTTTGTTTTGCTGTGTTGTTCTAGGTGTCACGGTTTTACACGTCTGTGTTAAGAGAAAGAAAACATTAGCAATGAGCAATTCGTAGATGTAGTGATTATTTCAGACAAAATACTGAGGCAATTATCACTTCTCGAGGACACAGTATTTTCTGTATCTTTCTTGCACAAATTCTTGCAGGTGATTAAGTACATTTGACAAAGACTGTAATGGATACAATAAAAATGTCAGGGCATCAGATAAGATCTATTAGCAACACGTATTATTACATTTATTACTGAAGAACACACAAATACATGATGATTTTATATTCAATAGGACCATGTGCTGCCATATAAAACAGCATCATTTATGTATTTATGTAGCAGCATTACCCGTGTAGTATAAAATAACATTTGCATTGTTTGAAACTTCATTTAAATGTAAGTCTTCTTTGCTCTATCCTACTGTCTGTTTTTCATGCAGATATAATCTTGGTTTCAATCTCTTGTGACAGACAACGACAGACTGAATCACTTTCACAATACATTCTCAGGCTTTTTGCAGAGAGAAAAAAAACCCTTGTTACCGATATATTTCATGGCTTAAAGCCACAAGGGAAAAGGACATTCCTTCCAATATAAACAAGGAATTTACTGTAAATCTCTCCAAACTAGGTTAAGGAAGAAGAGAGACGGCTGCCCTCATGTGCTTTGAAAGTCATTGCTCGCTACTCAAACCTTTGGTAATATGATGAGAAGTTAAGGTGCTAAGACTGTAAAGGTCTTGAGTAGATATACATCTCAGTTTGCTGAGTCTTGTGAGACAGCGGGAATGGAGGAGATGAGTTAGAAGGTCGTGAACTGTCTGAGCATTTTGGTGACGGATGAAATAAAGACAGATTATCGGTGGTGGAGGTGACTCACTCCTCTGCCCTTGATGCGATTTATCTCGTTCTTACAGTCAATCAACACACATGTAGAAGTAATAAACAACGCCAAATCTCTCTGGAGGAATCTCGTGTCAGCTGGGCAGAAGCGGCAATCAGGACCAGAGGTGAGGCCCTTTCAAAACAGGGACTCCCCCCTCTGCTGTCTCGCTCACACTGTAAACAAGCAGCCATGTCTGAACAATAGCAGGGAAGATGGAGAATTGTAATCTAAGCTGTTGGTGTGTCCTCTATCTTGCAGATGGACACTCTTCTGACTGGCAGGGAGGGCCATAACCTCTTGACCCCAGCTGGATCCTTATTCTTATAGGGGGGTGGGGGTGGGGGGGGGTCCCTGCTGCTTCTTTTCGGATGTTTTGATAACATAAGGAAAAAGTCTTTCGTCAGGGGAAACAGCCATATGTCTTCCAAACCCCTCCCAAAAACGAGACATGTCACATCTTTAGCTGGTTTAATCGGAACCGTAGCGAGTCTCCCTGAAAAATTACATCGAGCCAGTGGTGGTCATTGTTTACCTCTGTGAATGAAAAATATTGTGCAGAAAGATATTTTTGGGCCTAGACTCTGTAATCTGCAGGTGAAATATTGAACAACAGGGCTGGGGTTGAGGAGATAATACTTCAGTGTCACTGGTAATCCCTACCTGCAATTTTCAAATCCACTCCATTCCTGGTAATCCTAGAAAGTAGAGTCACAGTTCCATGTACACGCATCTAAAATATTACTACCTGATATATATTTTAACAGTGGTGCAGTGATCTCTGCAAAAAAAGATGTAAAGCTCCACTAATCACTATGTTTATATCAGCAATTAGAGGTGGAAGAAGCACTCACATCACGTACGTAAGAAAAAGTAGAAATAACACAGTGTAGAAATACTCCATTACAAGTACAATTTTCTAAATTCATGTTACAAACTGTACCACTTAAAATATTGTTTTTGTAAGGAGTAATACTTCTCTAGTAGTAGGAATATTAGCAACCCTACCTCAACCATTTTTCTAACCCTAACCATGTTCTTTTTATGCCTAAACCAAACCGTAACCATGGCATTGTCTAGACGTCTTTCAGACCACCCCGCCTTGTCCAAAAAACACACCTACCCCGTGCATCCAAAAACGACGCTCTGGAGAGCATCAGTGTGTGTAGACCACCACTGTCAACAATCTACCAAAATGACATTCTGTATGTGTATGTGTGACAGAAATTACCAGAAAAAAAACACTTCACTTGACTTAATCACTTCAGCCACATCGTGCAACTGTGACATCCGTGTATCTCTCACCTGAAGCTGCTTCATTCCTTCCCTCTGCAAAGCGCCATGTCATGTGCCCCCATGCCAAGTGCACCGACGCTCGCTAAACAACATCGCAGGTTGTGGATGACAGCAGAAAAGTGTACACAAGACACAAAAACCTCATGTTTGCAGGTGTCAGCCTCTCTTGCTTTTTCTCTCAAAATGTGATTTCTCTCTGCACTTATGTCATCGACAGCCAGTGTTGAATAATTGAGGCAGACACATTTCGGCATGTAAGAAGAAAGAAGGTTTTGCTCTGATACATTTAACTTGAGTGTTAACGCATCGGCGGGAGTCGCGGCCTCTTCATGAATTAAACATTGTGCCATCAAACCCCAGAGGGAGTGTTACCTTGCCATGTGCAGCAGTAGAGGACCGGCTGAGTCTGTTTGAGAGTCTCAGAACTTTAAAGTCAGGGATAGCACTTTAGTTGCATCATCTCACCAACTCTAGTATTTATAAGCCACTGTGGTACATCCTTAGGCTGATTTAAAACATTAGACGTTATGAGCATCCTCAGCACTTCTTCTGATTAACACACAAGATCAGCACTTTTCTACCGCACACTGTGTTTCGACACACTTTCATTCTCTTTTTGTAGTCTGGAGGAGTTTGCCAGACACAGTTTGCTGTGGTAGAGATGTCGCTGATGGTCCTTGGTTGCCTGCAGCCTTTCCTGATGGCCCGAAACCATGTTGTTTCAATGATCGCATGCTCAAATGATCACTGAGAGGCTGGAGAGCAGAAGCAAACAAGGGATGTCCCAGCAGTCCAACAGGGAGAGAGGTCTGTCAACACTGCGGTAATGTGTCACCAGATCTGTGAGCTGACTGTGTTAAAACACCTCCGATGCACTCAGATGGTCAAGGGAGAACAAAATACAAAAAGTGTCTCAGAAGAAAAGAAACAAAACGAAAAATGCAGAAAATAATGCACATCATTTAGCAACATACAGGCTGATTTATTCTTATTTGTTAACGGTTCACTGTTTGCTTTTCCTTTTTCCCACGGGGCGTGCGCGTGTATTTGTTTGTTTGTGCAAGGACACCAATGAATCTTGAGCCCATATTTGTGTCACTGTATGCTGCGCAGATAAGCTGGCTGTTGAAAGATTCAGTGCATCCAGAGGGTCGAGAGGGAAGTCCTTTGGTCTATACAGGAAACATGTAAACTGAGCTGCAGCTGAAAACAGGAAGGGAGTGATGGATTGTTGCAACGGGGAGAGGAAAAGCTAGATCACTCCAGCACATGGCTGAATTGTTAGAAAGCTGTTAAGATGTTGCAATGCAGGAAAAGGAGGGTGTGTGGTTGAAACAGGGTCACTGGGTCATATCATGAAGTTTTTGTATTGATAAGATTTTGGACTATAAATACTTGAATCCAAAAATAACTAAAAATAAGCTTTCTCCGTGTGCCATGTTGTTCTAAAAGCCACGAAAGGCATACTTTTCTTTGGCTTGGTGAGAGGAAAATAATAATAACATGTGAATAAAATGATAAGAACAAGAGTAACAATTTGATTGACAATAATCCAGTCCAGTACTATTTGCAGATCTGGGTGGTCTCTGGGTCATGACCTCATGCGCTTCAGCAGAGACAGGTGCTGCCACATATTCTTATCTCCCTGAATCTGCTGAAAACAGTCATCCTGAAATTTAAGCAACGTGAATATGCGACTGGAAGTGTTCACACGTTGTCACTTCAGAGGTAAAGGTTTCTCGATTGGTGTCTACTTTATTTAGGGTAAAAAGTAACTTCAGATTTTTGAAATGATCGTTCATTGTTCAGTCCTTTTACTTGTCCTCTACAGTGGCAACACTGTGCAGCACTAGCTACTACTAGCTCAGTAAATGAGTCCAAACAACACAAAAATCATGTTAGCACACGAGCACACACAAAAGAGCAGGCGTCAGGATGAAAATGGAGTCAATAATAACAAGGATTTTCAGAATGTTGAAAAATGCGCCTTTAATTTCATATAAGTGATATTAAAATCTCACAACTGATCACTGTGTAAACACCAAGCGGTAAATGATGTCATGTGTGTGTCAAATAGTTTGTTTACTGCCGAACACAGAATATAATTAAATTTGGTTTGGGCACGCCTGAAAAGAGAAAAACATTATGAATAGACGGCAGACATGTCTTTGTAGTGTGAGGTGTAACAATGCACTGAGAGCTTTATGAGGTCTGTTTCAGCGGATCAACGACAAAAAAAAACCTGCTGATGAGACAAACAACAAGTCTTGAGGTGTCTGGAGGCTGTTGATAACTACAAAGCTAATCCCTTGACATTACTGTATTTAGGTATATATCCTTAGCATTGGTAATCGGCCTGAGCGATAGTCTGACAGTGTTACTCAAGCCTACAGACCGACACCTGTGTGTGAGCTTTTTGTGGTAGCTGTCCATGTAGTTGATGAACTCATCAAGCAGTGATTCTTACCCGTGCTTCTTCACTCTCAGCAGAAGAGTTCAGAGGTCAAATTCATTCCTCTTTTTTGCTTGTCTGTCGTTGGTGTCACATTCCTCTGAAACAGATATAGTCGACACAAAGGCTGGACTTACTTTCTTTACGCTTTCCTGGTCACAGCTGCAGTGGCTCAGAAATAGCAGTCTCATTCACAACTGACACACTGACACCAAAGTGAAAACTCTGCCTTTCTGACCTTTCAAATCTCTTTGACCTAAAAACGAATATATTGCTCCTGAATCATCACTATCTGAGATGACTGAGGATCACAGTCAATATCATTACATTACATCAAACTAATGATATAACCTGCAAAAAAAAAAAAAGATTCAGCTGTGCCAGTTTTTTCACTGTTTGCTCATCATTCTGTTGACATGACTTATTGCTGTCAGTGTCTAAAATCAACACTGTAACAAGAGTCTGCCCACTATCCTTTCACACTGACTGGCATAATAATGACTTTGAGCATATCTGCTGAGCTGTGGAGGCAGATGAACAACCGTACTGTCTCTGACACAGAGCAGGATGTATGTGCATGCCTGTACAGTCTCTCTGTAATCAGCATCCTGGCTGCCTGAGATAAGGCACAGTGGCACATTGTGAGGCTACGGCTGGCTTTCTGCCAGGAGACTCACCGAATGCACACCGACAACACCACTGTGGACACAGTATGTTACTTCTCCGCCATCATTAAATAAACCCGCCAACACAACATTTTACCTAACACCTTTCTTTTCATAGTAACAACTGGAAAGCCGTGTGAAAAACAAAAACCCGTCACCATGTGTAAAGCAAGGTAATAGTAAACAACGTATATGCATCTTTTATCTTCAATCTGTCGCATAGGTTACATGTCTGCGCCAAAATCTGTAATATGCTTTTTTGTGAGAATAACTTTCATTTCTTTTTAATCCTGAGAAAAATATCTTTCTCAGACTTGTTGAATTAGTGCGTGATCTATCACAGGAAGGCCTACTTGGCTTTTGTCACTTTCTCTGTTATTGCTATTTCATTACACCTCACGTTTTGTGTTATGTGTTATGTGTTTTCATGTCAGTGCACATATTATCTAAAGCTGAACTTCCTCAGGGCGCTGAGGCATCAGTTAAGTTTGAGGATGGATGGACTGCAGGTTGCATTTTTTTTTTTGCCTATGCAAACTTCATACAAATTGTAGAAATAACAGACATGCACACAACACAGCCTATATGTTATTAGATTTGCCTTTCAACAGGAGCTGTGAGGACCAAAAACTGTTCAATACAAATTACTTTAAAGAAAAAAAGTTAAACTGTTTCTTCCAAACTGTGGCTTTGTAAAGTGTCATTTGCCTCATAGCTGGGGCGGTGATTTACTTTTAATAACTTCCATTCTTCTCTGATTACCATTGGGGTATTATCTCAAGGAGGGCTTTTGGAAAAACAAAGCCCCCTCCCCTTAGATTCATTTCAGCAACTGTATTGTACTATAAATCAGATCCCAAACCCCTTAGTCAGGAAAAATACACTCCATGTGCAAGTTGTACTACGTTGCGTCAGCCAAGAGTGGAAAAAAATGTTTTTAACATGCAAAGAGGCTGAGTGAGCCAGGGGCAGCTCTTCAGCCAGAGCTCTGTCTTTATGAGCCCACAGACACAATCACACTGCAACATGTGGTTTTGATCTGCTCACGTGCAAGGCTGAGGCCAGTTAAAGCAGCAGTACACAATGATCATTCACTATACTAGACCAATGAGAACCACATGCCAGTTTAAACCCAAATGCCCTGATCCTGGTCTCTGTTTTCAGTCGTGTCCTGTCTCGCGGGAGCCCTGTTCCCAAGCCTGCAAACAATGGCTCTGTATTCATTCAACTTTTCAAACAGTTGTGACTACATAGGTCCTCCAAAACAGGTTTCATTGTAATATTGGATTATATTGGCTAATGTGTTAGATGGTGTAAAGTAATTCTATAATTTGTCAGCCATAGACACGGGATGTTTCTTGAACAGCACCACACCCAAGGATTTCTAGGATTTAACGTTAATACTGGGTGACTTTCGAAACAATGAAGCTAAAGCTTCCCCTATCCATCCATCTATCTACTCCCTCCCACAGTTATGAGCAAAGTTTTCATAGGTGGAGAAAAATATTTTATTGAACTTCTTCAGACGAGTATTCATCTATATTGGTATTTTCAAGCGGACAATGCAAAACGGGATGCTCTACAACATCCTTCTCATCACGCAACAAACATAACGAATCACTGCTCACCTGTATCTGCATCTCGACACAACACACAAACACACCCGGGGGCTGTAAGATGATTAATGCAGCAGGAAATATAAAACATATTTCTGCTGTGATGTGCAGAAAAACATTTTGTAAACCTACTTGATTCATCAGCAACTTTGATATTTGATTAATTGCTCAATGCCAGAATTCCTTGGCTCAATGGGTTTTTAAATGTGAGGCTTTTTACATGTGAGCAGCACATTGTTGTAAATAGAAAACTAAATCCATAGTTATGGGACTGTTGACAGGATAAAATAAGTAGTTTAAAAAGGATATATCTGGCATGGGTGTTACTACTATATTTCTAATTAGACATTATTGACTAAATTAATTAAATAGAATATTGAGAATAAATAATAAAGTTGCAGGGTTTAAAAATACAAAATTAGACATTTTCTCTATTTAATAATGATTAAGGCTGACAAACATTCTGTATCTTTAATATGCAAATGTAAATACATGTATTGAATTTCTATACGTTATATGGAGGCTCCATGTGTTTGTTCATATATGTTACAATAAACTTATATGCAGGAAATATACCAAATAAATTGAAGTCACTTGTCACGCTGCTCTTTCCTGTCTTCTCTCTCCCAGCGGGATGTACCTGTGAATTTACCCCATTTGCCTCATTGTCTCCACAGTGAAGTGTGAAAGTTGGCAGAGGCACATCCTCTTTGCAGCTCTGCTTTGTTTTTTCTTTACACTGTTTTCACTGACCACGAGTAGACTGTTAATAACAGCAAACTTTGCACTGACCTTCAAACCGAGGTAAAAAAAAAAAAAAACCTTAATATTTCCCACTAAACAGCTGGCTAATCCCCTCCGGTGAGCCAGCAAACAGCCTGAATCCACAGAAAGCTAAGAGTGGACACCCAGGCAGAGGTAGTGTTATAAATTTCTGCTGTGTAGTAGAAAGTGGCAGAACAGACAGGTCGTAACCCTGAACCGGTGGCTGTGTGGGAAGATTGGTGGTGCTTGCATCTTTATTTCTCTGTCTCTCTCATGCTGTTGCCTTGCATTCCAGCTTAGACCGTGACAGGCATTCACTGCTCACTTGTGCCATTCAACACTCTTCTACATTCACTTCTAAAGAGCAGGTGATAACCAAGAATACTTTCACTCTGTTGACAGGCTGCATACCACTGTGAGAAAAGTATATAGTGGTGACATGACACATTTTAACCACCTACAGAAGACATTATAGTTAATTGTGAGGCTTTCTTTAGTATCGAATGAGGTCACCCAGTCACGCTACAAGAATATTATTCTTCTCACAGAGCAGCAGAGGCTGTAGCTTGAGGGCTCAAGGCCATTTATGCCCTGGCTACAACAGCTCAGCCTTTTATAAAAACTTTTTACATTGTCCCGCGTGACCCCTCCCTGTTATTTTTGTCCATTCTCCCAAACGCCACCAGAGATAATGCGTAATGCACGTCATCATTCTTCTCTCAGATTAGGCCGAGGGGAATATTGTGTTTGGGAGCCCTCTCCAATGTGCTGAGACTGAGCGAGGCTGAATGGGCTGCTGGGAGCAGGACTAAAGCAACAGGCCTGTGGTGTCTCTCCAGGACGCCGCTGGAAGAGCCCAAGCGTGGAAGCCATCACGGCTCCAGGCGCTGATGCGTTCTGACAGTGTTGTGGTAGATCTGCTCTGCCGTAAGAGGTACATAGGAAACACGGTGTGGTTCACACGGGGAGCTCTTTTTCCATCCACAGCTCGGCCTCAGTGGGGCATCATCCGTGTGTGTGTGGCCGATTTCCTCATTTCAGGCACAAAAATCTCTTTTCTCAACTCTCAACCGACAGTTTCCCACTCCCACTCAGGCCTCGTTCCTATAATTTGTCCTGCTCCCCGGGGTGTTTGAATTAACCCAGTGGCTCATCAGACACTGTGGCCCTTTGGACAAAACTGCAGCAGAGCAAACCTCATGGAATTTACAGTTTGCTGCGCTGAGGCCTAACACATGTTTTCTCAGGGCTTGTGTGTCGAGGTACGCCGCGTGGGAAACACTTGCATTCCACACCCACTTGTTGACCTCCCTGAACTCTCACTTTGCCGGCTCCTTGTTGTTACCTTGGCCGTGGGGAGAGGATGTCCACTGAGCTCACAGGGACTACGAACATATGTAGGGGGAACCACTCACTCAGCAAAAATAAACTGATGACACATTTCTGTGGGAGTCATCTGTTTTTATTAATGCATTCACACTCAACAGTGCCTGAGAACTTTATAGATGCTGAAGGTAATCAGGTCATTCGTGATCATTGTTCACTATTGATGCAGAATTTTAATTTCTATAAAGATTTAACACCTCATTCCCTGTTTTTGTAAATCAACCGTGTTAATTGCTGCAAGTCTGAAGCCATGTAAAAGCCAACTCACATTCTCAGTTAACACAAAGCCTAAAGCAAACAGGAAAATGAAGTTTAACAGCTGCTCACACAATGACAAAAAAATGTTTCTTATCTAGTACTTCATCAGCACATACAGTATAACCTTGCTGTTAAAATACACATAGCTCTGTGTTGAGTTACTTGAGGCCATGTATCTCCTATGAGCGATGGTCAAGCCCTCTGTGAAGATTAGGATCAAGATAGCATGGAAACTCCTCTGTGTGACTCTTTGGTCACATTTGGTTTGTATCATAAAGATCCTCTCACACGACAAATATTAGGCCACGATTAACAGCAGAATCTAAACATGCCGCAAATCCCATCTCTTTTTTTTTTTAGATGGAAATGGTTGTGAAATATTACTGAATGTAGGTTGGTCACAGTGTTTTGTTTGAGGCTACCAACGAACTGAAATCAGTCCATTCAGTTTGACTCACTGTCAGGGGATTTTAATCTTGGCAGGTACATCATACCACATATTATAGAAGTACTCCAGTGGTTTAATATCACATTTCTATTAAACTTGGAGATTTGTGAGGGATAAAAAGCTAAAAAAAAATCCCTCAATAATCTTATAATTTAATTTTTATCTCATCCAACACTGTACAGCTGTGTAGGAGTAGGAAGATGGTAAAAGCTAAATGTCACCTGTAGACCCCTAATAACACTCTAACCTAACACTCCTTAGAGACCTAGAAACATATTAAACTTTTTTGATAGTTATTTATGAAATGTATTTACGGTAGCTGTGGGTCGTTGTGTCCTGTTACTCTAAATGGCAGCAACAATGGAGACTTGATTTGTCATGTGAGTGTATGAGAGACGTAAAAGTTGCCTTTTCCTGTAAACACAACAACTGAATGTTAATTATCAGGAGTGGCCAGATGGGGCAGGTAGCATAATAAATCTGAGCTGAAAGCAGGCTTTGGACTGACTATAATTACTCTTGACATGTCCTTTACAAATTAAAGAAATGTATATACTTTTCTGTGTTGACCTTTCCTCACAATTTAAATTGTGAATCAATCTCTGTCCACTCTCTATGTCCACAATCCACTCCAAACAACCACTGAGTAGAATCGAGGATACTGACATTATCCAGGTGTCTCTTCATGCCGTCTTTTGTCTGGATGTATTCAAGTGCTTGTGTCCATTTTAGTGCTTTGCTTTTTAAGGAGGCTTAATCTTGTTTCAGAACATCTCCATGACAGGAGCAGTTTAACTGTTTTTGGGGTGTTTTTTCTGCCTTTAAGGCGTGTGGCAGATGCCCTCTTTTCTTCTGAGGGGCCCTCATATTCAAATCACAGCAGCTGGGAAGTGCATTGGTGAGAAGAGAAAGAATGGGCAGAGACTGGGGGAGTTTTTTAAAGATGTAATGAGGTGGGGGGGTGTGCATTTGTTTGACCAGTGTATAATTTGGCACACTTCTTCAACACTGAAAGCCTGAGGTTCCCCGTCTTTGATCCACACAAGCAGTGTGAGGTGTGCGCGCTGGGGCTTTCAGGCCTTTTACACTGAAGGCAAATGTGTGGAGACAGAGGGGCTGTGAGTGGGCGGGGGTGGCATGTGGCTGGAGAGACAGCAGGTTGTCTGCCCACAGGCAGTGATGCTGTAGCGTTGGGAAGCACACATGTCACTCTGTGAGCCTGACATTATTTTCTTTGTTAGTCTCCATGTGGTTAATGTATTCTGCATTCATTCATCGCCAAGATGTGATTTTCTACAGTATGCTTCCACATATGCTGACCCTGGCATTTCAGACAGGCTTGCTTCACGAAAGGCATTAGGAAACTACAGTGTCCTCAAATTAGATAGCAGTGGACATTACCTTATGAGAAATAGTTTATTTTCTCAGAATTTGTAACTTCATTTTATTATTGGCAGCGGACAGTGACATGACACATGGGTATGACAAAGATCCTTGGAATGAAACCTGGAACGGAAAAACTGGTGTGCATTCAAGGTATCGGCTTCCAAATATTTTTTAGTAGCCTGCTATGTTGTCTGCGGGAACATCAATTTAAAAAATTACCCTGTAGTCACATATTTTAGTGTACTTTAGACTGTGGCTTCTGTCATGGTTTTAATAACATTTAGAGAAAAACATAATGCTACAGAAAATTGAGATAATTTAGACAATTTGTAGTACAATATGGAAGGTTTTTTCCTCTTTAAATAGGTCAATGTCCCTGCACAAAGCCAGGTCCATAATGATCCTTTTTTTCTGAAACTGCACTGTAAACAATTTCCCTGCATATCCCTGCAGCACAGTTGCCAGCTTACTGTATTCAATTACAGTAAAGTACTGTAATCGTGCTGCAAAGCAATTCACAGTACATAGAACTTTACTGTAACTTTACGGTAATGTACTTCTTGCTGTAGATGTAGCCTAAGCTAAAGCTCAACATTGTGTTGCTGAGGTGCTTTCAAATGTGTGAAAATGAATTCCAATACGGTGAACATATTTAACTACATTTGAAAAATATAGGCATAGTTTGCTTTGCAATATAGTTGGCTAGTACCAGATAAAGTTGGTAGCCATCCCTCGATGCTGTTGTTTAGCCTTCTCCTGTCTATTATTGAGAGATGTGTGAATCTTGAGCTAACACTGTATATGACACAACTGTTTCCCTAACATATTGTTAAAGCGAGAGATTACTGAGCTACAAAAACTGATGTTTTAAAATATCTTCGAATAAATATATGAAATTGCAAAAAAATGAGCAGCACTGTTTTCTTTTATTTTCTGGGAAAGGAGCTCATATGCTCTGATTGTGACTAAGCCGAAGTTAGCCTCCGATCAGAAGCTGCTAATCAGAAACTAACTAAAGCTGCCCAATTGTGCCTCCTGTAATTTCCTTCCATAATGCCCCTGACAAGGCACACAAGCCTTACTTCCCTCAGACCTGCAATTTGTCCCCAACTAAAAGCAAATTATGATGTTCAAGACAGTGACATTGTAGTTTAGGTAAACCTTGAGAAATAAGTGCACTTCACACATTTAAGGTAACAATGCTGCTTTTGATTGAAGTTCAATTCAATTCAATTCAGTTTTATTTATATAGCACCAATCATACATGATTATCTCAAGGCACTTCTTGAAGTCAGATTGAGACTATACAGAGAAAAAGGCCAGCAAATCCTCCAAGAGGAAGCCCAGGGTGACAGCGTGGAGGAAAACATCTTTTAAAGAGGGAAAAACCTCCGGCAGAACCGGGCTCCAGGTAGGCGGCCATCTGCCTCGACCAGCTGGGGTTAGTGGAAAGAGAAGAGAAAAAAAGAAAAGCTTCGAGAAAGAACCACAAACAAACACAGACACTGGAGGAAACACTGGGCAGGTTGGAGTCCAGAACCACACATCAAGAAGATTCAATCATCACTAAAGCATATGACATACAAGAGAGGCAATAAAATCTATTACAATGGTTAAAAGTAGTCATATCGATATTTGATATCTGATTGATTCTCAACATCACCTTACGCAATGAGTAATACACAGAAAACAATCCACCTTAAAGGCTGCCAGCACGGTGAATTCATTTCCCAAAGAAACATTAAAAAGCCAGCATGTTGATATGATTTAAGTTATAGATCATCTTATTTATTTGCATATGGAGCAGGGACGTCAGATCCGATCAGAAGAGAAAATGAAGACAATGAAGACTCAAGACACATCTGGAGATGTATAAAGACCCACTTACAGCTGGACACTTCAGATATGTCAAGACACATGAACACCTGAACAGAGCCATAGACTCTGAGTCATTTACACTTCCCACGGCGCGCCATTATTTTTCCCAGCACACTTTAATTGCAACATAATCTTGACAGTTTAACCACTTAGTTTTCAACATACTTGTGTTTTTGTAGACTTTCTCTTAGTTCAGTGATTAGATATTTATTATTTTGACTCACGTGTTCAGTTCACCAGTTATCTGGTTTCTAATGAAGTCAAAGAGTTCGTTTCAGACATGCATAATGTATTTTCATTGTCAAATTTTGGGGGGGGATGATATCAACTGATTGATCGCTTATTGGCTTTTCCTGCTCCAACTTATTGTTATTGTATCAGCCTTAAAAAAAAATTCACAATCGGTCGACCTCTAACTTATTCCTGCTTACGAAATGTGGTATTGTACCGTCGTTTTTTACAGTACTATACTGTAAATCTACAGCAACGTCTAAGAGTGTGGTATGCACTTGACTGGACAAGAGGCCAGACCTCAGCTCCACTCAACATGGAGTGTGTTTCAACCTCTCGTGCAAAATTCTACAACAGCAAAATGTTTGTGGTTTTCCAAAGAATTGTACAGTCCATTTGGGCGTCTGAATATTTTTGTCAAATTCGTGAACACATTTTTTTTTTTTATCTTTTTTTTTTTTCAATGCAGTTTCAGTGAGCCTACGAGTTTAGCTCAGAGTCAAACTCGTGTGACAAAGAACACCCTCATTCGCACACCGCTTACATCTCAAACTGTCACTGAGATGAGAAGTTCCTCTTTTAAGATAAATAAATCATAGCGCTCTCACGGGATTGTTAAACAAACTATTGCTCGGGCAATAAGCTGGAAATTCCACTGAGAGGGAAAGTACAGCCGTCCCATTATTGTGCACATTCTGTCAGGGGGCTGCTTTGTTGTTACTCATGGATCTCTGTTGCTCATGGGCTCTCATACCGACTGAGTCTCTCCCCAACGGTCTAAGTCAACCCACGGGGTCAGTAGATGGGACGCGGAGAACGCTGCAACCGAACGCACTTGTCACTGTGCATTCTGCTCACGTACATGGCTCAAGGTAATAGGGGGAAAGAATAACACCCAGCTGTAACCCTGCATGCAGTTTAGCAGCCACACTCTTCACTCTTTTATGGGATTACAGCTCTTACCAAATGCATCTGCACCATAAATTTTTAAGTATAAAATAGATAAACACATTTCTGGACAGCTTACAACAGCGTACAAAATAAAAAAAAAAACATCAAAACGTCAAAAATTGGTTCTGAAGATATAAATTGATGAACCTAGTTGAACATTACTATTTTATTTTCCCAGGACTCGTCAGGTCATGTGATATGCACCTCTCGCTGGCTGTTGATGCCACATCTGCACTGAATCAATGGGTCATTTCACCTAAAAAAAAAAAACCAACCAAACGAACATATTTTCTCACTTATTTTTTATTGAGGTTGAGCCGTGCAGATTTGCAGTTTCATGTCTCAAGGTTTTGAGGTATTTGTTTTGACAGGTCCCCTGATGAGCAGCCCCCATGGGTGACATTAAGGAGAGCGAGCTCTGTATGATTCAAGGGACTGAAGCTGGACTCAAACGCTGGAAAACATCAGGGATCGTAGATATTTATTGCATGAGAATGAACTGTTTCTAAGCCTTCTTCTTTTTTTTTTCTTTTTTTTTACATGAGCTGATATTTTAAGCAGTGCTCCTGGAAGTCATCGTGAATTGGGTTGGATTTTATAGAGCAATAAAAACAGCAATTGTGCAGGGAGGTGTACTGTTTAGTACAGTCCAGTATTCCTAGTTGACCAGCCCCATACATATGCTATCCTCTCCGAGGCTCAGGTGGTTGTTGTTCTGAGACACAGACAAAGAAAAGACTTTCAAGGCAGTCATTGTTTTCCTTCGAGAAATGGTGCAAGTTCACCACCATGTGGTAGGATAGAAAATGACCGCCGTTGCTTTATGGCAAACATGTTCATAATAAATACACCCTTTTTTGTGTGTTTTCTAAGTGTGGCAGACAAAGGGGCATTTAGAGATAAATGTACTATGTTGTATTTTACACAACTTTCTATTTGTTAGCATTATCATGTTCTCAGTGTATGGTAATCATCTTCCACTAGAACGATAAATCATGAAATGGTAAAAACCTAAAACTAATATTTATGTTGCAGATGAGGCTAAACTGCTTCTAATCAGATATTTGAATCCGGTGAAAGTGCAGTGTTTTATTTACCATTTAAAATTCTTCAGAAGCTTTTAATTATTTTTTTTTTGAGCCAATGGGTCACTATTCAGAGAGAATGCAAAAAAACATGAAAAACTATTTTTTTTGTGCGATTAGGATTTAATCTTTTTATTTTAGTTTTAATATTGTCTCACGCAACTATCAGAAGTTTTATTCAGTGATTCTCTGAAAACATCAATGTGATGGTAGGCCTGTAGACTATACATGATTTGATTTATTTAGGTATGTTTTTGGAAACACGAGTCCATCTTAACCCCAAACTGGAACTATCGATTGGTTTGGGCTCGACTAGTTTGGTCTCAGAGAGCAGGTTTTCTTGCAAAGTTTGAGAAATAGATTGAACCATATTATAAATTCTGGTTGTTTGCCTCTTCAAACCATCACCTAATGGATCGACTGGCATCTTTCGGAAGTAAGTGCGCATATTACCGCAGGATTATATCCAACCGCTGCAGTTTTAAACCAAATCCCCCGATGCTTTCTCGAGTTATCTGTACTTAGCCGCATTAGCATAACTCCGGCTAGCATTGTTTGCTAACAGGTTAGCATTTAGCGATACTCACGTACTGTCAAAGACCCGCCGTTAAAATGAAATGCGTGCCGGTGTTTCAAGATTTGCTGTGGCTGCAAATGTGTTATGTTGGTGGATAATTTCCACAGTTAGGCAAAGTGGACATAAACGTATGACAGTGAAACATGCATCGCTATCATTAGCATTAGCCCAGCTAGCTTGCTGTGGAGCTTTAAACCGTTATGCGGTTGTTTGTTTACAGCCACACATTGTCATCTATTATTAAATCCCGTTGTAGGCTGTTGGAATAACTGCAAATGTAGCATTACTTGTATAGAGATACCGCGTCTCCTGGATGAACTGACATAAGCTAATATCTCCATATATCTACATCATAATCGTTGATGTTACATGAGTTCACGGACATGTTTAATTTCAGATGACCCTTTCGATAAACCACCATGCAGAGGCTGCTCATCTTATCTCGCCGAGCCTTATATCAAGTGTGCAGAATGTGGACCCTCTCCTATTTTGCTTTGTCTCCAGGTAAGTTGGTGAGAAATTCAAAAATGCACCGCAGCTTTTCTTTGTTCTCGGACTGAAATTTACCAGAATTCATTTCAGTGTTTCACCAGAGGATTTGAATACAAGAAGCATCAGAGTGATCACAGATACGAAATCATGGTGGGTGACACAAATATGTACTTGTCTCACAATGTAACTCGTAGACGTACACTGTTTTCAGCACACTCTTCTCCACACAGACCTCAGACTTCCCTGTACTGGAGCCAGGGTGGACGGCGCAGGAAGAAATGGCCCTGTTGGAAGCAGTAATGGACTGTGGCTTTGGAAACTGGTTTGTGTTCATGTTAATGTGGTTTTTGTCCGTTAAAAGAAGCTGCTGTAAGATGGTCGATTAATTTATGTCTTAAGTAAAACCAGCTCTTCGTTAAAATAAAGTATTAATGCTCTGATGAATCATTGGCGCCTTGATGAAAGCATATAAAAACCAGAATGTCCACAGTGTACGTTTGCCTGGACTAAAAACGTATCTTTCTTTTAGTCTTTTAGACGCCTCTTTACAATGGATGGAAATGTAAATATAACAGGCATTTAGTTTGCCGGCGCGTTAAAAAGTAATAGCAAATACATGGGGCAGGAGGACTTTTAGACATTAAAAATGTTGAATATTCTTAGATTAACTGTTTATCATTTTATCAGTACTGACACATTTTGGCTTGTTTGATCACGTAAGTTTATTTTAAGCCGTGCTAGTATTCCAGTCCCCAGAAACTATGCAGTTAAGTCACTGATTTAATTTTTGGAAACCTACAGTAGAAGAGCTGTTTTTCAGATGCTGAACAGATGGTTAAAAAAACAGTCACAGTGCACTGTGCTAAATGACATATTTTCAATGTTTACCACCCATTTAATTTATTCATAGACCTTGGCACACTCTTTTACCTTCTGCATTGCTGTACACAGAGAATATATTTGTATAATATCTCTCCACAGGCAGGATGTGGCGTATCAGATGCGCACTAAAACCAAAGAGGAATGTGAAAGCCACTACATGAAGAATTTCATCAATAATCCACTCTTCTCCTCCACCTTGCTAAGCCTGAAGAAAACAAAAGACTCTCGCTTTGCGGACGGTGCAATTCCTTTCAAACGTCAGTATCCACGTTATTTTCCGCTTGAGTGTTTTTATTTGCAAAAGTCACTGGGGAAAAAAAAAAAAAAAAAGACATAAGAAACAACAGACTCCTTAAAAGTATTCTGTGAAAGCTGCCTGCTATTAACATGAAACAGTATTCAGATGAGGCTTTCAAAGTGATCCTCGCATTGATTATAGGCCTTCGGAGCAGCCAGAAGAGAAATTTGCATAAAACAAGTGAAGTGCCTGAAAAACACTGTCCTGACAGTTGGACAGAAGCAGTTGGTGAGCCTGGAACTCGCCTCAGTTCTCCATCTGTCACAGTGTTTGAGTGCTTGACAAACATTTACTGTCATGTTCACAAAGCGGTTGCCAAACTCGGGGACAAAATTTTCTTTAATTTCTTACATGACTGTAACTTACAAAAACAAATTTTTGTTTTACAAAGGAAGGTGTGCCTTTGTTTCTCACCATACATCTGCAAGATCACGTCAGCGGTTCCAGTTTTTAACTCTGCCTTTGACGTTGGCTCTGTATTTTACTTTGCCTTGTGTGTTGTGGCCCTAGAGAAGAAAGTGTTGCACGCTCCTTCTTCACAATGCATATGTTCCTCTGACTTCACAGCCACCGACGATCCCCCTCGTCCCACGTTTGACTCTGTGCTGTCTCGAGACATGGCTGGGTACATGCCTGCCAGAGCAGACTTCATGGAGGTGCGGAGATACTTTTGTTCTCTGTTTAATCCTGCGTGTGTCAACATAGCCTGATATTTTGAATAAATGAAAAAAAAGAGGCCAGTAAATGGCTTAATAACTGTTATTGAAATAGTGACTCATACTGTTGTCGGTTTCTGACTGTGCATGAGTCATCCCCCTTTCATTCATAAAGTGTTTGGACTGCTCATTGATCGGCCACATGTGAACTTGGATCAAACGGATTATGAAAACCATTATTCACTTTCCTACCTAGGAGTTCGACAACTATGCAGAATGGGATTTGAAGGATATTGACTTTGTGGATGATGACTCAGATGTCCTACGTGGTGCGTAAAGATTTTGTTGTGTTTTTGAATACACAAAGACAAAATAATGGCACGCCATTTTAATATTCAACGCACCCTTTTTTGTGTATTCTTTTTCAGCACTAAAACTCGCAGTTGTTGATATCTATCATTCAAGATTAAAGGAGAGACAACGGAGGAAAAAGTAGGTTTTTTTTTATTTATTTATTCATCAATTGATCTTTCTTAATCAGCAGCACGTAATGACCCCAGTCCATCAGTAGATGGCATTATAAGCTTTTATAGTCCCATGAAGTCTCACTTTTCACTGATACTTCTGAATGCTTTTAAGGTTGAATGAATACGATTTATGCTGAATTGAAAACTGAGAAGGAAAACAATTTGTAAATCCTGTCATTACACATTTTAAAGTTATATTACTTATATATTTATACCGAACCAAAATGATAGTTCATTAATTCTTGTGCCTGCTGACTGTACAGACCCAAGTCTTGGGATTTTTACAGAGTCAGCAAGAAGAAAATAATTGCATATTTAAGTCTTTTCATGCTCTCCTTCTAAGCCACGGGGAGTCAGTCATTCAGGTGCGACTTACAAGCTCCAGGAGTCTCTGTAAACCTTGAATATTTTTGGAAATGAGAAAATGTGTCTGTCCCCTAGTGAACACTACACATGCCAAACTGTTTGACATTTTGCCCAGTTTCGGGCTGGCAAAGACAGCATCCTCACAGCATGCGACTTCAGAAAATGTTTCAAGTCCCTCTTCACTCAGAATCTTTTTTTTTTGGGGTTTTTTTTCTCGCTCCCATGTTCCTTCAGTGTCATTCTCTCTTCACTATACAGTTGACACTATCGGACTTTTCTCACACTTATCTGCTTTAGTGGCAATGCTTTTTTTTGTGCTGACCTAAAATCTCTCACTACTCATACACTGAATATTGATTTTTGGAAAAGCTGGAAACATCTGTTGTCCGGCGGATTCAAATGTGGCTGTTCATACATATTCAGACATTCCGAATTTTTCAGTGTGGAAGGTGGAGGAACGTATTTTAATGAGGTCACTGATGTTTTTTGTGGAAAAACTATTTCAGACACGAATCATTACTCAATGTAGAGTCATTTTATTATGTCTTACAAAATGTCTGGAGCGGATCTTTAAACATGTTTCAGCTCTAGGCCCAAAGGGTAATTGTAAAAAAACAATATCTGAGTAAACTTCTGCACAAATGTACTGTTCATCAATTTAATGCATAACTTTCTTGCTCTGGATATTTGACTGATTTTCTTTTTGATATAGAAAATAAATTATCTACTTGTGGCTTTTGAAAGTCTTTTTGCACATATTAGTCCATGTGACAAGTAGATAGTCTGGTAGCTGTCAGTATCGAATGTGCACAGTCAATCCTTGTTGTAATGCATCCATCACTAAATCAACCTTAACGACTTCATGCTCCCTGAGCATGGAGGAATGGCATGTGTGGCACGTGTGTCTTCTCGGCCCACGTTTTCATCTCTGGGAACTTCTAGCTCATCGTTACACTTCCAGGCATGCGACATGGGCAGACAGCCATGGCCCTTGAGTCACAGAGTTCAGACCTTTCAAGCTGTTTGACCTCTGTTATTGAGCAAATTTCTTCCAGCTGTTCTGCACAACACATACTGTATATGTCCATATGTGCTTTCTCATCGTCGAATGTCTCATCCGACATCCATGATAATTGCTTATTTGCAAATGGCAAGTTTTTTTGAAGAGACCTATTAGTCAGAACATTAATTTGCATAGTGCTTAATCTAAATCTTAATTCTTCCAGGATTATCCGAGACCATGGGCTGATCAACTTGCGGAAATTTCAAAGTAAGTCCTCCTGCGACATTCACTTGGGCTTGGCTGTGATGATATTCATAGCAACTTGGAGAGGCATGTGATATCTACCAGTCAAATTGCTGCAGACTGTTTCTAAGGATGCATGCAAACAACTCCAGTGTAATATCCACGGTTAACCTCTGTGGCCCCTGAGGTAGCTGAAGTGTGGCAACTGACAGAGCTCGTATTTACGATCAAGGCTTGGAATGGTCTGCAGGGGCTGTGTGCCAGAGGCGTGCCACGGCATAATTGCTTTACTGTGAATAGATGGCATGTGATGAGCGCTGGTGCCATAATAACAGAAATGTGGGGGTCTTCATTATTGATTCACCTGTCACAGGTTAGATTTCACTGAGCTACGTAACGTAAATCTCTTGAGTCAATGCATTGAAGGCCCGACAGACGGTAAGGTCTGCTATGAATGGATTTGTCCAATTAAACACTCTTTTCGACCACCCAGCCCATCATTATATCTCCACGTGTTGCTCTCTGAAATTGGCTGTGGTTTGGGACTTGAAGAGTTCTCGCCTCATGTTTTATTTATGTATCCTCCAGCCTCCAGTTAGCCCTCCTCCCTTTTTCCCCTCCTTTCCCTTATCTCTCCAGTCTTTCAAGACAAAAGGGAACTCAGAGTAGCTGTAGAGCTGCAGACTGGTTGTCATGGAGACTGTCAAAGACTGTGTGTCTCTATGGGGAGTGTGTGTGTGTTCATGTGTATGTCACATGCAATAATGAAAGCACTATCCAACCCTGGGAGGCTCACAGTATCATGTCTCAGGAACTGCTGGAGGCAGATTGACCAGTGTTGTTGCAGGGCAGTTGTGTGAAGTCCAGTAAGAGCTTGTTATTTTAAATGATTCAAGTCCATGCTGGGGTTTTTTTTGTTTTTTTGATTTGATGTCAGTTATGTGCTGGTATGCAGCCACATAGATCATCTGTGTCAATGTGGACTTGTCTGCGTGTCCATGATTTCATGTGTTGAGCCTGAAATGGCAGCTGCTAATTAGCTCTCACATACAGAACAGACACCCGATGAAGGAAATTGACCACCACACACACAGCCAGTCCTCTCACACCCACACAACAGCTTTCCTCTCTGTCTTTGACACTTGTCTGTTACTCAGCAACACAGGCGATGCTTTGAGATGAACACAACAAGCTCTTCAGATTGTGTATGCTTTTAGAGTGAATTAAGTGGTGGTGAATGCAGACGTGCGTTACTGTGTCTAATCTCAGGAGAGGTCGGGTTGCTTTTGATGCAGCAAGGGTGCTGGATCACATATTTTATGACATTTTCCTTGTTGTGCTCTTCAGCCATGCTCTGAATTAGCAAAAGGACAAGACAAAACTAAAATTAGAACACTCTGATCTGACACTTTACACTAGAAACTTATTGTATGTTGCATTTTTAGGCCCATTTCCGATATGGGGAGACTTGCTAACTGTAAATTTCAAGGTGTGACCAGTGCAGGTAACATATAAACCATCAGTCATGTGCCCCACAGAATCAAAAACACACTTTCATTTATTAATTTGAAGTGTAGGTGTCCAAGACATTTTTTTTTGCCACCATCGTGAAGCAAATACGAGTAATGATTCATGCTCAAGTTGTATTCCTGAACCTTTCATGAAAATATATTCACCAAGAATAATGTATGAGGCAAGGCAAAAACTAAATGGCTCCACTTCTCATAGAATGCACTAAGATTACAAACTACTGATGTCTGAATTATCAAAGGGGCTGAATTGTTCTTTCATATTTCTGTGTTATATTTGTCAGGATCTACTGCCTACTCACTCCTCTCCTCTCTCTTCTTTCACTCTCTTTCAGTGTTGGAGCGATGCTACCCAAAGGAGGTGCAGGAGATGTACGATGTCATGAGGCGATTTGCCCGAGTGGCGGGACCAGTTGAACACGACAAATTCATCGAAAGTCACGCATGTTAGTGTTTTTGGCTGATCGCACATGGCCTGCGAACGCGTGCGACTGTAGCAAATACAGCAAGTTTAACGAAGCACCTCTGACTTAACAGCGTAAACATCAAACAAAATCATTCATTTCTAAATATTCCTGATATTGTTCAGCGAAAGGTACGGTGTGTAAGATTTAGAGGATCTAATTGCAGAAATGGAATAGGCACAGCCAAGGCAGGAAAATTGTCTTTGGTCCCACCAGTAGGATAAAATACAGTATCACAAACAAAAATATAAATCTACATTTGACAATCTACAACAACATTAGAATACGAGGATCTCATGAATAAAACAGTCATTTAAATGTGCTGTAGTTTGTTGACTCCATTAACTGCCTTTCAGCCCTTCCAGAGTTTTGTCTTTGACAGAGGTATTCTACAGCATCGCCCTGAGGGGAGCAGCTCAAACTCACAATGGAGGCCGTGTGTATTGTCGTTGATAATTGACAGGGCTTTCCTCTATGCAGCTGTGCTGTAAAGGTCATCTAATGGCTTTTGTTGGCGGCCAACTGTCTCCCCTGCTATCTTCACAATACTGGTCAGCTTGTTTCTATTTACTAGTCAAGTGTCACACAGTGATGTTAAAAACAAGGATGCCAACATGTTTTAACTCAGAACAGACATCCAGCGTTTATGCATTACTGCCACATACTACGTTGGAATATGGAACAGAGTTAATATCCCCTTAAAGCCAAAGTGTGTAACATTTTCATTAAAAAAAACGAAATAATAATCCTGCTCAATCATCACTTCTGACCTTCTGTCGGCGTGTAGTGGCATATTTACCTACAGAGACCCTGCCCCTCTGCCTGTGTTTTCCGTTTTCCTCTTGTCCCGTTGTGTTCAGGACGTTTGTGGGCGCCAACCTTTGGGCAGTGTGTTTATACCGTCAGCCAATCGATAACTGCAGCGTGCACGAGCAGATCGCTGTAAAATGAAGCGACTCGGGTTTTACGGCTCTCTCCTCTTTCTGTTCTTCTCACTTACAGTTTTGTGCTAGATGCCACTATATCTTTCACTCTGAACCTTTAAGTGGCTGATGCACTAAAACCCACAGTATACATTTGTCATTATTTTCATTCTCGTCAGACCATTCAATTTCCTTAGATTAGTCACCCATTTGTATTTGTAATCAACATTAATGCTCTATGTGCACACATGCACAATAAAAAAGACATAAGTTGCTCATAATTTCTATATATTCAATTAACATTTGAAAGGGCACAAAATGCTTTTTCATTGTTTCAACTGCTTTGTGTTGAAACTGGTGAGATCTGAGCAACGTTTGAGTGAAACAGTCTTCCTGTGTGGACAGATTTTTCTTGAACTGCCTTTCTTCCTCTGCTTCCTTTAACCTCCAGTGGAGTTTGAGCTGAGGAGAGAGATCCGCAGGCTGCAGGAGTACAGGAAAGCAGGGATCAAGTCTTTCTGCAGTGAGTCCAGCCTGACCCTTTTCACTCCTCTGTTCAGAAAAGCTTCATCTCACAGTTGCATGCCTAAGCAGGAAAATGTATTTATATTCAGACTCTTTATTTTGAGTTTGGCATCTAAATGTTTAATTATTCTTTGCAGCATCAGCACAGACTATGAGGCATCCGTCTTTGGATCATTTTAGGAATTATAATTTTGGATAGTTTGTTGAAGCATGAATTAAATTGAATATTTTATTGAGTTGCTATAGTGAAATTGGCTCTAGTTTAAGGTACTGTTGGCATAATAAACTGCCCTTCATCACTTTCAGAGGATTAGTCACTACCTTGAACCTTCCAGGTTTCTAAACGTTTATATCCCTATTGCACTATATTTGAAACAACATCCGGCGAAGAGACGACGTCTCTTTTGACCTCATGTCTCTGTGCAACCGTGCTTAGGTGCCAAGGTGTACGAGCGGGTGAAGCGAATGCGAGAGGATGAGCGGAGGAAGAGGACCATGCTATGTGACGTGCTGCAGTACATCCAGGATGGCAGAGCCTGCCAGCAGTGGCTCAGCAAACAGGCTGCAATGTGAGACCTCAAATTCCTTGTTGTTACCCAGTGTGTAATAAGAGGGCTGGGGAAGTCGTGCTCCCCGGAGACGTTGACCTCTGTCACCACAGTCGGTGTCAGGCGTGCCCAGATGAATAGCCGACACGAGTTCTGCCGTGCATCCTAGTTCCACCTCAGTCTCTTCAGTATTTTTTAGCCTTTTTCAATGTGTCACTGCTCTTGGTTTTTCATCCAAGACCGTTTCTTTGGGTTTTATCCAGCTTCTTCTAATTATTCCACCTTAGGAAATCTTGAATGCAATGATTCATCTTTTTTGGATGAAGATGCTGAAGCAAGAGCAGCGAACAAAACCTAGATATGCTGTGTGTAAGTAGGCCGTGTGTTTGTATGAGCTTGTAGTGACGCTAACACTTTTCCTTCTGATTGCAGAGATGCTGGCATTACTCCAGCTGTCACAATGATCACAGTGTCAGGTACAGAACCTCTCTCCACCTTTTCCCTCTGTACTCCCTCCTCGCTGTTGTCTTGACGTTGCCCCAGGCAGAGACACATTAATGATGCTCTTCCATAAATACACGCAAAAAATAGGCCCCGACATGCATATTTATCTCGCTGTTTTTCCTTTTAAAATTAGCTGCCTTGCATTAACCTCTAGAGCGCAAATGTGATGCACACTCCCACACGGCTATATTTACACAATTTGCACACAGTAAATATTTGTTCCTTTGTCTCTTCCTGCAGAAAGAATGAATGTTGTCAGCCTGCTATTATGTCATCTGAAATGTAGACCAACACTGGGACGCTGCATTTCTGGTTGACTGCTGTTGAATTTTTGCTCCACAGCAACAGGTAGGCGGAGTGCCCCTCCTCTTAACCTGACCGGTCTGCCAGGAACCGAGAAGCTCAATGAGCGGGAGAAAGAGGTATTTATCCCCGGTCTGTGCCTAATGGTTCACACAGGCCTCATAAACCCTGAGGATGCTTAAATTTGGGTTATAAAATTTGTTGTCTGTCTTATAGCTCGGTATAGTTTAGGCTAATTTCAGGGTTTCTGCAGATCCTTTAAAAGTCAGTAATCTGGACCTTAAAATGTCTTAAATGCGATTTGGGATTAAAATGTATTGGACTCTGAAGTTAAGGTAACTTTTTAAAGTTGTTTTGGGAAAAATATGTATTGATCAGGCTGTAACAAAACTACAAAACAAACCCAACATGGAACCAATAATCCTTAATGCAAACTGTGCAGCCCAGGTGACACCCAGTTAAAGGGTCGCAATGTGGTGTCTCCTCTACTTGTAAACAGTTACTTCTAGAAGTTATACATTAAAATGAAAAAATAGTCTGTGTTAACATTACTTTCAGGTTCAGGACTTTCAAGTTCAGCAAGATCTGGCTCAAAAACAGAAACGGGTCTTAAATTGCATTCATAATGCTCTTAAAAGTTCTTGAAAAACACTTGTTGAAATGTGCAGAAACCCTGCTGCGGCCTGTTTTTTTTTTTTATTTGTGTGTCCCTTTTTAACAGTCATATTTGTTTTGCGCTTGCAGTTATGCCAGGTGGTGCGGCTGGTGCCCGGGGCCTATCTGGAATATAAGCAGGCCTTGCTTAATGAGTGCAGACGGCAGGGTGGGCTGCGGCTGGCCCAGGCCAGAGCGCTGATCAAGATCGACGTCAACAAGACGCGGAAAATCTATGATTTCTTAATCAAGGAGGGCTACATCACTAAGGCCTAGGAGCATTTGATTTGACCATTAAGGACATTAGTGGTGGTTAGTTGTCTAATTTACGCTCATCTTGTAACTGTAAGACGTGTCTTTTAAGAGATTCAAATTGCTGCTCGTTTGAAATATCTTAACATTTGTTAAATTCTTTTGTGTATTTGAGTCTTAAAGTGTTAATAGTAACAAGTCTCTGTGTATAAGCCTTTGTCAGAAGAACAGGGTCCCATAACATGAAAATGTATTTCTCCTGTTATGTTTTTGGAAAATAATAAAGGTATTTTAATTGATATTAGCTAGATCTTGATGACGACAAATTACTTTGGAAACTCCCAGTATATTGATCCTCTGTAGCGCTACAGAGAGAAAATTACTTTAAACTGAGCGACGACAACATGACAGAAAGTTGTTTTCTCCTGCATCAAGTGAATTGTCATTTGCTCTGATCAGTGAATCGTTACTACATGTGTTCAGATGACTGGTCATAGAGAAGTCAGCCAGACTGATCAATGCTGAACAATCTTTTCAGTGTTTTTGATTGATGCGTCAGTGACACAGTTTATTGGCTTCATCGACTCGATGCATTCTGATTCCTCCATGGACACGTGGTCCCGATGTGACGTGGGAGAACTGTTATGATAATTACGCAGGCAGGCAGCAGGCCACCGGCCTCTGACAGGCTTATCAGAGCAGAGAGCAGCCGCAGCTTCAACCTCAGCTAACAGCCTGATTAGAACGGCAGATTCAGCCTTTGATGATAAGGGCGAGACGGCCGTGGAGGAGCGTCTGAACTGAAATGCAGGGATTGAATCTGGATTCACAAGGATGTGAAAGAGAAGAAATTTACGCCTCCGTGTGTCTTATCAAATCAAAATTTCAAAACAAACGAGAAGCAACGGAATGAAATTGCGGCTTTCACTTTTGCTCATTTCACAGGGTACAGTTTTCTTCATGTCACACTTGACGTCTTTACTTGTGCCTCACTCCTAACTCCTAAACTCG
Organism: Coranthus polyacanthus; assembly: GCA_037367275.1. Classification (NCBI taxonomy): domain Eukaryota; kingdom Metazoa; phylum Chordata; class Actinopteri; order Kurtiformes; family Apogonidae; genus Coranthus; species Coranthus polyacanthus. The sequence goes on along the minus strand of JAPQRN010000006.1, from coordinate 20,765,705 downwards.
TCTGTGATCAGTCCTCTGTCTTTTTTATTTTGTTTAAACTTCTTATGGTTGCAAACAGAAGCAGGCAGTTTTCAGTTTGCTCATCAGTGGGAGGGATGCAGTTCAAAGCATATGAACAAATTGAACCGCTTTGTCAGAATTGTGAAAGTGAGCAACTTAAACAACCAACTTTTGACATCTTTTAATGTTTAATATTGACAGTTATTTTGGTTTGTGTTGCCTGACACTTACTTTATGAAACCAATCTTTAATAACTATATGGTGCAATTCAGCTTGTTGCTTTTATATAGTGTCGAATGATAATGTAAAACCATCAGCGTGTCAAATTCCATGCTGCATACGCAATTACAGTATATAGTATGTATTGTCTTATTACACAGTAGTTCAGTAGTGTCCATCAACAGCACACTCAAAAATCAAGCATTGTTTTAGTATGCATAGCTACTGACATACTTAAAAAAAACTGCTTGGCAGATTGGTTGGTTCATAAACAGAATTGTCTCTATGTTTGGCAGCCTAATGATGTTTTCCCAAAACGTGGATCCAAAGTGTGGCGTCCTCTAATAACACTCGACGAAAATAACTAAAAATACAGAAGGGATTGAGATAAACAAAAAAAAAAAAAAGTACAATGGTGTAAAAGCAAGACACGTATTGAACAACGCTAAGAATTAATCCACAGAGACATATTCATGCTTAATGGAAATAAACCTTTAAAGTAAAGGCATTTGGTACTTAATCATTTTTTTTATTCAAGGCTGTGAGATAAAACTTTTCCGTCCTGGATTTATTCAATCAAAGTCTAGAGTAAATGTTCCTGGTAGTTTAATGATTTAGACTAAAGTGCATACTGTACCTATTCTGGGTTATTACATACTCCAAAATCTAAATCATGACGTACATGTCTCTGATATTTTGCACAATTTCTTAAAGGGCTTTTCATCCATTTAGTTCAGCTCCTTCAGCTGCAGAGGCCAGGACCGGGTCGAGCTGAACTGACTGAGCGCTGCATTAGTTTTGATAGCTTCAGCTCTTTTTCCAAGGGCACGTGTGTGTGTGTTAGTGTGTGTCTTGTTTTGTTTCTCTGGATTCAAGGAAAGGAGAATCGGGTGCAACAAGTCAGTTCATGTGCAGGGCAGTTTTTTAAATGAGCATCACGGAGTTACATGTTAATCAGCCGGGACATTTTTATTCCCCCCCCCCATACAGAATACGTGCCAAATAACGAGGCAAAATGCATCGCGGCAAGCTGAGCAGACTCCTAACCTGTTTCACCCAGCACATGTTGTGGCACGGCCCTCTCTCTGTAACTGTAAAGTCTGTGCTATAGTGGCAGGAGCAGCAGATGGAGCAGATGTTAGTGTCAGCGCTCTGCATGTGTGCAGAGATGCAGCATTTCTCAACTCACCCACACACTGTCTTCTCAGACACACTGCCTCCTGCTCGCTCCTCATTTCCAATGTCCCACAAAGGTAAATTGATGCTGACTTCCTTTAGGAGGACACTGGTGTAGTGCTGTTGATCTAATAAACAATCACATGTTCAGAGGAAGGCTCAGGCAGACACATTCAGACAGTGTGCAAACCTGTATCCACACAAAAACACGTGTGCTATTTTAAAGTCCCCTATGAAATTCTCAAGGAAAGGAGATAATATGAATTGCTTACGATAATGCGCATCAGGATTAATTATTTTCCGTGTATTGATTATTTTTTTTATCCTGGAGAATGCAGAGAAGCAAACGAGATACAGGGCAAATGATTTGATCCCCGGGTGTCACTTTGCTGCTAAAATATTCAGTTTTTCTTACTCGTACGAATGTATTAATAGACAATTTCTCTCATCATCTTTAAGAGATTTATTATTACAGCAAAAGTGTGGTACTGTATTTTGGAAATACTTGCCTAAAAAAAAAAAATCAATGGATTGGTTTTAGAGCTTCTCCTCTCCCGGCGTCTTATTGATTTTTAACTTTGCTGCTATTCAGGGAAAAGGGGAAAAAGCTGTCTCCCACATCTTTGCTCTGTGTTGTCGTAACCCTCTTTAAAAGGACAAATTCCAGCTACTGCCACCCCCCATCCCTCTGCTCTCTGAGTCTTTCACACACACACACACACACACACACGATGCTACTCACACTGCTTTGGCCATTATTGCGAGGTAGTGATTAACAGAGGTGAACCCATCAACACAAGAGGTTACCTTGGCAACCAGGTCTGTGGCATACTGAAGTCTGAAAGAAGGAGCGGCTGTGGGGAGGAGGGGCAGGGGGCAGCGCTCTCACACACACACACGCACACAGACACACACAGACACACACACACACACACACTCACACACGCACACACACACACACACACACGTTCGCCCTGTTTCTCGTGCTCATCTGCTGGGCAGAGGAGTCGTGACTAACCAGAACGGTGCACAGAATTGAAGTCTGCTGTAGCCCCCCCCTACCCATCTGTGTACGTGCGTTTTCTCACTGACTGCCTATCACGGAATAAAGGACGGCAAGTAAATGCAAACCAATTTAGCACTCAATGAAACGTATTCATTTGAGAAAGATGCGACAATTTACACCGCTCTGCTGTTTTTCGCCAGCATCGACAGAACGTGTGTCATCTCTGGATGCTGCTGAGACATCGCAGGTCTTGTTCCCTTTGCAGAGCAGCAAATGTGTTTGTTTGATGTCAGAGCAACACTGATCAGAGTGACAGGGAGGCTCCACGCTGTGCTCAGCCACCTCGCTGCTTTCACGTGTTGCCACAGCAAACACTTAGGTCCCATGTCTATTTACTGCCGTCGCAGCTGGAGCCATAGAAGCGTCTGCGGGATCAGCAGCAACTTTATTTATACCCGCTTCCCCCCAAATCACCTCTCAGCGCGAGCAGGTCTAGCATCTCCACCGCCGCTGACCACAAAACACTTTCCATTGGCCTCATCTTACCACCCTCAATGCATCAGCACTGACTGAAATAAACATCTCTAGTGTTACCACCCTGCAAAGATCAGAGTGGAGGCTTACAGTACATCTTTGCACACTTGGGTTTACTTTCACATTCATCAACTTATTAGCAGACAACACAGACACTCTGTGTGTAATCTGTGAAAGCTTTGGTACGCAAAGTCCTCAAGCCAGACTTCTAACTTGTCAAGGAAGCATTTAACTCAACTGACTCACTCCACCCGTTGTGGACTTTTCCTCCTGGTGTAAATAAGAAGAAAATAAAGATACTGTAAGGTCTGCCTGAAAGAGACGGAGCAGCACAAATGCCTGGGGACAGGCCGGTTCCTCTCAGCTTGTGCCAATATTTCGTGATACCATGCGTGTTTTCTGCTTCAGCTCTCACACCAGGACTCTGAAATGTGCCTGCTGTCATCTTCAGCATTCTCCCTGAATGATTCCAGCAGCCTGAATGGGATCACTGTGCTCATCATTTTCGTTTGGATTGACAGAACTCTGTTCAATCACAGAAAAGTGTAAATAAGTAGCCATAACTGAACAGCAGCACAGGTTATTGAGTGTCCACACATTTGAGGGATGTGCAAAGGATTTTACGGTTAAATCACTGTGGCACCCAGTGCACTGTCAAGCCCATCAGTTATCTTGTGTTACAGGCCGTCAGGGTTAATCAATGTCACTAGCTGCTCATTCAGAGCAGACGGCTCCTTCAGAACGTGGCTGCAGGTGCTTGTTATTACGGTGATGGTGTCATTGTAAATTTTCAGCCTCCATGGCAGACTGTGGAGCCATATTAAACAGAAGCATCTTCCCAGTATGCCTCTGACTCATCTGACATTTCAAGTCTGAACCTCGGTCTCTGTCTCCGCTGCCTGCAGCTCTATCTTTCTCCCTCCATCTCTCTATCCATCTTAGTCTCTCTTTTCACTGTTGTAATTCAAGGTTACCACTCCTTAAACATCTATCATCCCCTTTTACTCCTTGCTCATTCTGTTCACAGACATTGAATGGCTTCACCATTTCCTCCCTTTTTAAACATTCATCAGGTGAATTTCAATCAACATTTCCCCGTAACATGGGCTCTTATCTTTCACTTGTACTTATAAAATGATGCATTGCATTTCAAGTGCAGGGTAAAAAATCAATGGTAATGACAGTCAGGTCATCTTGTCTTTTTCTCAGTGCAGAAACAGTCACCCTTGCACCCCTGTTTTTTTGGTTGCACCGAGTGGTACGGCTGCTGTTTGTTTCCAGTTGATTGAATTTGGAATGTAATTAGGAGCGAGTCTGAGGCAGGGGCTATGGGTTTATGGATAGCGCAATATCTCCCCCAGGAGCCCTTTGAAATAGGATTGACTTTGGAAGGCATGTCTAATTATGGTTTTGTACACAGATGTATTCACTAAAGGCCGCACAGAAAGCCCCGCAGAAGCAGCTGGTCTTGAAGGTCTCAGAGCTGTGGCCTTAGATGGTCAAAGTGTCCACTGTCTCGAGCTGCGCGGGGATAGCCAACTTTTCCTTCAGGCGAGGCATAATGAGATTTGAAATAACAGACCTAAAGAACAGACAGTATATTTGTTTTCCATATACGCCTGTAGCCCACCATCCGAGGGCAACATTTAAATTGGCAAAGTGCGCATTTTGTGTGTGTATGTGGGTTAAACAACTGCATGAAATTAGATTTCAAGTCAGTGGTAGACTGAAATGAAAAGGCATTGCCTGAGCCACCGTGGAGTCAGATACTACATTGTTTATTGCATCTCCAACCCTGGGTTTGCTCTCAGGGGTTTGATAAGTTCAGGACCTGCAACATGATCACACAGGTCTCTCCGGGCATTCATATAAACAGCTCACAATGTATTTGAAGCTGCTGTGTCAGATGTTCCTCTGCAGCTACTTGTATAGGTGTCAATACACTGCAAGGAGTCAATGTTCAAGTAAAAACCTTCATTATCTCTTGGCAAATATAACACAGTAGTGTTAATGAGGTTTTAAGACTGTATAACAAAACAGCTGCACGCCCCAGCCTCTAATGCATTGCCCTACTTGAACCAGTGGAGCTATTTTCTACCAAGAGTTCAGAAGTTCACGTTTCAGTATACTGTAGTCGGCACTGCAAGATAGAGGTGCATTCAAATGTATGCAATGTAATAATGTAATAATGTAATGTAATGTTTTGCTGAAAGGGATTTGTGGTCGTAATTACTCATGAGGGTCAGTTTCTGTTTAGATTTGATGCTCCAGTGACTTCTGAGAACAGTGACTTCTGTGCAGACACGGTATCACAGAGAGGTCATCAAACCTGACTTTGATTCTATTGGTAGACAAGGGGTTTGTTTGTTCTGTAATTGCATCTCACCAAGTTTTTAGCATTGTGCTCCAGGGAAGTGCTTGATCCTCCCACTGCTTTTGTATGACGGGTAGAGAATGCCGAACGTCAGTGGGAGGAGAGAGAAAAGAACGGCGGAACAGACGCGCCTGCCAACTCTGTAGACAAGGTTAATGTCCACTCTACATGTAGCTATTCACTAAATCTGTCTTCAGTTGTTTTTAAAGAAAAGTGGCAGTGATTACGTGATATGTGATGTGATACATCTCAGTAATTTCAGATATGTTGATGTTATTTGGGTATTTGGGAGGTTTTTTTTTTTTACGTCAGTTTGCAACGTGTGGTCTTTTGCCTGTTCATGGTCACCTTGAATTAGCCAACAGAGATAAAAACCCAAAAGAAACATTCTGGTCAGAAGGAGAAACACACCAACCTTTTTAATAAGGTAAGAAAGGAGGAGGCTGTGTTCATACGGTTTCAATCGGTGGACGACATTGTACGTTAGTATACACAGCTGCACGTAAATGGGAATGTTACTGGAATATTCATTTTCATTGGCCATAGTACAGATTATTCAAATAACTAATTTCTTTCAATGTTCAGTGTGCAACATTTAGGGGCCTTTAGGGAGATCTAATTGCAGAAATGGAATATAATATTCATAATTATGTTTTCATCAGTGTGTAATCACCTGAAAGAAGAATCATGAAGTTCACCTTTATTGTCTCTGTAGGGAAATTTAGGGACATTTTCTCCAAACGGGATGCCCTCTAGGGCTGATCTCCGCCTATACTTTAAATATCCATCTTACTGTATAATGAATGCATTTTCTATATACATTGTTTATCTACGTTTCTGTACACACACCTGTTACACTGTCTGTCGGTCCTGGAAGAGGGATCCCTCCTCTGTGGCTCCTCCGGGGGTTTCTGCCATTTTTGTTCCTGTTAAAGAGTTTTTTGCTACATAAATAAAACCTTGATCGAGGGCACTGACAGGAGAATGAACCTAGCATACAACTTTCTGATGGCCAAGGACCCGGAGGAAACCTTCACGACACGGGGAGCACATGCAAACTCGCCACAGACAGTTTTAGGGTCGTTACCGCCGGAATGAACCATTTCATTAGAGCGGGTCGCCTCCACAGAATCCACCAGAACCCCTTTTTTTCCCCCATCACCTTCCTACTACGCTTGCGTGTGGACCAAAGTTAGTATCCTCTAACAAGGGCTTTTGCACTTTTAGTGGCCGCAGAGGGGATCTTGAGGAGAACATTCAGTAAATGAAATCTGCAACGTCTTCCCTAGATGCCGCTTCATTTTCCACACCGACCCTTTAATCCAGGGGTGTCCAACTCCGGTCCTCAAGGGCCACAATCCAGCAGATGAGATGTTGAGATGTTTCCCTCTTCCAACACACCTGATTCACACGATCAGGGTCGTTCTCAGGCTTCTGCAGAGCTTGATGATGAGCTGATCATTTGAATCAGGTGTGTTGGAAGAGGGAA
>JAPQRN010000006.1:20711068-20746145 GCA_037367275.1 Coranthus polyacanthus | reverse complement strand
CTTTTCCCAGCGTGCGGTTCGGTGCGTGAGGCTCGATGCGTCCGGCTCCGTGCGTCCGGCTCGATGCGTGAGGCTCGGTGCGTCCGGCTCGATGCGTGAGGCTCGGTGCGTGTGCGGCTCGATGCGTGAGGCTCGGTGCGTGAGGCTCGGTGCGTGCGGCTCGATGCGTGCGGCTCCGTGCGTCCGGCTCGGTGCGTGAGGCTCGGTGCGTCCGGCTCCGTGCGTGCGGCTCCGTGCGTGAGGCTGTGTGGACTCCGCGGTGGAACAGTGACTCATCTGTCCGTCGCCGTTGAAGCCTCCTCCGTCTGAAGCTGATTGATTAGAGGAGATACCGAGGGAAAAGCACCGCAAACCGCGGAGCCGTGTTCAATTTGTACCAAACAAAAGTCAAAGCATTGTGTTCTCACACGTGACACCTGACCTTCCTCGGTGCGTTTTCGTTGTTTTCTAAAGTCACAGATAAATAGAATTTGAGCAGGATGTTTTTTTGTTTTTTTGATCTTAAAGAATCTCTAACACAAAGGTTTGATTATTTGTCGACAAAAAGACACAATTATCAAAACAATGCTGGATTTGGGGGAAAAAACTCAAACGATATAATATATGGATGTGGTTTATATCATTAGGTGATTTTAATTCATCAGACACTAGCGTGGTACTGTAATTCTAAGAATCAAATATGCATTTTACATGTTTTACAAATGTTAGCCTATATTGGTCAGAACTGGTCAAATAATCCAATATAAGGAGTCACACTTGTTTTTTCAGCAACGTGAGCCTTTTTAAAAAGCCGCTTTTGCTTTTTCAACAGTGAACAAATGTTGTCACAATTAAGTACCACAGCTATTCACAAGAAAATACAGTCAATCAGATCAAGCTGACGTTAACATGAAGCGGCAGCTGCTTCCAGTCAATAATCTGATCGACTATGGCCATAAAATATGAAAAGAGCAGCAGTCGATACAGAGCAGTATCGCCTCAATCTCGCTTCTCTCCCAGTGCGATCATTTCACTGTGGCATCACAGACAATAGGCGTGAAGATGACAGACGGGGAGAGAGAGACGGGGCCTTGCATTTCGAATTACACAGCCTTATTCAGTAATTGATTTCAGCGTTTGTAATTTTCTGTAATCCCGGTGTTCGCCGTGAGAGGAGAGGAATTCATTTTCTGCAGGAAATGAATTAGAGGACGGCGAGAGATAAAATGGATGTTGGAGAACACACCTGAACACAAGTGTGAGTACGATAATGAGACTGGTTTCACGGAGCCTCTAGACATCTTATTTGATTGGCTGAACTCAACTGCCAGCGATGGCCTGGCAGGCTTGTCGAAGGAGAATTTATTCCATTTTGCTGCAAAGTGATGGAGATGAGGCCTCTCTGGCCTGAGAGAAAGTACATTATTGAGTAAAATGACAGCGGGGAAAATGTGCAGCTATGTTCATGCATTTGGAAAGGAAGCTTCACTGGAAAGCTGGCAGAATGAGACCAAAGGCCGCATGAATTACATGGCCGCCGCGTTTAATTCAGTTGTACTTGCACAGAAAATCAGGAGGAATTTAAAAAAAAAAAAGAAAGTACTTTCTTGTTACGCAAAAAGCAAACTGATGGTTTCGAGTATAAACAATGTAATAATCTCTGACACTTAAAATAAACTGCATACTCATTTATTCACAGTCACAATACATTTAGTTATAATTACAATACTACAGCATGACACGATATACAAAAAGTGCTGCTGCAGTTTTAGTTCAGCATCACAGTCAACAAGACAGAAACAACAAAACCTTTACACAGTTCCCTTCACGTTCCAAAAGCATTTCTTATTTTAAACCCAAATACCTATAAAATACACATTTTAAATACCCTAAGAGGTGATAAAATCTCCTTTAACAGTGCAAAGAACATTCGAAGCTGTTAATTCAACGTAATTCATAAAAAGACACAACTGCCTTCCAGCCCAACAGCGAGGGCTTGAATGTTAAAGTTCGCAAAGAGATATTAAAACCACGACAGCCACGGTTTCTTCCAACAGACCCGACAAACAAATGCAATTCAAGTACAATAACAGACTCATGATTCAACAGCTCTGGTTCGGGAGGAACAAAGGGAGTCACGAATAAAAGTCATTGCAAACAAAGGCAAAGCAACAAGTGACACTAAAACTCAAAGATGTCGACAGATTTCCTGCTGCTTTCACTGAAACCGCACACCTGATCATTGCAGTATGTAAATGACCAGTGGTGAATAACTCCACAGAGGAGGATGTTTTCACCCACATCTGTTTGTTTGGTGTCTGTCAGAAGGATAACGCCAAATACTACTGCACACATTTTCCTGAAACTTGGGGGAAGGGAAGGACACGGGCCAAGGACAAATTCATTAAATGTTGGAGCAGATCAAGAAAAAGGGCTGGATCCTGGAATTTTTCATCACTTTCTCTAACATTGTGAGATAGGGCGTTGGATTTAATTACGGGACTGTGGGGCCTTGGCAGAGGTCCGCGCTCTTGAAATGCCCTTCTAGTTAAATATTGACTTTCTGCGCAGTGGAAACGGATGGGAATCGTCTCTTAAAAGCATTATGAATAGTTTGAATGGAGCCTGTGCAGTGCGAAGCGCCTCGCCGCTCCACCTATCTGATGTTGATTAGCCTGTGCCCCGTTGCCATGGCAGCTGCAGGCAAAGCTCAGAGCAGGTCAGGCAGTATGAGGCCCGGGGGTTTGGGCTCCACACAGTTAATCCAGAAATTGGCACAGCTGGCGTGGTATTGGTGGCCTCCGTACAGCAGCTTGAAGTTGTCCGTCTCCGAGTTGAAAGCCTGTCGAAGTAACAGAAAAAAAACAAAAACCTGAATAAGAGACACAATAAACCCTGCTCAGCATCAAAAACGGATACGTATGCAGAGTGTAGACAATATTGTATGTGTTTATAATGTATTGTACTAGCTTTCACAGTACACGCAGCTACGATCAATCACTTTTTGATTATTCTACTTTACTTTTCCATTAACTCATCTGCAAGTAGAGCTTTAAATATTGACTGGAAGATCCATTGCAAAAAGAGTACGTTTGTGGCATTTGTTGGCATTTCCATCATGTCCACACCATGTACTAACAAATAGAGTCTGACCAGTTATCCAGGGTTCCTGCACATTTTTCATTCCAAAAACCTTTCCAGAGTTTAATTCCCCGACGTCGGAGTTCAAATAGCTACATGTTTACTATTCGTTTGGTGCACTGGCATCCATTCATGTTGCGTTGGGCCTAAAACAGCGTGACTCCGGATGCAGAGGATGCTGTGAAGGTGCTTTTGTACTTCCATATGGCTTATGATTGCCACAGACATTACACAAGGTCTGCATCTAGCCTTCTTTTCTCATTTGTCATCATGTGCCAGTCAGGTTTCATATCTGAGATTGCCAAGCCAGCCCTCAGAAAACAAGAAGTTGGACGACGCTCCAGGTGTGGAGGCAGCTCTGCATAGGTGTGACGTTGCATGACACACATACATTTTGGTTGCAATTTATATTTTAGAAATAGAAAAGCAGCGAGATTTTGGAAACAAATATTTCTTTTTACTCTTCTTTTTGCCATACGTAATGTATCCAAACCTGGAAACGACTAAAATCTAATTCCTAACTGAGTAGGAACCCGGATTATCAGATCCAATGTCCGGCATTTTTATGATATTCGGTATTGCTATGTTTTTTAAATCTGATATTCAATAAAATAAATAGTTTAGAAATATTCTATTTGGCTCTAATGCAGCCTCTGTGTGTGTTCTGCTGAGACACTGAACTGAAACTCAATTTTCAACGCAAATTAAAATTTTTTTTACTAGTTTGATTTTTTTTTTTTTACTTTATTATACTTTGGGGAGCTATTTGTTTACTTATTTATATATAAGACATGCTGCTGGGAGCTCCTTTTACTTTTTGTCTTTAGAAAATGTTGAAAATTGTCTTTTAATGCTTTATTCTAAAGTTTGACACCAGTATTTAACTTTTTATTGCAAATGCATATTGGTTCCAGCCTCCTTGACGACTAATAAGAATCATCGGCCCTGAGTAAACCACATCGACCCCTATTTGTTTGAACCTATTCATCGATTTGGCTGAAGACATAAATCTCATTTGACAAAACTGTGTTCAGTCAAACCTGTTGCTTCAAAATATGACTTTCATTTCATTTTGCGGCTCTCCCACATACATTATCTGAACTGAAGCTGTTCAGAAAATGAACGCAAGTATCTGACCCCCAGAAGAGATGCGCCGTTCACATTTCCACCGGGCCCAGCTGTAGCGCTGCGTGTGCAATCAGGAGATGCTAATGTGTGTGATGCGCAGTTTAAGAGTTTGTATCCCTGGTGAAATACCGGAGCTGAAGCCGGAGAGAGGAATGAGTCATGTGCAGTGAATCATAGCCTCCCACACAGGAGGAGAGGGGAGATGCATGCAGAAAGCAACAACTGCATACAAATAAAAAAAAAAAAAAAAAAAAAAACCCACCACACAGCGTTAAGTCAAACACATCTCCACCTGCCAGAATGCAGTCTGCAGCACAGATGCTCTGCTCGATGAAGAGCTTTCTCACGCAAGCTGAATGACACATTTCCACTCTCTCAAACATTTCACAGAGTGATTTCAGTCGGAGCTCTTTTGTGCCCTGGCCTACTTGTTTCCAGAAACCTGCACTTGCGGCTGCCAAAGCTGGCTCTGTTGGAGGAAGTGGATGCAAAAAGGTGGTGACACAAACACATACTGTAATGCCTCCTCCTTTCCTCCTCAAACCTCCACTTTTCTCTTCACTCTTTCAGCCCTCCTTTGTGCTTTACCTGTGTGGCAGCGAATGTGGGCTAATTTAATCTGTTTTAAAAGCTTCGGTTTGAACTGTGTGTTATTAAGATAATCCGAGGACAGTTTAGGTACAACTAAAACTCTGCTAATTCATCTGACCTTTGAAACTGCACTAAGTGTACAAACACAGGCTCTATCTGATAAAATCTAAACATTTTATGCTCTTGTAACATTTATAAGAATTAGATATAATTAGAATAATTACCCATAACCTCTTGTCACTGTCTTTAGTCACTGCCTGTAAGCACAAGAGGAGTCAGCTTGTTGCTACAGATTCATGCAAGGAAAACAAGCAGCGATTCAACATTCACGTCACGTTTCACCGGGACAGAGCTCCCTTTTCCCCCCGAAGTGTTTGTGGGTCCAAACATGAAAGAACCCATGTTAGAACCCTCAGGGCTCCTACACATTTCTAAGACTCTTCATCTTAAATTGGTCTAAATTTGTCAACTGAAGATTTCCGTCAGTGTGGAATTCACTAAATGAACACAATGTAATTCATTCCTTTAAATTCTAAAAATGCTGGAGGTATTACAATTAGACCTGCTCGTATTTAAGACGATTCATCAATTGAGAGGAAATGAACCAGCAAATATTTTTAGGCTTGATGAATCGTTTTAGTAATTTATCAAGAAAAATGCCAAATGTTTTACTGGTTTGGTAAGAATTTGATGCTCTGTATCGCTGATTATATTTGGGTTTTGGATTGCTGGATGAATTAAAAATGGATAATTATTATAATACCAATAATAACTGGCAGATACATTTTTAAAAAAATCATTTTTTCTTTTAACTTGAGCTGTGTAGGAACCCTGTTGACCCGAGCCATGATTGAGGACGTTGGAGCAGAGATGGGCAACCACGCTAACAAATATTTTAAGAAGCAAACTAATGGAGTTTGGATATAAACTTCTGTACTTTTCATACTTCCACAAATAAAATCTACAGTCTTACTGACTAATCCAAATCCTCGAGGCACCTCAGAAACCTGCATTAATATAAATAGCCAGAAAAGCTAAATTATTCAACTTAAAATCTTTTCCAGTGCTTCTCCCTGTAATTGCCCAAATTAACATTTATCACTGAGCAGAAGAACTGGAGCATCATTAGCTGCAATGTATCGTTTACGATAAAAAACTTATAACTGCTGCCTTTGAGACACGGTGAGATGAGATTAAGTTGCTGCCGGTTGTCCGTCTCTGCTTCCTGAGGAACCCGAAGAAGGGGGGGAACCAAAAAAAAAAAACCACATGGCCTCTCAGAGTTACTGCTCCAGCTTCTGCAAGGTCAGTCTGTTTCTGGACAATTTCAGCTCTGACTTGTGGCTCAATTTGTGTCAAAAGTGGTGTAAACACTTTAAAGAATCATTTGAAAGATTAAAATTCATGGCATGAATTAAGCAGGAGCCATTAAGCTTGATTTCTTCGAAGCCAGTGGATAGAACATCAACATCTCCTCCCTCCTGTACCTTTGGTTGAAAAACAAATCAGTACCTCTTCACTAAACGACAATACAACAATCAGTGCTGCCTGCTGTAGCCACAGGCTCTTTTTTTCACTTCGTAATACTCTGAGGGGACGCTATTCTCCACTTGGCTTTTATGCATTCTTGCCAGTGTGGCTCTGCCAAAAATGTAATTAAAAGATGGGTTATTAATCTCAAGCTAGTGGCACAGAGACAAAATAAAACTGCATTAATTTCAGCCTGCCTCTATAAACACAGAATGAGAGGTGAGTGAGAGAGTGAGTGCAGGTCTATTATCAGCTGTACTCCCTGCTTATGACTAATGTGTAAGCCACATCTGCTCGCAGTCTAGATGCCTCTCGGTCAGCTGTATCTCGCCTGGACCATCCATCTGACTCTCGCTGAGCAACAGAAGGGACACGACAAACCATCGTCGCCACAATCCTGCCCTTTTGCACCGCGAGGTCTGAAAATACCAAATACCAACCGGCCACGTCGATGGTCACCATTGGCAAGGAGGTCGACATGCAGCAGTTCTGCACATAGAGCCTCAGTCACAGTTAATAACTGACCAGTTATCAGAAACACAGGTGACTGTTAAAAAGCAGTGGTGGAATGTAACTACCTACTTTTCCTCATGTATTGAATACTGAGTACAAAATTGAGGTACTTGTACTTGACTTAATATTTCTATTTTATGCTTCGACTGCATCTCAAAAGCAAATATTGTACCTTGTACTGCAATACATTTGTCTGACAGCTTCAGTTACTTTTCAGAATACAATATTCCAAACCGCTCATGTATGCGATATCCTGAAGGACCAAGTGTCCTTTCATGGGTTCACACAATTCTCCTCCTTCGTAAATGTTCGCTGTGTAATCTTTAGTGGCGTCTAGAGGTGAAGTTGCAGACTGAAACCAGCTGAATACTCGCCTCACCCTCTTCTACGGTGGCCACTAAAAATGTGAAAAAGGCCCTCGTTAGAGCCAGTGTTTTGGTTCATAAGTCTGGTCCACACTCAAATATATTGGTGACAGTAATGCCCCTTAATGAAGGACGCCACCTGCTATAAATCAGAAATAAGAGTCACCAGAGGATGGCGTATCCCCAAACAGTTATGCTCCAGAAACAAAATTATGACAGATGGACAGACAAATGGCATGCTGACCGATATATCCCCCTGCATTACATGCTGGGCACATAAAAAGGAGAAGAGAGTAGGGGAGGTTAACTCTAGGTTACTACTGTTGAAACACGGTGGATTGAAACGGCTCATTCTAAGGTAACAAATGACACAATGATTCTTATTTTCAATTTCTTTGTTAGATTCCAGCATATACACCCAAATGTTACACACCGAACCTGTAAGTTAAATAAACCCTCTTGGATTCGCTGGAAGATGACATCAGGCCTGTTTTTCTGAGCTCATGAAAAGATGCTACAAACATATAAGAATCTTACAGAATATGATGCACTGCTGTGGATTCAACTGTATATGAAGCAGTTCAAATGAGCTCAACCGTAAACATCTACAGCAGTAAATTGTAACATACATATTAATGCAGCAGTAATGTGAATCCAAAAACATCATATATAACAGTAAAGAGTAAACAGGGACCATTTTAATGAACGATGACTACTTTGGCTTTTCATACTTTGAGAACGTTTTGTTGAAAATATTTAAACTTTAGTAAGTTTTGAAGGCAGAACTTTTACTTCGTATTGTACTCAGTAGAGTATTTTCACAGTGCGTATATAAACATAGGCTACATTCTGTCTCTGTCTGGTCAAACTCTGCCGTCGTCACCTGACACGTCTTCATCAGCTGTGATCCACACAGAGACGGAATCACTCTCTTATTTGCAAATGTTTGTTGCTCTTCACTATGTGGATGTGTGTGTACGATGCTTGTTTTGGTGTGTAACTGTCTTAGAACCCCAGGGTTCTTTAGTCAGAACAATGATTCTAGAAGTAAAGAATAATCCTCGGTCAGAACAGAAGAATTTGATGACGTTTTCACATTCTATCGAGGGTTCTAAAGGCATTTTTTAAATTTCATTTTTCCAATGGTAGTCGGGGTTTTAAGCAAAGGATTTAAATACTTCTTCCACCACTGCAAATACCAACCGATCACACACCATAGGCAATGAAGTAGAGATGCAGCAATTCTGCACATACGAGTTAATAACTAGCCAGTTATCAGAGAAACAGATTTTTGTTAGGGTGAAAGTGGAACAGCTACCTCGAGATGGAGGTGACAGAAAAGAAAATGAAACCCCTCCAAGACAAAGCACTGGCCGCTCTGACCATGAAGAACCAATCCCAGAGTGCAAAAGCCCACCCCGAGGCGCCAAAGTGACTCTTCACTCTCACTCACTTATGTCCGAAATGCACTTTATAATCCTTAAGCACTTTCTTAGTCATCGTTCTACATAAAAACTGGGCGACAACAGGACCTAAATCAATCCAAGTGTGATGCAGGCTGATTCTATCTGTTACAGTATGTGTCCAGACAGACAACGGTTGTTCACCACTGAAAGAGGAGCGGTGGAGAGAGGTGAATCCTGTCACTTTGGCCCCCTGCCGGGCTTGTCGGTAAGAGGAGAATAGGCCCCCCGAGGCCCCCAGTGGGAATGAGTGAAATGAGATTTGGTTGACAGGTGACTGTCTCATACTCGTTTAAACAGACGTCCAATAGCGCTTTTCTCTTTGTTCTGTAAAATGTTTCAAAGTCAAAGAAATGTCAGTTGTTATCCGCTGTGGATGAACACAACAACATTTATGTACAAATGCATCAACTCAGAGGTTTTCTGTATGTGTGTGTGTGTGTGTGCACAAACCTTGCTGCGAGCGTCGACGTTGAGGAGGCACACCCCACAAGCCAACTCCTTGGCATTTTTGATGCCGTGCCGCAGAATACAGGAGGAGAAATCTAGGGAGCTTTCATCAGGCTTCACAAGCAGATACACACACAACACAAAAAGACACACACAAAAACACGACCAAATTTAATGTCTTCATGCCTCAGGGTAAAATGTAGTGATTTCTACTCTTATAATAACCAGCAGTGAGAACAACTCTGCTTACAGTAAACATCTCCAAGCATCATCAACATTTCATAAGGACTTTGCTTCACTTCAAATATGTGGAGTAAAAACAAACAGTAGCAGCATTTTCATATTTCTTATCGTGAGAAAGAAATTCTACCTGCAACACTTCAATTAAACATGAGACTGTTTTTTTCTCTTTCCCTCCTTGAGATAAAGTGTCATTATTATCTTCTTCAGCGTGAAAAACAATATTCTTCCTGTGCCGGCTGTGTGGAGGAGAACAGAGCACTCCATCTGTTTGCTTTAGAGACACAGCAGACAGCTGGATAAATAAATCTATACTGTCCTTGTCATTCCTGTTGATCCCAACACCAGTCTACCAACAGGATACAGCTACATCGCAATGGAATCAATGGATGATTGATTTTAAACTAATGGAGCGACAAAAGTGGACTCACTAACATTTCATTATGTTATTGGCAGCCTTTTTTAGTTGTGAATTCACCTACACTGCCCTGTTTTTTGTGTATTTATGCACTTGAGCTTGAGTCGGCAGAGAAAGCAGCTGCATACAGAAAACTGTGTTTTTTTGTGTTAATACATGTATTTATTCCTGTGTTGCATCTGTCCTGTTTATTTGTGCATCTCACCGCAAGCTTGGCCAATGACATGAAGCCCATGAGGTTGTTCCACACACGGCTGATGTCCTTCAGCAGCTGTTGCAGCTTCTCAGAGCACACGGCTGTTGCCTTGATGCCCAGCTCCACACGTCTAGTGACGCGATACACTTCCACCACACCTGACAGGGAAAACACACAAATCACAGCGACATATTTTGTTGCAATTTTTTTTGTTTCTACTTTCAAAAAGGCGCACCGTTTACTGTGCCTCACTCTGACATGTTTGCCACTCACAGCTCATTAAAAGCAGAAAAACCCAATAAGGGAGCAGGACCTTGTCAGCCCCGGCACAGATAAGCCATCAACATGTGAGCTCGCTTCCACTGCCAACACCAGAGCTCTTTTAATCTTATACTCGCAGTCCTCGTGTCCTTCAGAGGGTGTAGGCCACACACTGGGTTTTATAACAGGCTCTCATCTCCACCACACAAGTCCTGGTTAGTTGGTAGTCTCAGTCTTGATATGCATTAGTGGGGAGTGTGAATGCATGTGTGGGTTTTATGAATCCTTACCCAGCAAGTACTCCATGCCCTGAGCAGACTGGATGACCTCAGTGCAGACAGAGGAGCTGCTGATGCTATTCAGGGTGTTGTTAGCTTTGGTGATGACCTTAATTTAGAAAGACAGAAGCCAGAGTTATAGCATACTGTTTCTGCTGATTAGGATAAACCACCATTTAGAAAACAAATAGTCACAATTATAACATTTGCCCAAAGGCATATGTCTTCACTTATGTTTGTAAGATTTTGAAGTATCTGCTGACACACAGGTATCTGTGGCAGCATGTGAGTGTTTTTATATTAAGGGATACATATTCATTAAGTAGTTGGTTATTATCATAGGGAACCTGTGAGTTAATAAGTATCAAACTGCTAGTGAATTAGATATGAGCGAGACTTCTCTTTAGAACAGGGGGCTTATTCTGACTTACAGACCATTTAGAGTTATTTGGACACTATTAACTTGTAGTTATGTGTTATATTATGCAAGAAAAGACTTCCTAAACTACTGTCAATAAGCAGTAATTAGGAAGTTATTCAAAGTAAACTGTTAAGGCATTTATAATGACTAATAAAGCCAAAACCAATATTACTAATATGTATACTAATAAGAAAATAGTTAATAGTGAATATATGTACATTTCATGTTTACTGGGATCAAAAACGTATAATAATTTATTCTCAAATGTATTTGGTAAGAAAAATATCAGTGGTTGTCGGTATACAACTGCAGATGAATCTGATTATCTGAATTCTTCTTTTACATTTGTAAAGTCACACAAGGTGTGGCTTATGGGACAAGGTCACAAACAAACACAAACCTCCAGAGCACTTTCCAGACATCTCTGCCACTCGTACGCGTAGCGCTCGCTCTCCTGCAGCAACGACAACACAGCACAAAATTTGAATTCAAATGATTACAAAGAAACACACAGGCAGAGCAGAAGGAATAGCTCAGTGGGTCCCGGGTGTTGTGCTGGAGTCTCGTGTTAAATGGCAGCGCTAACATGCGGTGCGCTTCATGAGTGGCCTTCCTCACCTCCACCTCCCCAGTCAGGTCCTTGTACTTGTCCCTGATGACAGGCAGGGCAGGTTTTTCACTCAGGGTGTTGGATCGATCCCTGAAGGGCTGCTCTGGAGCTGGGGACGGAGGTGAACGTCCGATCTCCTTCTCACCCAAACTATGACTGCGTTTATGTGAGCCTAAGGCACGAGAGAAGAGGAAAAAGAATACCGTTTGGCAAGAGGCACAAACTCATAAACCTTTTATTTTTTGTTTGTTTTCTATCAATTCAGCAACCCGTGACGATGACTCATTTTGAGCCACGCACCTGTTTGTTTGCAATCATTATACTTCCACTCTGTTGCTTCTAATTCCTCCCAGACAAGGATAGCATGAGCAAAAACTTAATTGGTGACAAACTATAATTACATACAAAACAGAAGCACAAAAATGCAGGTATGAATTATTCATAGGGGCTCACAGACCAATGAATTCTGGCAGGGTACCACAACAAACACGGGCACAAATACATGCTAAGCGCCGAGTATTCCAGTGGGGCTGTCGGTTAGTGAATGTGTATGTGAAGGTGTCCAGGCACAGGTAACCCAGCCCCCACCCCACATAAACTCTTCCACCTCCCTCGGAGACATGCATCATCCTCCCCACACCGTGATAGCTCTTCTCCCTCCTCCAAACATTACCCCAAAGCCTCACAGTGATCATATTACTGCTCCACTGGGCGAAGAGGAGTAAGTAAAGCCCTCTTCTTCACACAAATTATATCCAGCACAGGGAGATAAATCTATGAGGCAAATGGGCTTTTATCACAGTGGAGGAAACGCTAATAAATTATTTGTGGAACATAACACCGGCAAACAGCAGTTAAAAAATGAACGGCCTTTAAGTGGATACGGTTAATTTCTGCTCATGGATTTGTTGGCCTCTGCTAATCCATCTCACTAGTCACTGCCACTGGAGCAAAGCTGTAATCTCAACACTGCCATCTAATGTCTGACAGTTTTAATGCAGAGCTGACGACCCCAGAACGTGGGCGGAGGGTGGGTTCAGAGGCTCCACAGTCTGAGGAAGGGCCGGGCATCAAACGTCTATATGTTTACGGCACCGATCAAATTGCTGAGACACTATTGAGTATCGACAAAGGCCTCACATGCAACTTTTATACATTTTTATTAATTATGTTTTTTTATAGAATATGTTGCAGATTAAACTACCCAACAGTATATAAAGTAGTTCAAGTGAGCTCAACTTTCAACATCTACAGCAGTAAAATACTACATACACATTAATGCAGCAGTAATATTAAACCGAAAACATCTCATACATTTACTGCACAGTGACTACTGTTACTTTTCATACTTAAGTACATTTTACTGACAATATTTCAATGCTTTTAGTTAAGTAAGGTTTTGAGAAAAGAAACTTGGAGTATTTCCACAGTGAGAGTACTACTTTTACTGAAGTAAAAGATGTGAATACTTCTTCCACCACTGGCAGAACCAAAGGCTGCAAGCAGAGTTTTAGTTAAAATCACGTATTTGGTATTGTGCAACAAATGAAGCTGAAACTTGGTTGGCAATAATTCAGATAATCAATAAACCGTGTTATTTTAATTAAACATTGACTGTTCCTGGGTCTCAGATGCAATGATAAGGTTTAAGGCTGAAAATCTTCAAACTGTTCATCAGAAAAAATGTGAAAACTTAGGCTCTGGAAATTTGTTAGATTAATGAATGAGGAAAATAACCATTAGCTGCATCCCCTTCACATATTCATGGGATTAAGATGGTGGCAGTGACTCACCTTGAACAGACAAGTCAAAAGTTGCCAGTTCGTTCTTGATCATCTCCTCGCTGGACTTCACTTTGGCCTGAGTGCTCGCCTTGAGGAAGTCGGACTTTCCAAACTTGGGCTTGTCCCCTTGAAAAGCCCCAAACTCATCAAGGGCTTCGCTTTGGTTTCCCTCTGAGCCCATCTCTGCTGCGGCAGCTGGCGAGTCAGACTTTTCAGACACGGTACTGGCAAAGTCCCCAAAGTCGTCCTCGTCATCTACACCGCCGTGGTCACCAGAGCCAAAATCAGCAAAGGCTTCAAACTTGTCATCTGCGGAGGAGCTGTCCTCAGCAGGGAAGGAGGTGGTAATCTTTCCTGCCGAGGTTCCTGTGATGTTTTCGGTGCTACCGAAGGTCAGCTCCTTTCTGCGAGTTGGACCTGAAGATGGAAGAACGGCCCCTTCCAGGCCCTGTGGCTTTCTGACTTCACCAGGAAGACATTCCTCCCGGTCTGACCAGTCATAGCTGGCCAGGCTGCTGAGCGCCGATGTCCCAAAGGGGTCAAATTTCATGTCGTCTCCTTCTGTAATGACAACACAGACATACGAGTGGTTCCTGGGAATAGCACAGATGCTTTCATGATAGGTGGTAGATTAATGAGCCTGGATGAGTGTGAGATTTCTGTCAAATTATCCTGTGGTATCTGTGGTAGTTAGGCCGGAAAAAATCTTTCTTAATTATTTCTAGAGCTAATTACACATGCGGATGACTTAGATTTTTGAGTTAGTTGAGTGCCTCTTACTCTTCTGTCTCTACTCCAATACAATAGGTGGGAAAGGAATTTGTGATGCACAGCATTAAAATATTAGATTTTAAAAAATGCACAGAACATCTTTCACTCTCGATAGTTCACCATCAACAGTCTTCATTGGAACTACTCGCAAAGAAAAGAGTAAAGAGTGTGAAAACGATATGCAATGTCATTTCTCAATCCTGTGAGCACCACAAATATAATTCTTCTCACCTCTATTGGACACATTTTCTTACAACCTGGACAAATAAACCTTGAATTGTCTGTGGCTAGATACTACTACTATACAAGTACTAGAAGAGGAAATTATATCTCTAAAGGATTTCAAGCTTCAAAAGAAGGCAGTACCAAAAAGTACTGCCTACTTTGAACCAACCTTGTGAATGTTACGTATCACCATACCATAGAATTCAATGGTGGTGAGAATGACATCACCAATGTTGCATTTAAAGATGTTGGTCCAGTTAAACGCTGAAATACAGTATCAGTCACAGATATTATTCACGATGGTGGCTGTTTCATATTCATATAAGCAGCTCCATACTAGTAACTGTCTGAGAAATTTTCCCTCCAAAGGTAAACAAGTCGTTATGATGTTGATGCTAAATCATGTTTATGAGGAGGAGATTACCGCCATCATCACAGTGTGCACTGATGCTAATAGACTATTCTTCAAATACGACAGTGCAGTAGTTGGTGTTATTGGTGGCAAACAGCCTCCTGAACAATAGACAGAGTAGATCTGCTTATACCAAATGTAACCTGAAGGATTCAGTCTCATGACAGACTGCTAACAATATGAATAAAAGATCTTTCCTGTCACTAAATCTGTTTTCTTACACTGTGTTGTGTCGACAGAACACAGTTTGTAATCAATTTCATTACAGCTAATAGTATCTGACAGAGCTGTACAGCTTGTGCACATTTGTCAACATGTCAGTATTTAGGTCTCCCTCACAATGTCTCTCACACAACCCACAAACACACAAAACAGCCTTGCTAGATACAAATACAGAAGCAATTTGTGAAATTGACAAGGGTCCAGTGCTGTTCGATAATTATACTGCCACTTAAGAAAAGAAATGAGAAAATAAGACGGTACGCATTTCAGCAATACCAACAGTAATATTTATTACGACAACATGAGTAGAGAGAAAGAGAGAAAAGGTCACAAAGTACTGTGAAAGAGGTCTATCATTACAAGAGGTTTGTCAAACTAACACTTGAAAAAGTAGATTTCAGTCATTTAGAATACAAGGGCATGCAGAGTCAGGAAAAAAGTAAGAAAACAAACAGCATAAAGGAAAACAAAGATAATTTGAGGATATAGAAGCAGAAACCAGAATGAGAAGGCACATTCACAGACTAAAATCAGTAATTCTGGGGAGATGACAAACTTTGTTTTACTATTAGGACGTAAAGCAACAGGTTTTTGGGAACAAATTGAATACAGAACACTTGAAAAGCCAGGTTGGAAAGATAATTCAAAGAACAAGCTCAAGGCAGAATGCATTAACCCTTTGAGGACCTGAGGGACAGTTTGAATCAACGGGGCAGAAGAAGATGCTAACAGCCCACTCTAGAGTGGGAACTGGCCCCTAAAACTAATGCTTTTTTGTACATGCAAATTGCACTTTAGAAACAGTAAGGGCTGAACAGCCTCAGTTTAAGAGGCTGCCATGTTCATGCATTTAGTCAATTCAGAAAGTAAATTGTTGTCTTGTGTCACCACACAGTTAAAGTAGTGTTTATTCTATGAGCAAAATAAGCAGAAGAGATCGCATCTGCATTTAAACATGTGAAAGGACCTTCTTCAAGCACTCAAAGGGTTACAGAAAACAAAGAGGGCCATCCTCACACCTGACACCCCAGAAAGGGCCTTCATTACATCCAATCACAGATGTTGAAACAGATTTAAAGAGACAGTATCCTTTTTCTCTTGCTACAGTGCTTGTTTGTCAAAGCAGGCTAATGTGCACAAACAGTTATGAGCCCCTAAACAATAGCACATAATTATTACTCAAGACAACAGACTGTTTCAGACTGACTAATTTAATAAACACTTTATCCCTACTAAATAGGCTACATGTAAGTGACATAGTTGGGAAATTACAACAAGAGCAAGGAGTCTTTCTCATCTCAAAATAAGAGCTCATATTCCTGTAATAAAAATACACTATTAAATCTGTATGTATACATTTCTTCCTTTGATAAAAACTTGCAATATTGTTATGCATAAACTTGTATCTTGTATTTATGTTCTTGTCAATTTCACAAATTGAAAAGGCAGGCACACTGCAGCAAAAAGCAAGGCAGGAAGGGCAATACTAACTTCATTATGTTCTCACAGAGCCAGACCGTAGAGCCACATGTGGTAAATTCATGCTGCGATATCACAGATAACGGTTAAAAAAAAAAAATTAAAATAAAAACAGATTCCTTTTGACTTAAAAGGAATCTCACAAAAGAAATACTGTCTCTTTAAGATTAGCCTACGTAAAGTACGTACATGTCCAGAAACACAGTGCAAAGCATTGTGTGAGGCTCAAACTGCTTAGCCTGCTACACTTTAAGAACATGTTAGCTCTCCAAGAACAAGAACATTGGATAAATACGACTGAAAGGGAAAAGTGGAGCAGCCATTACTGTAGCATAAACGCAGCTTTTGGAATGTTTCGATGTTAAACTGGGCATTGTCTTTGCCCGATCAGCAGTAGCCTAACTGTTTGCTGCAGCTCCATAAGCTGTGGTTTGAACACATGGTCGTATTCTGTCAGTACAGAAGTGCCTGGTTCAGGTTAAACAAAATTCAACCATCGTACAGAAACTGAAATAAGGCATTGGGGATGGTTACATTTATTGTTTTTCTTCTGGTCAAGACAATCAAATATCAATTCCTTGTATGAAATGATATGGTATACATGTGACCATTTATTTAACTCATATTTAAATGATACTTAAAGCTTATAAACAACTGCTATCCATGCAGATGTGCATGAGGAAAAATGCATGTTTCTATTGTCAGGTGAAACCATGAGGATCTGAGTCGCACAGCCTGATCACCTGATAATAATTACATGCTGCCTTGAGTTACACCAAGGAATGGTTTTGGATGTTTGTGGTGAAACATGAGCCATGACATGGAAAATGAGACAGTGGATGAATTATTGACGACTGGGGAAGAGGAGAGGGAGCACTGACATGGACATTACCTGATCATTACAGAAAATGGGTCATTTTGACTTAAAGAAATGACCCTAAAACATGTTTTAGATAAATATGTAACGTTGCAATTTTATGGAAGTGAGGTAGGGGATAAAAAGCCAACGTGCTACAGAAAGAATTCATAACAAGTGGGCCATTAAATCCAAATAATACTGCATGATTAGTCTAAAAATACTGCAGGGTAATACAATAGCTGACAGACAAAAATACCCAAAAGTACACACTTAGAACCAAACACTGACTTTTAAAAACTGTATTGCATCCATCTATAATGAACCAAACTGATCTTGTGACCCAGCAGCTCATTCTTGTTCAAAACAGCTTGTTCCCTGTTGCAAGCATGCCTTCCTATTTACGGTAACATGTCAATTTCAGCTAATCAAAATATCACTGGTATGTATTCAGCACAAACAAATGTCAAAAGTTAAAAGGTGAATGATGGATTACAGATAACGCCTTTGGTAAACTGCAGCTTATTGTGCAAAAGCTGTGATAAGAATACATACCGTAACACCCTCCTGTGTTCGTTTGTATTCGATTCAACCTTTCTGTTAGCGCTGCTCGACATGTCAACAACACACACATACACGCACACAGTCCAGTCTATGGAGACAAAAGGTACACCGAAGAGATGCGCACTGTCTGCATCTGCAGTGTAGACACAACAAACAGGGAGCTTATCCGAGCCACACAGACAGCAGCTGGGGACCTCGACTATGAACTATGGCTGCCAACACATCAAAACCAGCCACTCATCATTTGAAAATAAATAAGAGATATGGGCCAGGACCTTCCTGTCACTACAATAAAATATGCAGGGAGGAAGAGGGAGAAAAGGGGAGTGAAGTAGCTTAGGAATCAAATAAACATATAAATAAATTAAGTAATTAATTAAGATGAATGATGAAATGTAGAATGAAAGATATGATATGATGTAATCTGATATGCTATTTATCTAGTGTTAAGTCTGTCTTGAGCTTTTGAGCCTATTCAATTCAATTACTTGCCCTTCGAACCCCAGTTTGATGGTCACAAGTGGGGACTGAGAGGCCACCCCTTGCCTTGGAATTACAAGTGTGCGTGACCACATGGGGCCTCACCAGAGCAAACGCACTAGTTCCTCACCTGTAGCGGGCGGCTGGTGGGCTGAGAGACCTGGCAAATCCAGAGAGCTGTCCGACATCACGTGCTTCAAGTCTCCGCCCATGTCTGAGAGCTTCATGTCCAGCTGTACTGAGAGTGCATCCTCAGAGTCATCCTTTCCCACACTGCTCCCCCCGATGGATGGGAGGTCGAGGGACTTGACAGAGGCAGAGTCCTCCTTAGTCTGTTTGAAAGCTGTCACCTTGTCTACCAGGGTCTTTTCGGAGGCACCGAGCGCTGTGCAGAACTTTGAAGATTGAAAGTCGGCAAAATCATCTGTGTCACTCTTGAGAGAAGAGAAGGAGCCGCCGCCGCTCTCCTTTGAATCGTCATAAGCCAAACCACCCTCCAGAGACAGCTGTTTAAATACGTCATACTTGTCTGAGCTTTGCTGAGGTCGCTGCTGAGAGGGGGGCTCTCCTTGGACCCCCGCACTGCTCTCGTTTTTAGCCTCCCCACCAGAGCTGCTGAAAGCCATGAAGTCTGCAAAATCATCCTGAGGCGCGGCTGCAGCTCCTCCTGCTGCTGAACCTTGAGCAGCATCGGAGGAAGACCCAAACAGGGCAAAGTCACCAAAGTCATCTGTCCCTCCTCCTGCAGCTTTAGCTCCACCTGGTAGGAGCACTAGAGAGGGGGGTACAGACACAGGAGGGAATGTGCTGGGCTTTGGCTCAGTAGGAGCAGGAACAGAAGGAGCTATAGAAGAGAAAAGGTCCAGGTCTGCCATGTTGAGTGGGTTTTTGGGCTGAGAAAGAGACACTACTGGCTGTTGCTGCTGCTGTTGTAATTGCTGTAAAGACTGAGAGTTAGGGAAAGCAGAAGGGAAGGCAGGCTGAAAGATCTTGGCCGGTTCTGAAGGGTCTAGTGGAGAGACGCTGTCCGCGGTTTTAAAGTCTGTGAAGCCATCATCAGCACTGACAGACTTGAAATCTGCAAATCCTTCACCTGCAAAGAGAACAATTTCAGAACATTACAAACATGAATCAACAGATAGTGACATTAGATAAAGAAGTGTCAGCTGCCACAAATTGTGTCGTTTTACAGTCCTTCCTAAGAAAGGAAGCAGGTGGATTAGTTGTGTCATATTGTGACTGGTGATGGTAAAGTTCCTGTGTTCCTTGGGCTGCAGAGTGTCCAATGAAAAACACACTTCACTGCACAAAGAAAGCTATGTCATCTAAAGAGACACACATCCCCCCAACCATGCAGTGAACTGTCCATATGAGAATATGAAAAGGCCGTTCTGCAAAAACACATTTTTCATCGTATCATGTCCAAAAATCCTTTTGCTGTCCTAGTGTAGTAAAATCATGGACGTCCACTTCCTTGTGGACTGTTTATGCATCCCATTTAGATGTGTATCTCCAAGAAAATATTGTAGACAGCAGCACTAGGGTCTTGTTTTTTCTAACCAGTCTATGCAGAAACTGGAAACATTTACAAGGATGTTTTTGAAGCAAATAGATATAATATACTTAGACTCCAAATAGAAGTTTTGTCTTTAAGTTTTTTGGACGTGTACCTGCTGTAGCTTTTTAATTTTTTGTACACAGATATAGGAATAATAAAGATCAAAATGATGTGAAATTATACACCCTATTTTTTTTTTTGCAGGAGGACCCCAAAACACTCCACTGGACAGGAGGGCATTACAATAAAATGCATTTCTGCAACAAAGGTTCCATATAGGCTGCTAAAATCTAAGCAGCAGTAATAGTTTTGGAACATTTTAGTCTAATATGACTAAAATTTGAGCAAAAGCAAAAACACAGAATGCATTTTTGAGTTTCAGAGGCTTCTAATCCACTAAAGTATAATATATGCGTGGACTGAAATAGAGAATCTGTTCACACTGCTGGCGTACGGTGGAAAAGAGATAACTAATGGGCTCATTAAGGAGATGGAGCCTGACAATGCCAAGGAAAGGTCACTGCAAAGCATGACTTACTGGAGTTGTAAGAGCTGTCCCCATCGGAAACTGTTCTAATGAAACAGGGGCGGGAAACACACCGATATCAACACTGCAGGCTTGCAAAACAAGATTCATTGTAAACATGGCACAATGGAAATATGGCATTGTACTGACCTGACAGAGCTTTATTCAAGTTATGGTACAAGGTTTAATTAGAGGGAATCTAACACTAACACAATCCTCCTATCAAATTCCAATTCAAATGGCAACAAGGACTTGTTCTTTAAAGTCTCTCCTGTCCTCAAGCCCTCTGTTGCTTGCAGGGACCATCTCAGAGCCCACTGTGTCCTGTTCGTAACTGGCAAAGAGGCCAAGCGGATTTTGTTTGGGAACAGAGTGTAAGTGTGTTTAAAAGAAACAAGTGGAAACTTTGCCGTGTTGAGATGGATTGTTGCGTTTCTTACCGACTGGTTTCTTGTCAGCAGGTTGCTCAAGCTGTCTGAACACACTGTATTTGTCTCCAATATCTGGATGAGAACAAAACCAGAAGAACCATGTATGAACAGAAGGCGTTAACGGATTTAAACTGTGACTGTATCTGCTAGAGGTTGACCAAACAAATGGCCAATTAACTGGCCTATAAAACCTTCTCCTGGAGAAAAAAAAAAAAACTGACACTGTCCAAAACGACCAATCTTTAACTTGAACATAAAATATCTGCAAAAACTTTAGGAGAGAGTAATTATTATTAAGTTATTCTTTCCCCATCATGATAATCCCAGTTGAAATGCCTGATATTAGCAATTGGTCATTACAGGAGCAAGATTCTGTCAATACAGGCGTCAGCTCTGATTAATTGGCCAAACCAAGTAATCGGTCTGTCTGTGTCGTGTCAGTCAAAATGAACAGCTGATAAGTTTGTAGATAGTTTAAAATATTTCCTTCTATCTGACCTGCTTTGGAAAT
Source organism: Coranthus polyacanthus (assembly GCA_037367275.1). Classification (NCBI taxonomy): domain Eukaryota; kingdom Metazoa; phylum Chordata; class Actinopteri; order Kurtiformes; family Apogonidae; genus Coranthus; species Coranthus polyacanthus. The sequence continues at coordinate 20,724,742 of JAPQRN010000006.1, read as the reverse complement.
GTTAAAGATTGAATGGATTAAAAGTGCAGAGAGTAACTTTTATTGATATATAATAAAAATGAAAAATAATTTAAAAAATAAATAAAAATGCTTATTAGGTGGATAGAACAGGACAATCTTTCACCATCTGTAGTTGCACAATTCCTGTGGCGTGTCATCGTGCAATGAATGGTAAACCATCTGATGAGATGTTGGAAGTGATATTGTCGGTCTCTTGCTAATCTGTCTAATCTGGCTGAAGAAGATGCAAGTCATGCTCTGTTTTCCTTTGTTCGTTTAAGCATCTGAAGAACAATTTCCCTCCTTCATATACTTAAAAAAGAGCTGCTTTAATGTATGAAGTCAATTTGGATCTTGTCTTCCCACCTGGTAAGCCACTTCTTCTAAAGCTCACAATAATCTAACCACACAGGTACAGGTATGAGTTACACAAGGTACCTGAGGCAGGAGGAGTCGGTTCTGCAGGCTGATCCACAGACAGCTGCTTGAAGACGGCGTACTTATCGGAGGATGTGGCGGATGCGGAGGAGGAACCAGACACTGGAGTCAGCATGGCAGGCGCACTGCATGGACACAATGGCTATAGTCAGATATCACACAGAGTGAGGTTCCATAGTAGAATTTAATCTCCATAAATTGCTGAGCTGATTGAACATTTGCCCTGGGATCAAAAAGTTTAGAGTGACAGACTTATTTGTTAAAGTTTATTTTCATTTCCTGCAGTTCTGACCACTATGGTGACTAGATGCTGATGCCAACTGAGGACATTTTGATCCATATCTATATCCTGTAATGTGTTACACAAATAATGTGATAATGCTGCTGCAAATGCTGCCACGTTCCATTTAGCTGTGATAACTCCCTTTTATGAGGTGCATAATATATCCTGCTTATTCTGTGCCCTTCACTCCTCCTCCTAATATGAATATATTCAAATATTACCTTGGTAAATATGTGTAAAGGTCTCATTTCACATTCCATATGTAGTTTATCTGATGACATACGTGAACAAAGCAGTAAGGGGAATCATTAAGCTCACTTTCCAGCAAACGTCAGCTTCCTCAAAGCCCTGTCTCTGCAAGACAGTGTGTCATGTCTGACATTTCAGACTGCCAACCCAACATGAGCTTTCCAGTCTCTCATTTAACTAGACAACAATTTCAGGCTGAGGGGAAATAATAGTTATGTTACAGAAGCAGTCCAAATTATAAGGATTATAAAATTCCCTTGCCACTTAGATGTGAGATCCTTTAGTTCTGCTTTCTCTTTGTCTTTCAATGGATAATTGCCTTTCAGCTTCCTCTCACTAGCAGAAATGTCTCTCCATACGGGCCTGCAGAGCGATGTCAAGAAATGAGCTTATCTACTGTCCTCTGAAATGAATTCATTAAGAGATGACCCGAACTCATTGTTATTCTGGGGATGTTACAGCAAGATATAAAGAGTCTTGTGTGTCTGACTGTACGGTTTCCAAGACAGACAATGCAAGACACAAATATTATGCAGAATGACTCAGCTATAAATATCCATTGAGGGCTGAATATTAAACCCTCATTACTGCAAACCTTTGTATCATTTCTTCATAACTGTAGATGGAGTTCATAAGAACAGTGAAATAATGAGACAGTGAACAATCATCCTTCTTGTAAAGTAAACAGAGTTATATAAGTGACAAACTCACAGCTGGTCAACTAAAACTTTCAGCTTGCTAAAATTTTTTAGGCTACAATTTGAATGGAATGTGGCACAATTTTTAAACTTAGAACCATGCAGCGTCCACTGCACAAACACACATCGAGAGGTCGCATTAAACTTTCTCACCATCTGTCATTTTGATGGACATGGTCAGAAAAATTCCATCATAATCTATTATTTAATTTTCTGTTTCAATGACAATGAGGCATATTTAACAGCAACTAGTTTTCAAAAATAGCTTGATCAAACTAAATATAATTAATATACAGAACAAATTTACAGATTATGCCTTTATGAAGGCAGAAAGAAAAGGTGAACAGAGGCACCACCTGCGGTCAGTTTTCATGTCTTAACACTAAACTGGTGCCCTTTTAACCACATTGGAGAAAAGAAATCCCAGCATCTCTTGAGCCAGAGTTTTGAAGTTGGGAAGACTCTCTGAATGTGGGATTTCCCTTCAGATTCCTTCATCATCGTTAAAAACAAATCCATCAATGACAGAAAATATATGGTTAACGTGACCACCGCACACACCATATACCTGTTTTGATGCTGAGATGCTATGGTGGTGGGGAAACTTCCCCCCGTTTCCCCCTGGAACTCCGTGAAGGACTGGTCTCCTGCTCCTGCCTTGGGAGCCTCCTGGAAGTCTTGGAAGTCATCGTCATCAGCTTTGGTCCCCTAAATGAGCACGTGTTAATTAGATGTTAGTAGTGATGGTTAACTACAAAGAAAGGCTTAAGTAAAATTAAATTCTGGCCGTGCTACCTGTGCAGGAGGGAAGCTGGCGATGAAACTAGTGTTTGTGGGTGCTTGAGTCGGGGCAGCGGGGGTCATGGTCATGACTGGTGGTGCTGGCGTGGGCATGGCCATCGAGACTTGGGCCTGGGTCATCATAGGCTGCTGGTGCTGGGGGAGGACAGGGGCCATGGCCATTGCAAGGGCAGGCAAGTTGGGTACTGGTGGAGATGGGAACTGACTGAGGATTTCCACATTCATTGCAGGGAGGCCACTCTGAAATGAAGGACATTAGTTTAAGAAGTTCTTCTAACACTGCAGCATTTTGTTTGTTTGATTTTGGCAAATGAAACTCCAGTGATTATTTTAATGAAGTGCATTTACTCAAGCATTCAAGTACAAATTTTAGGTACTTTTTATACAACTTTACACTTCTAGTCCACTACATCTTGGCGGCAAATATAATTTTTTATCCCCTAGTGAAAACCACGTATCTCCAAACGTGTTGATTGTGATAAACTGAAGGATTAAGAGTTCCTTTATGGGCTGAGAAAAATTCTCCTAAAATCCTCTTAGATTAGCTGGAAAATGCATTGTCACAAAACTGAAAGCAGGTCTGTTTTCCTGAGCTCAGTGTTTTTAGAGATAAAAATCTTGTAGAATACAATACATTTCAGTAGATTCAACTACACAACAGTATATAAAGTAAGTCAAATGCAGCATTGATACCAATCCAACAACATCATATATAATAGTAAAACAATGACACGGACTGTTTTACTGTAAATTCACTACTTTTCATACATTACATTTTTGCGAATAATACTTACACACTTTACTCAAGTAAGGTTTTGATGTAGAACTTTTTACTTGTAGTGGAATACTTTCACAGTGTGCTACAGTATTAGTATTTTTACTTAAGTAAATGATCTAAATATTGAATACTACCAAGGTAAAACTCAAATGTTAATTCAATTAAAATGGTCTATGAGAGGTGTCGGAGCGTAGTGAACACTCTTTTGTTCAATGCTATCATATATTCATTGAACCAGGAAAAAAGTGCTTGCATATGAATTATTCAGTACAGTCAAGCTGCCTTTGAGCAGATGTCACTGCCATACTCTGCACTTGTTTCCACTCACAAGAGAATGCACCTTGTTGTGCTTGTGTTTTAAGGCTCTTGAAGATTTACATCACCAAAGGTGTCTTATTATTCCTCACATGGAAGCTGTGGCATGCAGTGTTTCGTGAGCTGCCTGCAGATTTGCATCCTCCGGGGGTGGTGATGACAGGCCTAGGCTGAGGATGATAAGAAGCCTCCTGCCAAACTCAGCTGATGGGGACTCAGCCATACAATGCTTCACAACCCCTGGGCTGATTCACAACTCCTGCTTTTTTCTCCCCATTTTCAGTTAAGCTCATCTAATTTCAACATGAAGCTAATCCTGAGGCTCTGTCGAAGCTGTGGGGGATGATTAGTGAAGTTGTTTCTAAGTGGATAATTTGTCCTGACACCACTGCTTACCTGTGCCACACCAATTAGTGCAAGTACAGTGTAGAGCTCCTCCTTGGTCAGCATGCCAGGTGTTGTGCGGTTGGCCGAAGCCCAGATTTGCCCCAGTGCTTCCCTGGGAAGACCTGATGACATTAGTATTGGGTAGAGCTTGGCTGTGTCTATCCCTGCTGGAGTCATGGTGAATTCAAGAACCTTCTTGAACATTTCTGAGGGCAGACAAAACAGTAAAATATTTATGTATCCTTTTTATATAACAACCTTCAGATTGATGTCAAATATAAATATCTGGTACATTATACTGGATGTAGGAATGTTCACCTGGGATGAGGCTGTCATTGTAAACCCAGGCTGGCAGCATTGGCTGGATGTGCTCTTGTTGTGGGTACACGCCAACACCTGCTGTCATACATACACACAGACACACACAGAGTTAGTTGTTATAACAAAACCATGTCTAGGCGTACAATTTGCCAAGCCTCTTGGCAGCTGAGCCCTGCTTGTATTGAACTCTACAGCATCATACACCTGATGTTTGGTAGCCTCAGTGCAGCTGTAATGCTTGCCTGCACTGAATCACAAGCGTCCTGCCGTGACAGACAACTATAAATCAGTCTGTGGGCCAGTTTCACTTTCAAGGAGAAAGGGAGAATTTCCCTGGTCAGAAAAATTATTAAAACTTTCATTTAACTGTTGACAGTGACTTCACTTAAGCTTTTTATAAGCAGAAATATGCAAAGAAACATTTATAATAGAAAGCTATGGTCTGCTACAGGATTGAACAACATTCTGTGAAGCATGTGTTTCATCAGACAGCCATTTCACACATAATATTCCCATCAGTCTTGGGCAGTTAAATCAATCTTATTACAAATCTCCCCAGTCTCCATGATGAGCCTCTATATTTCCCTCGATGACACAGAGGACACGGACACACACAAACAAATAACAACACAAAGGGTAGCGGAGCAGCATGCACAATCAGCCTTGGATTATGTTTGGCCCCAGTGACACCTGCCAATCCATGCACCACATCCCTGTTAAACCAAAGCAGTCAGCATGCGCCAGAGGTCATTCTCTGAGAGGGTGTTACACGGCGAGGGAAAAAACGGTAGTATTGAGTCAGCAGGTATTACCCCAGGACCTATAAAGACACAGTTCAGTTCCACATTGTGTGAAGACAGAGCCAACGTGAGAGGGCCCTTAACAAGATTTAGCCTGAAATGACAGATGTATAAAGCGGGCAGTAATACGAGCAGAAACTTGGCTTGGGAGAAGATGTTAAAACACCAGAAGGGTACCTTAAAGATACCACCAGTCCACAGAAATCCCAGAGGTGAGGAAAATGTCATCATCATCACCATCAACATAATGCACATAGTCCTGATTATGGCATGAACCAATTATGACCCAAAGAAAAAGATGCCAAAAAGCTGCTGTAAAAAAGTTATGATGTCAGGGTTAGAAAGAGAGAAAATACACCCAGGATAGAATGAAAACTCCTGCTTTAATGGTGTGTTAATACAGCAGTAAAGCAAGAAAGAAAGAGAATAAGCTGGGAAGGCTAAAAAAAAAACCCCAAAAAAACAGGCACTTCTCTCACCACTGTCACTACTGGTTTGTGGGGATGAATCAGCAGCTGATGGTTGAGCGGCACATGCTGACAGATCGGCCTCAGGTACGCTTTCTGCTGTGAAGATGGAACTCAAGTCCGCAGGGGACGCAGCCCAATTCCTTGCTTTAGTGCTGGATTGAAACTGGGCTGAAACTTTAGCTCTAGGACCCATTTCAGCCAGACTCTGCTTGGATTTAAAGCTAACCTGGGCCATCTTATCAGCTGTAAGATCACATGAGGAGAATAACTTCTCTTCCAGGGACGGTCCTAGAGAGGTGGATGAGGAACAAGCTTCTTGATAACAAGCTCTAGCTACACAAAGCAGTAAATGTTTATTTCTATAAGCTTAATTTGCAATTATACATTCTCTATACAGTATTACTAATAAGGAGTATGAGAAAGTATCACCAGGCTTGAGTATTGAGATACTATGTTTTGTGACACTTCATCTATTCTCAAAAACACTGTATACATTTTTTTTTTTAGGTATGTATTTCATTCCCAGATTCTTGACAATACATGGCTCTATTAACAATGCACTTTTTATCAAATCTACTCTCACTACATATGTTCTGCACTACATAGGTTTGTATTTTTTCTCTGCAAATAATTCATTACCAGACATATTTTTTCAGAACCAAGTAGGCAGGTCATATTTCTTATGCAACGTATGATTTTATTCTACAGTGTCTGAACAAAGAATAATTTAATTCACTAATAAAGCTGCAAAATGTATTCTTTGGGGGACCCCATTTGAGTCTGCTTATGTGTCAGAGGTAAAGGTAAAGCTATCTAATCTTCTCATTCCAGAGACAAACAACTAGGTCAGAAATGTCTCAGAGGATTGAGGATGACAACACTCAACGGAGGGCTAGCTGCTGCATTTGTCTGGACAGAAGGTGATCTCTCTGCTCTGTTCTGTCAATCATAGTCATAGACACCCAGTGTCTGTCGTAGATCAGGGAACACAGCTGCTCATCCGAGAGATTAAACAGCAGATGACACAGAGAACCACAATCCTTTATCAGCGCACCCACTGTAGATGGATTCAGTAAGTCTTTACTATGGTAAAAATGTGCTACAAAGTATTCTAACCCCCATTTCTAATTATAAAAATGTGGGGTTTATAATTGGTGACCATCCTCTTTGCATATTTTGCAATGTCTGGTGGCTTTAAAGGTTTGGATAATGACGCCATCTGCTATGATGCTGCAGCATGCTCTCACACTTATGCAGGCCAAAACCAACCACAAATCTGGAGGTATCAATAAAAACAATGAGCATCAGCAATAAAAGCAGCGGTGCCTAAAAAAAAAAAAAAATTCTTAGGTGCATTTAAAGTGCACGTGGCTAACTGTAGTGATGGGAGGGGTGGCGTCAACAAAGCAAAAGAAAAGTTACCTTGAAATGTAGATTGGGAGCTGGTGTTGACAGCAGAGTGTTGGGTAGCAGTAGGAATGGACACAGTGGTAGGAGGAAGGGATGGAGTGAGAGATGAGGAGGACAGACCTGCTGTAAGGGTAGGGGACGAGGATCGGACTTGGGCTTGAGAAGAGAGGTGAAAATCGGAGGAAGTGAAGGCATTCGCAGGTCCCTGAACAAAGTCACTAAACTCATCATCGTCCTCAGACAAACCTGACTTAGGGTTAGGGGACGAAGGCTGGACGTGGGCCTGAGAGGACTGGCCGAAGGTGGAGGAAGTGGAAGACGAGGAAAAGGGAGGGAAGGAGGCGGGGGTCTCTACAGGCCCCTGAAAGTCACTAAACTCGTCATTGTCCTCCGACATAGTTGTGGGGAGGGAGTGAGTGGTGACAGACGGGTGTGATGGCGATGAGTCTGCAAAAATGAAGAAATAATGATGATGGCACAACACAACACACTACAATGGAGGATGAATTAAGGGCTGCACATTGCAAGAGTGAGATAAATCCTATGCTGTGCAAAACCAGAAATTGTAGGACAGCAAATTCAACCAAAGGCTTATAACGTTTAAGTATTATTCAGATTAAAATAAAATGCTTCTTAAAAAACCTACTTAATAGCAATTTTGACTTTGGCGTACATTACTCCATGCTATGTTTTTTTTCATGCATGTCTACAGTTTTCAGAGAAGAGAAGGGAAGTAAATCTACAGTGAAAAACTGTATACATTTCTCAAAGTTAAACGTAGCTTCAAAAGCAGAAGCTGTAATGAACACAAACATAAATATTAAGATACTAATTAAATGCCAGATGAAAGACTGGAAAATAGTAAGGGGAAAACGAAATGTAGTTAATAATCTCTGTTGTATAATACACTGACAGACAGAAGTTCACCAATTTGGCTTTTCTGGCTGCCCCAGCTAAGTAGTCATCATGCTGACCTGCCTCTAATCCAGTTATTATTCCCAGACAGGAGGCGGTTCAGCTGGGCTACAGAGAGCAGATGTGAGGATGGACTGCTGTTGGAAAGCAGACAAAAGGAAAATCCCAGGGATTACAACTAAAAGGGTTTGGGTGAAGGTACCTGGCTTCTTGGTCTGTGACGATGGAGTGGGGTGCATCTTCGCATCTCTGCTGAAACCGTCTAGGTTGCCTTTTATTGCCTCCAAGGCATCATCGCGACTCTTCTCTCCTGTCTAAGTACAAAACAATAAAGTATCAAGAACCCAAAGGGTTAGAAAGAAGAGCACTGGACATGTCACAAAACAACAAGATAAACCAGATGTGGAGAAATATTCACCTTGGGTTTAACACTGCTGAGCAGCCTCAGCTTCTGTTTCTGCTCCTCAAATTGTCTTCTTTTCCTGTCCTCCTCCAGCATCTTTTGCTGCTGCTCCAGCCGTTTTCTAAGAGGCAATATAAGCACAACAATTACACGGAGCCATGTAATAACCTAAAAAATGTCCTAAATGTAATACTGAAAGAACTGCAGTGAAGGCAGAATACTTCACTGCACAGTATATATTTAGAGTTACATATGATTCTATATCAGGCTTCGAGCTTAAGGACGTCGTGTTGTCCCACAACCGTTGAAAATAAGGACGATGTAATTAATTTTGTGATGAATCTGGGAAGAAAGTTGTGATGAAAATGCAACTGACCATACCTTTGTGTTACACACAAGCAACATTTGACAACATACAAACATGAACGCATGCACAAGTGTCACCACCGCTGTCGAGTGTAGCTAAATGCACAGCGGCCTCAACCACTGAACTCTGACCTCACAAGAGCTGCAGCTGCAACAGAGAAGTCAAACCCAACTCAAGCCTCCTGGTATTTATGTTAACGTTACAGTGTTTGATGCTAACAGTAACCTTACTGCTGTTGTTTACTTTCTTACTAATGAGTCAGCAGCTGAGCTTTCGTTTACAGTGAACTGAGCTGCTCCTTCAACTAACATTATTCATGTTTCTCTTTTCAAAAACATAAACATTATGTCCCAAGACAGATTTGAGATTAGATAGCAAGCAAGTAAAGTAGTAAGTGAACAGGCAGAGTCGCAATGTGTGTGTAACAATGACTGAAATAAGTCCATGCTTACTCCCAGTCCACTCGGTTTACTGCTGAATGTAAAGCAGAGATGCTAACTTTCACACCACATGTCCTTTTTCAACATTATAACATCATCAATACCTCACCAGTGAACTCTAGTAACATATCATCTGACATTTTTGGTTAATATTATACAGGGTCGCGAATACACATCCATCAGTTTCATGTAAATAACAAAGGTTAAAATAAAACGGTTAATGACTGATCATTGATCATTTGATGATTGATGTGTTATTTTTTAAAGGTCACTTTGAATGATTTTAAAGGCAAAGTGTGTAGCATTTTCCTTAAAAGCTCATACAATAATAATCCTTCTCAATCATCACTTGTGACCCTCTGTCAGTGTGTGGTGGTGTATTTAGCAGCAGAGACCCTGCCCTCTGCCTGTATTTCCTATTTTCCTCTTGTTTTGTTGTGTTTGGGACGTTTCTGGGCATCGACCTTCGGGCAGTGAGTTTGTATCTCCAGCCAATAACAGCATCATGCACACAGCTATCTCCTCTTTCTGCTCTTCTAACTTACACACACACACACACAGACCTTTGAGCCTATCACCTCTGACAGACCTGTCAGCAACACACACAGCAGGAATGAGGAAGTGTGTGCTTCAGCTGTGCATGGCCTCTAGAACATTCCTTTAGTGTTGTGAAGGTGTGGGTGTATTTGTTTTTTTAAGAATATAACCACTGTGACAGAATCAGGAGTGTTGTTTTTCTATTTTGTGGCTTTTTTTTTTGTTGCTACGCTGCTCTCTCTTTTCAAATAAATGGTAAACCAAAAGCAGTAAACCTAAAACTAAAAGGTGTGTTTCAACACAGTTTTTTGGGGGTAATAATAACTCTTTAATTCTGTTTATTTTTTCAGTTCATTTATAATTTCAAAGCAGAATCCTTTTAGTTTGGCAACATCCAACCCTCTGGTTATCATTTTTCTTACAATACAAGTATGATATGTTTCACCTTTTTAACGTGTTTCGGAAATAGCCTGCTAATTTGTACACTCTCTTTGAGTAACCTGTATATTTCAGGAGGTCATGTGCTTTGTGTTTCACTTATACACAACTAATTTCCCCATGGGGACAAATAAAGTAAGTAAGTGAATGACTCTACTCAAAATAACAAGCCACAAAAGACAGCCATGACATTAGTGTAAAGAAGTCTTACTGATGCTCTTCAGCCATTTGTTTCTGCATGTCTGCTGTGTACTGAGGTCCCGCAGGTCTCATACCCATAAATTGTGGCTGGCCCAAGAACTGCATCCCAGGAGTCTGCATACCAATCGCCATCCCACCCTGTCGGACGCAAACAGCGAAAAGCAGCTTAGAAATCTCATTAGCATTCCCACATTTGCATTCCCTATAGCGGATATAAAGTGCTCACACCCAGGGAAAGCCAAGCAATTCTGAATGCTGTTAGCTTTAGTCTTATTAAAAATCACCAGGCTGCAATAAATCAACATAAATGTGCAAATGTTTAAAATATTCATTTAAAACACTAAATGAATTCACCCTGAGAGCACTAAACCCAGGCTTTGACCAAAATAAAATCAATCAACAATCAATGACAGCTCAACCCATCATTTTTTGTAAGTAGAAATTGATCTTATTTCATACGTTTAGCCATCACTTTCAATGTTTTATGTATCTAATATAAATGTATAAAGTATCAGGGTTTTTCCTCGAATTACGAGGCAGCCATCCCCAGCTCTGATGGGTATCTTCACAGAAAACACTATTTTCTAACAAGAAATATAACTTTACTGAGTAGAAAGGAGGCTTTTAAAGTTTCTTGAAAGGTGCCAAACCAATGGTTTACCACACTAATCCTTTTTTTCTTTAACAAATAATGCTGCCTGTCTAAACTGTGGGACATAAGATAATGAGTATATCAGAGATCACAGTAACTTTGTCATATATTGCCTGAGTTTGCCTACTTGATGAGGTTTCAGTGTCGGTGACAGTAAAACCAATTACCATACAGTTTTAATGTGGCAATAGTTGTTTTCTTTCTACTCATGTGATTATTAGAACTCCTAAAATGTGTTGCTTGAAAAAAGGGTTTGCGTGAGCGAGCTGAAGGCGTGGTAATGCTCAAACCACTTCCGCCTCATGTAGGGTCAGGAGAAACCCTGAGTATCAATGCCTAACATTGACACAAACACACTAACCTGCATGGGCATGGCACCTGGAGGCATCTGCCCCCCAAAGTTCATTCCCATCATGCCTTGCATGTTAGGCTGCATGACCTGAACCATAGGGAAGCCCTGTTGTTGTTGTTGTTGTTGTTGCTGCTGCTGCTGCTGCTGCATGGGTACCATTCCTGCAGAAACACATGGGCAGAAAATACTGTTACAATGTATTGTCGCAGAACAGTGCATTATTATGTGAAGAATGACAATAAGCCCAATTTATAGCACACTGAGGGAAAGTTAATACAAGTCCAAAGGGTGAAAAGAAGCCTCCACAAGCTGTACATGATTCAGTATTGCAAATCAATTTCCAGGACAGCTGGAAGAAGTCACTGGCTCAGCAACAACCAAATCTGTTTTTCTGTGACTACTGCGACAGCTTGGACCAAAACAACAGAGAAAGAGGAGAGAAAAAAATGGAAAAGTGTGTGTTTGTTTTCACAGATGCTGTGTAAGCTGACAGCCAGAGCTGAGCAGCTCGCTCATACTGGGGCCTCCAGATGATTCACCATGTCACGGATCAACCGGGCTGAATAAATGGCTTGTTTAGGAGGCTCCACACATTCTAATTTGTCCGACTAAAATGACATTGCTAACAGGAGCATGTAATGACCCCTGAGAGACGCTTGTCCCAGTGGTGTGTGAACTGTTTATCAGATGTATTAGTGCAAAGTCAACAGCCTAAATAACATGCACACCTAAATGATAGCACATCTGAAGCCTGCGAATGGCATAGCTGGTTTCATGTAATGGCTTATGTTTTATGGTAATCTTACAGCAATAGCAAACAGGAAACACACATTGTGGTTGATATCAAATTATACAGACAGAATCACAATACAATTTTTCAAATAATTATATAATGAGCAGGCAACCTAACTGATATCTTGCATTTAGTTTTCTGGCTTCTGTCCGAATGGGGGAAATATCCAAAGAGCAGTTTAGCTGAACAGACGTGGACTCAAGAATGACTCACCTTGTGGCGGCCCCAAGCCCCCTCCAACAGGGTACATAAAACTGAAGAAAGAAAAAGAAAAACACAGGCTGTGAGATGTTTCTGTAATTTTATTGACAAAAGCACTACATCTGAAAATACGCCATAAGTTTGCAATTGGTCAGAGCAGCATTGGTATGTTAAAAAAAGCAGTAATTTCACAGAAGCCTTTGTTCTACACACTAAAAGTACTCATTCATAAACACTACAAGATTTTGAAATTTAAAAACAGTTAACAGGAGCAACATTCGAGCTGCAGTGAGTAAACATCGTAGACGTGCTGCCATTTCCACAGGCAACTTGGACTCTGTCACTGTGTCTGTGCTGAGAAACAGGCCTTTAAGACATAATCAGGGAAAAGCTCTACAAATTGGCCAAGTCTGTGCCTCACTGGAGCCAACCCACACAGGCCTCCAGCTATTTGCCAAAGAACTTATTACAACTCAGTTCTTCAGGCTTGAACTAATGCTGCAGAAGAAAAAGAAGAAAGAGGCAGCCAGGACTGACTCCAAGCTACATCTGAGCATCACTAATCCAATTCAGTAGGGGAATCGCTTTATAAAAGGGATATGTTTAGTACCAAAACAGATGTGCTAACAAAATGCTGATTAATCAGAGAGAAAGAAAAGTCTCTGTCATCAATGACAGACACAGCTTGTGCTGTAATGTTCCCTGGGTGCATTTCCAAATGCTTGATGTCAAATGATACTGATATTTATATTATTATAAAAATTATTAAACTATATTCCACGATTAAACAAAACATGAGGGTCTGCACATAAAACCTACATCATTTAGTGTATGCCAAACGATGTGAGTTGTTGTTACAAATAAATCAATAAAAGCACTATAGTGGTGTGAAATTAGAAACTGGGTTAATATTTAACACTATCCTGGGGCCAAGCAATATCAGTTTCTTTTGCAAAGTGAAAATTTGACAATATGAACCTAAGGATTAGGGGGAGATGAGGTGCCCACTCACAGAATACTAATATAGTACAACTGTGTGTTATCTATAACCATGATGCATGACTTGGAGGGTTTCAGATAGTCACATCTGCTGCTTGTAAGATTTACAGCTTAAAAAGCTTTTATAAGAGCACTACTGCACTGCTGCCCACCACTCCGCAGCAAATACCAGGTCATGACTGAGCAGATTAACATCCAAGGAGATAAGCAGTAATAGCAGCTGTGAAAAAGCCAGGCAGACCAGTGCCTTGTAAAAGGCCCCTGATCATACATCATCAAACTGTTCTGAAAGCTGCAGACAAGCATTGTCAGGGGTTTCAGTCAATAACTGAGAATGCAAAACCAAAAGCTGCAGATGCTCTTGTAATGGAATACACATATGAAACAAGCACCGCCTACGGACAGGCAAGATGAAAAATAAATTAC
>JAPQRN010000006.1:20644161-20674332 GCA_037367275.1 Coranthus polyacanthus | reverse complement strand
CTGCTGCTGCTTCTGCTGCTGCTGCTCTCTCCTGCTGGCTGGTGGTCAATATTGACTCAGGGATCTAAGCCGCAACCACTCTGTCAGGGTGTACGGAGGGGTGTACGGAGGGGTATACCTGCGATCCCTGTGGCATCAGAATAAAACAATAAGACTGGTCATCACATGTCCAAAATGTAGGTTTTAAATGAAGGAATCACAGATGTAAATTAAGAAAAAGCTATTCTTTTTACATAAATACCACAACATGTGACTGTCTGGATAAAAAGTCGTTAGGTGTTTAGCTTTTGTGCCTTTGTTTTATTAAGGTAACAACGACAAGACTTTGCAGAAAGTGAATAAGGTTCCTCTGTGTGTGTAACCGCATCTCATATTTTAAACATTTTCCGTGAATTTGTTGAAACATTTTAAAATGCCCACAAAGCTTTTACTAAAAAGAGGTTAAGAGCGGTGCCACGGTCAAGCCGACTGCTCTGAGAGTAAATGAGCCAAGAACACACACAGGAACACTGAGGCATGAAAAGAAAAGTGCAGTTGTTTTTTTTTTTGTTTGTTTGATTTATTTTTTTTTTAGATTAAGCAGGTGTTGTTGTGACCAGTGTTAGTGAAAAAAAACAAATCTTAAATCATGTCTAAGATTCCTGTCATCTGTTGAAATGTGTTAACATTAGATGATTTCATACATTTGCGGCAACCAACGCCTACTCAAAACGTGTGGTTTTCAGAAGCGCAAAGCTGTTAAAGGTTTAGTGTCGACCCCCCAGGAATCAAAAGACGGAAGGGTTGTGTTGCTCATTTCACATTTTGGAAAGTCTTTCTAATCATTAAATAATTTGAGCAGGTTCTGCATTTCCCACAGTTCTCCCTGAAAACTGTACCCAAACGTTACGAAGATACCTGCACAGAGAGACCACATTTATTCCCTGGTTATCTATTAGTGACTGTTAAACTTGTCAACTCTGGGGAGATTTGCATGGCTCTGGCATCGATGTGATGCCGCCGGGCAGTTCCATACCAGTGGTTCATTTTGCATAGTTCTGTGCTCACTGCATAGAAACATAGGACTTCTTTTGTTTAGGTGTAAAGAGCTAAAAGGTTAGTTGCAGCATGCGAGGCTGTGACTTTCTTCTGGACCTCTTGTTGAACTCACTGCTGTCACCTAGTGAATGATGGGAAAACAGCTCCAAATGTGCCATGCAGGAAAGGTACATCATGCACCCACGCTCCGACATAACATCACGTATATCATGCGAAAATATAGCTGTTCAAACAACGATCTTTCCTTCTTTCTTTACTTATGTTTTTATTCATAATTGTATAACACATGAACTTAAATTTGTTTTTGTTGTTATGTTTATTTGTGCCACAGTGTGTGCGCAAAGATATAAAAGGATAAATCTGAAACAAATACGCATGCATTCACATTATCACCGCTGACCCTATTTTCGTCAGGCAACCTGTGCCAGGTCCATGAAAGGTGTGTCATTATACAATAAATCACCTGAGAGGAAAGAACACAAGTGAAGCAGATCCAGGCTGTTACCTGCTGTTCCCAGCGTGTAGTCAAACACACGCCTACAAGGAAGAGTCTGTGACAAATTATGGGACGATAAGACGTCTCTTTATTCAGCAGTGCATTTGGAAATGAGACTGGAATGCGCTTATCTGATATTTGCTTTGTCCTCATTGACATGAACGTGCCGTTTGATTTCTTTGAAGGAAACAGATACTTTGGAGCTCTTTATGTAATCTCTATGCAACGTATTTCATGAGCTAACATAAGGGAAAAAAGCAACATAAGGGAGAAATCTCAAAAAGTGAACTCTACTGGACTAGTTAGTTATAATAAATGGCTCAAAACACGCTAATATGTAGTTTTAGCCAGATTTTTGCAATAATTTCAAACTCCTGTGGGCACCTAGTCTGTTGTATAAACAGATAATGAGTGACAATGAGAGCACGCGGTTATAACAATATACTGTAAATTATCATTTTCATCCATAAAGGGCTAAAATATCCAACTAAAGTGAACACACTGAGTCTGTTCAAGCAGACCCAATGAGATAAATCCAAAGAAAATTTCCTCAGGACTCAAATTCATTTACTACGAACAGGACCTCATAGAAAAAGCCTCACACTATTAATAAGACAGTAATCAGTGTCGCGATTATGTAAAGGGGTCAGAGGTACGCCCAGGAGTTAGCTTTACATGTCATTTTGATCTCCCTTCATAGCTGCCTCCCTGCTCGATGTTTTCCTTTCTCCTTGTCTGCACAATTAGAGATTCAAAAGTAATTACCTGCTCGGCTTCCTCTGCAATTAAACGGCAGGTTCACAGCACCCTGATTAATGCAGAGGCACGCACACCTGCCATTAGCGGCCACGAGAGGTGGAACGTTCTGACTGAAACCCTGCAGAACAAACACCGCTGTCAAAGCCTGCATATGTAACTACAGATTTACACAACACGAGCACACGCACAAAAGTGACAAAAAAAAATGCAGAGAGAGGCTTGTGGTCTCTGACTGTATTTAAGTATTCCATCAAATCCACTTTTAATATGAGTTTTTTTTTTTGGGGGGGGGTTATTTTTCATTCTGTTACTACGCTTGTCGTATGAATGGAGGCAAACTGTCAGCCTGCGTTACAACACCTTATTTTCATTGGTAGAGTACAAGAAAGGATATTACCTACAAGTGTTTTACTATTCTGTAAAGTAAAAGTACATGAGTTCTGAGTATTATCACTTTCTGCTACTTTATTCCTCTGCTCCACAGAATTATTAAACCTTCTACACCACTACAGCTGTTAGCAACTGATAATATAATATGAATTGTTAGAAAGGTCTTCATTTAATGTGCTCGATGCATTCTTAAGTAAGTACAAGTTTGTTTACTCGTGTTGTTTGAACGAATTAGTGGAAATGAATACGAACAACAACAAAAATCACAATTTCTCCTTACGATTTAAGTTTTAATATCTAAGAATATTTTACTGAAAGGACTTGAAAATGCATTTCTTTTGGCTTCGTAATGTAATGCAATCATTGCATTTTTCCATCTTGTTCCGCGGCTAAAAGTTCTGATCACCTCTTGATCACCACACTGTCTGTTTTATAGACAACGCCTTGTACCACCTGTAAGCAAATATAAACCTAGAAACACAAACTGTACGAGTTAAAGATGAGGTGTCATGAAGCAATTTAAATACGCTTCATCCTCCTCAAAAAGACACTTAAATTTATGAGTGAAACCTCCTCTCTCTTGGACAGCCGTCTAACGCCAATAGATTTTTATTTTAGCCATAAACACACCAATAACACAAAAAATGTGACAGTAGCTACAATGACCTTTAGTGTGGAGATTATTTTTTCTGTCAGCAATTTATTTGCCTGGTCTGACAGATGCAGTAGCAGGTTATCTACTCCGAGTATATAAGCTCTTTTTATTTCTTTTTTTGTTAACAGTTAATGGATAACCTAGTGTGCGAGGATTCAGCACATTTCCTTTTACCTCATATACCGATCGATGTTGGTGTGGCTTCACTGAGCTAAATGGGATCATTGTCAAGAGCTGTACAGTAACACATCTAATCCTGGCGGAAACTTTACTTTGAGATGAATATGTAAAACTACAGCTTTTACAGCATCCGTGTATGTTTGGGTGTTTGTAAGAGAAAAAAAGAAGAAGATGATTAAAAATAGCAGCTGGAAAATATTTCTTCTGTGCACCTGTGTCCCAGACGTCTCAGCTTCAACACAGCTGACAACTTGTCTTGATAAGCTCCAATCTTTCCATAAGTGTATTGGCTGTTTTTCATGTAAACATGAACTTTGATAGGAGAGGTCTCACAGGAGCTCCTCTGAATCTACTCTGCTTATTTAAGTTTTGCTTTTGAACAATTAAGATTCTGGCCTTGTGCCACCTAATGTGGAACCCGAGTTATCTATTATTTCATGAGTAAAGAGAAAAGCTTCACACTCAGTCAACCATGGCGTCCGTCTTGTCCCCGCTGTGATTGCTCAAAGCACCTACAGTTACCTTCTCTTGTGTCTTCATTTGACCCCTCACGACTTTTGTCACAAGGTGTCACTGCTTTATTTAATCGACAAGTCATAGACGGGGTTCGTTCTGAAAACCTAGACCAGACCAGACCAGGCTAGACTAGACTAGACTAGAGTAGACTGCATCAAATCATTCGTCATCAGTGCCAACATTTGTATATCTTCACTTTTGTTCACTTTTTTGTATATCGCTTAAAAAAAAGTGAACATCGCACAAGTTCGCAAGTTATTTGTTGCCTAAACACCCTTCCCACTCCCCCTTTTTTAAAGATCATAAACTTTCTGGCATTTGACCATTTGATATGGGAATGATTGACATGAAAGTTCAGGCAGACTTAACTGACAGCGAAACAAATCAGAAGACAGTGCCATTAGATATACCAAGAAACCCATTTTCCAAAGCGGCCCCCACCACTCCTCTAGTGGACTCTGGCCCTCCATCTCCACGCTCCTCTGCTCATCCTTAAAATTAATTCATCCGCACATCTCTGTTCCTCCAACACCACATTAACCCCGACCACAGGAGGCATCCTGTTGGAAAAAATGTCCCTCTCTGGCTTCACGGTGAAACATCAGTTTGACCTTTCCACCTCAGACCCTCTCTCTCTGGTGCTTTCCCACCCTGGCGTTCACTCTTGCTTCATCGAGATTTCAACACTGACTAAATGCTCGTACCGATCACAGATCCGGGGAATTGAACGGCCAGGTATGTATGAATCGCGGTGTAAAAAAAAAAACAAAAAAACAAAAAACATTTCCATTGTCCGACAGAATGAAAAAATGAAGTGTTCGCGTCCCAGATATGTCAGCAGTTGCTACGTGGTTGTGAGGAAGACTCATTTCAGAGGGTCACGCCACACTGGCTGCTTTCTGGAGGACAGAGAAACTGTAATTGGGGGCCATTAGCTGTTGCCCAAGATCAGTCATGCAGGGTTGGTTTGTAGATTGAGACAGGGTGACTGCACAGTCCCACCGCCTGTATCAGTGTCCCCTACCTGTGTGACTTCCCCACCTCCTGACCTCCTCCAACCTCCCCCAGCAAGCATGACCCCCCTGAGTCTCAACCCACACACACAAAACCGCGTCCACCTTAACCTACACTACATCCATGGCGGTTTGCACTGTCCTCAAACAGACCTTGAAAAGAGTCCCGGGCCAGCAAAACCCAACAGCATTCAAATGAAGTCACTTTTAGCTACTTTAAGATGATGTCTGTGAAAATCTACAGCCCGCTGCTTTCTGTGAACTAGGATTACCTCAGTCCTACCTCTGGTATAGCTATAAACATTACTAGCGTTGGGAGGGTTTCCTTTAAGACGTAGTTCACTACAGATTACAGAATACATGTCCTCAAAGCGAGTAATGTACAGTATTTTAAAAATATTTAGCATCACTTCAACTTCGTCTTGCATTATTATAAGATGTAACATTGTGAATGAATGTGTCATAAAGGGGGTGACCCAGTTTATTTTCCACAACGTCAAGTTAAACCGGTATACAAGGATGAAAATAAAACCATGTGAAAGTACAGTTTCGCAGTAGAACACTTTGTTGTCAGTTAGTTTCTGAGGTTCATTTTGTCGCCTTGTAAAAGAAAACACAACGTGTGCCTTCTCTGTTTTCCCACAGCGTGAAATGGAAGAAGAAGATAAAACATAAATCACACTAGTGTAAATTTACTGTTGTCGAACACAGAACTCGATTGAAACCCCATCGTCTTGTGTCACGTGTGGACAGATGGGCTACATTGCACCTTTTAAATCATGGGCTTATGGGAAATGAATAATGTAAATTTCAGCGCAGATAATGCAGACTTTTAAAAATAATCCTCATATGTAATTACTTTAAGAATGTAACTGTATCCTGACCACCACATATTTAACCATAGCTAAATGCAGATAATCATGTCTTCTAACAGTAAAATATAGTGCGTTTACTGTCATCAGTTTCTTCGTAGTTTCTTTCAATAAGAGCAGATGAGCTTGTTCGGCTAAAAACCTTCCAGAACAGTTTGTGAAAACAAAAACAAACAAAAAAAACAGAGATAAAAGAAGAGTAAATATTCATCACACTGTCAAAACATGAGATTTAGCATGTCAACTTAAAAAGGTGATGAAAAGGTCATTTTAGTGCTTCCTCTGCCCCCCTGTGGCCAAATATTCAGATATTCCTAATTCCTTAAAAGTAAAGAATCACTCACTCTTTACTTTTTAGTTCAGTTTAGTTTGTTTAAAAACAGGGGAAAGCAAAAGTCTTTGAATTCAAACCTACTTTTGTGTCATTTTAACCTTCTGCTTTTTGTGTGTAATTTGTGTACCCGTGTCTTAAGGGGAAAAGGTTTCCACTTGCCTGGGAATGTTAACACCAACTATGAGGACACAATGTAATACAGTGGATGTTTTTGCAGTGCAGCGAGGCAGTGCAGGAGCCCCCCTGCAGCCAGTCAGTGAAGCTGGAGTTTCACCGTCGCTCTCATAAAGCTGTGACCTGCTTTATGGCCCCATTGCCCAACATCACATGCCTTCAGTGCTAGGATATGATCTGAGATAAGGCAAGAAAGTACCGAAACAAGACCCACTCTCCTCCTTCCTTACGCTGCTCATCCAGGTAAGCGAAAAGCACGGGGCGACGCGTGGAAGTTTGGTTTTCAAACTGTGACAAAAAGAAATGAAGTTTCTGCTGAATTCAAATCTCACACACGTGCGTGTTATATTGTTTCCTCACAAAAGTTAGAAGTGGCTTTAAAGGAAGAAATTAAGAAGGCCTGAATCACTGAGATGCCCTTATTGCATGCAAGTTTTATAAATCATGTCTTTATGATAAGCTGATTACCTTATCCTTGACAGCAGCGCACAGGGAGGGCAGTAAAGGTGCAGGATTACGAGGTGATGGTCCATAAAGGGTTTGGCTCAGATAAGATGGTTTGTAGGAGTTAGAGACGGGACTGATGGCTTTAGGTCAATAGAAACAAGGTACGCTTATTGACCATCAGCCCAACTCTGCGTCATAATACTGCACTTTAATATGCAGTCAGACTTTTGGTTTAGAGATCTGTCTTGAAAACACTTTCATCAGGAGCAAACTTTTGTTCGTACGTATGCGCTCACAGAAGCGTCTGAGCAGACAAGGTCATAAAAATATTGCGGCCCATGAAAGGAAGCCATTTCAACCTTTAACCTGTTCCTCACTTAGTCATACAGGATGTTTGTGAAGATCTGGAACGACTTTAAGACTGAGCATTTTAAATTTGTTTCCATAAGCGTGCTGGATTTTGTTTGCATTGTCATTAAAAGAAAAAACTACTACTAGCAACTGTTCAGCAGCTGATATCCTGCCTTCATCTAAAAACACATTCATGTTGATATTGTTTGCACTGTTCTACCAATAGTCACAATGAAATGCCTCCTCGGTGAGGTTCACCTTTTCTAATCTTCAAAATGGGCCAATTAATGAACTTAATGGCATATGAGTGATACCACACACGAGTGAAACTGCTTCAGCGACTTCCCGCATTGCAATGCAAACCTTCGTGGCTGCAGTCCATTCAAAGGAAGCCATTAGAACAAACTGCTCTCAGGTGCAGCAAAGCAGACCGGGCATGATCATTTATGAACCAAATCACCTCTGGGTGCCCTACACAAGGACAAAGCACAAACTGTCTGCATGCAAACTCTCACAGCCTTCACCAACGGAGACATGTTCAGGTGAAAGACATAAAGAGACAATACAGCCACCTTTACAAATGCATCATTTTAACTTCAGCATAATCAGTCATTACGTTGCCCTTTATTCATGGGAAATCCCAGTCTCGTTGTAAATGTGTAAATGTAAACTCATCTCATTCAGCTATTTCAAGAAGGCAGGAAAGACCATAACCACTTCTTATTCTGAAAGCATGTGGCTTTGCACACTTAAATAAAAAAAAAAAAGAAAAGAAAAACGTTTGACATGTAAATACGATAGTGTTGAACGGAGGTGATCACCTGGGTTATCGGAGTTCAACTTTTAATTTGAAGCCCTACTAATTTACGCCAGTGATTTAACCAGGACTGATCTAGACTTTTCCCACATTCATATGAAGAACAAGAAGTGACACCGAAGCACACGCTGGGAAAGGTTTCCCTCTGGTGGCCACAATGTTGAAGTGCATAAGAACGCAGTCATTCAGAGAGAGAAGGTGAACACACACAGCGCAACACAACATTTGCAGTATTTATGCTGTTACATTTACTGGACAGCACTCTTAAGTAAAAGTACTAACGCCACACAGTGAAAGTGAAAGTAAGTAAGTATTGTCAGCAAATGTACTTAAAGTCTGAAAAGTAAACGTAATCATTGTGCATTAAAATGGTCTGTGTCTGTGTTTTATTATTATATATGATGCTTCTGCATTTCTAAGGTGTTTGTTACATTTTACTGCTGTAGATGTTTAAGGTTGAGCTCATTTGAACTACTTTATATACTGCTGAGTAGTTCCATCTACACTGTACAGCAATGCATCTTATTCTACATGAACTTCATATGTTCGTAGCGTCGTTGGGAACCATGTATCAACTTCTCATGAGCTCAGAAAAACACATCAGCTTTGTGACAGTTCATTTTCCGCCTAATCCAAGAGGGTTTTAAAACCGTTACTGAAGCTTAAGAAGGAGGAGAATTTTTCTCAACCCATAAAGGAACAATTCATTCTTCAATTTATCGCAGTCGTTCGACATCAACACATTTCTACTTCGCTAAAAAAAAATTAGTTTCAGATTAGTTACTTTTAAGAACAAACGTCTTCCCTTTACTCTCAGCGAAAACCACATGTCTCCAAACGTGCTGAAAGTTGGAACGGTTGGTTGGAAGTTTACTTCAAAATTCAGCTACGCAGATGCCCTGACAATAAAATAACAACAAAAGGGACCTACAAAATGAAAAGGTGGCGGCTTGTGAATGAAAAAAAAAACCAACTATTTTCCTGTAAACACATGCAGGTCGGTGCTGCATAGGAAGGGAAATGTCAGCTGAATATGTTTCACATTTTCCAGCTTTGTTATTCTGCGTTGTAATCAGGTACCTTTCTGTAAAGCTGTACAGATGGCCATCATTCACACCTTTCTGCAGCCATTTAACAAAAAGGGACATGTTTGTTCTCACACTTTTTCAGCATATCCTTGGAAAAGATGTACATAGCCTCTGACGTCAGATTCCTTTCATAATTTTTTTTTTTTCCCCAAACACTACATACACAGCAGTCGGTACAATTTTATAAAGATTTCTCTTTCAAAGCTGATTCCCCAGACAATCAAACGCATATAGTTCAACCTGCACACGATGTATAATTCTGGTCGTATTTTGTTATTCGCGTTCAGTCGTAGTTATTTACACACTGATGCACTTTTTTTTTCCCTTTTTATCAACATTCCCGATGTTGTTGAGTCTGAGTCATTTGCCTCCTTGTTATGCCAGTGGTAAGTCCGCCCACTGGTCATCACAGTCTATGAGGCATCTGCAGAGCGCAAACATTCACCACATCAATGAGAGCTATACTCTGAACAAAACAAGAGGGTATTTTCAGCCTGAGCCAAAACATCAGCCTGTTTGGTGCAATTCATGTTATTCAAACGCTTTTCAAAATGAAGCTGCGAGGAGCTGAAAGGAGCCGTTTGAGAGCACATGGGTAAAAAAAAAATAATAATAATGTCATGATAAAAAGGTCTCAGTTTGATGGAAACTGAGCGGTGTGAGTTGGAGCCGCTCAGATGTCAGAGTTATTAGTTTGAAAAAGATGTGACAAAGCTGTCATTTCCATAACTAGCAGGAGTTCAGCAAAACCAAAGAGCGCTACCATCTCAATCCATAACGTGCATAAGAAGGCCTTAGTTCACACATTTAAACTGAATTTTAATCACGTTCGTTGAGCAGAAAACCCAGGCATGTCGTACAAATGTACACGTAACATCCAAGCAGTGGGTGATTTTCTCACTGTGGTCAATTATCTGTGTGGTTTTCGTGTGAATGTGGCTCTGACCGTGGATTACAGCTCAGTGTGGGAAGATGGATGAAGGCAGCCGAAGGCAATGAAAGAGAAGCAGGCAGGTATGTAGGGGGGGGGGGGAGAGGAGGTGCTGATGGGAAAAAAAAAAACAAAACAAGAGTATGAAACATCAGTGAAGGTTCAGAGGAAAAAAAAAAAAAAAGAGGCAGACAGACCTCTGACGCATTTCATGGGTGAATGAACATTAGCGACTGTGCTTTTTTTTTTTTTTTCTTTTACATATTATTCAGTGAAACAGAAAATCTAACCAGGTCTAAAAGCAGAAAAGCGTAAAAGCTTCTTGTTTATTTTTTGTTATTTTCTCATCCTTCATCGCTCACTGAGAAGAATGATGATTGACCGATGAATCTGAGGAGGATTTTCTAATATTTAGTCCAACTGATCCGGTTAGCTCAACAGAGTATCTTCTATCAGCTACTTTGACCTCAGTCTGTCTCTAGTAATTATTCATTAGTCCCTTGTCTTTTAATTTGTCTGCTTTTTTCAACTCGACTGCTGCTGTGCGCTCTTGTTTCTACAGACATCACGTAACTGCGGCGCAAACCGAACGCGTTACACAACACACACCCCGGTGCTGATTTTATCAATGAGAAAACGAAAGCTCCTACATGGCAGGAGAACAGCTCATCGCCGGCTGTGGTCATGTTGCACTGCGAGTTGTAATGATCCGACGGGGCGCGTGAAGTCAACGTGTGAATTTTATACATGGATTACAAACCGCTCCATTAAATTAGACGCACGGCATTACGTGGGCTCTGATCCCGATACTTAATCTGTGACATGAAGCTGAACTCTTAACGTCTGTTCCTCCGTGTGCAGCCCGGACAGGACCAGACCAAACGAGAGGAAAAACAAACATTCTACAGTGGAAGTAAAAGCCATCGTTTCAGTTGAATTGACCCACAATCTACACAATTTTTGAAAAAGACAAAGGTCAATTTCCTGTGACTTTCAATCCTGTTTATGGGTCTTTTTCCAAATATCTTTTTGTTGTTTGGAGCCTCTACATAAATTCATGACTTTGGCCCATTAATTACAGCTACACACTCCAGTTCACTACTTTGCGTATGTGCTAAAAACACATAGTTGAGATAACCCTGAACATATTTTTCTCAGACTTTACTTGGTATGAGAGAGAAACTAAATAATTGGCTAGAAAGTTTTACAAACTATCGGCATCAGCAAAACTTGAGTTTGTCATTGGCCGTCTGCTAATATTAAGCTTCTCAGCTGGAGATGCTGACTTCGAGGGAGAGTAATGGCTCAAAAATTAAAAATCACACCTAGAAGCTCCTCGACATTCGACAGTTTGATGTTCAGTTCCAGGCGTATTTATTTATTTAGGTATTTATTGCTCTGACATTGTTCAGTTCCGTTAAAAACCCACTGTCTGTTGAAAAATGAGTGAAGTACCCCCTTTGAGAGATGACCACGCTTTACGGAGACACGGGAATCTGAAAAAAGGCAGACACGTTGCTTTGACATTAGAACATTACGAAGAATGTTGTCGCAGTAGAGATGAACGCAGCATCAGTCCGCCTCGTGAGCGACGACCACGTTAACAGGCCGTCATTCTTTCACTGCAACCCAACACAATGTCAGATTTACATCGTTTGCTGCTCGTCTCTCTGAGTGAAGGTCTCACATTTGTTGCCATGGATGTTGTTTTTTTTTTTTTTCCTCTCACACAAGACCACTTGAGCCAAAATCACTCGGTGCAGACGCACATCGAACCCACTCGAGCTGCACTGTGCGCCGTGCGTCGTCGAGGTTTCAATGCCGACACCTACGTTCAGGGTTCTTCAGTCACCTTGCATCGCGCTGGATTTCTATTGTCCCATTCTATTGTGCTGTTTATAGAATAATTGGCAGGTTGGAAAACTGGCAAAAGGAACAAAAGCACCACGGTCCTTTTGGAGATAAACATCGTAATTATTCAAGATGAATATGAATTTATGAATGCACCGAGTGTCAAAATTAACATATTGATGTATCACAAGGGTCTGAGCGTCGTCTGTTACTGCAAACTACAACAGAGATTAGAACTGCTTTGCTAACTTCTATTTTCATTCAGCAGACCCTGACCCTTTTGTTGCATTAGTTGACTGGACAATTTCCAAGCCATCATCTTTTCATTAATCATTTGGTTTCACAAAAACCACAAAAGGCTTTAACTTCCTCCAGACTTGACAAGCTGGAGCCGGTGAGCGTTTCGTTGTGATGTAACAGACCACGCCTAAGCAGAGCCTACGTTGTCTTCCTTCAACCAGACGAGTTCATCGTGTTATCACATCACTGCAAAAGTCGACAGTTGGAAAAAA
Source organism: Coranthus polyacanthus (assembly GCA_037367275.1). Taxonomy (NCBI): domain Eukaryota; kingdom Metazoa; phylum Chordata; class Actinopteri; order Kurtiformes; family Apogonidae; genus Coranthus; species Coranthus polyacanthus. Next base: position 20,661,908 of record JAPQRN010000006.1, on the reverse strand, counting down.
TAAAAACGCCACAGTGTAATAAGTCAACAAGTAATTTTTATTTTCTCGAGTTTATACGATTTTGGTTCTGTAGCAACCTACTGGATAACTCTAATGAAGTGCAATTGTACTCAAGCCGGTTACAGTTGAGAGCAATGACAGGCACACGTTTTGTGCAAATTTAACAGCATTGGAACGGCTCCTACATAAACACAGCAAAAATACATGCCAGAGGAAACAATACTAAAACAGTTTACATTGACAATAGTTAGGAAGACTTCCCTCGAAAACAATGTCAATCCACGCTAACACTTGAGATACACATTTCACCCACTGCTGGACTATGCGAGAGAACAACTGAGTAAACATTCAGTCTTAACACACAGCAGGAAATGTGTGGTGTTATCCAACTTCATGGACTAACTCCTTCCAATCTGCCCTCCCAAACAACACTTTTTCAATCAGCATCCAGACATTGTGCATTAAACTAATTATATTAATATTGACATGACAAAATGAAAATCAGTGCTAGACAAGAGATGCACCTACTCGCAGCCGTTTTAAGAAGTCACAACTCTAAATGCGTTGCCTTTCCTGTGTCTGGCAGTTGACTAGCATTGCACAAAGAGAAAAAAAAAAAGAAGAAAAAGTTAGGGTCGATGCAACTTGAAATTATAATAAGCCACATTAGACGACAACCATCTGAAAAGACAGGGCCAGATGTTTTATCTGAGTCACCTTCTGAATGCCGCTCGGTAGCGATCACTGAAAACAGACACATATCAGCTCAATCGAATATGTACATATTCAGAAGTGAAAGTTAAATAATGCAAATTATTCTGTTCACGTACGGTGAGAGATGTTAGTTAAAGAAATTGCAGTATTATCTTCCAAACATGCAAAAAACACAGAATTATATGACTGAAATCTAGGTAGGAGAGTTGGGAAAGTCTGGTAACCGGGCTGTACTGTTATTACTTGAACGTTACAGGCAGAGGGTTGTGTATGTGAGCTTTGTTTGCTCCGTCATCCTTCACAGTGAAAATTTACGAGTTGATAAACTATATCACTTGGCGTCATAGCCCTGGAAACACTTGCACTGGCCTGTGTTGGTTCCTAAAGGTCAAGTGTGTTTGAAGTTCTGACATCGGTTCTAGTGGCTGCTAAAATTTCACATCTGGGGAAACGTCTTTATTATATTAAAAGGCTTCGTGAACTTAGACAACATAACTGCTCTATGTTAAGAGAGATAGCATTTCTAAACTAAACCCATGCGGTCAGGTTAAATTATGTTTTCGCCTCCTTGTATCCTAAGGAGGCCGTGTTAAAAAGGATAAGAGTCTGACTATTCTGCCTTACTTCACCAGCTTCTTTTCACGGTCCACTTTTGAATCTTGACGTTGTTTAGATAATGAATTGTTAAAACTGGTGCGCACAGTACAATTTTACCATCTAAACCGACAGATGGAGTCTCATAACAGGGTCTGGCAATGCCACTTGTGAAGGAAAGCAAATGCACCACTACATTCTAAGCTTTCCTTTATTATACAATCAAGGGCCACGTTGAATCTTTTACAACCGAGAATTTAACAGCATTAACAAAAACTACTTCAGTTGCATTCAAATGGCAACTATCAAAAAGTAAACTTACTGTAACATACATATTAAATAGTGTATAGTCCATGCAACTGCGCACGGCCGGTTTGCATCATTATGGTATGTCATTATTAGTGTATGGGAGACATCAGCCACCAGTGCATTTCCGATTATGGTTCAGGGAGAAAAACTCCTCAGCACCTCTCAGAAACCCCTCAGCCAGACTTGAAGAGCAAAATGGCCACTTGGCCCAAGTAAAAGTAAATGAAATGCTTGGTCTCGTGAGTCACGTAGCTGCCGAAGTTCCTCCCAACAATGCAGTGCCAGGTTGGGTTGTACTTCTTGTCAAACTCCTGAAATAAAGGGTGAGAGAAGTGGATTAGTCAGCGGCAGTCAAGCCCTGCTTTACATGTCACAACCAGAGCTGCAGCCTCCACTGAGGTCATGTCTGCAGATCGGACTTTTATTAGCAATTTATCCGCCAGATTCTTTCTTCATCACTTATTTAGGCCGTACAACTGAAGACTATGGTGAAACAATGACGGGCACTAGTGTAAACTGCTTATTTTATTCAACCAATGCTCAAGTACAGCAACTCCTCTAATTACAGTGGCTGAGACGACAATTTGGTATTTTTTTCTGTTCCAGTAAGTAATTTTGAAAGTAGCGAGTTTTGCGTAGTACTCACTATGTGATTCTTAGAAATCATTGCCATTTTATACAGCCTGTACCTTTAACTACTACAAAAGCAAGTAAATAAGTTCTTTAAAAATGCAGACTTTTTCCACAGCACTTTTTTTTTAAAAAGCAGGTGAAGCACAGGTGTTGCTGATAACATTAACATCTGTTCCATTCAGCTGCCTCAGGAGTCATTCCAGTGAGCCAGCATGAACCAATCCAAGGCCTGAAACGGAGACACCTAAATGGGATGCGACCAATTCTAATGAACCCAATTACACCTTTGCGTTTTCTGCCTCAACAAGTCAAAATATGAGCTGTGACGAAGGCCTGCCACTTGCTTGGAAGAGCAATTTGGCTTGAACAAATGATTTACCATAATTCGTTCCAGGCAGTTTGGATAAAGCTTTGATCCAATTTCATCCAGTTAGCCATATATCATAATACTAAAACCTTTATTTTTGGCTGAAAATGAGTTTGTATTCATACCCAGACCATCATCACTATTTAAAACGTTACATTTGAACAAGAGAAAATGTTGCTTGTGTGTGATTTATTCAAATTACATTTCATATATTGTTGCTTATTCTCACATTTTGTTCCGAGTTCGCTTGCCATTCAGCTGCAAATTAAAAAAAAAAGGTCGTGTACAAATAACGTTGGTTGAATGATTAATGTAGACCTTTAATATGCAAGAACAATACATATGACAAATCCATGTAATAATACTAACGTGTCAAATGTTTGTGGGACTTGTGGGACTCATCATGACCTCAGTGTTTCTAAAATCCTGGCTACGGGCCTGATCATCTCAACAGAGACCAAAAATAGATCAAAAATAGAAAGCCTCTGAATCTGCACATCATGATGTAAGCTTAAAGAGCTCCAGAGGGAAATGCCAACACGGATCCATCCATGCGCACACACACACACACACTTTGTCTCACCTTCTTGATGTAAGCTGCAATGTCCTTCTCTATGTTGTACTTCTCCATGGCCTGAGTGGCACAGTCCACGGCGTCCTGCTGCATGTCCTCGGACATGTCCGCGTTTTTGATCACAGCTTTCCTGTCAGTCATGGTGAGGATGATGTTGGTGCCTGCTGAGGACGAGAAGAGCACGCTCACTTGGACGCACCGCACTGAAAATGAACACCGCACGTGGTGATGGGGAGGTTTAGGCCACGCAGCCGGATAATCGCGGTACGCAAACATCAATCATACGCACACAATTGGCCATTTGTGACCCAGCTGTCTGCACTGGGATATTTGCACTGATTCGCTCTCATAACTCGTGCTGGTGTTATTTCTCTTTGCGTACCCTCTGTGGACGAAAATGACTTGAGCGTTGCATAGATTGGCTGCGAAACTTGATACAGGTGGAGTTAAATTACTTGGCAAAATCACTTTCCGATATAAGCAGCCCCTGCATTGTGGGAGCAAAAGTGTCAAAATGTGCCTGTTAATCGTGTGCTCTGGCTACAACAGACGTGCTTTATTCGTCCGTGGTCACGCAATGCCAATCGAAACGAATTAAGCCGCGTACAGTAAAAGATCATTATGAGGGAAACTCGAATCGAAAATATGTGAAGACATGCAAGTGAATGTGTCGCTTTGTCATCAGTTCGTAAATTAGTGAACTCACCTCTCTTGGCCTACTTCAGCACGCTTCCTTCAAATATTAGATGTTTCACCCTGCCACGGGGATGGTTTTGATGATGCTGCGGCTAATTGCTTTTAAAAGATTTACACAATAAGCATGTAGGTTGGCTCTCTGCTGTGCTCCAACCGCTCCCCGCCCCTCTGCTGCATGCTGCGCCCTGCGATTGGCTGAGCGGCAGCCTCCCCGCGTGTTGCAAGCGTTTTTCTCCAGCTCCTGTCTGCCGGCATCTTATTTCATCCCACAATGCATCATTCACAGTATACACCACTGTGGGATAAAGGAAACGAGACCTTGGCAGTGGGTAGCTGTCGGTGTGTGTCCGGGTTTTATATCAGTCACCGTCACAGCTGAAAGGCAGGGGAGCTTTAAACACTAAACGCATGCTTCGATGTGCTGCTGTTACGGTGTCTTTCATCATTTCATACTGAAAGCCTTTTATATAAACACTCCCTTCTTGCCTTCATTGGGCGTGAGTGCGAGGCTTCACATCCAGTTATAAAGACTTTGGAATTGTGACATGAATTCACACTTTGGGCAAGTCGTTTTAAATAAGAAACAAACCGACATGTTCTTGTTTTAAAGTGTTTTATTGAAAATGCTAAGAGAAAAAAGTAAGATTAAGCAAAATAAAGATACAAACTACTCCCAAATAACCCCCCCCCCCCAACCACCCCAATTTTATTTCCTTCATACCAGGCATCTACGATTCCATCCTTTGATCCAACTTCCTGGTCCTCAGATTCGTTTTCTTGTAAAATAAAGCCATTTAATCACTGAAAAACTTTAAGATAGGCAGGGGGGGGGCTACTGAAAAAGTTGCTCTGGGAATCCGATAATTAGTTCTGAAAATCAACTCATTTGAATCCTGGAAATCTGATCCCGCTCCGAGCATCCATCCTTGCCTATCCCTTCCCTAATCGATCCACTCATCCAGCTCCAAGGATTGGGATCCACTGAGCCACTCCTCCAATCAAAACCTTGAAATACCAGGAAGAAAATCAGAGGCAGACCGTTAGAATAAAATGTCAAGATTTTGGGCCTAATTTTCCATGTTGAGCACTCATGTCAGATCAAGAAAAAATGCCAGAGCACAAGAACTGTCACTCCCTGAAGTTAAACATTATACCAATGAGAACACTTAAGTTAAAAGTGGGCAGCTTTTGCAAACAGTGGTGATAAAAGATTTTACATATGACAGCAAAGATGTTACACTTACATCACAACACTTGTTCTAGGACTGCTTATTCTGTCACAGGCCAGAGTAGCATGTTAAAAATGTATTATATAACAAGTACAGCACATATGGCTTCATTAAATATGACATGCATGATATGACAACCTATCAAAACGTTCAATTTATGGAATGAAGCGTACCATTGCCTCGACCTGATTGCTCCTCAATTAGATGTCCTATCCTGACCATACAAATGAAATGTGCTCCACAATGGTTTTATTCCAAATCACTTTAATCCTTCTCTTCAGATGTCTAAAGGAAGACACAAGGGTAAAATACAGTTAAGCATTGGGCTCCCAATTGAAACAGCCCACCCCAGATATCCAATGAGAGAGGCTTTTTTTTTTAAAAAAAAAAACAAAAAAAAAAAAAAAAAAAAAAAAAGAAAAACAAAAAACAATTTTTAAAAACTTTCAAAAACATTGAGTGCACCTTATTACTACTCAACATTTTTGAAGTTCAACACAGCACAATTTCTAATGTTCCAAAAATTGAGAGGACAGAAAAGAGGGGGAGAGTGGGAGAAAACAAAAGGACAAGTAGCTTGAGAGGGTCGGGAGGACGTGAAAAGGAGGGTACACCTACATACCAAGATCATCCACAAGGACATCGGGACATGAAATGCAAAAATTAAAAATCAATAGCTGACATCTGGAGAACTAATAAGAGGTAAAAACAGGAGGGTATACATCAAAAGGGAAAAACATCGGTGGTAGAAAGATTTAGGAACGGGAGCGAGATCGGCTGTGACGAGGCGAGTAGCGGGGTGATCCTCTGCCACGGCCACGGGAATTGCTGCGGCTGCGGCTGGCGCTGCGACTGCGGCTCCTGCTCCGGCTGCCACGGCTGCGGGAGCGTGATCTTCCGTAACTTGGGCTGCGGGGACCGTCTAATTTCACACGAATGTAAGCAGTCTCTCCCTGGCGGACACAAGAGAACTTGACATTGAAAAGGCAACATTCCTTCCAACATTACTTCCTATGGTGGAAAATACCGTCGATGGAAATGAGGGCCAAAGAGTGCGACACACATGTAGCATTTCCTCAAGTACTCACCTCAACACAGCAAAGAAACATTTTCCATGATAATTAATCAAATCAGTGCACATACCTCATGTGAGCGGAATTTGGTGTTGTCCAGCTTTCGAACGGCATAGGTCATGTCTTCTTTGCGCACAAATTCTACAACTCCGGTTCCATCTCTGTAAACGTCGGCATAGCAAACATCCCCTGCTTCACGCATGTGGTCCTTCAGATCCTGCCAGCTGCCACTCTGGGGGAGCCCTGAAAACAAGATTGCACTTATTTGGCAAAGAACTTTTTAAGTTTACTTACGTACGGCACACCTACCTATTTCACAGATAGGTTTGGGATACAAAAGCGTATGAAATCAATTAAATGCTGATGTAGTTAGAATTTAGAACAGCTAGTGCAAAAACAGTCCACACAAAATAAATATATCCATTTATTTGACTTAGTGTCTGTTGTACTTCAGTATTATTTAGCATTAGGTGCATACTATTCTACATTGTGCTTACTTGTTATGTTACATATAACCTTTAGAATGGGTGTTTTAAAGTTCTTCCTGGCTGTAAAGTTAAAAAAGAAAGTAAAAGATTTCTGTTTGACAGCATCAGTTTTTTACCATTTACGTGTCTTCTTTTGTTTATCACACTGGAACACTTTATCAATGCTTTCCTGCAATGGTCAAGTGTAATGTTTGACACAGATAGCGTACCAGCCAGTAAGTAAACAGACACAAAAACAAAACAAGTTTGCTTGCTTTTACCAGTCACTGTAGTAATGTGGATAGTTTGTCCAAAGTAAATGTGGTGACAGACAAAAGTCAACTGCATGTGCACACTAAGCATGTCCATCATTTGCACATACCAAACGTCTTAGCCTATGATAATAACGTGGTATGGTAACGAACAGGCTTGTTTACCTGACACAACGACCCTGTACTCAGAGCGCCTGGATGGAGGCCCATATCTGCCTCTGGGAGCACCACCGATCCCACCGCCAAACCCGCCTCTGGAGCCCCTGCCGCTTCGAGGAAACTCCACACGCAGTCTGTAGCCATCGTAGTCATAGCCGTCACGTCCATAGACTGCATCATCAGCGTCCCTGTAAAAAAGAACAACAACAACAAGACATTGTAACATTGACACATGATGTTCTGCAACAGACAGGCAGAGACACACACAGTTATGTCAGCCATGTTGGTTACTCATTAGGGTTATCTGGTTTACGTTCGCTAATCGGCCTAACTTACGTACACTCAACTGGACCAGTGGGGTTTGTATCCGTTTCAAGTGAAAGACAAAACTCAGGAGGAATGCTTCAACTACACGGCCAAGTGTATGGGCGCGCCGACTTGTCCCAAAGCCAGAAACAAACTCTAGTTCGCCTCAGAGCTAAACCACACGGATATAAAGTCAAGTGTGTAGCGCAATGCAAACAACGCGCCCTCGAGCGCAACAAAACGTGCATTTCGCGTGCGATTCGGCAACGTGAAAGTGCACATTCGAAACCGAAACAACACACGTCCCGGTACGGAAACGTGGTTTAAGAGGTCCGGTAGAGTAACGCGTTAATGCACGAGTTAGTTAGCCATACAATGGGGCTGCCTCTGGCCCAACGTGCTAATCGTTAACCCTAGACTACACACAGCTCCTCACCTGGGATCTTCGAATTCAATGAAGGCGAAAGGTGGTCCTCCTCTGCGGTTTTTCAGGTCGATGTCTCGAATCGTTCCGTACTTGTAAAACACGTCTTCCACATCTTTTGTACGGATATCAGGAGGGAGGTTTCCGACATAAATTCGGCAGTCGTTGTTCCCAGCAGGGCCTCGCACAACACCCGACATCGTAGCTAACGTTTAGCTAGCTCGCCGCCGAAGCTAACGATTTGTTGTTTGCAAAAACCCTAAACGTTTGTCGGAGCCAACGCGAGCCTAGACCCGACGAGGTTTCAGGTCGTCGAACAGAGAGGCGAGGCGGTCAAATGTGCGCCGTTGCACGATGCAATACGCGGGATAGTTAATGTGGACACAATACTCTCGACGTGACGCTCGCTACTCCTGTTTTCTTCAGTAACCGCGCTCCTTCACCGAGACGTTCAGTACACCGGAAACACTGGCGCCAGAGCTGAAGCATCCGCCACACGAAATAGTCCGCCCTTTTACCAGGTGTAGTGATAACAGTCGGCGACTTGTCTGATAGTAACACAGTAAGTACACCAGCGGTAACGACGAGCCTCGGATGGTTACTTTTATTTAGCCGTTTTGATTTTTAATAAACATTGCTGTGAATGTGCTGTAAGACACATCTGTAGGTGTATTTGTTCCTAAATGGTGTCCGGCAACTACAACGTGCATATAACACATGCATTCATTTTGGTATGCATAAAGGTGGACGTGGATATTATCAGTACAAATATGAATACAATTATAAAATACTAAATACTGTTTTAGTTTCTGAGGATAAAAGAAATTACGTTTCGTGTAGTGAGCCAGGCTATGTGTGGTATATAATTCTCGTGATATTGCTGGTTGATTTTCTATAAAATCACACGTACTTCATGACTTCATCTGAACACACGTTTTTTTTTTTATTATTTGAATGTTTACATTTCAACTACCAGTTTTAGACTATTACACAGATAATACTATTCAGAGTAATAACACACCAAGGCCATCACATCAAGAGCTGCATATGCAAATTAGCCCAAAGCTGAAAATGGTGCAATATCTTTAATTGTGCATTTCACCGATAATTAAACTAAACTACACAAACCATCCACCTGCTTTACACACACAGAGAAGCTTTTCACAACCTGAAGACACTTCAGTATAACAGTTGGAAACCGTGTCACTTATATTGTCAGTATATTATAATTAACTGTGCTGTAAAAGAAACAAGTTTATTTTACTCTGCGATCAAGTTCATTTTTATAGATGCGATATTTGAAAGCCTACTTATGTCTGGGTCAAGAGAATACATCCATAACAAAAGTAAAGCAAACAACTTTCATTCAGTTGGCTACGTGCATATTTAGAAACGCCCAAGGCCATGTTCTGATTGTCCATTTGTCAAGGCAAGAAAAACACATTGTCAGTTGTTTTCATGTCAGAATGAACGTGGAAACCTCACATTTCACAAGTATTTAAACTACAGGTCTGTGGTAGTGGGAAAAAAACAAAGCTCAGTGAAATATGGCTTCTTATACTATTCAGTATGCATGGCAGGAACCATAGATGCGCTGTCCAGACTCAGCATAGTTATCACCACCCGTGTACTTCCCCTGACATGCCAGGCTGTTCACCTGTAGACAGAAAAGAGAGTGAACAAGCAAGCAAACAAAGTACTTGTTAGTCTTTATGTAAAATATTAGATTATGAGTCATCCACAGAATGTAAGTTGGACATGCCTCTGCTCTCTTAATGAACTGCTCTGTGGCAGCTTTCTCGTTCTCTTTATGTCCTCGCCAGGCCCTGAGTGCAGACGCCTGCAGGGCTCGACCAAAGGAGAAGGTTAGGATCCAAGGTTTAGCCAGAGGGCAGTTGTTGATGGCATTGAGGTGGACAGAAGCCTCCTCTTCACTCTGGCCACCTGAGAGAAAAGCCACTCCTGAAGGGAACGGAAAATATAACTTCATTATCATGCGCTTGTTTGAATTTCATTTTTTATGTAAAATCTTCAGACAGCTTTGTGGCTCACCCGTGACTGCAGGAGGAACAGTGCGGCGCAAGGCGGTCAAAGTTGCCATAGCAACCTCCTCTGGGCTGTACTTAGTGGGGCAGCTGTGTCCAGGAGTGACCATGTTGGGTTTAAGCAGAGTGCCTTCCAGGTACACATGGTGGTCTGACATGGCCTTGTACACTGCAGCCAGGACCTGCAATCCACAAATCCACAAACAGGCAATAGTGCGTTACCTTAGAATACTTTACTCTTCCATTCTGGCTTACTTATCATTAGTATTGGATACATGCAACAAGTTGGACCGTGTACACGTAGAGAAAAACCTCACCTTCTCAGTGACATACTGGCCGCGTTTCAGATCATGATCTCCGTCAGGCAAAATCTCCGGCTCTATGACGGGCACGATGCCATTCTGCATGGACAAGAAAAATCAAAATACTGATCTGTCACGTTACATAGGCGTGTAGGCAGGTTATTAGATTATAGTAGATGTTAGATGGTGCCATGTGGATGGCAGTCTGTTGCAGCAGCTGTTCTGTATTGTCTGATTCTTGTTTCTGACTTTCTGTCACAATGCCAAATTTTCCTTTCATGGGATTTATAAAAATCTTATCTTGAGCTGACCTGCTGACAGATACTGGAATATCGTGCAAGGACATTTGCATTTTCTGTGATAGCCAGTTTGGATGGATTGGCGTCGCTGATCTTGAGCACACAGCGCCACTTGGCAAAGACGGCTCCGTCCTTTTTATATTGTGCACAACGCTCCGACAAGCCATCCAGACCTATGGAAGACATTTAAAAAAAGCATATATAAATGATGTTGTGCTTTCAGTTGATATGGATAAGAGCGGTTAGTTTAATTTAGTTTCCTCACCTTGTGTAGTGGTTTCTCCACTGGTTCCTGCCAGAGGGACAACCCCCTTGTCAACCTGAGTTGTTGAGGGAACAAATAAGTTCTTAAGTTCTCATATACAGAATGCATTACAAGGCTTGCAAGAAACACAGTAAACAACACTGCCCCACCTTGACACCAATCAGGATGCCTCTGTCTCTGATCATTTTGACGAAGGCTACACCATTATCAGAGTGCTGATACAGTGTCTCGTGAAAAAAGATGACTCCCCCAATGCAGCCGTTGATACGATCATCTGCACTGAAGAGAATTTGCCTGTACTGTCTGCGGTTCTCTTCGGTGTTCTCCACTCCTACCTGGGCCAGCCGTTTAGCCATACTGCCTGCAATTAACATGTGACGTGCATACAAGATGTTATTATCCATACTCTGCACTGTGTGAACTCCTGATTATATAATAGGAGAGAAAAAGGACATTTTTTACAGACCCACAGACTCATCTGCAGCCAGGATGCCCTTCCCTGGAGAAACTATGCGTAGGGCAGTCTCATGAAGCTCCCTCTTCTGTGCCTCGGAGAGTGTAGGGAACTGGTGCGTCATCCTGAGACTGACTGGAGCCTTTGGTAGAAGACGCAACTTTATGATTGCATTGTTTTTGTCATTTAAGACTCAAAACACAGTTTGGCAAGACAAAAAAATATTACCCGTTTCATCAGCATTTAAAATTCTCTGCACAGTGACACTTTGCTCCTTGTTTCATTTGCTCAGTGGTAACTAGTCAGATTCTGTAGATGTTACGTTACATCACACGTTACAGTAAATGCACGATGTTGGAGATAATTGAGTGGAGATACCTTTAGTGGGAAAAGAGTTTCCTGCTCGCTCATGTCACCCTGCATCGTTTATTTAGAGTTGAAGCTTGCAAACGGAGAAAAGCTTTAAAGGTCTTACCTGACAGAAAATGAAATCAAATGTGTCTTGTCCAGTAATGTGATGAACACTGACAGAGGCTCTCGTCAGCTCTAGTTTGTATTGAGCTCAAGTATGTCACTCCTCATGAGCCCACACCTCTAGGCGGGACTTGCACGCCCACTTTTGCCCCATATATTTAAACCTAAATATTGTGATGAATCATTCCTCTATTTAAATATAGAATATTTTTTGGAGTGCAGCTACTTGTCTATCATGTTGATGTGGCCTTTTAGACACTTATTGAGTCGAATGGCAAGAAATGCCTCATGAACGAGCTTTTAAATTTGCAGCTTTGTGCTTTTACAAATGACTGGAGGGTTACGTCTGCATCCATTCCGTCACTTAAGGTTTTGCATAATCTAACTTAACTTTTAAGTTTTGTTGTAAGCGTATGAAGCAAACAAAACACTCCATACTTATTTTGGAATCCTAAATTGTGCATTCTGTCAGAACGTCTATACCTCTACAGCAACCTAATTTAAGCGCCCAACCGTACCCCATGGCGTGCTATTTTTAATTCAATTAGTAAAATGTGCCTTGAGGAAACTTTTTACTCTCTTGATAATTTGTTCTTCACCCTCAAATTCACAGGGGTGTTTTAGTCTCAGAGCAATTCATGCACTCCACGTCTTCTCTTGTGAGCGTTAATCTGTAAAGATTATGAGGGAACATCCCAGAAATAGAAATCATTTCCAGGTTCCAGTCAATGTAAATGAACATGGCAACATGTCCCAAATTAGAGCAAAACGAGGTCGGATACATCATTTACATTTTGAACAAGAAAAGTTTTTTAATGTTACACATACATGTACTGTTTGCTAATTCTGGTTGAGGCTTATAGCTATTTTATGGATGGCACTATAACAGCCTTCTATAATATAAATAAATGACATTTTGCTGCTTTCCTGTGATCCTGGATAGGAACCCTTCCATCTGAGGGATTTGTTTATGGTTAGTAGAAGATATCATGTTAATGTTGGTTTGCATCATTGCAGTATAGAGTGCGCTCAAGAAACTGCATGTTTTCTCTCGTGTCTTCTCTTATGTAATGTTACTATTTGGTTAGACTCAGTGGGAAAACTCACTGGCATTTCAGGGGACTCCTCTCTTCTCTATTGTGGGTCAGTGTGTCTCTGAAAGTAGATATGGGTCACTGGACTGCCTGCCACAATACAACCACAACACAGACATGGTGGACCTGTCTAAGACAAGGGCCTGAGAGGGAATTCAATGTCAGGAGGCAGGAGAAGGAGGAGGAGGAGCCGGTGCACTCCCATTCAGGAGATACAGTTTTAAATAGATGACTTCAAGAAGTGCAGCAATTATACATGGCTGCCTCCGCTGGGGCCAGCGTTTTTTTTTCTCTGTTACCTAATTAAAAACATTTAATAATGATACTTTATCTGGTCCTCAATTTTCTGTCCTATTAAGGTTGTCCTCAATAGGCTTGCGAGGGCTCCTTTAAATAGGTCAACACAAGGCTGAAAGTTGGACAAAGCGTAATCAAGTACAACACTCATATGTTAACGGATTTAAAATAAGCTCCTCGGTAGGTGTTTCACCATGTACCATTAATTAAATACAACAGGAGAGATTTCTAAAGTTTTGAAACTGTTACAGACCTACGTGAGCCACACAGCGTTTGATTCGAGTAGGTGTTGGCTTTAGACATCCGTGATATGATGTTCAAACAGGATGATGATTCTCCTAATATGAAAAACTCTGAATGTGTTCTGTGTCATTGTTAAACTGTGCTGTGAGGAGAGTTCATTTTCTCAGAAAAACACTCGAAAAGGTGCAAACCTTTGTGAATATTTCAGCTGGCTTCTATGTTAATGCAATGTGTACTGTATATATGCTGAATTTACATTTACAGTTAATTTAAGTAGATGTGTTCATGAACATGACTGAACATAAACAGCTGTATTTACCATTATTTATTTACTATTTAATGTTTTGACCATTGAGCATAATTTTCACTTCTGGATTCTACCAATAAATGACTACATTTAATGAATATGCATAAAATATCCCAGTGACATTCAAATGGTTAATGAAACAAATACAACTCATTACATACAAACACAAAGCAGAGGCAATTTTTTACTTAATCAAATCAAAAAATGAATTAAGTCTACATTAAATACTATAAATAAACCACAGACAATAATAATTCAGGTACCCAAAAGCGTTGCTTCAATACGTTGATAACAACAAATATTTAGTAGAATATGGTTAAAACAACAACTAGAGATCCACAGTGTGTAAAAACCTGTGACTATGTAACTTTCACTCACTGTAATCAAAGAGGCATCATGTATTAGGAAAATACTCTATAGTTTTAGTCATTTCCAGTCAGTGTTTCTGAAACTGTTCCTTATGCTTCACATGTCTGCTCCGCCGTTTGGCTCAGATCCATGTTGGCCAAGGAGGGAGACAATTCAGACGGCGCTGTGGGGGACTGAAGGATTTTCTCATAGTCAAAACGATCAAAGTAGTCCAATGAAAGGCCTCTTCTTGCTTTGGTTGACCAATCAGGATGGGTCCTGAGCTCAAGGATGACTTCGACGGGTGCCTTTTGGAGGATCTGAGCGTCAAATAACATGCTACGGAAGAAGGCTTGCATTTTGAAACACTCCAGGTTACGAAGGCGGTTCACTGGGTTCTTGCACAAGAGCTGCATCAATAAAGAAACAGAAACAGACGAGAGTAGTCATTTGTAATTAGTATTTTAATTAAGAAGTAGTTTAATTATGAAAGATCACAGTGTTATAATTAAATTGAGAGACAAAATTAGCCAGAAAATGACTTTACAGACCTCAGTGAGCAGCAAGGTCAGTGCGATGCTGCAGGTCTTCGGTAAGACGTAAGAAAATTCTCTGACCTTGTTCAACATGGTGCTGTGGTCGGGCTCTGCAGGTACTGGAAACTAAGCACAAAAACAGACACCTGACTAATGCATAAACCTATACAAACCAAACACAGCTGATTAACATTAAGGTACTCTCACCTCTCCAGTCAACAGAGAGAACAACATAATGCCAAGGGACCACCAGTCAGCAGCATGGTTGTATGGACCCCCGCTTAAAACCTCAGGGGCTGCCCAGACAAAACGGACAAAGACAAGACATAAACGCAAGGTCATACATCAACATAATTTGGAAAATAAATAGGCAGAATCACAAAGACATCAATGCAAGTCGAGCAAAAACAACAGTTAACATAGAGACAGACGGGGAGAACCCAGTGCAGTAATATATAAAGTGCATCACAGGTGCAACACATTCATAACTGGGTCAACTCATTCCAATGGGAGCAAAACGCAGGTGTGGCGCTAATGTGATACGGCTCCAAGCAAAGACCGGACTTTAGTGCAATCACTGCCACAAATGAAGATCTACTGTAGCTCAGTAGGCAGCCATACGTTCCACTTTCCTTCAAGTCAAATCATTCTCCTGATAAACACCTCTGGAAACAAATTAAGAGGCCGTCGGTTAAAGGTATGTGTCTGAGTGAAATGAACATTTTTGTTTATTCTAGAAACTACTGATGACATTTCTCCCAAATTCCAAAAAAAAACCCAACTTATTTTCAGAAAGTGGCAGCTGGTCAAAACGACAAAAAAATGCAGTGTTTTCAGACCTTGAATAATGCAAAGAAAACAAGTTAATTTTTAAATTCATTTTTAAACACTATAATGCTAATGTTTTCACGTGGGAAGAGATTAGAAATCAATATTTGGTGGAATAATCTTGATTTACAGTCATGTGTCTTATCTCACTCCTCAAGTGAAAAATGCAGCAGCTCAGCTTTGTTTGATGGCTTGTGAGCAGAGCTGCACAATATATGTATATTTAAGTTCCTGAAACCAAATTCTCACCCATGTACTGGATCGTCCCACATATTGTAAATGCTCTTCCTCCCCTTTTCAGGCGGCGTGAGAGTCCAAAATCAGACAAGCGAAGATGACCTGAATAATGACACAACCCCATCGGAAAAAAAAAAAAATTACAGTATGATTACAGACGTTACTGTGCCACTAAAATGCTGAGTTTTAAAAAAAGTGGGACATACAGACGAGTATTACCTTGGTCACTCAAAAGGATGTTCTCCATCTGAAAATACAGCAAAGTGATCGTTGTAAAATGTCATAAATACACCCAGAGAACTCAGACAAGCCAAAAGATGCCATGAAAACTAAATGATACCTTTACATCTCTGTGCATGATCCCCAAGTCATGAAGAAACCCTAAAAATAACAAACATTAGATGGAAACTGGGAACATGATGAAGTACCCTGTACAAGTAAAGCGATACTTCTGAATCCAACCAAGTCAATGGCAGGTGTTTGAGGTGAATGTGACGAACACCCACCCAGCGCGCTGCCCATCTCTGCAGCAAAGAGCCGGATCTCATCCTCCCCGAACTGGCCTTTCAGTAACCAGCAGGTATACAAATCTCCAACGCCACAGTAGTCGCACACTGCGGAGGAAAACACACGGGGATGTTTCATACCTTTGAAACAGCAGCGCACGTTAATGGTCTGAAATAAAACATCAGGAATGACGAAACAAGAGAGAGGAAAAAGGAAGGAAAGGCTCATCACACTGTCGCTTAACCGGAAAAGGAAGAAATAAAGTAAGGGTTGAGTCCAGTTCAAACCAAATGTTTTTGCACGGTTTACTTCCTGTTTGCTGTTTTATTAAGTTGTCCTGCTCTAATTAGGTGATACCATCGTACCTGAATAACTGTTTGAAAGTCTTCAAAGATGGATGCATATATAGGGAACTGAAGATCACAGGTGATAAAGTCATGCAGGCAGTAGAGCGGCTGCAGCCACACTCATGTGAGCTTTACCCAGCACTCTCATTAGATGGCAGTGTACGTCTTCAATATCCACTACTGAGATTTACAACCAGACTCGGTGATGCAGCCGTCAGATCACATACAGAGTCATACAGAATACTGTATTACCCAAAGTTGAATTAATGTCGCTGCATGACCGGAATGGAGAAAGCTTCTCAGAAACATAAAAAGCAGAAGGGTATAAGTGGAGGGAAAGAGGGGTTTAACTGTGCCATCGTTCATATTTATGAACTCACTAATGAAGAGATGGTGCTGTGTCTGCCAGCAGTCCTGCAGATTGTGGATAAATGGGTGTTTGAGCTGCCGCTGCAATGCAACAGTTGACACACAGTGAATATAACAGTGAGAAATGGACAGGGAGGTCTTATAGGCCAACTCATCCCATATACTGCAAAAAGAAGGAAGATTTAGAAACTGGTGTCAAACAGAAATAAGTCTTAAATGTGAGCCTCACTGTCCCGATGGTTGGAAATTCAATTACAGCCACGAAAAGTCTTGAACCATTCGGATATAAGTACTACGGATTCAGAGAGTGGTTTTTCAGCACTGAACTACAAAATGACCAATGATGCAACCGCTTAATGTAACTGGAAGAAACACATCCCATTTGACAGTTGTATAATCTTTTACTTTTAACTTTTACTGTGAAATGATCATTATTTAATTTCATTTCAATTTTTAGACTTGTGTAGGGTAATTTCTTCGAGCTACCAGTTTACAAGAGCAGAAAAGTGACAGAACCTGAATGATGACTTCCTCTTTTGACTGTTCCAGAGCTCCGTGCTTTAAGATCTCTGACTTTGGCAGGACCTACGGTATGCAACGATAAAGGTGGTTATACACTAAATATATTCACAGAGGGGGAGACAAATTAAAGGATACACCAGTATAAAGAGTTGGGCCGCCACTGAGCGTGTGAACTATAGGGATGAACACCATTCTACCCAAATATATTCCCTCATTTGGTGTTTTGATGATGATGATGATGATGATGATGGTGATGATGATGGAGACTAGAGCACTGTCTAACACTGTCCGTCTAAAATCTCAAAACAACACAAAATATGTGTTCATCTGGGTTGAGATCTGGAGACTGTGAAGGCCACAGCAAATGACTGGGTGCCCTATGGATGGATGGATGGATGGATGGATGGATGAATGGATGGATGGATGGATGGATGGATGGATGGATGGATGGATGGA
>JAPQRN010000006.1:20620055-20641806 GCA_037367275.1 Coranthus polyacanthus | reverse complement strand
GGATGGATGGATGGATGGATGGATGGATGGATGGATGGATGAATGGATGGATGAATGGATGGATGGATGGATGGATGGGGGGGAGGTTACTGTCATCCTGGAAGAGATGACTCCCATCAGGTTTGTCCTTTCATTTGTCACCCATCTGTATGTTCGGATGTAATGCTTTTGAAATAATTGCTAAACCAACCTTAACAGCGTAGGTCTTCTCTTTGGAAACGTCCTTGACTTTCATGATGGGTCCAAAAGAACCCTTTGCTATGAAGCCCAGGATCTACAAGCACAAAAGAACAGGTGAAAAAAAACAACGTGTCTCAATATTTATTCATTCGTCTTTCTGCTGTTGAGCTGCAACATCTGCTTGAAAGATCAGTTCTGTTGACTCTGACTTTGTGGTCCACAGTACCTGGAATCGGTCTCGTCCGGGGAAATGACGGCGTGGGAACTCAGGCAGAAAGAGAGAGGTCAAATCCGGAGGAGTCTTCTCTGCGTTTGACGCCTCAGCACCGTCCTCTGGGGACATGGAGATGTTGGGGATGGACGGGCTGCTGTCCGGCTGCCTGGTCCGAGACAAAACACCCGTGGGTCCGAGCTGGCCGAGTCTGTGAGCGACAGACAGGATCCCGTGGCTGAGCCGCCGGTGATGAGCCGCTGCCTCGCTCTGTATTTAGATTTATACATGCTTTATTATCTTATTATATTATTATTATTATTATCTTATTATTACAAGCTGGATGTAAACTAGAGCTGCTGTGATGGCACCAAAAAAAAAAAAAAAAAAAAACCAACCTGCAATATTCAAATGCATATTTTTACACAGATAATAAACAATTAAAATAACAAAACCGTGGTTAACCAGGGCCTGTACTGATACATAACTATTTTTTCCTTGAGTACATTTCTCTTTTTTTTTCTCTACATAATTCAACTGAATCTTTACACTGTGTTATTTTATTTAGTGACAGAGAACTTTTTTTTTTTTTTTTTTATTAAATAGTCTCAATTTTGGTATTATTTAATAAATATAATCTAGTAACGCAACCTAATAAAATGAATCTAATAATGAATTACGTCTGACGTGACATAAAAGTACACATTTTAAATAAGTCCTTCACGCGTCTTTTCGTCTTGTAAACTGAAATCTCGAGAAGCTTATTAGTCTTAAATAAATCCTTATATAATAATAAGGTCAAATAACACGCCTCAATTAACGAGTTTTTCATTCCTACACAAAATCAATGACCCCCCCCCTATGCTGCCGATCAGAAAGGTCACTGCCCACAAAACGATCACTAATCAATAACTCTATTTTTGACTTGACTTTGATTTCACAGCAGACGCGTCTCCTTCATTGGAGAAGACAATGCGCCATAAGTGTTGCACTATTTAGTCAAGTGGCTTCACATTAACTTTTACCGCGTTTATTTTTTTAGTACATCTGTACGTTACGCGTTCTGACTCCCGAGAAAACACTTTTTGTTGTTGTTGTTGTTGTTGTTGTTGTGTCAAACGCGTGGCCATCGTGGGTCCGACACGGCCGACGTTTCCTCTTTATCTCGCTGCGTATTCCCACGTAAACAAGCGCAAAGTGCGGCTGTTCTTAGTGGGATCTTACTCACCTTTCGGCTTTTACTCACGTCGCTGCCCATCACATCGTCGGGGAGAAATAAACACACATCAAAATAAGCAGAAACGCCACGACTACGGCTCTCCCGGTGTCTTTTTTCCTTCTACCATCCATTGCCGCGTGTTTTGATCCACGCGTCAGTGTGTCTGCTGAGAAATGTTTGCTCCCTGTTTGCAGAAAGTCACCCAGAGCGGAAAAGGCTCGATTCCGCTCCAGTTGAGCCTGTCAGATTAATGATCAATCATCTCTGGCCCCCCCAAGTTACTGCGACTCGGTGACACAACCCCTTTATTTCTTTAATTCTGCACAAAGAATCCAGACCCAACGGTGAGAGACAACCCTTTTATTAACAGATAAACAATAAGCCACAGAGTTGACAGAAATGACAATTATTCTGAGATCTTCTTTACTGAAACATGAGGCATTTCTTTCTTTCTTTCTTTATTTTTTCTCCTTAAGGAAATGTGAATGAAATAACAGGCTTAGCAGCACAGTTGTAAAAGTAACTCAACACAAACAACCGTGGTTACAAAAATATCAAAATACTTTGCATAAAAAGTGCTTCAGTGTTAAAATTACAAAACATACACTCAGCAATAAGCTGCAACATTTTTTTTTTCGGTTTTTTTTTTTGTTGCCACAATACCATCAACCACCACGTGCCACATTACACAACACACTGACATGTTTTGCTGCTCCGTTCTTGATATATCGCACTGGGATGAGGTACAATAAAAGAGGGGAACAGAGGGAAGCAGACACGTACGATATTAAAAATAGCATCATTTGTGGTCATCTGTGGGACTTTGGCCTTCCTGTCAGAGCGACAGTCATTCAGCCACACACAATGATTTCAGGTTTTAAGTGATAAAACATACTGATATAGATAATTATGGCATTTTAAATTCTATTCTTTACAGCTGACAGCGTTGAAGAGCATCTGGATTTGCTTTCAGTGGAGTCCTATTTCCTCTAGTGATTTTAATATGTTTGACAAACGGTTCCCGAGCCAGCAGGAAAAGGTGCTCTCAGTCTCGCATTTGTAGAAGCAGAGGAAACCGTAGCAGTGACGTGCTAGCTACGTGAATCTTCCCTCGCTGCAGTCAATGCAACAAAAGTGGTCTTTATTTTTGTGTATGAAATGCAAAGTAAAGATTTAATGGCTCGCAAATAAACAAGGTAATATATGTTTGGTCAGAATGGCACCCTGGAAATTCTGGCATAACTGGAGTTTGCTGCAATAACTGACAGGGATTTAGGACATATTTCAGTCACAGGAAGTAACTTCTAAAAAGGCAAAAAACTCCACAATACTTTTTGTTCAGCAGGCTCATACTGTGGTCTATATTAAAGTAACCACTAAAATTATTTGAAATGCTCAAACATCTCCCTTTTATCATTTTTGATATGAGTCCAGAGTGACTCCGAACAGACATTCTGCTCTTTCCTGATCTCCTTACCGACGGAGGGTGGCAGCTGCCGTTGTAGATCATCCGCTCACGCTCAGGCTTGGTGTCAGTGTGCGAGCGTTTCTGTGTTCACTTGCGTCGGCTGAAGATGCTCTTTTTGCTGGAGCTTTTGTCCGCGGTGCTCAGGCCGATGAGAAGCCGTGCCTTCTCGTCTTCTTCCTGCTGCTGCAGGCTGTTGTCAGACTTCGATTCGGATACCTTCCCCCGCAGGTCTGAGCCTGAAGCAGGTTTCAGACGCAGCTTCTCCTTTATCATCTGAGCAGAAAAGAGAAGAGGTTTACTATTATGACTTTACGGTGTGTTTTCAAATTAAACCGATTCAAACCATTGTGGAAGAGCCTATTATAGTGAATGATAGATAGAAGATAAAATAAGTGTAAATTGTGAATAGAAATATTTTTTATAAGATGTCTATTTGTTCATTATTACCATTTTGTTTGCTTATAGTGGGAAATGATGCAGGTGTGTGTATATATATCTATATATATCTATAGATATATATACACATATACATCTATATGTGGAACCCATGTTCACTAAAAAATAAAAAAGATGGAGTCGACCGATGAAATAAAGAGACATTTTTTGATGCAAATGTGAAGCTTGAATGACTGGACTAAATCGTCAAAGGCATATTGGATCTCCACTTTTCTTTGGATGCGATTCTGGACTACGAGTCAAAACATTCTCCTTCCCATGAAAATGAAGGTTTGGATTATGTTGGAATTTTTCCGCCACATCGTGCAAGGAAGAGGAGTCAAAGTCATGTCGTGTACCTGTGCGACAAGTGCTTTCCGACTGTCTCTTTTCACTGCCATGGCAAAGTCTAGCCACGTCCAAGTATTGTTGTGGTACTCCAAACAGGGCAGCACCAGGTTCAGGTCCTTCCAGTCCACACTACTCTTTTCTCCCTGAGGAACACACATTTATGTCACAGTAAAACATTAGATTAACATTGATAAAACTCTCAGACAGGGTTCATTTAAGACTATGTAAGATTATGACCTATTTCTGTTCTAGAGCCAGATCATGTTCAATTACCCATAATAGATGAAAATAACAACAAAACTATTTTAGCTCAACTTTACTACTAGAAGGAGCTATTTTTTGGTAAGAGCAGAAAACTACACTGCGACAAACTAGCTGGTCATAGTTTATCCGTGTGCTCCAGATAAACTATGACCAGGCTACACGGTTTGCATTAGTGGATGTCAGTTCTGTGTCCGTTTCGTTTTGTAACAGTATGATCTGCACAAATTTAGCCCAAAACACGTTCATTAAAAGTGAGACTGAAGTTACTGAACTTTAGAAAAACATTAAATTAATAATCCAATCCATTTTTAAGACCTATCATAATTATATTTAAGACATTTGTAGGTCTAAAATTAAGATGATTGGATTTCAGAGTGTCACAGACTCAAACTAAAGTAACTCAGTTATAGATGATATGCACATGAGCCCACCTTATAGCTGACACAGAGGGGCACTTGGGGAATCTTGATGTAGATGAAGGAGTTGTTCATAGCAGCTCTTTCCTTCATTTTATCAATGTCATCAACAGGATGCTGGTGGGGAGAATTACACAATGCTATTAAAATTCCATATTTTAGAAAGGTTTTTGAAATTTGAGTACAAACCATTAAAAAGCATCCATACCTCTGGAGGTTTTCTGAACGACCGCCTGACCCCTGCGGTGCGGTTCAGTCCCTGGGCAACACCTTTGCTGGGGCCCATAGCACCCATGGTGTCCTCTGATGACTGCCGAGGCTTGACAGGGATACCTGTGACACAGAGCACATCAGCAGCAGCAGCAACTGTGGCCTCCGGGTGACTCTGCACCCTAAACCTTATACTCCCACTGAGCACCTCACAGAACCATGCACACCCTCTCACACACATCTGAAGGTCATATCCAGAGTGACAGATTCTTTTCATAGCTCAGAGGGATGACATAACACAGCAATGGGCTATTCGATACCACACACACATCTGACAGAGAAACTGAAAACCACTATTGATTGGTGAGTTGAACAGTATGGATTGCAGGGTGGTAAACACATTGGAATGCTATTCAGCTCACTCCCGCCATGTCGACAAAAAGTTGACAAAAACATACCAGTAGTAACCAATCTGAACTTGTCTTCCTCATCAGTAACCTCCTCCTCCTCAACATTTCTTCCTGGGAAGAAAAATCCCATCATCCTTTTGAAGAACTGGTACATGAGCTGGATGGTGAGCGGCACCACGTTCACCTGATGAAGGAAACACTTGTTATTACAAAAATTCCACAGTACAACCCAAATCTAAATGTATCAGTGGAATATTCCTTACCTCAAAGTGTTCCTTCACAGAGATTCCTCCCACAGGGGGGCGCACTTTACTAAAGATGCGCAAGGCAAACTGCCGTCCTAACTGGCAGTTACTTTGAGGACGGAGTACAACCTGTTGAAAAAGGAGAACTTATCTTCAGCTGCGTCACTAAAGAAAGTTCTACTGTCACTTTGTGTGGAAATGGGAAAGTGAATTTCAACAGCACGCACTGTTATGATACACAAGCACAAAATGAATGGGGTATGGAAAACACTATATGGTTCTTAATGTAGGTGCGATGAGTCTTTTTTGTCAGATGCATCGTGTGCATGCAACGCAAAATATAAATGTCTCAAAAAAAGCCACTAACCGATCCCATCCGGACAAACAAAATGTAACAACACAGACATGAAGTCTCATCACTGTATCAACAGTGTACATACCCGCACACGCTGCACAGAGGAAACCACGAAAAGAGTTATAAACTAGAAACACGGTATTCTAAACACTTTTTAAATAAATGACTATTTCTGAGGCAAGTTTTTCTGCTTTAATGTTTGATTAAGGCTAAAACAATCTATTCAGATGAATGACCATTTTCATTTTAGCACTTGAAAACCAAAAGTTTAAATCGCCACCTGTGAATTATGAGTAAACCTGCGTACCTTGTATGCAGCATTGGGCAGGAGGTTGTTCATCGTGAACCACCCCAACTCCAAAAGATGCTCTGCTGTGTCATCAGACTTGTTCAGCTACAGAGAGAGGAATCAGAGGATGGTCAACATTCACTATCCAGCAGTAACAAAAGGAGTACGAGTTCAAGTACAATATTAGTCTGTTTGGAATTACATTTCTGACATTATCTCATGCCATTTTAAACACAAAACATAACATATGGTACATATTTGCATTCTCCAGCTGTCAAAGGACATTTAGACTTTTAGAGAACGCAGGGGAAAGAGCGAGAACCATGAACAAAGAGAACCACAAACAGAAACAATGATCAATGAAGAGCAAAAAGATAAGAAAGATGGTGATTTAGCTTTTTCATAAAAGACAAAAACTTCAATCTGCCGTTGCGCCTGCTGTATGATCTTCAGCCAGCTTCCTCTAAATCGCTCCGTTCTTTGCTGTGCTCACCTTGCTGTACATAAATCTCTGCAGCTCGAGTTCAGCGATTCCAAGCTGGCCGTCCTCTTCAGTCAGACACCAGCGAGCCTGAGCAAAGTAGATCTCTGTTCGTCTGACCACACTCACATCTTCTGGAGGCTTTCGCAGCTCCAGCTTGTTTGCCCGTTGCAGCTGGAAGTCCTTAAAACACCTGGAATAAAAAGAATAGGAATGTTTTACCTTTGGTCATTTTGGGTGCTCTGTCCTCCTGGTACTTGTGTGAATGAGTGCTGATGTGAGACCTGATGAGAATATTGAGCTCTTCGCTCTTCATCTGCATGTCATTTTTCTCCTGGTTTAGCTGGTTCTGTAGTCTTGTGTTTATCTCTACCAGTTCATCACCGCTGAGTTCTTCTGGTTGTGCCTGCACGGTGATCAAGACAGCATAAAGAAAGCAAAAGTTTAGCGATTTACATGTTCACTGACTGGCTCTACCCGGATTTTTCCAATGTATAAAAGACTAAATTAGTGATGAGATAGTTTATAGCTGTTACTTGTTTTCTGAGCTAGTAAATGAGGCTTTTTCTTTCTTAAGTGATAAATATTTGAATATCATAATCACAGAAAAACACATTACTTCTCTAGATGGCCTTTTGTTTTTCATGAACAGTGGTAATTTCAGAAGCGATACTGTGTGCTCACCCTGATGTTAGAATAAATCTGCTTCTCAAGGCGTCGAATCTGAGTGAGGTGCTGCCTGACTGCCTCCTGGAGATGCAAGATGCTGCTGCGCTGCTCCTCAGGGTTACTGGAAATTTCCAACTGGAAACGCACACGCTGCTTTTTCTCACTGTGCTCCTGAACATACCACACAAGCAGAGGTTATAAATAGCAAAAACTGGCAATAATTTATAATGGTGCACTGGGTCTCTACATAATTGGACCACTAGCCAGGTAATATTCCATCCAACCTTGCGTCTGGGCTCCACATGTAACAACAGGTTGTTGACGATGTCCAGGATCATAGCATACTGAACAGGGTTTGTGGATATCTCCAGGTCATGGTGAATGAGGGTGAAGGTGTCAACAGCCCCTATAAATTAAACATTAACACTCACACATAGAATTTTTGAATATTCATTATATTAACCTGTACCTATTTAACATTCTTGGCCATGAAGTTTTCTCAGAGAAAACAGGTTACACAACTTCTGCCTTTAGAGAGGACCCGCATGCCTTATTCTTTGCCATAAATGCAGTTTTAAGATAAACCGTAAATATGTATTCAAGTGATCAGACATACCAGCCTGCTTTTTCAGCAGGTCTTCTTTCTCATGGGTATTCCTCAGCTCTGGTGGTTTAATCTGCGTAGCCAGCTCTGGGTTTATGTCATGACTGTAACTGATGTAGTGCATGCGGCAGCTACACCGCGAGATGATTCGCTGGACCTGCTGTGTCTCGTTGACCTGGGCTGGTTGGTTCCAGTCTGCGCAGACACAGAAAACAAAATGCCACATTTTCTTACAAAAGCTTAATTAAAGAAAATAAGTTAGAGACTTGTGTACAATGCATTATTTCTTTACAATATAAGGTCTAGCTGAGTGCTGCAGTTCATTACATTTTACAAATCAGTCTGTAGGATAAGGACTGACTGGATAATTCCGTGTGTAAGTGATAGTGTACCTGTAGTGGTGCTAACCATTCCACCCACTGCCTGGCCACTCTCCATCAGCTCCAGCACTGAGTCTAGGTTCCTCTGCCTGTGCTCCTCTATGTTTTTCACCTGAACACAAGACAAAGTAAAGAACAAATCAGAACAAGCGCAGTACTGCACACAAAAGGAAAATCACTCTAAAGCCTTAGCTGTTTGGCAGTAGTTCAGTGGTTTTCCTAAAGCCCTATTTGCACGGGACTCGTATAACCCGGGGACCTCCGGGGATTTAGAAATTAACCTCCAACTTCGCAGGGAATAAGCAAAGTCTGTGTTTTACTCGAATTTACTGACATTATCCCCCCAATTCTGATGTCAAGGCTCACTATAATAGGCTACCACTTACAGATAACTGTTGAGCCTGTTAAAAGATAGAAAAATGGTCCATACTGTCCTTACTTGGCATAATAACAAATGAAACTACTTTTCTTTCTTTGATAACATATTGCTATCCACTAAAAACTCCTAATATCTGTTAAAATGAAATATTTCCAGAAAATAACTGGTTTACTGTGTGCTTGTTCAAAGAAATCCTATACTTATCCAGGCCTATAAGGCATATATGATATAAATACTAAGAGCAATGCCAACCTCCAGCCACAACTGCCTATCCTCATCTTCAGACGGATTTGGCTCCATAGTGGCAAAGTACTGCATGCCATCCAGCACACACGTCCAGGTTGTCTTCTGCTTCAGGGTATCATTGTACCAGGAGGGGTGATGCTCACACTGGAGTAGCTGAGCCTTGGCTGCCGACACAAGAACACAGCCTGCTGTTTCTGTCCCACGCAACATCATCTGGGTAAAGAAAAGAAGGAGGATTTTAAAAACTGAGCCATCCTGACAATGAACAGACATATAACCAGATGCTGAATGAAAATGCATTTGTTCAAATTTTGGAAGGAAACAATACCTTAATAGCTGAAAAAACAACTAAACCTGAGTAAATCAACTTATCACTACACAGTAACAATAATACAATTGTCATACCATGAATTTAAAATGCTATGAAAATGCTACTATCATTGCAGTTACCTGACAGTTGACTAACTCAATAAACCAGTTGCGGTTATAGACATCGTCAGTCTGACAGGCTGCGATACCACACAGCTGGTCGCTCACGCCAGAGTCTTCTTCTGAGAACACCACAAACTTATCAGTCTCCTCGATCAGTTTCTGAAGCATTGATGTTCCTACACAAAGAGAAAGATTGGAGGATAAGAATGATTCAAAGACGTGACTCTTCTTCTACATGGGTCTATTAATAAAGCAAATTCCTCACCTTCATTTTGAGTTTTTTCTGCTCGACTGAGAGTGTAACTGGTAACGGGTGTGGTAGGAGCTGTGGTAGGAGAATAGTTGGAAGGAGAGCGTTTGAGCTTTTTTGTCTGCAGCTGCGTATCGATCCTCAGACCCTTTAAAGCTTCAGTGGAGAGGTTCCTCTTCAATACAGACGCCTTTTTATAACCATCATACAGCCCAAAGGCTATGTTCCTATTAGTGGTGGTCCAAGATGCCCGAAGGTCCACTAGGCGCAGTTTGTGAGTGTAAGAGGCATTCTCATCCTTTGGGTTTACCTCCTGCCCAAAAACAATCAAAAAGATATTTTTTAAATTATTTTTTTTATTTATTTACCTCAGTGTAACTAGCCTTGTATTCCAGCTGTGCGCTTTTACCTCTTCCATGCGGTTGCTTTGTCGCTGGTAGCTGAGGGAGGACAGACTGAGCAGGTGAGTCTTCTTCACCTGGGCGTTGATTTGGTGGTCAGCTGTCTCATCCCAGGTGGAGGCCATCAGGTGAACGGTCACCTGTGATAGCTCGCTAACCATCTGAGTCACATTCCATTCAGAGATCAGCCTCCTCATCACAGTGCCAGCTAAGAGACCACAGAAACACACAAACAAAGATCCTTGAAAAAATATGCAAACTACCTAATGTGGGAGACTAATTTAAGCCACTGGTATGTAAAATTAAATTTGCATTTCCTGTAGAGTTTCAAAGGCCTGTACCCTGTGGAATAAGTCTCTGTGCCCCTCGAGTGAAGACATGTCCTTTGTTGCACTCAACTTGGATTCCTCTCTGCTGGGCAAAGGAGGCCCAGTAATGCACCTGAAGGGCACACAATAAATAAAAAGGCACAATCAAATGTTACTCACTAGGAATAAAGAAAACAAGAGGAAATATTAAAGCATATGTCAGAAATCAAGCCACATACTGTACAATTTAACTGCAAACGCCAATTTCATGGTAAAAACATGAAGCAGATTTTTAGGGAAGTCTTGCTGGAGGGCATCCTAAAAAAACACTTACTTGTAGTTGTGGGAAGGCAGCTGTGTAGGACATCTGTTTATAGTGCTGACCCAGCTTCTTGCGGACTGGCCTGAGGCTGTGGAAGAGCTTGCCTCTGCAGATTGGTCGGGATACACTGGTCCAGGTGGCCCAAAAGTTCTGCATCCAGCGCAAAGTGCTGCTGTACAACAAGATTCTGGGCTGGGAAGGTTCTGAAAAGAAAACATTTATCGATCACAAAACTGGTATCAAAGTGCAGTGTACAAAGTACAATTTTTATCTAAAATAATGTAGGACAAATATTTAAGAGATCTGCACAGACCTGAGCCACAGTGCTGGTTAAGGTCCATAGTGATGGAGAGGTTGAGGTTTTCAGAGCGAAAAGCTCTGTAAGAGTCATGAGGTTGTCCTGAGGTCACGTCTGCAACATTCTCTGCACAGCAGAGCATTACAGCATGGTGGTCATGGGGGTTGCCATGGCAAAGCCATTGGAGGTCAAGGGTCATACACAGGTTGGGCAAGTGCAGAAAACAGATATCATCATACCTATTGAGGAAATAGAGGCAGTTAATAATTCTCAAAACATACAGTTTACAGTTACAACTGCACAAGTACAATACACTTTATCCTCCAAGTTGACTTCCTTTTGACTCCACTTACTTTGATGCTGTCCTGACGTTTACATCCAAGTCCCCTTTAAAAACGAACTGCCCAGGGGTCCAGTCAAAGTTGAGCTTATTCCATTCCCAATGCATGTTTTCTGTTGTGTTATAAGGGTCCTGTAAGAGTGCAAAGTAATCTTTTAAGTTTTCTTACATAATTATGCAAAATCATTTCCTGATAGATACACAACTGATAACTTTGTTAGGTGGATAGCGGTCTACCTCTGTAGCCAGCTGATGAAGATTTGCTTGATCAATGTCCATTACCCAGCGCCCATGAAGGAGGAGACGACTTTTGTCCCACCACGCCAGGAGAGGAGAGGGATCAACTGTAGGTTTGGTCAGCAAGTCAACTGACTGGCCAATCAACGTCCAGGCAGGGTCCCAACATGGCCCCCATACAATAGTGTACAGAGAAATGTTAGCTGCATGGAGAAAAAAAGAGGAGAGAAGTTCATCTAATGTCATCAAATAACACAATTATAATTCAGATACATAAGGATTATTATTTGTAATTTTTTGCCTTGGTTTATAAAATCAAATACATTTATTTTGCATTTGTACAAATATTACATCTTTCACCAGGTTACTAAACTGACTAATATTCCAAAAACTTACATTTAAAGTCATAGTAGAACTTGAGTGGTGGCATATTCCTGTGGACCGTCACATCTCCAAATGGCGGGCCAAGTGGGACAATCTCTCTGCGATGAGCTCTTGCCTGTCCATCCTGCTCTGTCCCAATCAGACGACCTAAAAGTTCCCAGTCTCGGATCTCGAACAGGTAGCGAGGGTAGTCCCGAATTCTCACTGGAACAGAGACAAATGCAAAAACAAAACTTTACTATGAGTCTCTTGATTATATGTCCTTTCAAATGTACCATAAAAAATTTATACTGTAAATTTTATTGCAACTTACCCAAAAAGGCAGCAAGCTTAAATTTGACTGCACGACACCACTGCACCACCAGAGGGAGGCCATCTCTTGGAAAAGGACTAATCCTGTCAATGTCCCTCAGTTGCTCCCTCACCCTCTCAGGCCCATGAAGAGATTGGTCAGCCAAGGCTACTAGCTCCAAGTCTGACACAGTCCAGGTCAGCAGTGACTTCCTCATGGGCGTGTTGGCGTAGAGACGTCGTGAGCGCTGGATGTAAATCTCAATGTGTTTTTTCTCCAGTGAACTGTACAGCTCTTCTATTTTTCTGGCAGGCAGAAGCTCTCCATGCTGCTTGCGCAAATCTGCAACTTTCTTATCCAGGAGCTGCAGACGCTTAGCACTTTCCTTACTCTCATCCTTCATCAACTCGTAGTTATCCCTCAGCTTGATTTCGAAGACGTCATCCAGGAAGACGAAGGAAAACTGGCTGATTTTAAACACAAGGTCAGGAGGCAGATGTTGGATTCCTGTGGTCTGGTTTTGTGACCGATGCAGGGTTTTTAACCATTTCTGCACACTAATGGCCATGTCAAAGGTGTTTGAGAAGTTGTACTGGTAGGGGAATTCAACAGCCAGGGAAGGGCAAGTGAGGACCCAGACACGATTGTGCGGAGTGGTGAGGAAGGGGAAGGTGTCTCTGTGCAGCTGCATTTCTGCCAGCTCTGCATATGTTTGGACATCCAGGTCTTTGAAGGAGACGATGTTGTTGCCATCAAAGTTAAAGAACAGAGAAGGGGAGCGTATGTGCATGGAACCAGCATGCTTGGAGATCGAGAGGGCTTCTGTGTGCAGCAGAATGTAGTTCTGCTCACTCACGTGGGCCGTCAAACGAGTACAGCCCAGTTCTACACGCACACAAAGCCCCCTACTCTGGTCTGAAACTGTTCCACTGTCGGTAGGTTTGACTGGAGTGTCTTCTCCCTGCTCTCCACAAAGCATACGCCAACAAGCCTGAGCCTCAGTCATATGTTGATACAAGACCATGTGGTCTGAAGGTGTCCATTCAACAGTGAACTCCGCTTCACACTGAACCTGATAAAAAGTCATGACAGGAAAGGATCAAATGGCTGATAGACACTGTTGTAGCTGCAGTAAAGTCAATCACCTACGATTAACAACTAATCAAAATCAGATTACCTGTAAGGTATAGGTGGTGATGTGATAAGAGAAGGCAATTGTGGTGAGTTTTAGCACAGGGTTGGGGGTCTGGGAGGCAGGACAACACGCTTCCATGTTCTCTGTGACTGTCTTGACCACAGATAAGCTAATGCCATGCAGAGTCATGCTGGAACTCTCTGCACAGCTTTCAACTCCAACAGTATCCATCCGCACAGATACAGCTCCTATCGAGAACAAAAAAAAATACAAGATGAAAAGAGTCATTTTTACATGGTTACATTTATTTGAGCTGTGTAGTTTCTATAATGTGCAAAAATATGAATTAGAACCCCTGAATTATTATTTGTCACCTGACTGTGGAGAATACTACCTTGTAAAATACAGCATATAATCCCTTTTCACCATGCTATATTTTCATATAAACCTACCTGCCAGATTAGAGAGTGTGAACACATTGACATCCTCAAGATGACAATCCAGTTTAAAAAGAAGCTGTAGTTCTGAGGAAGCTGCAGTTGTGAGTTGAGTCGTATCATCACTAGGGGGAGACACAGAGGCCACATCTGACAGCTGTTGCTCCTTGTCATGAGGAACACAAATCAGGGACAGCAGGCGAGACAAACACAGGGCACAAGTCTCTGAAAGCTCCACTTGAAGCCCTTTCAGACTGGACTCAACACTCAAACTTGGAGGCTGACTACTACACTCCACGTGAGGTTGGTTGAAGCTCCCCTGGAGGAATGAGAGCAAAAGAACATTAGCATGATCAGTCCTGAGTGCCGACTGACTTTTAGCAACAAAAAAAAAAATCTTTAAACTTAAAACATTTTGCTTGAAGTTTATACACACACAGTTACATCTTTTATTAATATTATCTTTAAATTCAGCGAAATAATTGATATACATAAAATATAATGTGTTTTAAAGCCCCCTAATATTGAATATTCCTACCTGAAGTTTGAGAGAGTCTAGAATCAGAGCTTCTCCCCATACATGTTTACCAGGAGGGTGGGGTGCTTGTTGGATATGGGACCCCTGACCTACTCTCCACCAGAAGTTATCCAGGGACAGTGAAGCACGCTGGTGCACATTCTGGGACTCTTTGTCAACTTTAGTGTCAAGCAGACGCTGCAGTTCTAAAAAAAAAATGCAGAAGGTATAGTCATTACAAAATATAATTTTGAGGAAATACACTTACAATGGCTGCACAGAAAGCTGTAAAAAGCCAGCAGTAGTAAAAGCAGTTTTAGTTAATAAGTAACATTTAAAGGGCACTCTAAGAAAAGACCTTATCTAATCTGGCTTCACATGTTTGTAAATGGTTGAGCCAAAAGCTGCTTTTAGAATAAAACTATCATGACTGATTGATGAAAAAATCTGTGTAATTATGTTAAAAATATTGAAAACAGAACGGACACGATGCAATCTAATGAAATTAGGTGCACTTATTTATCCAAGATTGCTTAAGAAACAACAATGCACTCATCTCATAACACAACAGCACCATATGACATTCGCCTGCCTTTCTTTTAGTACGTTTGTGCATGTGTGTAGCAGGTGATAAACTTTAAGTACCTGCATTAGCAGAGAGGAAGCCTAGAGCAAAAGGTGTAGTGTCTCCCAGCTGAACAGACACATTGACATTGGACACAGAGGAGGTGATCATCACAGGGGCGTCGAGGTGGGGGAGGCGCCTAAGGAAAAGGAGGTTGGGCAAATAATCTAATGGACTACAAAACACAACAATGTCATGGAAAAACGCAAAAAGTGAGCGATGCACAAACACAGACATGTGGATAAGAAGGAGAAATAGTAAAAAAAAAAAAAAAAAGAGTGTTAGATAAATACTGTCTTATTAAATAACTCAGTTATCCAGTCATTACAACAAAGTTTTAGTGAGGTCACAGGAAATATGTGGTTAGAATTCCCCCAACTGGATCAGTCATAGAACAGTCAGAACCTCTGAGATTTCTTTTTGCAACTTGCCTTTTTCTATGTGCTGTTTTTCTGTGGCTTAGCTGTTCCCATGGAAATAGATTTAGCCAATGGGAGAACTCCTGGTGACGGTAGTGGATGATGCAAGTGTTAACAGTAAATGATCCCGAGATGTCAGTTGATGTAACCTTACCACAGAGAAAACATACAAAATTACTAAATGAGTTCAAATATGAGTTATGCATTTCAGAAACTTTTCTGATGCAATGTGACCATAAAACAACTTCCTCACCTGTAGAGCAGTCTTCAGGGAGTTCACACAAAGGATTCTTTGCCTACTTTGAGAGAGGAGAAGTCCATCTGTCAAAAAAAGAAAAAAAAAACAAAGAAAAAAAACAACAGGAACATGTTATTCATAGCCAACTTCCTTTATCTAAATCTCTGCATTTGTCTGGAGTCCAGCTGTGCACTAACCTTCTAGCAGGAGCTCCAGGTTGCTCTGGGGAAAGCTCAGCTCAGGAGTGAAGCTTTTAAGAGGAAGCTGGTCTTTGTCACGTCCATAGCAGACCTTTAAAGACTTCAGAGTCCAGTTCAGGTGCCTGTGCAGATGGAAAAAAGGAACATAAAATGTCTGAATCAATATGTCATTCATTAGGGAATCCCACTGCACAAAACAATATGTACTGAATGCATGCAGCTACGGGTAAAAATGTCGACTCACCTTTTCTGGCTGTGCATGGACAAGGTTACATTTGTATTATCAAATTCCACATTGACCTTCTGGGGAATGAGCTGATGAAACCGTTCTACAGTCTCAGTCTGGATGAACTCATTGTCCTCACAAACTGAAAGAAAACGCCATTAAAACTGCATTACAAAAACGTTCAGTTAATCTCATTTATCTGAAATACCAACTACACAGATCTATTGAGCATTTAAATAAACAAAAGACCATAATGAACACAGTAAGATTATAATTTGACATATCAATTCAGAACTTGTTTGCTGACATGAATGGTGCAAATTGAATCATGTTTAATGGTTAAATCAATAGTTATGGTGCTTTAATGCTTTGGGATCTGATTAACTAAAAAATATGTTTTTAATGGAAATAGCGGGATTCAGGACTGCAATTAGGGAAGCTGAAAAGCTGAGTAATGAAAACTGATGCTTATGATTTAAGATTTTTTAAATTACTTACCAAGCACCCAAAGTTTGATTTATGTTTGGATTATATTTCTTACGATCATCTCTTGTCTTTGCTCACCAGATGTATCATTGATGGATTTTGTGGGAGACGGGGGCAGCAGGAGTTGACTGAGGAACAGGCCTTCGTGAAGCTCGGCTATAAGTGTCCTCACACACAGGGACAAACCGCCTGGCTTCAGCTCTGGTAAACTCACATCTCCTGACAGCAAAAGGCTCAGGGCCACTTCAGCCAAACATATGTCCTATACGTTGAAGAGCAAACACTGAATCAGAAATCAAGCTTTACAGCGAAGTTTCCACTAAAGTTGAAACAGAACTCACCAACTGACTGCTTTTAAGCACTTTACTGCTTAGCTGCCCAACGGAGAAGTCCCAGGCCAACCTGCAATGGATGTTGAAAAATATTAACTTTGCAGCATCCTCTAGTTTCAGACAAATCTGACAAATAATTGAGTGACAAAAAGACTAATGGAATAAAAAACAAAGCACAGACTCTACAGTTACCTTTTGCTTTGATGGTCAAGTAACAAGGTGATGCCTGTGACAGTCATGTGCCATAGAGACTCTGTCAGCGCTAAGTTCAGTACCATTACATTGACTGAGCTGATGTGGAATGAAAGCAGCTGAGAAAACAAGATAAGAGATGAGACACTGACTACAAATCAGTTGAGTAACATATACTGATCCATCAAAAGGCTCCATACTTGTGACAGAAAGCGTAGCATTGTGGGGCTGATTGAAGTCTTTCCTGACTTTTTTCCATGGCTCTTCTTCAGCAAAGGACTCAGTGGTGCTTGCAAGTCAAATCTAACTCGGGTTTCTCCTACGCATAATGCCAAGTATCTCCTGCAATACACACATTTTAGTTTTAACATAATTAACTACTTTAGAGATTAAGAAGAAACCTACAAGACAAAACAGATTCCTCAAACATAACTTACGGTAAATCTTGGTTGAGGAGTTTACTTGAAATCCATATTCTGTCAATTTCCTGTTATAAAGAGGGTTCAAAAAGTCAAAAAGTACCCTTGATACATACTATATTATGAGACGGTTGACAACTTAGTATGCTGTTCGTCCTTGTCATTACTGTACCAAACACATACTCCTGACATGGGTGTGTCTGCCTTGCAAGTTCACTACATAAATGTCAAGTAAATACAGTGTGTCTTACCAAAGTATGCTGAGGGTGAAACTGAATACTGATTCCATGGACAGAAAACAGCCCTACTGAGCTGATCTTTAGCTCTGCGTTGAATGCATTCTGGAAAAATCGCACAGCCAGGGTGCATATGAGCCACCTGGAACCGAAAAACACAAAAAACTACCTTGAGTCCTGCTGGTTTATGTATCTTGCCTTCACAGAGTACCACTGGCAGTCATGGAGCTTATGTTAAAGTGTAAATAACTCATTCATTTCTTACCTGAATATGACACATAACACAATCCCAAGCAGAAGAAGTAGAAGACAGGATATCAGCAAGAGAGACATTGTGTCCCAAGTTGTTCACACCCAAATCGTAGACATGGGTCTGGCTGCTCCTCTATCTGCTACCAGCTGCTGTCAAAAGAGGAAGAGATGCACTACTGAGAACAAGCTCACCTTAAGTTCATGTGCTTCTAGCTAACCCTGACTGGTTGCTGCTAAAAAGCAATAAGCCGCCTTTAGCCGTCAGCGATACTTACCGAGGCAACGTTATCTATGTAGAATCATAAACGTCAATAGTGTTTTTCAGCCAACGGTGACAGCTAGCCTACCAGTGCTAACATTGCTAATTAACAACAGTGTAGTTACGGAACATGAAAAAGCACGTAGCTTAGCAAAACTTTCACACTTAGCATTACCGGGGAGCGAATTCTTCAAACTAAATTTCCTCCTGGAAAGCCGGGAATCCCTGACAAAACAAGTACTACTTACTCAGGTGCATCAGCTTTAGTCGAAACGACCCGCACATGAAATAGTTAAGATATGTCCCGCCGCGTCACCAAAAAAAAAAAAAAAAATCAGTAGCAAATCTGTGCTAGCATACTGACATGCTAATGCTAACGGCTAAGCGAGGTAGCATAGTTGAACTAGTTAACTTGCTCTCCTTCTTGATGTGCCAACTCTTTAAGAAATCGAAACGACGTTAGCTCCGGGCAATTATGAAACCCGCCCCGGCACATTCAAAGCTCCGGTCTTTCGTTGTACTGCATAATTCGGCAAATACGAGGTTCATTTGACAGTTTGCTCAGTAAGTAAACACTACGGCTCTGTTCTCCGCCCTGCTCAGCTGGCACCTCATTAGACTTGCAGCCGTGAAGTTCAGCTGTGTAAAGTAAGAACAGAGTTGGGAAAACTGCCAGCTTTTGCCAGGCAAATATTAATTTTTAACCACGCATTCAAACATAAAGGGTTACTAAATAACCCTTTATGTGGTAACATAGTCCGCCTAATCACTACATTGGCAGAAAAGACAATACAGTGCGAATCATAATTAACCACATTTTATTTTACAAAGGCAAAACTTTTTAGTGTGATACACTTCATTGCAACCAGAAAAGTGACAAATGTTATTTTCCAAGAGATAAGACTCCATCCCTGTTGACTTTAATATTTTTCTACATTTTTTTCCTAATTGATAGTCATAATAAAATCACCCGACACTTTAATCCATCAAACAAAAGTAAAACTGTCTGAAGTGGTCTTTTAAGTGCTTTAGGTGCAGCTGTGCATGATGGCAGGCTTTCAAAGTAAATCTCACACTGCCAGTTATAGCATGATTAAGTTGACGCCACAGGAGGATTTGCACTACGGGCGCCTTGCACAGCATCTTCCTAAGAACAGGTGAGAAAACGATGGTGCACAGTTTTTTCCAGGTAGCCTCCTTCGTCTCACGCAGCAGCTTTCTGTCTGTTGTGTTTGGCAAACCACTCGTCGCTTTTATCTTCAGCCATAGCCTAAAAAACAAGTATAAAAGCAAAACGAGTTTGGGCACAGTGAATATCTAAGATGTGTTTAATTTTTTTTTATGTACCGTCAAAGTGAAATGTTGAGATACACAAACCTTATCGAGCAGTTCATTTCCTTTCGGGTCCACCATGGACAGTTGCCTAAAAGCCTCATCTCCTACAAAGCAAATTTCATGGCCATCCTAAAATGAAAAATCATTAAAGAATTACTGTATGCCAACACTAATGTAACTGCATAATAATTTGAAGGTGCACTTACTGGGTCAGCCAAAATAACCACTTCTACTGTGGCTTTTCCAGGAGTGTCCAGGCTGACTAATGGTGTAAGAATTTTCTGACTTTCCTTTTTCATCAAGGCTTCCAGATCTGGCAGCTGAGGAATGTGACAAAGCATAAAGTATTGTGATAATGAATGAAATATGCTAATGATTTCTCTATTAACAAGTGTGCAATGATGTGTCCATGTAATAGAAGTTTACCTGCTCTCTTGGACATGAAAATGCTATTCTCCCAAATGCTGCTCCGTGATCTACTGCCCCACAGACATCATGAAGCTCCAGTTTACACTGCGCAAAAATAAATCATAGTGTAGAATTAAAGCATGCATAATATATACATTAACACAATACATCAATTGTATAATGTGACCTGAAATTGTTTCCCAATTCTCACCTATTTACACAAATTCTGAAACAGAACATTTGTACAGCTGACTCACTTGAGTGTCTGTAAATCCCATCAGCACTGTTTTCTTTTCCTCATTCTTTTCCATAACCTTCATTCCCAAGAGTGAACTCCAATAGTGGGTCGACTTCTGCAGGTCTGATACCGCCAGACACACCTTCTGCACAGGATCTATAAAATAAGCATTATTGTGAACATTTGATAATACCCGTAATTCCTACTTCATAAGGACTAACCTAACTATGCAGGCTACTGAGTATATTAAAAAAAATAAACAGATCTAGATACAATGAGATATTTAATGTCAAATGCAAATCGCAAGTTCTAGTATCCCAAAGTGATATCTTACATGTTTAGTTTTGCCAACAGCATAAAAGATGTAACTGCTATTATTACGAATAAATGAATAATACTATAAAAATGAATGTGGTGCATGCCACTCACCAGTGGAAGGCTGTTCTTTGTCTACCAGGTAGAAGGGGTAGCCTCCTGGAGCTTGGGTCAGATAAAGAGCCTCTCCTACCTCTGTGAGAGGCCACCCCAGACGTTTAGCGTTGCTGACAGCTTTACTTGACTGCAGAGTCAGCCCCTAAAGTCAACACAAGAATGACAATGACCTCTTTGAAGGCTGCTGAACCATGGAGTCCAGCGGTTATCCCATATATATTTGCAATATGCTTTCTCACTTACCAAGAAATCATTGCCAAGCTGATACTCTCCCATCCCATAATTGTATGTCAGTTCAGCAACAAAATGATCATCTTCTGGTCCAAAACCAACCATTGTCTTGCTCCATTTCCCATCATAGGGACTGTATGGGAACGGGGTGATGGGAGAGGAGGCATCCAGATATTTACAGCTCATTTACTATCTGTTAGTACAAAGTTCAGTTACTTTGAGGTGTCTCATACCTACCCATTACAGGCAGCTTTGCAGCCTTCCTCAAACTCTTCATGGCGTAAAACCTGAAACAGATAATAAGTGGTTTGAATATATGCTGCAAGTATGAGAACATGTTCATTAAACGACAGGAGAGGTAACTTAACTACTCGGGTTGTGCAACACTGTGGATGAGATTAGCCGATCATCATTAAAGTTAACCAATGGTTTTCAGTCACATCTGGCTCTTAAATAAAGCCCCGGAAAAGTACCTTCATGCCCAGTACGTCTCGGTAAAAAGTGGCTGTTCTGGCCCTGTCGCCAACTTTGAAAACAAAATGCAACGCTCGTCTCAAAGCCATATTTCTTAACGGATATGAATGGTAGATTGTTAGTCCTGAAGACGCCTGTGCAAAGCTCGATTGAGCTTCCTTGATGGTCGATTATTCCGGCGTCAATTGGTGAAAACTAAATACACCAAAACAAAATGCAAAAGTTTTATTTTGCTCATTTTTATTTTTGTTTCTACCAGTTTAAACGCTGTTATTTTATTACGTGCCAACGCAATAATTTAACACCCGAATAAAATAGATTAAGACTACTTTTCCTATGACTTCTTTTTACCACCACCCCTTGCTATATCGTTTAATGGTACCATCCAATGTATCGCGTACTCTCGCGAGGTCACATCAGAGAAGCGGTTTAAAGACGTTAATTTTCAGTAAAACAGGAAGTAAATTAGGAATAGTTCTCTGAGGTAGTACAGAAGACCATGGTAGTAGAAGGTCCATGTAGTGTACGATCTGTTAGCGTTACTAAAAAAATTATGATGTTTTTTTTTTTCTGTGTAAATCGCG
>JAPQRN010000006.1:20586162-20607574 GCA_037367275.1 Coranthus polyacanthus | reverse complement strand
ACTGACCTGAAGACCATATGAAGACCATGTGAAGACCATATGAAGACCATATGAAGACCATATGAAGGATGGAAATGTGTGAGGTATAGTAGCATGTGTGATCAAATTTGTATTTTTTTGTACATGTTTATCACAGAAAATTAGCTAAGGCCAAATTGTACACTTTTTTTTTTTACACTCGTACACACAGCAATGCGTCGTATTCTGTAAGATCACCACATGTTTGAGGTAGTAACTGAACTTCTAAACTGAAGTAGAATATTTGCCTCTGTAGTAGATGTATAAAGTTGCCTAAAATGGAAATATCAAGTAAAGTGCAAGTACCTCAAATATGTACTGTAAAAGTTTCATTCCATCACTGCTTTGACAGACAGAAACAGATCTATGTGTCAATAAATCTGATACGCTGGCACAGCGAACCTCACCTGTCAGCGCTCACGAACACAATCTCAAACTTCTGACCGGACTCTTTGATGGTTCGGTATGATTCCACCAAGACCCGGGTCAAACTGCGGCACGGCGGACACTAGCGCGGAGAGATGGAGAAAGAAGGAATATAAAAGCAAGCAACTGTAATGTATGTACAGCGACAAAAAAAATAACGGGTTTGTGGAGTGCCTTCCTTTCCTCTGGGTATTCCCCACCTCCTTCACTCTACGTCCAAAACACCTTTCCACAAACTAGCAATTCTCTTGTTTTGTATCCAGCCTTTTTTTGAAATATAGCCTGCACCTCCTGAAACACTAATCCAACGATAATGCTCCAGCTTGAGAAAGTATTTGTTATTGTGTGTGTGTGTGTTCGGCAGCCGGAGTGG
The DNA here is from genome assembly GCA_037367275.1 of Coranthus polyacanthus. Taxonomy (NCBI): domain Eukaryota; kingdom Metazoa; phylum Chordata; class Actinopteri; order Kurtiformes; family Apogonidae; genus Coranthus; species Coranthus polyacanthus. The sequence goes on along the minus strand of JAPQRN010000006.1, from coordinate 20,606,757 downwards.
AGGTATGGCTGGCATTAAGGTGACATCACAGTGACATGGCAGCAAGAAAGAAAACAGACCAGTCTAACTTCCACAGACTTTCTCATGCTCGCTGTATTGTTTGCGTTTTGCTTTAGTTTTCCATAGATAGAATAAAAACAGATTGGGATTATTTACATCAGGGAGATAAAGTGCAACTGGTGTATTTGTGTATTATCGTGTATTCGCATTCTCAATGCAAAACCATATGCAGCAACTTACTATAAATACCCTCTGCCAATTAATTGAGATGCAGAATCCATTTATTCATTCATTCAAGCCGATTACAGTGGATGCACTGCGTTGAGCATTCCCTCATTGATTCAGTCACGCGCACTCATCATATCAACACAGGGGCACGGTTATAAGCACAGTCCTGATCAATTCACAGCACATTAATTGACTTTTTGCTAAGTTGCTCGTAGAAATAAGCTCAACATATCGCACTTTATGCTCTTTACAGCTCACACGTTGCAGTGCCAATGCTCTTACAATGCACAGCTTTTTATTTAGGCCGTTTTCAAAAAGTTTGCGGCTTAACCAATGTTCTTCACTGACTTTTACTGACACTGAAATATAGGTCATGTTTCCTTGCCATGGGCCATTCCAGGTCCCTGCAACATTAAGAGGTAAAACACACGCACTTCTGTGTAAATGCATGGTAATCCCAGGTGCTGCCATTTCATGTTTGTAAAAATTACTTTAATAGCAGTTAGATTTACACGAGTAAAGTAAAGGGAATGTGGGGTAAAAACACTGCAAACAGACTCCTGTAATGGCTTTTGCGAGTTGTCCTTTTCAATTTTCTATGGGTCTGGGGTCTGAGCCAGCCTTCAGGCGTCACCATTCTGAAAAGGCGGTCTCTGAGGCTGTGGCTCTGGCAGCTGTTGTGCTGACTGGTCTCGGTAGCTCTGCTGCATCTCATCTGGAACAGCCCACCGATGATATAAAGCCTTTCATACATCACTGAGTCATGACCTTCACTAGCTATCGGCAAGACCAACACAGAAAGACACAATAGCCTGGTGTCAGCGGGGTGTGGTGACTGATGCCCACTTTAAAAAAAAAAAGGTCCAGAGGTGACGATATGAAAGCAAAGAAGCGGACAGTTAACCACTCTTAATGTAAACAAAAGACACAATGGACTCCTCTCCACCCTCCTGCTCCTCACTCTTATCTGTCTCGACTCCTGCTCTGCCTCTTCCTGCTCCGCCGTGATGCCGCTGCCCTTTCTTCTCAATGATAACCCCCCGCGTTTTGAGTTAAGAGGCCCAAAATGAAAAATAAATAAATAAATAAATCAGGGCACCTTCCCTGCACTGTCTTTGTCCTTTTCCTCTGCTCTCAACACTCACCCAGTGTGCTGAGAAGTACACTCCCACGTAGTGTCCCTCCAGAGAGCTGCTGTCTGTTGTCTGCCTGTTGTTCCTGAGCAGAGGTCCTGCCACCACCTCCGCAAATGGCTTCGGTCCCCACGGGAACTCCAGGCCTGGGAGAGGGTCACAAAGTAGAGGGGCAATGAAAAGGGAAAGATGGGACAGGATGTTTAAAGAGGTACTTATTTCTGTCTCTGTCATGTGCACTTTATTGTGACTGTTCTCATCTTCGCTTAGAAACCAGATGCAAAAAATGATATTAATAAAGACTGAAATCCACGTCTCTCAAGATTTCTCATTGCCAGAATTACTTTTCCCCCTCCTCTCTTTCACACTCTCCGTTTTCAAGGGGTCTTCACTGACTGAAAATATTAAATTTTTGCACTTATTCAGAAAAGACGAAATTGTATAATAAGCTGTTTACACGGCTAATGACAATGACTATTCCACTAGTGTTCCTGTTTACATGCAGCTGTGCATGCCTCAAGTTAAATCTAGGGTTTTTTTCATAGTTTGGCAGACGTTCCACTGTGTGAGCACAGCCTCCCGCTTTCATTTCTTCAAAACACCTCCTTGAAAAAGGTCAACTTTTTGATATTTGCACATATCCAAAAACCTGTTGATGTCCTCTTTCATAATGTTTAAAAGTAGGTGTGTTTCTCCTTCTGACCACAAATGTGGACTTTTCTTTGGAGAATCTTCGTCTCTACTCCAGCTGACTGCAGACAGGGGCTGGGTGTCGCAGCCTGTGGTGAAACCCACAAATGAGACGCACATTCTATACATGTCCAAAGAATCCTCATAAAACTGGAATATTCTGCACATCCCACATGTCTTAGTCAGAAAATGCTTCATTTGGAAAAATGCCTAATTCGGAATATCCGATCCAAACTGAATATGCTCTTTACATAACACATGCCAAATTCAGAGTAGTGTTACATTGTGAACTTGGTGCAGCCGAAGTCAAAAAGGGGTAAAATAAAAAAAATAGAATACAGCCTTGTCAGGCCGGTTCATAATGGCCTCTTTATGTGAACTTGGTTGTCTAGGCCTTTCATTAGGAAGGAATGACACATCTGCACTGCACTGGTGCTGCTTTTTTACTGTTGTTCGGATTGTGAAAATGCACTCTATCTTTACGCTGCAGGCAAGTCTGACGCCACTCAACTCACAGGCCTTTCATCGACAGTGAAAAGCACAGGGCCCCGAATCATTCACCGCCCCTCTGCATCGCAGTGTACTGCAAACTTTAACTGGCCTTTTCCTCTCCTTACCGTGGCTGCTGTGACTGAATTGATTTGTCATGTCAGGAACTGCTCAGTCTGTCTCTAATGAAAAACATAACACGGAAATATGGCAAAATTAAGAGAGATATGCAAAAAATACATATCACATGCCTGTTTCTTTTTTAAAGAAAAGAAACCTGTGTTTCAGTTTTAGAAAATGCTAAAATAATCAATGTCTGTGTCCATCTTTATTCACTTCTCTACTCGCACAGCTTGAAAATACAGCTAATGGATCATGGAAATAATACTTCAGGCCTGGACCCACTTTCGTTAGCCAGACAGTGAAAACTATCACAGTACTCATGAAAAATCCATTCCCTTTCACCGCTGTGCTGCCATAATGCTGCCATTCTCCCTTCTCATATGACTAATGGCACTTTTTCATGCTGACAAAACAGGGAATGAGGAGCAGCATTTTTTAAGTATTGAGAGCCTCTTAGCCACAGAGGACATCCTCTGTACAGGAAAAGAATGTAAGCCCACTCTTTTAACTCTGTGCCTCACTTCAAAGTGTACAAATTATAGGTTTACAGATAAGTGAGTGTGACAGGGAAACGCTATGATATTAATGTGCCATAATTACGGCAGCCTCAACTCAAATAAGGGACAAAAAAAAAAAAAAAAAAAAAAAAAAAAAAAAAAAATCGACAAATAGTCAAATTCTGAGTGATGTCGCGAAGGAATATCTCCACACGGAATAAGACATAAGAGACTTTTACAAGCTAATGGCAGCTAGTGTTGCTGTTGTAGAGGAGCCACAGAGACGCATTGAAGAACTCGGGAGTGAGCCTAAGGGCTTTTGCTGGGGAAAAAAAAAAAAAAAGACAGAATCCTCTTCATAGAAATCAGTGTACAGGCTGTTATAATGGATGTAGGCAACTGAGAGAACTGTTAGCTTAGAAGCTGAGTCAGCCGAGATCAACAAACGACCTGCGCAAAACACACTCGTTGTACTCGTTGAGCACACGTGTGAATTTTACATATTGAACCTTTAATTTTATATTGGGTCATTTCTAAAGGTACAATGTAAATTAATAATTTCATTACATTTTTTCAAGTTGAGCATTATTAGTATTATCACTTACGACACTGTTACTGTTGTCACCATTTCTGTGTTGCACTTAAATCTAATTTCTAATTTCCCCATTGACAGGCAACCAAAGGAAATGAACCCTTATGTTGAATAAAATTACAGATTTCCTTGAATTTGAACATTGTTGGAAAGCGCTTGATACAATGCAAGTATAAAAGTCATAGTCATTTTTAGATATTCTGGATATGTTAGATCTTCAAGATGCTTATTCGTGCTCCTTTTAACTTTAGTTTTTACTTCACAGTTGTTACGTGCGACAGTAACAGGGATAACGGTAAACCATCAGCGATTATTAAAAATGATTCAAAGTGGAACTGAGGCCTGCCTGTTACCCACAAGCCAAGAAAAACGCACAGGCACGAGAGACAAAGTGTGTGAGACAATCAATCATGTTGTGCGGATGTGTGTGAGCCACAAATGCCCCGTCATTACCTTGTTGAAAGTGATATTTTTAGGATGTAACGGTTGGTGCTTGGGGTTCAGGTTAACCATGTAGTAACAGGGATTAAGGTCAGAGTTCAAAGTAAGAGAATAAACATATATCAGTGCAATAACTTCACTTACATAATACCACGAGTGTGTTTGTGTGTGGTTGTAGTTACTGCTAATCTTACCTTTGGGGTCATCTCTAACCACCAGTAGACCATTTCGACACACCACCTTCCCCGTCGCTGCGTCCACGAACACCAGAGATGGTATACTGGTTACCTTGTACTTGTTCCAAAGCTTCATCTGAAGAGAGAAAAGGATGAGAGGTGAGATTTTTAAACAAAATTTAAAAAAAAAAAAAAAAAATGTTGGCAAGACTGACCAGAATTCCTACTTAAGAGCTGGAAAAAAATGTTTAACCCAGTTTTGACCTGTGTGTCTAATCATGTCCTCAGAGCAGCAACAGCATGTTCACCTTAAATACGATGGCACATAAAAATGTCTCTGTTTTGGGAAAGTTGCCAAAAAAAAAAAAAAAAAATGTATAAGATGGTGAGGATCATATTTCAAAAAGGCTGAATTGGAACATGCTGTTCCTGCTGACATTTTAAAAAGGAGCAAGTGTAGTTATGGAGGTGAAAAACAAACTAACACTTTGTAGTGTAAAGGGAATTTTTGAACCCTTTCCAAGTGTTAAAGCGGTATGAAATATTGGGAGCATTTTGGATGCGATTCACACGTTGGCAGGCTTATATGAGCGCCTGTCGGTTTTAACTGTATTCTTAGTTTTTCCTATATGACTAGTTGAAATGAATACAGCCTCATAAAGTCAGGGAAAAAAAAAAAAAAACAATTTACAACCTGAATTCTGCATGAACTGGTTCTATTAATAGAGTCCAGCATTCAGCGGAGTTCTTAACATCAAAGAGCAGATGAAGCATTTCACATATCTGAGACTCACTTTCCATATCAGAGAGAAGAGCCCTATGCTGTGAATAGAGAATAGCCAAGTCTTCTTGTAAAGAGCAGCAATTGGAACTGTTCAATGTTGCTGCTTCAGCAACTACAAAAGAAGTCGGGCATCCCTCACATGAAATCCCAAGACAGACAGGAAGTAAGAAGTGAGAAACGCCGTCTCCAGAAAACTGTAGCAACTGCATGCGTCTCACCTGATTATTAGAACAATATTCTATACATGAAGACATTTTGTAGAAAAGAAAAAAAAAAAGGAAAGAAAAGATGGACAGAGTTTTATAATTAGAGTCAAAGTAGTTAAAAAGGAGCAGTTACTTTATTTGAAAGAAAAAAAATATCAAATTTATTACCTACTCTTCCAAGCCAAGCACTTCAGTACCGGTGCAATAGAATGATTTGCACTGTCTGGATGCTGCAGTACTTATTCTAAAACATTTTAAGCCAAATGAAGTGTGGTGTACTTTCCTCGGGGCTCAGTGAAGTAAGCCTGGAGTTTGGTTACCTATGAGCTCCACGTTGATGAAAACCTTTTGTTGCGCTTTTTGTGAAAACAGTGACTTCACTTCAGGGGCTGAGCACAAAGACTCAGATATGCAGACAGAATGCGAGCCAAGAGAGCTGGCAGAGAGTATGTTTTACTCTGTGCACATATACTGGGGGTCATATGATGACGTCTAACTCGAGGGGTCAACCACGGGCCCTCAGTGACAGCAGAGATCAGAGTGTCCGCCCAGTGGACAAGACGACCCGGAGCCTCCTGAAGATGTTGGTCTGGAAGTCCCTCAAGAGCAAACTTCAGTGTCTGCCTCAGTCAACAGTTTTACCACACGCTCAGCGCTGCTCTGGAAACTCAATCTGCGCTCACAAATTGACAGGGTTAGAGGCTTTAACGGAGACTGTCTCCAAAAGCTAACGTGGCCAGCGGTATATCTGTGTAACGCTGCAGCAATTTGACTTGGCTGATATGAGATTGAATGTCGGCTTTTGCAAAGGGGACACAAGACAAAAAAAAAAAAAAGGTAATAACACTGAGGTATGTAGCAGCATATTAATGATTTGTCTGAATTTGAACATTGATTTATTATAATGTAAGTCAACTAAATATATAACAGAAGCTTAGAAATTTTAATGAGGAAATGTTACATATTATAGCTTTAAGTTCTATTTTCACAGCATCAAGTGAGCAGCTGAGAGATTTGTGTAACATCCTCAGAGACAAAAACCCATTCTTCCGCTTTGTCTTACCACTAATTTACTGCATCCTTGAGTCACGTCTGCCTGGTGATTTGGCTTCGAGATCAGAGTAGCCTTGGATATTAAATCTTTCATGGGTTTAGCTTTGCCTTCAGAATGAAAGTACTGATTTGACTGCAAGGGGGATGACCAGCCTTATAACTACAACAGCTACATGTCCCGAAGTCAGTCAGTCACGAACGTCGAATGCATTTCAATACCTTGAAATGCAATAATTCATCGTGCATTGGCGTGTGGTGACAAAAGGGGAATCTCACTTGTCACTCTTACATGAGTTGAGTTTCATCGCCATTTCTACGACTGGGTTGGCTTTGAGATTCATGCCTGAAAACCTCTTCTATGAATGAGGTATTTCCAAATGTTAAAACATTAGAGACAATCAGTCTCTAAGTAACAGCTACTCTTCCGTACCCTGTCCTCCTCGGCAATAGAAAACATGAGGATCACATACCACAGCAATTCATTTTGCCAAAACACCGTTTCATTGTCGAACGCCGCAGGCTGCCTATTATCGCTGAGACAATAAATACAGAATGTGACATGATATGTTGTATTAAAAAACACACATCAGTCATGCTGTCAAAGCTGCCCTCAGTCCATGGATTGTGAAACAACATTGTGAAGTGGTGTTATAAGAATATTTGTGGATCATCTTGTCAGGTTTTATTAGTCTGAAACATTAGTCATTTGGTCAAAGTGTTAGTTATGTGCTAATGTAATAGTTACTCATGAAAACTGTCATTTAATAGTTTAGCAGTCGCTTTTTCAATTCAGCTTCTTCTCGACTGTAATCAAAGTATCATGATTGCTTGTTGTCACTCCCAGATAATGGCTCCATTCATTATCAATATCAACAGTGAGTAACTATATAGCTAAGGAGGAGGCTTGGCTATAGACTAATTACACATTGGTGAAACAATGTCAATAACCTCTGCAGAGGGTCCTCCAACTCTTAGGACTCCAGGGAGAGATGAAAATCCATACAGACAATCCATTTGCTCTCCTGAACATGCAGGCATTAGCTACACACTGGGCCCACTGTTCATCATGCTAATTGGATCAGGCATGCTTGTGGATCCATATCCAGAAGAAGAGCAAATCATTCCACTGCGGACCCAGTGAATCCGTGTACATGGACACATCGGGCCTACCGAGCCTGAAAACGTTATCGCCCTACAGATCAAAGTGCGGCCAGGAAGAGAATACGAATTTTTTAGATAAATTGTGTGATGGGATCAATGGACGCGTTAGTGTACTACCTGTCCCCACTAGAGAGCCAGAACAAAAGGAGGGAAACTCAAAAAATCTCAAAAAAAAAGGTATCCATATTTCCATGTTAAATGTCATGCGTGGCAATCACTTTCATGCTTCCTTGCACTGTTGCACTTTATGGTAACATTTCATAGTTAAAAAGGAGGTTAGCTTAGGTGGAGAAACCACAGTCCCTGTGGTCTTAAACTTTAAATCCACACACATCTGCTTCGGTTTTGGCCTAGTCCTTTTTTCAAACCCCTACAGCCCTGTCCTGCAGTGAAATTCGGCCTCTGTCAGCAACTGGAGGGTCTCCGCAGCAGCTCAGTGGTTTGAGTGTCACCCTGTTGAGAGAACTAGAGTGGAAGTCATTTCTTCACTCAGCATGGTCAATTCACCTATCATTGTTTGAGCCATCTCTCCTCATAGATCTGCTTTCACTGGGCCAGTCAGGCCCGAGGCATCTGCCAAACACTCCCCTTGCTGCCTCACTACAACACTGTCACTACAAAGGAAAGTCAGTCCTTTACAACAGACCACATGAGCAGTTCCCTGCTGTGCTGATGATAACAGCACAGCCCTTTATCTTTGAGACCTTTACATATACGGAAAGCTGTAATAAGCCACATGATGTCTGGAAAGCATGTAATACACCACAGTCATGGATAAAATGGGCAGTGGTTCATGTTATTCATTCCTGTTTCATTGGATAAATAACTTACAGTGTTTCCAACTGACTGTACAAAGTAAATTTGTGGAATTTAATTTAACCTACTATGGAATTCTCGATGGTTTTTATTGTCATCAAGAGGCAAAAATGTTTCCTAAACAGTCGCTTCATTCGAGTCAAGTGGAATTTATTGGCCTGGTGCTTTCTGTGGATGACATACAAGTGTGTATTCCACATTATTCAGAAAGAGGAGAAGACGCAGAGGGGATCATGTATCTTTTGTTTGATTTGATTGCTCCAATGGGACCTTTTTTTTAAACATAATAAATAATGTTTGAATTGATTGGATGATCTCCTGCCTGTATAGAGATACAGTAACGGTGCGGTGTTCTGGATCTTCTAATAGGTCTTCGTTGTTAGCGCGTGAAGTCGTTTGATGTGAGGTTGCCTGTCTGATAGACTGACTACCCCCCTCAAGACATGTTTAACAAAAGCATTTGTATTTTACTGGGACTTATTTTATTGAATCTACCTGCAGGCGGTGTGATCTCTGACCCTAAAGATTTACTATAGCAGCACAGACTAGGAGAGGAGAGCGGGCTGGGATGGACTGTTGGTTTGCCTCTTGGCAAGCACTAACACGTGCTTTTCAGAAATCACGCCATCACCTGTGCAGTGCACTCTTATAACATGGACATGGTCATCTGCAAGTGGATTTAAACAAACATGTCAGTGCACAACGGAATCAACAGTTCATTCATCATGTGTCGGGTTAAAATCTAAAACAGTTTGCGCTTTCTTCTCAGCGCTCAGTTTGGAGACAGATGAGAAACAAACTTCTGCTGTCTGCTCGCTCGCTACATCCCCACACTGCACCGCTGCAACTCCCTTTTGGCTGGGCCCCTGCAGCCAACATTGACTTACATTCCTCCATGCTGCACCCCGCCTCTGCTCAATCTGCTCCCGCGGCTCTCAGAAACTGCCTGTATCCACTTCAAAACCCTGTTGCTGCTCTTCATGGCTACAAAGGGAAGCCTCCCCTCCCACCTCTTACAGCCATACTTCAAGCCCACACTACGCCAGCTAGTGTGTGTTACTTAGCACTTCCATCTGTGCTCTGACCCGACTATCGCTTTACTCGGTCAAGAGTCTTCACCGCCATGACTCCCCGGTGGTGAAATACACAGCTCAACTCTGTGACAGCTGCAGTCGCCTTTCTCTCTGCTAGACTTATGACCTATCTGTTCATCTGCTTCAACACATCTCATTTTGCATGTACATGTCATTTTGCTTTACAAAGGCCACGACAAGAATTCTCATTTCCATCTCATAAAAGAGGTTTCCTAACTTTTCCATTTACCACCTCCATTAGGCCTACATGATACGGGAAAAAACCTCAAATATTTGGTTTTTTTGTGTGCTATATATTGCGATATGAAAAAATAGATGATTTGATTAGCTCTATTTGGAAAGAAATAATTATTATCTGCTGATTGGGGTGATTTTGTAGAAGGGTGCATCTGCATAGAAAATTAAATCCATTTTTCCTTCCTAAAAACCCTGAAAAATGACTTTTTTTCCTGCTATATGTCAGCTATATTCCTGAAATGTGAAGAGCAGGACATCCTACCGCTCACCACAGAAGCTCAGCCTGCACTACCCAGACACTGCGATGGACAAATGCACTCCTCTGACACTAAGGAGCAATGAAAACACACAGCATCAGCTTGCATCACATCAGCTCTTCAATGCAAAATATTACTGCAATCTCATGTATTTTATTAATCCTGTAACATTCTCCAGCCGAGACATTTTGCTGGTGGATCCCCTACTCAGACAGGAGACGCTGGCTAAATTGCTTTTTCGATGAAGGCCTCCTGTTGCCATGGTAACTGCCCCCCTCACCCCCCCCCCTCCTTCCCAGTCCCAAAGTCAGGACATGTCACAGAGTGCCAGACACATTGTGGGCTCTTAGTTAATAATTCAGTGATAAATTAGCGGTTTTGTGAAGAAAACAGGTGCCAGAATGTCAGAGGGCTTAGGGGAAATAACCCGGCAGCGAAAGACAAAAATGAGGGAGTGTGAAAAAGAGTACGAGTACGAGACCGAGAGAGAGAGAGAGACGGGGAGGAGGGGTCGTGTTTTTCCCCTCCAGCCTTGCAACACAAAAGCCACCCTCTGAATACAGGCTCTAAATCCAAACTTGGACTCTGTATGGTGAGAAGTTTTTATGCGGTGTACAATGTGGCGTAAAACGCAGGGGGGATTGTAAAAGAGTAAAAAGCCAGAGCTCAATAGGTATCTGCACCATTGTCTCTCCACAAGCGTGGGCTGCCCCTGAGGCCTACATTCTGCAAGGTCAAAGGTCAGGATAGCAGGGGGTGCATTCTTCACTCCTAGTGGTGTTGGACTCGCCGGCCTGCCTCCTTGTTCGTGTATACTCAAGTTATTTATTTCTCTCCATCTATCCATCCATCTGTCGTTAAGATGAAAAGAGCAAAGTGTAGAATTACTCCACACACGGGTCATGTTCCCATGAATGTGGATAAAATTCTTTTGCTTTGGCTGTACATCCAGGCTATACTGACTTTTTCAACCACAAAATGCATCTCCATGGATGCATATGCAGTAGGATGAAGTAAAAACATTATTCTTGTTTTTTTCTTCTTCTCCTTTTTACACGTGTGGACACTCGTGATCTCAGGCATGGGACACATTTTTGAGATTCACTGCCACATTCATGCCCCATGCTGCCACATACTTTAGCAAACAGGGTAAATCTGCTGGCGAAAATACGCAATCTTTATCTGCTTAACTTTTTTATTCGGTTATTATTTCTGAGAAAAGTCTTTGTGCATGTTTAAGGAGCTCCCTGAATGGTCTTGCCATCATAAACTGTCACGAGAAAAATCTCTGAAGCAGTAGCTGTGATAATAAAATGGCATAATGATGGATTCTGTTCACAAACCTTGTATATACATAAAACATTTCAGCAGCGTCTTTTAGAAAACAACAACAAATACTAAAACAGCTTTTATATGTTTCAGTCTTGACCAAAAATTTAAAAACTATCACAAACAATAAATTCTATGAGAAGTTCTATAAAGTCAAGGTAAGGTTTTAAGTCATCAATTGGTTAATCATTGATTTCAGTTAAAAAAGTATAAGCGGGTAATGATTTACACTGCTCACTGGATGACAGAAGCTTGTTGTGTGAACATTGTGTCATCATTTCTCACACCTTAGCACATCTCATCAGCCTGCATATCATCAAGTCGAGGCCTGCAGGGTCTAACAGACACAGATGATATGAAGCTGGTCTGGCTCTGCACCAGCTGGACGTGGTCTATCTGTTACCTTAGCCTGACCCCTTTCAAACGGGCATTGTAAATCCACAGTGATTGGCCAATTCGTGACTTGGAAAGCCTGGTGCATTTCTGGAGTTTTTTTTGACCGGTGTGTCCCAGAGGTAATGCAGATAGACGTGCATGCCATATTAAATGTAATCTAATACAGTATGGAATGGACTCTGGCATCAAGCATGGTCACATATGCACAAACACAGACTAAAATGTCTCAAAAGCACTTTGCGTAGCCACACTGCGCCGCTGCAGGGCCTTTAGCGCTGCTGTACTCAAGCAATTACATATTAATAACAGACAAAAAAAAAAAACACATTAGAAAAAGCATTTCAGCACAATTTGATTTTTATGCTCATGCCTTTTACACTTATTGCTCAATTAGCTACACACAGCAAACAGACCCACAGCAGCCGTGAATAAATTCTAGCCATACCCCAGTTTCCTGGAGTGCCAGTGGAGGGGGGTGGGCGTCAGGTTTAGAGACGGCTTCCCAGTTGTAGCCTCTGTTTGACCCCGCATTTAACTACCACTCCTCCTTCCTACTGGGACCTTGGGAAGACTGCTGGAGCTGCGGCTCCATCCCTGGTCCCATCACATCACATCACATCACAACACATTAATATTTATAGAAATTTGCAGGGAACATTTCAGACACATTATCAGTGCTCCCCCCCCCCCTCTTTGTGCATAATCAGGGCAACCCTGGATTCCATATATTACAATCTTTATGGAACATCTTTACATTTTGGCGGCGGGCTAATCTGTACAGAGAAAATAAACTGTGTGCATGTAATACAAATAATAAAACAGAATATTTATGTATAAAAACAACAATTACATGGTGACGATCATTCACTACAAAACATACAAAACGCTACGGTTTTTGCCCTTATTGGGAAAGAGAAGCTGTTTACATGGGTAATGAGAATGAATATTCCATTAATGTTTCCTTTCATGTGTGTACATACTCAGATTAATGCCGTGGTTATCTTGGCTGGATGTTTTTCAACGTTTCCACCAGTAGACAACTTATTTGACTGTGCTAACTGAGCCTCCCTCTTTCAAACCTTCCATATCTAAAACCCTGTTAATATCCAAGTTGTTGGACGTATAAAAGGACCCGTATTTCTCCTTCTGACAATAAATGTGGGCTTTTCTTTTGAGAATGCATCCTTACCCCAACCATGCAAACTACGCGCTGGTTTGTGAACAAAGCACAGACCTGACCAAAAACAGACGAGAAGAGGCAAACTGCAGTACACTTGAGATGCATATTGCAAATGCACGTGTCCAGAGAATGCTTAAATGATATCAGAATGGCAAATAATAATTGCCATATCCCGCATGTCTTAACTGTAATGTGCTCCATTTGGACAAAGACTCAATGGAGTCGTTAAGATGACTCGTATCAAATTTGGAATATTGTCATATTTGGAATAGTTGCGGAATATCAGTGTGCACGTAAATGTAGTGAAGGCATCCTGGCCTGTCTGAACAGAAGACAACCAGACGGATGACAAACGACGTGTCAAAATAACAATTGACTGAATCTTCAGAAAGCCATACGGACGATTTAGAGCTTGAATAATCTCTTCAACACATCCAATAAAGAGTAATATACACAATAAGTGCCACGGTGTTGAGACACTGTCTACTTGGCAGGGTGCTGGTGTATTTTTGGTCCTCTTGTACCCTCCACAGCCAGCGAGGAGCCTCATAAATCAGAACGACACCCTGCGTCTGCTCTGCCTCATAAAACAACACAGACTTCTGACGGAGGCAGCACAGAGAGGCCTCAGCATGTGAACATACACAAAAATACACACACACATACTATATATAGTCATATGAGCTTGACAGACACCTTCTTTTCCAGGAAACACAGAGTCCAACTATTCAAATATCCTTCAGTAAAGTATCAAGCTTCTACTGCTCTGGGCTCTGGTGCACAATGAAAAGCTGTCACATCAACAATGGGTCATGTTTCCCGAGGTAAAGGATGATCCATCTGCTCATTCCCCGAGCTACACTCAGCTCTACGGTGACTTTTGGTTACACAGTGACACTTTATATCCACCTATTAACCTGCTTCCTCCTCTAGTCTTACACTCATTAAAAGTCACATCTGTTTGGCTGCCGCTGAAGACCTGCCCCGTGCATTTTACAGCCGGGGTTGTACATCTGGAGCCCTCTCGTGTCTCTGACAAACCCCACGCCCACCACACCGCTCCGTGCACGCCTTAGTGTCGGCTTATCCCACCCCTTGACGCTTTCCGCGGCAGCAGCAGCAGCAACACATTCAGACCCCCATACGCTCCCTCTCCAGCAGATCTGTTTTACACTGACAGTGTGCAAATCAGCTCATATTGACCATTCTGAAGTCTCACGGTCACAGATTTCATTTCATCCAGATTAAGTATCCTACAAAACATCATACAAATCAAATATTCATGAAGGCTTTGACACAAATGAGGAATAACCCAGTGTACACAGCAAAACCTTCTCAGCACAATAAAATGTATTGATTTACGTCATCATTTATGTGATGAAATGAATAACCGTGCTAGAATCTAATTAATGCCGGTCAAAAGTTGAAAATGCCAAAATACTTGACAGTACGAGAGCCATTTAATTTCATCTTGACTCTTACATTTTAATGAATTCACTGGGGACGCTATTTCACTGTGTTTACATCAACTGAAGAGTGCCTTAAAACTTCATAAAACACAGTGTAAAAGAGTGGATGAAAGGAAACAAAGACAATGGGAAAAAAAAAAAAAAAAAAAAATCGTAATTGAGAGGAGACAGACAGGATTGCAACAGCGATGAAACGGCACATAAAAGAACACCGTAAAAATGCTTCCGTGTACAAATGTGCTTTGAGAAGTGATTTAAAAGATGCTACTGATGTGGCAGAGTGCTGCAGACCTTGAGAGGGATTTGACAGCAAAGATCAGGTCACCTTTTGTTACAAGTCAAGCACTTGGAACAACCTGCGGTGCTCTGCCAGATGACCCGAGGCTACGCTCCCACTCATATGCGGTTGTAAAAAACAAAAAAAAACAAAAAAAAAAAAAGGTCTGATGAAGCTCAGAGCCAAACCCCTGCTGAGCCACAAAATAAACATCCATCCATTTTCTAGATACTTCGGACTGTGGCGACAACACAGAAAGCAGAGTCGTTTTTTCCTCTCACAGCTTCCTCCGGCTTCTCTTGGAGGATCTCTGGTAGCGCTGTGACACTGGTGGGTGGGGGATTTATTTCAGGTGGTGTCTGTCAGGCCAGAAACAATGCTATAAGTAGGATGTGGACATGGCAATAGAAGTATGGCATCCAGCTGGATTTACGCAGGTGAACGGAGGCGACTCTAACAGATATGCCAAGCGACTGCGGTCAACTCAAATAATCCTGACCAGGTGATTGAAAGGCCTTTACACATGTCCTACGATAGATTTGTAAAAGCAGATGTATCACGGCCACAGGTAATGACCACATCAGTAAATGACCCAGTGTTAAGACTTATCTGCTACTGTGTGATTTGGCCCATAAACCACAAATTGCCAGTAGTTTACTCTTATTGACAACCACATAGCACATGCATTTCATTTCGATTCCTCGTCTTCTTGGAAATATTCTCCAAACGCTGCTTAATGGCGCTATCAAGGAGCCATAGTAGCCAGTTGCTAAAACTGTACAACACTCGTAAGTATTGTTTTGTTTTGAAAATCTAGAAGAAAAACAAGCAAACGTTTCATAAAAAAAAAAAAAAAAAAGAAGATGATGCTGGTTTGGTGGTTTCCAACATTAAGAGTGCCACTTATGAAACTGTGGCAACAGCTGTGCATCCTTAAAAACCTGAAAGCTGAGTGATATTTCCTTTCCGCAGGTATTGGGTTGTTTACTTAAAGATCGGGGTCATTTTACACTGTCGAGTTGGCAGGATTTATAGAATTACATTGTTGTCAGAATAGGCGTGGTCCGATGAAACACAGCTCAAGAGTGGCTTATTCGAGGACATATATGCATTGTGCTGCTTTTCACACACGATTATCGAGAGCATAGAATAGTCACTGTTAAGTCCCTAAGTGTTACATGACGCTAAAATGTTGCGTTGAAAGGTAGCACCCAGGTTAACATGAGGGATTTTCACTGAAAAACAAATATCTGACGATGAGCGAACGGCAGCGATGAAGATGGATGAAAGAAAAGCAAGTCAGGCAGATAAACAGAAAGACAGATGGAGGAGGGCAACAGGCATGAGAGTCGATTTTCAGGGTCACATCACCCTGGTGCAGGGCAGACGGACATTGCAGAGCACTGGTTCAAAGTTCAAGCCTTTAATAGCCAGGCTGAAACAGCACAGCCTTCATGTCCTCCGTTCACGCTTTACTTCCGTCACGCCACCGTCTAAACCTTTAAATCAAACCCGTACAAGGAAAAAAGCATTTTAAATAAACATCCAGTAATCTCCCTTCTCACTACGTTGCCATCTTGCAGACCCGAGGGCTTCTTTTAGCGGGATTTGTCTTGTACACACCTGAAAAGACTCAGGATAAAAACACAGGTAAGGAAAAAAAAAAAAAAAACCGGCTGTTTTTTTGCTGAGTACTTTCTATTCAGTGAGGTAAAAGCAAGCCGTCCGGCGTCTGCACTTGAAGCTTTCAAAAAAAAAAAAAAAAAAAAAAAAAGAGAGAGAGAGAAAGAGCAGCATCAGAGACAGTGTGCGCTCTGCAGTGTGTTTGTAATTCAGCTCCACAAGCCTGACAGCACAGATCTGAGGCCTCCCACAGATGCAGACAGAGGTCACCAGCCCTCACTAAGCTTTGGCTTCCTACAGACTCTTCTGATATCTTATTTCAGCAGTTCAAGGGCTTTTTCAACAAGATGATGTAATCCCCCACTCGCTTTAAGACATCTCCATTATTCTTAGAGATTTTTTTACTATTTAAAAACGCATGCAAAAGGTGGAACCGCAGACAATTAAATACTGTATCAGCATGATAACGTTTGGTGGAGATGAAAAATGAAGGACATTTGGAGAAAAGGACTTGGATTTAACAGAGAGTTTGATTACATTTAAATTCCTGGCTTTATTTTCGGACAAATCAGGCTTTGTGTTTGAGATATTTTGAGTCGCTCATAAACATTTTTTTTGTAATCTGTAATTTGTTTTAATAATTACAGCTCTGTACTGTTATGATTACCTCAGCTGTGAAGGCAAGACTTTTGAATTACAGTTGGTAGAGATGGTACAGATGGTAAGTCTCCTCCATCTTCACTGTTTTAAACATTTCAGGCTGCACAGCAGAAACCTTGGTCTCAGAATACTTCAGCGATTTGTAATCAGGCTAAACATTATAAAAAAAAAAAAAAAGGGAGAGGGAAATTCTTTTAAAGTCTGCCAGTAATCGGGAAAATAAAAAAAAAGGCAAAAAGTGCATATAGTGCAGCTTTGTGATTCAAAGCTCTGAAAGAAAAAGAGGATGACAAACACGCATACTTGATTCTTATCATATCTTTATCTGTACGTTTGCAGCCATGATCCAAGAAGCTTTCTAATTTGCATTTGACCAAACATTTTTAGAAGCAGAACATAACAAACTTAATACATTTCAAATTGGCAGGACTATTTCTGTACCAGTGACCACTGAGAGTTTCATTTAAAGGGTGGGGAAGGGGACTTGGACTTCCTCCAGCTTTCTGTACCGAGCTACAGGGAAACCTGCGCATAACTCTGGCCAAAACAAGAAAAGGATGAAAATTTCTCAAATTTCTGAGCTGCCAGTGCGCGAATGAAGCAAACAGTATATTCTACATTTTAATCTGTGATTGGTTTCTTTATTTAGAACTTTGTTAACATCTTACATAAAGAAAATGAGAACTCCAAATGCTGTAGACAGTAATTTCCTTACAGTGCTCCAAAGTCAAAAGATAAAGAAAATATGGCATCCCTGCTAATGAGGAAACGTTGAATGCATTATTGTCCCGTGCTGGTTTTGGAACGCTGTCCAGGGAAATGTGCTTAATGTTTTCCACAAGCTCAGAAGAGGAAGTCCCAGGAGATTTGGACTGAGGAAGAGACAGAGGGTTGCGCTTTTCAAAGTAGTCAAGTTCAGTAATAGGCCAATATTAAACTGAGGAATCCATTGCCAGGGAAGGAGGCCCTCCCATTAATGAGTCATGGAAGACCACAAGTAGCGGTCATAAAAATGCAACAGCCAAAAGCAAATTAAATGCCAAAACAAGTAAAAGGGGACAAATGGTTTTCCATGCACCTCAAGATTAGGAAAAAAAAGAATATCACTTTTTTTTTTTTTACCCATAACCCTCCGCGTTAGACGAGTTGTGAACGACACATAGCAACGTCACTCCTGACCTAAGATCGAGCTGCTCCAGGAGACAAAGAGGACACACATGGGAGAGAGGTGCAGCTCTCTGTGCGTCTGAGGCAGCCTGGAATGTGCTGTGGGTTTACTAGGTTTATAAATAACCGTCAGGAACAGGCAGACACAAAAGGCTCTGCTGTTCTAAGCCGGACCACTCTCGCCGTGCACCCTCTGCGCCCTGTCAATTACTACCAGCCTCTCACCGGAGCAGTTAGCACCAGTGGCCGACCAACCCTGTGTGCATCTCTGCAACTCCATCATTACCAAGCCTGCTAGGTCTCTCAATGCGGAAAAGAATAGTCAAAGCAACCTTTAAATGCATACAATGTTCTAGTGTGTTTAGGGGAGGGGGGGGGAAATGGAGGAGGTATAGCATTCACTTCAGGCTGTAACTTCAGTTTAAGACTTTAAACAATAAACAAATAAATGTCTAGTCTCTAAAACAGAAAACATTCCAGACCCCTAGATCACGTCGTGCAATTATTCCTTGTTTTGTCTACCTAACTCGATGATTTTCAACTTAGTTATTTCAAGGGGTAAGGTTAACCCAATCTGACCTGCGTTCTCCACATAGAGATCAGTGTACGGGCTGCATCGTGAAAGCAGGCGGCCGAGACAGTCGTTAACTTAGAAATGGAGTTAGCCGACGTCGACAAACGACCAAATCCAAGCACAAAACAGACTCCAACACCAACTTCGCTCTCGAGTCTTGAACATTAACCTTTAAAAAAAAAGGTCCAGGGTGTAAGATATAGGGGGATTTAGGAGGATCTAATTGCAGAAATGGAATGTAATATTCATAATTATGCTTTTATTAGTGTATAATGATGGGATCCACCCTGCCGTGCTGCCATGTTTCTACATTTGGTCTGAATGGACTTCCTCTTCTTCCCCTTACCATCACTTACAATGTTTGGGTTTGGACCAGAGTTATTATCCCCTCGACAACAAACTGCAACTTCACCTCTACATGCCGCTAAATATCACACACTGAACCTTTAAGATAAATCATTTTCACCCCACACCCACACTATTGATTAACCAGCTCCGCGACACCGTGAAGACATGCAACTGATGTGACTGGGACCGAACTGCAAGACGGAACAGGAAGAAGGTGGTTTGGGAAATAATGAGACAATGTGGCTTGGTTAGGTTACAACAGCATACATGACAGGCAGTCTATGAAAAGCAGCGAGCTCGTCTGTGCAAAACTATGTGCAGCGCCAGAGCTGATAGGAAGAGATTATGACGAGAATCAATCTGTGCTGCCACATTACAGCCTTCATCCCTTTCTCTTGTGTTGATGGGGAGCAGGAGCCTGCTGATGCCTGTGCCTGGAGCTTGACCAAGATAGAAATCAGCCTGGTTTTTATCTCTCCACTCTCTCGTCACCTTTTCAGTCTGCCATTCCCCTCTCTTCTCTCCCTCCTCCATCCTTTTTTTTTTTTAAAATGAAGGACTGTAATGCATTGAGGACACTAGGGACGCAGGGAAGGACGAGAGGGGGCTGGGGAGGAAGGGGTGAAAAGGTGAGGGCTGCACAATAGCCAGTCACGCTGCATTTAAATGCTTTTTTTTTTTTCTTTCTGACACATGAAAAAATGGAAAGCGAGGTGGGCTGGACAGTATATGTATGTCCCGTTCTTCGTTCTGTGGAAAATTGGATTGTGATGCCGATCCTGCTTTCCAGTGTGATTTGTCAGTGACACAGTTTTCTCTCAAAAAACACAGCGAAGAAAATACATCACTCGAACTAACCGTTTTCGCTGGCCAGGAAGGTTCCTCTCCTTTTAGGGCACTAACCCGCAGGGACTCAATAATAACACTAGAGGAAAACGACAGACGCTGTAAATGGATGTGTCTGCATCGAATCCATCATATCTGTTAACGGCTCAACTTTTTTCCTTCATATGTCAAAGAGAAAAAATGTTCATCTGCAATTAGTCAGCCTTCAATAAAAGTATCTTCTATTATTTGTTAAAATAATTAATTTCTGGGCACCCACCTTAGAGAAGAATACAAATCACTCAGAAACATCTTGACATTTCTGAAAAAAGAAAAAAAAATTGTGGTCTTAAACCTGTCTGCATGGGACAATATTTGTAAGGAAATATGTTCTTGAAGGAACATTTCCTGGCAGAGATCCCTGTTTCTCTCTGTGGGTGTGATGTGACTGACAGTGAGTGGAGTAGAGTGTGTTGCAGGCACTGATGTGAAAACAGTCATCCTGGGCAAAGTTTAAAACAACACAACAGGGAGACTCATGACTAAACCGAGCCAAACCTCATTGTTTGATGTGTTGAATTATTTACCTCTGGCGATTTGTGGCGGTTCCTTTTCAGACTGCAGCAAATAATGCCTTTTCTGCAATAAAATTAGGTCTCATATCATCATCATCAGCATCATCATCATCATCATCATCATCATCATCGTGTACTGTCAATAAAAGTACTGCCAAAACTGAAAAAAAACAACATATTTTAAAAGGACTTAAA
>JAPQRN010000006.1:20561886-20575249 GCA_037367275.1 Coranthus polyacanthus | reverse complement strand
GAGCTACTCTCTGCACCCAGTGTGAAGCACAGATCAAAACTGCGCCTTTAGGTTTGGGTCAGCCGTCTCACCTTTCTCATTGAAAAATGGTTTCATACACATCAGAAAAACCTGCAGCCATATTTTCATTTACAAAAGTAACTCTAGTTTTACCCAGTCTCCTTTTGAGTCTTTTAAAAACACAGCGCATACCTCTGGCTCTTGTTCTGCACTATAATTATATATTAGATGAAAAAAGAGAAGGGTAATAGGTACAGGACTTGGCAGAAACACTTACATTCCTGACGTGAACCCTTCATCTGCGCAGTTGGCCTTTTCTCTGCTTCACTTCATATGCTTTGTACGTTTCTGTGGCAAGATTATGTGCACTGCACACAAACAGTTAGCTATCGATGTGGCCGACCATAGGATGATCTTAATATAGTGCATAGCTTCCCTTTAGAAAAGCTCACGGACCACAATGCAGACAGGGGTTTTGTCAGAGACGAACCTTCTACCTTTCGGACCTGAAGAGCACACCTGCTGCTTCCAAAACCAGCAGCGCTGTCAAATGAGCAGGTGGCGAGTGACATACTGGTGAGCGCTGGAGTAGAGGGATGGTTAAGTATTTAGTCTGTGTTTACCCACCCCTGCACTCGCACAGCCTCCTGACTCAATTTAACACCTCGAAAGATTACAAGTCAGAGCAGCAGATGCAGCAGGATTACATGTTCCCTGCAAATTCACTGCCTAGACAGAAAAGGCGAAAAACACCAGATAAATAAAAGTCAGTTTGCGTTCCTGTTACAGCAACACTGGAGCTGTTGTTAGGTCATTGTTAGTAAACCTAGAATGAGGTAAAAATCTGCAGCGATAATTTTGGTCGCAGAAAATGAAGCTGCTGAATGTTACAGCTGCAAGAATGCTTGACCAACGTTATATTTTTACTTGGCCGTCTCCAGGGGGATGGTTCCCAAGCTTTAACATTTAACTGACAAGTTAACAATGCAGGTCTCGTGTGCTAATAAAATATCTCCTGCCATTTTAAAAAGGTCGCCGTAAAATAGAAATAAAACCTGTCCATCGCACACAGTCCTAGCACCAGACTAAACTAATTGGACTGCCATTTTATTTCCCCGGGCAGAAGGTCAATAAAAGCGGAATTTCCTGAAACTGAAAATTAATCTGAAAATAGAGCAGTAATACCTCTTTGTTTTAATGACATACTGGATAAAATTGAGATATAATTTGATGAATTATAGTTACTTTCCATGTTCTGAGGGCACTCTGCCTGTTGAATGAACATTCTTTGATTTTTTCCAGGTAACTCTTCCAGATCGCTACCTACCATGCAAACTGCTTCCAAATGCTCCCTTTATGCAATAAGATCATCCATAACATAAAACTAAGGATGAAGTTCAACTTAAAAATAATCACACATGTATTAAAAGTGACTCTGGCTGCTGCTCCTACATCAGGAGACTGCATTTACTCTATTGGAAAACAATTTGCAGAGCAGTTGTTCTGTCCATAATTTGATGTTGCCTCCAATGAATTTTCCCAGATAAGAGGCCTGTGGCTGCGCCTGGTTAGCTCTTCCACTGCTCTTTGAGGACCAAAGGGCCGACTTTTTATTGTTAACTTAATGTTGAGCCATCATGTGGTTCGACATTGAGTTAACAATAAAGAAGTCGCCACAACTCACTGTGTCTGTAATCTCTCTTTGAGGCCCAAGCGTCTCTAATTGTCTGGACACTTGTGTCCGAGGGCTTCTCTCTTTCCTCAGTGAAAAGATGAGACCTCTGGTGCTCCTTACAACAGGCTTAAGCTGATAAACCCTTTCATTCAACATGGCCATGGGATCGGTGCTCCTTGCAAACAGATTGGGTAAAAGAAGACTAATCAAAACGGTGATTAGCCCCCGACACAGAGGCAGAGCTAAGCCACAGCGCCGCCTCAGCAGGGGGTCCGCTCTCTCAACCACTAAAAGTCTTGGATGATTTGTATGCATCTTTTCTGACTTGAACACATTCCGTAGTGCAACTACATGACCTGAAATATGTCTGGAATTTATGCAGCAAGGATTTTATTGAAGAACAAAGACGTAGCATGGTTGAATTCAAAATTGGACGTGGCAGCTGCAGAAATGTACAGACAAGCGAGCAGCAAAGACAGAAAACAATCCAAACCCACTGCCTGCATGTAGCCAAGGTTACATCCACACTCGAAGGGTGTTCAAATCCCTCTCACTCAGATAATCACCACCTCTTATGACACTCTTCTTCCTATCATGGCCATTGTCTAGCCTACATGATGGTTGCATCTAATTTCTCTGTCTGTTACAGGCAGCAACATTGCCAAAACCTCCATATGGCATATTATCAGTGCATCATCTGTCCTGTTGTTGTGCATTATACAAAATCCATGTGGTTTCTCAGCACCAAGGTCAGATCAAGTTGTGTTTATTTGCAGCTAAGACTCCACCATCCCCAAAGCTCTGTAGCAGAACAACAATAAAAAAGAAATATTCATAATCTTTTAGAAAAACATAAGGCTTTTTACACACATTGATTTACTATATGTATTTAAGGCTGCACAAACCATTTTTATTCATTTCTTAATATGTTTTAATGCAAAAGGTCAGTGAACAGTTTTTGTTCACCCTCATGCCGTCATCAGCTGTTTAGATGAAGTAGGCAGGTTTTTCACCTGAAGACTGTTTTAAAAAACATTCACTTCAAGATGCACCAGGAAGAGAGCTTTGAAAGCTACGTTAGAAAAAAATAAATCTACACAAATAATAATAATAATAATAATCACATATGAGCAAAAACATACATTTAATTAGAGCAGGTAAAACACATTAAGTGACTCTTGTTTTTTTCCACAACTGTCTTTCTGCAGCAGTAAACAATCAGCAAAATGAAAAATCTCATTTCGTTGTTAACAAAATGTAACACGGCACGTAACACCGCAGTGTGAATCAATTTATGGTCAACACTGCTGCACTATTATTTGTGTTCAAGATTAGCTTGCCCAGCAGTGACCTTGAATTATAGCCCACAAATGTATTCTTAAGAATCATGTGACATAGGCGTGCGCGCACACGCCAAGACAGATACCAACTGTGGATATCAACATATCCCATTCTTCTATGTAGATACAATGTGCAATTATGTGTGTGTTGGCGCAGTTGTGTCAGAACACACATGCGGCAGACTCAGTGAACCTCGCTGGTGACTATTTTGGATGTTTACAAATCATAACAGAAATAGAAACGCATGACATGACACAAAATAAAAGCATGCATGTTTGTGTGCGAACTGCCGGAGGAGGTGGATTCACCTGGAAATGATTCCAAGTGACTCTCTAGTTATTACAAAAATAATGAGAAAAAACTACAGGCCACGAGGTCTGCCTCAGTCAGACCCCCTCGGTGTTTCTCCACTTTCTGTGAATGCAACATACCAACTTTGCAAAGACAGCATATGAATTAGCGACACAATTCGTGAGTCAAGCTGAGGTGCTGAGCTTCAACAAAAAGTATGTTTGAAGAGGCTTACTTATGCTTCTTCGTTCTTTCTGCAACTGTTAAAACTCTTAACTTGCTACCACGCTGAAAACTGTCTGAAAGAGCTGATTCAATATTATGGAAACGATTCTTGTGGGAAGCTGTCTGCAGTGCCATCTGACCTTATTAGACATATGATATATCCTCAGCTGCCTCATTATCCTGCTGGAGATTAACAGCTCGCTGTAAATGCAGCATCTGTCTATGAGCAAAGCGAGGATCAGCCATCAGTTTGAACCAACTAATCTGAATTATGTAAGGTCAGCAATGTCAGTGCCTGAAATCCTTGACAGCTTAAAAAAAAAAAAAAAAAAAAAAGTATGTGTGAAATAGCAAGTACAAATTAAAAAGCAGAATGGGCGACTTGTCCTGATCTTCCAGTAGAGATGGGGCGTTAGAGTGCAAGCTTCTTAAAACAGTCAGTCAAGATGGTGACAATGTGCTATTTCTGGACTTTTTGGTTGTAGTTTCCCATGGTGCTCATAGTGTCACAGGTAAGAAAGCAGGAAAAGACTGAGGCTGCTGAGTGACTGGGGCTGGCAGGTGTGTGAGTGTACGCACACACTGACAGGTTGTCATGACGTGTCAACGTTGATATATGTGCACTTTTTTTATTTTTTGCCTCAGGAGTATTTTATTACGAAAATTTTCGATACTTATCAGACTAGGTTACACTGCAATGCATCGATTTACGAGCAGATGGTCAGCTTGTCTATTTACTGCAAACCATATCATCGTGGCAATACCGAAGAATGTTATTGAACATTGCGAATTTTCCTCAAGGCCTAATGGAAACTCTTGGTCAAATCAACTCACAATATTAAAACCCACAATTTAATTACAGTGACATACAGCCTAATAAATAAAATAAAAAAAACTAGACAGGCTTAATAACTCAAAGTGCATCCGTCTTTTTAATTCGTAGGAGAAGCTGCTCTGTCCTCGGTCATGCAGCAGTTGGCAGCCCAAAAAGCCCAGCAGAGCGGAGTGGAGCATTTTCTCCATCCACATGCTCGCTTAGCCTGAGGGACTGACTATGCCTATATATATATATATATACACATACACACACAAAACTACCAGTCCTACACTCACATCACAGTGCAGTTAATATACGCAATTCACACAGTGTAATCAAGAATAAAGGATGACACGGTACAAAAATAGAAGATGTTTAGAGCTGTTGCTAAATATTATTTGCTATAGGAAAGAGCTCTGCATTCTGAGAAGTCAAGCTTCCTTTTTCATCTCTTGCCAGAGTACATGCTTGTCAGTTGCAGGATAAAAATCTCTTCGCCGCGTGCAACAGCTACACTGTAGGCAAGACAGCAGGGCTGGTGCCAGTGTGCCATGCTACACGCAGAGACAGTGGGTCTCTTTGTATGGCAAGCTTCTTTTCAGACAGGAGCAGTAGCTGCAGGAGCACTTACATTTGGATGAAAACACCACAGCGAGGGAGAGGTTTACAGCTTGCAAATACACAACAGCGCTTCATCTGGGGGAGCAGGGTGGTCACACGGAAGGGAATGGGTTATCGTCCGAGGGGAAACTTGTCACGCCAGACATTTTCATACTATGAATAAATTTACATCAAATCAGCACTCGCTGATCAAGCAGATAACCTGATGGAGCTTTCAGGAGTGTCAGTGGTAAAGATTGAAATTTGCAGCGAGTGTAGACAGTCCCAAGCATGCATCCATCATTATGTCCCTTTCATTTAGCTTTAGAAACATGATAAGCAGTGATGATGAGGGGGGAAACTGGGCATTCACAAAGGGCCAACATTCAATCTAGGAGAGATAACAAAAGGAAGACGAAAGACAGCTCTGGATAGTGGGATGCCCCTGGGGCGGCTATGCTGTTATTATGTTGGAAGGGGCTGCTGAGCTGCGGTGTGGGGCAATTAGAGACTGGAGGATTGACTGGGGGAGGGTCCAGGCACAACAACCCGTCCATGAAGTGTTTTCAGCTCAGAGAAAAAGAAGAACAATCCTCCTTGCTTCCACGCTAACCCCAACATGGCAGCAACGGCATGAAGGGAAAAAAACAACAACAACTAAAAAACAAACACACAGCAGATGATGTTGGATTTATGAATTGAAATAACAACCATCTGCTTATTTCCATGGAAAGAAGCTAAGCTGCTTTCCTGTCATCAGCAGAATTTAAAATGATATCAAGCGATTGCATTCTGAACTTCATGCTGCACTGGTTTTGGATGATTTGACTGGTAAGTATGTGACAATTAGGCTGGTTTGGGATAATGTACGCAAGCGGATGAATCATCTGTTGTTCTCGTTTAGAGCTGCTGCAGACACTGCGGTGAACACATTAGCCATGTCTATTATGTTTAACGTCACTCTGCTTTGGAAAGTCCTAGCTATATAAACCACAGAGTCCAGGAGCGGTCCAGCTGGAGAACACGGGGACAAAGAGGAAAAGTCAATCCCAGAGTATCGTTTCAGCGGTCCGTGGACCACAGGCTGAGGTCACAGCCTTACAGCTATTGTGTGTTGTCATTTAATGGGTAGATAACGGAAGTAAAAACAGATCGAATTGCAAGAAGGAATGGCTTTTTACGAGACACATAGTGCGACTGTTCGTCAACTCTCACTTGGGTAACTTAAGCCCCTAAACCTCACCTCTGATGAGATCTCTATTGTCGCCTCTCATAATATTACACATCTTCCAGTAAAAGGACACACAATGGACTGTGAAAGGAGGCAGTAACACAAGCTTAGTAGTGTGAGATGTAACAGTTGGCAATGCCAAGTTATCCTGAGCACTCACAAACACACACTGTTTCCATGCCCTCTGGCCTTGAACTGCTTCAGTGGAGCAGGTGTCTGCCCACATTCTTTATATAAGCTCTTGTCAAACATGGCGCACAGCAACAAGGCCTCACAGCTGCAGGACAATGGAGTCATATTAAACTGCAGCACTGCAGCCAGGCTCACACACTTAAACCAGTGACAGTTTCTACAAGGTCAACTTACGAGACTTACTGTAAGAAAAAGAGCTGGTGTAACAAAAAACCTTTAAGTGACGACGATGTACTTGCGGTTGCATTTCAATTATGCTTCATATGATTTACTAAACAAATGATGGTACCGTCTGACGGTCAGTGTCAAACTGCAAAGATGCAAATTATAGTTAAATGACTCTGTACCCACCTAATGAAAAAAAAGACTTCCTGAAGTTTGTGCAATTTAAACATAATTCCAAGTTACTGTATTGTGCCAACAAGTTTCCTCCGTCTAAACCTAAAAGAGGTTTTTGACCCTATTAACTACATTGAGAGACTGAAAAGTCCCCCACTGTTAGGTTCCCTTTGTAGATTTAGCCAGAGAAAACCCTTGATCACACTTACTTTCTTGACATTTGCTTAAATTCTAAAAACACACTTCCTAAAATATTTAAACAATGTGAAAAACAGTTTTACTTGTCATTCTAATCTGCCAGGGTCAAATGCCTTGAAGTGAGGATTAGCTCACTTTCCATTTAGTCCCAAAGCCAAACTCATATTAGGCTACTTACTAAACCTTCTGTGCTTTGATCAGAGCAACAGTTGTAGCAGAAAGTGCCACTGTGTGATGTTTATAGCCTTCTGTAGGAGAAAAGCTCCTATAGGTCACTCTTCTTCACACGGATTTGTTCAGCAGTGCACTCCGCTTTGTTTGTTTTACTTTCCAGTTGTTTTTAATACTTTGATGTTCATGATGTATGTATGTTAATGAGCGGATGTTCTTGAAAACCCAGTCTGGATATCCCTCCGATACTATACTGCACACATGATGCTGGTTCCCATGAGCTGAGCAAAAACTGGTGAGGAATACATCCCCTCTGAAGCCTACAATTAACTCTTAAGCTCTCAATTACAGATATTCCACATCACAGTAGCCTCAAAAATGTCACATTCTGCTCAAGTTATTAAGCCACGCCGCGCACAACAAAGAAGACAACATCGAACGACACAGAGCCACAAAAACCAAATGCAACAGGGAAAAAAAATACCCCCCTCAAACAGTTCAGGGCCTTTCCAACCCACTTCTACCGACAAAGGGAATGCGGCGCTGCAGATTTCAGCAGGTCAGCGACATATTGATGAAAGGCGTCCTTAGCCCCTCTCTGAAGCCCCTCGCACCCTTATAGCTGCTGGCTTTGGGCCAAGCAAACGGGCGCTGTGCCTCTGGGGGCCGGCTACGGAGCAGAACCGCTGACCACGGGGACTGAACAAGGGCCTTTCTCTCACTGCGACGCGATCCTCCTCCCTTCAAGTCCTGCAGGAACAGTTCTGGCAACATCTCAGCTTTGCCCCCTTACACACTCCCACCTCCCTTTGGTCAAGTTTTCACATAGACTTGGCTGAGGCTTTAATTGATTTACATGGAACTATCTCACTCCTGCTGCACAAGTCCATGTAAGGCAGTGCCAGCAAGCCAAGACACCCAGACAGCTGGCCATCCCCGAGCAACAAGCAGACGTCCACCCACTGAGAATGTGCTATTCAAGGGTCCCGTAAGAAAAACACAAGAAGTTAGACTGTATGCTGTTCAGAAACAACGCTGTTACTCTTGGCCTGTCTGGCTTTAGGCATGACACCACCCTAAGAAGGGGAAAAATATCAGACAAGGAAGACTAATGGCATCTTTACAGGCAACAAATGAAACAGAAACTAGGGACACACCATTGATCGGATGCATTGTTCACATTTTTATGAATATCTGTATCATTTTGTTTTTTTATCCGGTAAGATTGAAAAATGTACTACTTTGGCTCTGATGCATCCGTCTGTAGTCACCACTCCTTGGTCTCTGTGTCCATGTCCCGCCCACAGCACTATCCGATTGGTTGCACGTCACAAGTAATAGCCTATCAACACTGACATGACAAAAGAACCTTTAGTTATTTATTTATTCAGTATGATCCCTGTGGTTCAGTGTGAAAACTGAGAATAAATACTGCTGAATTTGACAGCCAGTTAAAGGGCATTTCAACAGAAGCTATTCTAAAATTTGACACCAGGATTTTCATTTTTATTGCTAATCTAATCCTGTTCCAGATATTGAAAACAGGAGCATATTGGTCGATCCTGAACAGAAGTCTTAAATGTGCAACCTTTACGATACACAAATATGTGGCAAATTGCAGACTGCAGCACTTAGTCACAAGAACTTTCCGCTCTCTGTATTTAATCAAGACTATTATCCCTTCTTGATTAAATAACAAACATTTCCTCCAACAGGAAGAACTGGATAACCCTTGAGTAAAAGAAAAGGAGGACAGGCTCCAGAGTGAGATAGCCAAGTCAGTACTGTACAGGGCAGAGGAGGAAGAGGAGGAGGAGGGAAGCGAGAGGGGGGGGAGCTACAGTCCGACATTCTTAGGTAGGCGGCGAGGCTCTGAAAGACACGATTTAAGAAAAATTGCATCCTTCGCCAGGAGATGAGCTCTGCTTGTACTAAGTCATAAGAGCCCCGTCAGTCAGGCTTGAGGGGAGGGGTGAGTAGGCCACTTAAGTCTCCACAGACCCACAACATCAACACAGTTCTCCACTGGGTCAACATCACTCACCAGTTAGGTCTGTCTGCAGAGCAACACAGCAGATCCTCTACAGTTAGTGCATCACGCGCACGGAATTCATCACCAGATAACTTCATACTTCCTGACGGACTTTCAAGTTAATTGAACCATATGCATTTTTATCCGGTGCTGACCTTTTGTTTCACCAAAATGCATAAACCCACACACACACACAGGCTCACAACTCACAATATCAGCATCCAGTAACGCTTGTATAAAATTTAAATGCCAGCACACACAAATCAGAAATGAACCCAATATCAGCTCTAAATGTGACGACGCTGCATGTGTATGGATGTGTTGCATTTCTAAAAACGCCGTCACCGGACTGCAGCTGCTGACTGACATTCTCGTTGCAGAAAAGGCCCGAAGGTTGGATAAAGCCCAAACTGAACCAAAATTGCAGGCCTCTGCAGCGACACGGATCCACATCCGCGTCGCTCTTTTCTCATAAGGCCTGGACAGGAACGGACCACCGACAGGAGCACGAACAATGCTCATGTTGATGCCACAGATATTTTCCACAGGCAGTTAGAACACAATAACGCTGCGCTGTGGCGGTGGATGCGATGTGCTCCGCCCCAGACGACAACCAAGACAACCCCCACTCCCCCTGTCATTTCCCAGTCGTGCCTTATTCACGCCTGGACTTCATTATCAAGTAGAACAGAAATCATCATTGGCTATCTGAACCAATTTACAAGACAATGATTAGGTCCAAACCACGAAGCCATGTCTCACACACACACAAAGAATAGTTACAGTTGTATTGGCTAAATCAGCTACAAACCAGAAGCAGCTGCTAGATGTGTTAGATCTGTGTAATGGCACGATGTGACAGAGGTTAAAACATGTTTTGTTTCCTTTTGTTCGGTACGCTTTTGAAAAAAATATCTTTAAAAAAAAACAACCAAAAATCATGTTCAAGCCTCTTCCTCTTTCAAAATCAAGTCAGTGATTATTTTGACAGTATTCACTTGCAAGACTAATGAAAATACAACATAGTCAATACATAGATTTGTTTGCAGCTGTAATGAAAATGACATTTAGGAAAGGAGACGGCGGGATCACTCACTGACCTGCAACACAGTCCTTTCTGTCTTTTTAAAACATCTTTCAAGTAAATAGAGAAATAAGTCGTCACCAGATTTAATACTGATTTGACAAAAAGGAAAAAAATAAATAAAATTAATTACACGCTTGTGTTTTCCTATTACTTCTATTTTTTTGTGGGACAGTGTTAGACAAAAGAAACCGGCAATGTTTAAATTAAACGCCCAGCCTTCAAAAACCTCGATGATTTGCAGCAATCTGCGGTTAAATATATTTTTTTTTTACAGATTAAAATTTAAAAAATGACACCCGTGTATTTTTACGAGTCGAACTACGAAGCAAAATGTTCACACTAGCCCTT
Source organism: Coranthus polyacanthus (assembly GCA_037367275.1). Lineage (NCBI taxonomy): Eukaryota > Metazoa > Chordata > Actinopteri > Kurtiformes > Apogonidae > Coranthus > Coranthus polyacanthus. The sequence goes on along the minus strand of JAPQRN010000006.1, from coordinate 20,564,702 downwards.
TGGAATATCAGACAAATAAATTCAAGCTCCGTTATGTTTTTGCAAATGCTGTCTACAGTAATGTTGATACTAAGGCTACAGATGAGATGATGGTAAAATAACAGGCCTTGACAAAGTTATGGCTACAGCAACCAGAACAATACGCTGCCAGTACCGAAGACACTGGAGAACTGTGATGTTTGGCTAAAATAATATATCTACAGTTGTTCCCTTTATAAAGCTGTGGAATGAGCTGGACAAAAGGAAATGTCTTCTGTTCCGTTTCCTGCTCTTAGACCTCAATAAATAATAAATAAAATGATAAATTTAAGTAAGGATTATTGTTTTCTTCACTGACTGAGAGTCTTATCATCTAAAGGCTGACACATGGAGGAAAAAAAAAGTAAGATTAAGTAAGAAGAAGAGAATAAAACTCTAAATTCCTTCTTTTGCAGCTGTTTCTTTGTAAACGCCAACCTTTGGCTGATCCTTTTTATTTATTTGCTTAATTTATACTTCACATAAGTGGAATTTATTGGTTTTACATTTTTAGTTTGTGTATCACGTTACACAAAGTTGTAGGCCATGTGTGCGTTAAGAACAATAGTTTCTCTTGATTTCTGAGATAACAGAAGTTCAGCAGATTGAAGTAACATTTGAGAAAACCTATGACCCACATTAGACCAGTACACCTGTGCACTGGAGAAAAAGGACCACATGGCCTGGGGAGGTTCTCCAGGAGTATCCACACTAACAAACACAGAAAAACCTCTTCAGAGATTAGTCACTGATGTGTCAGTTTTCCTCTTCACCATCACCACAGCCCTTCTTACCTTTTTGTGTCTGTCTTTGAAAGGTAACGCAGGCCATGGCATCTCCTGTAAAAAGTCTTGCCAGTGTTTCTGGTCCTGATCAGACGAGATGAAGACGATTTCCAATTTGTCTTTATGTTCAGACGTCTTTTTAAACCTGCTGTAAAACTCGCACAGGCTGGCGTTGAATTGCTTGCACGGGGCATTCAGGCTGCATCCGAAGAAGAGCCCGACCAGGGACAGCTTGGCGCCGAGCGACTGCACGTCCACCTCGGCTTTCTCGCTGTTGACGAGCCGCTCCCCGAGTAGACTCACCAGAAACTCCGACATCGCAGCGCACAGTCCTCGAACACACAACGTTACGCTCAGCCAAGGCTGTCGTACATACAACCGCTATGTTCTGCGACACCCAGTACTTCCTCCACCTCGGATTTGAGGTTTTAGGTGAGCTCCCAGCCCCTCTGAGGCGTTGCGGTCTGTGTTTCACCGCTGCTCGTCCTCCGGTGTGAGCGCTGTGCAGGAATGCGCTCCGCTTAAATCGCCCTGACTGCAACAGCGGTTGCGCGCTCCAGCCTCAAAGCTTACACTTTAATCATGACATCTGGTGGGGTTTTTTTTTAAGTTTAAAAGAGAATACTCTAGCACTGTGCAATGTGGGTTTTTTTTTTTTTTTTTTTTTTTTTTAAATACACACAAAAAAACGGAGCTCAATTCTTCAGAGGTCTGAGTTTATGGGTTTCAAATCTCCATAAATTGCGTAATTTTCTGATTCATTTCAGGCGGATAACTTTACCGAAATGTAAGTATTTCTTTTCTGTAGCTTCATTTGACAACTCTAAATTAAATCCTGCCAATTTTTTTTTTTTTTTTTTTTTTAGTAAATTAAGCTTGAGAGAGACCACACTCTATTCCAATGGATAGGCTGCCACCTAGCGTTCAAAAGTGAAAAACACTTGAACAGCCGCAAATGTTTAACATCAAGTATGGATTTATTTGACTCCGACTGCAAGGCAACAAGAAATCACAAAAAAAAAAAAAAAATCGCATTATCTAATGTGTTAGACTAGCGTTACAGCATTACATTTCCAGACATGTATTAAAGTTGAATTACAATTCAGGGTTGGGTTTGGGGCATTGAATGAACATGAACACATCTGATTAATTTTTTCCCTCCCCATTCTGTTCCTCCTGCACATGTTTCCGTGCAGAACAAATCAAACAGCTGTGCGCTACCATGGTTTTGGTTGTAAACTTGACTTACATCAAATGACGGTGTACACGGTTAACAGTAGTCAATAGTGCCGCAATGCTTCGTTTGAACTGTAGTAAATTACATTTTCTGTATCACAGTGAAATCTTGCAGGTTTTGTCATGTTGGTGAACAGCGCAGGATCCCTCAGTCCTCAGTGAACATCATCTTCACCAGCTCCGGTTTAAGGCATTCCTCCTCCACCAACTTCTGAGGCTGAAACAAAGAGAACGTGGACATAACTCTTCAATGAACAAGTGAAAGACCGTCTCATACGCAACATTTTCTAAGAACTGAATGATGACGACCTTTCTATTGCTTTTCAATGCATATTCATTTTCAAATATGCTGCTTGATTGAACTCCAAGCATAATAAAGTCCAATCTTATGATCTTACATCATCATCAGTAATTTCTATCATAAGGCTGTTCAATATTAATAAAATCAGTACAAGTGGTTCCTACCGTGCCATATCTCAGAAGGGTAGGAACTCCGCTCAACTTTAGTGTCTTCTTGAAGGCGTTACTTGGATCCTTCCAACTGAAGCAAGAAAAGGGATTATAAGGCAGCTGATATGACGTAGAACCACACAAAGAGGCTGGAGAATATGATAGCTTCCTAACATTATACACTACTAAGAAAAACATCATTGAATAAACATATGATTAGCGCTGGCTACGAAGTTGATCTGGAAAAAAATCTCTCAATAAAATCATTTTGATTTTTAATGAATATATTTCGGTCTTTACACTACATTATTTGCTGTGGGCTATATT